>CM017566.1:37030920-37650920 GCA_007844125.1 Sinonovacula constricta
AACATACGCACAGATAACACGAATAAGACATATCTACTTTATGTACACTTACGCAAAGTTCTTGTGAGAAATTCATTCTATATATGTTATGTGGTGTCAAATTGTTCCCACTCACCCCACACATACAATATTTGTATAATAACACTAAAATGCGTATGATTTTAAACAAAACATCCCATGAAGCAGAATTTGCCTTACATAGAAATAAGATCAGTAGCCCAGAATAAAAACAAGACAGAGCTAGAATGTGAGACATCCATCATGGCATGGCGCTGTAGACAGCACGCGTTGTAAACAAGAAAATGACTATCCTGGGAACAAACACGGTCTTACACTGTGGATTAATAACATAGACATTTGACAGTAGCGAACCATAACCATGATGGGAAGTAGAGTATTTGCTACCTTTTATATTTGTTGTTTGCTACGTCTTTATTTACAAGCTGCATTGCTATCATCGGTATACTCGGTTTCTTTTGTTAAACAATACTTCGCCAAACTGCTGCGAATTCCTATAAATGCCAGCTATTTTAATTGCAAGCGACACATTATTGTTGCAAGCTACAATGTAAAAAACGGCATACTTAGTTATTTCCACAGAAAAGCTGCGATTCCCTTTTTTGGCCAGCTACACTATCGTCCATTACATAAGTCACCGCTCTCAAGAGATCCGTGCAAGAACCAGTCGACGTAAGGCCGTGCCTTTCACAACACATCGATGTGTTGCGTATCGTTATGAAAGCGAAGTCTAATTAATTCCCGTACACGAATCAGACGACAATGATATCATCTCCACAGGAAACTTGTAAGGTTTGTCTGGGGCTTAATAATGAATTTGTAATACGAACGGTCACGGAACATTGTTTTACATACGCGAATGTATTCATAAATCTATCATCTGATACTAAATAGTTTCGCGCAAATTCTTGAAGAAGAAAACATAACAACAGTACATGTACACTCGTTTTTTGTCAATGAGGGAATATAGCAAGGTCCTATTAGCAATGCAACTTATATCAAACTTTGAAACGGCACAGAACAAAGGTATGCACATGCCAGTCGAAATAAAAAGTACAGCAAAACTGGCGAGAGGTTATATAAAATAGAGCAAACTCAACAGTAACCACCTAGTAACGGCCAGTTGGCAAATGACTGAGGCTTTTACAGACTTCTAACCTCGCGATTCCTGAGCATACAACGTGAACTCTCCCACTTTCGGAGGGAGACTCCCAGCTTTAAGGTTCAAAATTACTTGAAAATGAGAAGTGTTTAACACAATATCAGAAATCTCCCTATTTGGAAACAGATAACTTTCTTCTTTGTTAATATGAAACAAATTTCCCACTTTGCAAGTGAAAATCACCCACTTTGGCCTCAGAAAAAATTCACATGCATGCCTGGGTGGTTTCTCAAATGCAAGCAATAAAAAGAAAACCTATTTGTTTCGACAGAATACTGTCAAAATGATGACGTTTTCTTAGAGCTAAGTTATGATATCTAAAAACGAATATAGTGACGAAATTGAAATTGTCCACATTGTATTTAGGTGAGTGGATAAGTATTATTTCTACTTGAAAATTTACACAAAAATGCTTGACTGAAAAGATATTTAATATTTGAAACAAGGAAAACATGACCATAGAAAAGATGTAAACAGTTGTAGCATCGTGTTCATGTGTAAAAATGTCAGCTTAAAAAATACTAGGCTTCTAAAGTAAATTTTATTAGTTGACTGCTTAGGTCGAAGTTAGGGTCCCTTACTTTGTATATATATCTAGTATTTACTGCCATAAAATTAAACAGCTCTTGATTCATACCCACGCCATTTTTTCTGTATCCGTCCCTGCTAGCAATATTATGAATTTGAATTGTTTCACTTAATATTATTAAAAATAAACAGCAGAAATATAAGTATCATTTAATATGAAGCAAGTCTAAGAAATAAGACTTGTTTGTGATTGTGACGGCGGTATGTGGTATTCGACAGTTTGCTTAAGTTTAGGTTCAGGTTTATAACATTATATCAATTGTTAGACTAATCCTTTGATATATCTCTTTAAATGTCCATCATTTCCAAATCTATAAATAAGCTCGTCGGGATTTGAGCTAAAAATAGACGACAGAGTTGATCATGTGACGTAATACCAAAATTAAACCTTCACGTGGTTTTCTTCTTTTAAAAATAAGTTTTTGCAATCACAAGTTAAGTGTTATGCTTTTAACTTATACATAGATGTAGAGTGTCAATAAACAACATTTTGCGGGGTCCTTTAAGATATCGATAATTGATTTGGTTGTTTGGGCATGAAATCCTCGGTCCAAAATGTCGGATATCACTTTCAGATTATTGCCTTACTATCAAGCCAATAGCCGTGTTACTGGTTAATATGAAACTGAGTGGTAGACTGCGTCGCAATTTTCCTGAATTCATAGAGAGTAGCAGTTAGTTGACACAAGATACAATTCTCCTACTGTGAAAACGACAGGAAGACAGCAATGCACGTGTCACAAATCCTGCCTAAACATCAGAATTTTACGTATAATTTTCATTAAATCTTACAAAAATTTATTGAATTGCGTATGTTTACGCAACAAGTCAATTAAATATTGGTTGCTCTTTTCTTTGATAAGATAGAGGTTAAAACAATTAACTGAATAAGGCTGTTTTGATAATGGAGGTAAATATTTGATAAAATTATAATTAAGTTACTAATCTTTCAAAGCAGGTCACCATGAAACGAGTTTTCTTCGAGCGTAACACGTGTTTGCCTGCGTAAAGAAACTCCATTTGAATATATATATTGAATGTATTAATTCTACTTTCTAACAGCTTAATTAAAATATGAACCCAAGCATCAAAGACTTCCTACGTTTCTTAAATTAAAGAAATCAATTTCCCGCTAATTTCACCTAGTAATTTACTTCACACTCAAACCTGCTTGGACATCGTCACCAGAACGAGGCTACGAGCACACTTTTCACACATAAATATCGGAGCAATCTCATAAATCAATAATTCGTTTTCATAGTTGTTAAATTGTGTCATTAGCAATCAAGATTTCATTTGATCCCAGTCGGTGTTTTATCTTTAAACGAGGTCGTTTGGCCATCGATTCACTTTCATCTCACCCCACCCACTGATGTTAGGGTTACCGTTTAAAACGCGGGTCACACATTTTACACGCAGGTCCCGGACTGATGGATGGAATACGGTGCTCCGGAATTTGTGATCGGGGAGAAAGTATTGGAACTCTTTCTTCCTTAATTGGCCTCAGAACATGACGAATGGTCATCCTACAATAGCCAAACTGTCGATTTCTTTTTCTTTTATAACCAAGAGGAAGATAGATGAATGATTTTCATTTTATTCAAAATAAATTAGAACCGATCTGTATTGACCAATAAACATAAAACAGTCTTAATGTATGGATGGAAAACACGCCCAGTCGTTTGAATATCGTGATTTATTTATTAAGTCAGGTGATTTGTGAAAATTTCCCTGTGGTCAATTTGTGCGAAGTAGTCATTGTATAATCTTTCAAGTAACGTCAAACAAATCGCCGACTAAATAACATCTACTAAATATTAACAAACATACGAATTGCTGGGTTTAGACATCTAAGCTATAATTCTACCTTACTTTAAGCACACACACACACACACACGCACGCACGCACGTACGCGCGCGCGCACACACACACACACACACACACACACATCTTTATCATATATTAATTTATTGGATTTTTTTAAACTATAAACAAGTATAACGTCACCACTCTTACAAGGTAATCGGTCTGTAGAAAAATATCTTAGTTGAGTTTTTGCTCAAACTCAGTTTTAAGCTGTTTCGTCATAAGCATTATTTTGTACTTTTAAACATGCTCTAAGGAAAAACTAACATTTGCGATTGAGCAGAATTTCAACTACGGATTTTGCAAGCGGGACTTGGTAGTTGATAACTACATAACTGATAAACACTTTCAATGAGAAGCAGATGTGTTTTTTTCTAACTTTTTATAGCACAGACACAGTTATTGCAATATTGACGAAATCCATCTAAATATTGATGAAGAAAGACCCCAGAATGTATGGGAAGAACCCCCGGGGTAACGCATGTACACTATTTCATCCATAAAATGACTTAAATTGTTTAAACGTTATGCAAGTGTACATCGATTTTAAAGTTTTGTCCAATGGGCTAACATTACTTTTAAGAATTATATAACCTCAGATGCAAATCAAAGTTACATCTGCGTCTCACAGTTATTGCGGGGAATTTAACGGATCTTAATCAATTATTTAGTATTCGTATCCATTAAAACAGTTTTGTCATCTTTAAACTTTTTAAATAACAGACACGTCTTATTTCTAAAATACCGCTTCTTCTTATTCATTAACCACGTCGTCAATCTTTCACGACGTTTATAGTCTCATAAACCACCGGTCTCGTGAGATTTAGCCTTACATCGCGGGAATTCATGTAACTCAATTCGGCCCAACCGCTTTCATACCCCATTAAATCCAAATTTGACCAATATATTTTCCAGCAAGGCGTACAATAGAATCAAAGGATCTCGTCTGCTATCCAAATATCCCGTTAGGGGTCCAAGCGATGTTTGATGGGGGTCTCGGGAAGGGATCCCGCTAATTTAGGGGCCAAAAACAACCTGTTCGCAGACGACATCAAAGCGGCAGAAGGAAATTGCACGTCTTGCCATGTTGTCTTACCTAACAGGCTAACAGGCATCATACAGGCACTATTCCATCTGTATTCATAATGGCGCTAGTGTTTATTCAATGTTTTATTTAAGCATTTAATGAACTCAACCAGCCGTTTATTTATGAAATTTCTGACAATTAAATTTTTCAAAAAAAAAACTTTGTACATATTTAAATAATGTTGCACGTTTTGATGCAATTGTTTGCGGCAGCGAATGATTAAATGTGAGAATTTGGGTATAAAACTGTATAAAATTAAGATATACTTTTAAAAAATATGTTATAGCTTCTGTTTATTTGTCGTTTTGTTTTTGTTAGTGGTTTTTACGTTAACAAATGAATGCCATCTTGCCTTTTTACATACATTGCAAAAATCTCTTATTGGACCTAGTCTCGTCGCCAGCCGACCAATCAAAATTCAACAAGAAAGCCTGATGGGCTTATCAGCGATGCCGAAACCCCATCGAGGTGACTACGCGACCTCTGATCCCAAGTTGTTACCACGCCCTCCTATTGTTTCAATCCAGAGTAATTATTCATCTAATTTGCATATAAATGAGCAGATCGACTGGGTAAAGGTTACGGTTTGGTATAACAACGGCTCCATTTCTCCGAGCGAAATTAAATCAGAGTCACACTATTTGCTTGTTACACGTGAAATTGAATTTATGCCAGGGTACAAACGTACAAATTCGATTTAACATGGACTACTCACGAATGGAGACCGAAGCTTTGTTGAAAGGTAACCCACTACCTATTGTATGCATGTGCCTGTCCGTCATATTTCAGTAACATACATAGATGTGAATTTAGTGTGTGCTCACCTTCTTGCAAACATTGGATAACACGGATTAATGCGCGTTTCGTTTGAAGTGTTTTCTTGCTGATAATTAAGAAGTTCGGTGTCAAGTTCATTTATTACGTAGGTAAATGTGCAAACTTATTATCAAATTCTTTAGTTTCGGGACCATTAACAGTGTAACCCATTTTAAGAGAGTTACATAAAATGTATTGGACGAATACCATGATCGGACATTTGTGTCATATTCTACAACAAAAATACAAAAATGTAAGCGAATGAATTTTATCTAAGAAAATATTACCTAAGCAAACCATGCCTTACTTCGAATTACAAAACAATCGGCGGATATAAGTTCCAAACACAATTGATTTTAATGTAAATTCGTTTAGTTTGAAATTTATTGCCCTAACAGTAACATATTGCACACGTTGTTTTAATATTTTAAACTATTTTATTTCAGCGTTCTTGTGAATTTTTAAAAGGGCTTAATAAAAGCGTTGCATTGTTTAAATAAATTTGCTACGTGCAGTTTTCGAGCGGATAAGTATAAACATAACAATGACATTGAATTATTTAACTATTTAAAATGAAAAATCGGCACAATATTGTTTAAATATTTATAAAGACTCATAACTAATATGTTCAGACATTGTTATAGGTTTTCTTTTTCATTTTTGAAATCTACAAAACTTTCAGATTTAAATTAAACTGAACACCGAGTTGTTTAGTCATCGTATTTGCTTTTTCAGGGTCAATAGAATATTACTAATTAAGAAATTAACTTCGAACAACTGCATTTACAGCTGAGATTTAACTTAACAAGAATAAAAAATATGTTTAGTCTTTCAATTATGTATTTGATATAGTGTGCAGTCCTGGATACGGGAGCCATTAAAGTTAAAAAGGGAGAAACCCTATACTAAAAGCCTGAACCTTCTTTAAAAATAAACAAACAAATAAATACATAAAAATCGCAATTATAGCAAGTTCCAGCTGATTTATTGGTGGATGACGTCTGACCAATAACTGTGTCGCAACGCATGTCAGTTGAAAGACCTTCACACATTAAGCCTTCCGACCAGAACGGGACTCGAAGAAATAATGCATTGCGGAAAATTGCGATCTTTTGTTATCTGGTTCAAAAAGCATTTGTTAAGTTGAATCTTTTTTGTCGTTGTTGTTGTTTTTTTCTAGACATTATCATGAAAACAGTTAAGTTATTTATATTTACCTTGGAACTGCCTTTAAAGGTTTACTAATTTCAATTCCTTTTGTAGGATATTCATTTGAAGACAATACAAAATAAATTGCAATTAAACAATCAATGCAAATGTCAAATTTAATTTTACCTATTTAATCTAGAGATCACCGGATTAATGTTATTTAAATAAAATCCATTAATATGTTTTAAAATACTTTTATTAAATTGTATTATTAAAAAATTGCAACTGCTTGAATGGAAATAACTAAAGGTAGTATTAAAAATAAACATACACTTTTTTAAATTATAAAAGAAAAATAAAGACAAATGATTCGTGTTGATTTATTTTCATTGAAAACTGGTTGATGTTGTTTTTTTCTTTTTTAATGACTTAGTACCCCACTTAATTAAGAATATCGCCATTGCGCCACCCAATTAATGTTGTATATCATGCTTGTGTTCAGTTGTTTGACTTTTTGTACAGAATATAAGCAGTGTTATCTCGCGGAATGTTGTGTATTACCTTCGTTTATTTTGATCCTTACTATTCCAGAGTCTTTGCTAATTTTATGCAATATTTTTTTCCCCAATTTTCCATTCACTAAATATTATGTAGTTCATAATTGTCTTATTTAAATGAGTAGTATGGAAATTGGGACATGAAAGGCGCGGTTTAATAAACAATATATATGTTCTTATATTTTACATACATTAAAATTCTATTATGTTGTCTCTACGTACGAATTAATCAACTATTATAATACTCGGTAAGTTTTATTCCTAACGGGAAAGTTCTCAATAAAAAAGTCTTTTAAACTCTTTATTTTATTTTGTTTAAAGATACTGTTTTTAATTAACAATTATTTACATTAATATTCAAGAGATTCATCCGTGTGCCAACCAAAAGACGATATTGTACCGGTATAATTATTTTATAGTTTACCTGTAGATAAATAAATTCACATACATTATAAAATTATAGTTTATTTTTTTGCTAGTAATATTTTTACAGGAGTACTTTAAAGGTGGCATTCGATTGTTTTAACAATATTTCTTTCCAAAGTTTGGGGGTATTTAGGCATTTTTTCTGCACAAACGTATACTTTAGTCTAAGTCTAGACGATTGTGACCAATACCTATATTGTTAGACAGTCGCAGTGCAAAGAACTCAGTCTAAAAGTTCATTCTTTACAAATCTATAAATAAGCACGATAATGACCTTGGCTAAAAATACACATCGACGTCAGAGCGGACTACCCTGATGACGATATAACGTGATCTTAAAAGTATGTTGTCACGTGGTTTCCTAGTTTTAAAATAGATATCTCTGCAGCGTGGCTCAAATATAATACCTTTTTGCAATGACGATTGTGGATTCACTGTTCATAAAAATCTATGACATCAATGAACAGCATTTTTCAGGACATTTTCAGGAAACAATGACTTATTTGGTAATTGCAAGAAATTTGACTGTCAGATACAAGCTTTAAGACTTCATCCCCACGGCACACATTCCTGTATCTCTACATAGACCCTGAAGCAAAGTGGTTTAAGTGAACGCGGGTTTCCGTCGATGCTCCTTTAGTTATTGTTAACTTTATAACATACTCTTCATTTATCAATTATTTCACAGGTCAAGGTCGCGTTAACCAGCTTGGAGGTGTATTCATCAATGGCCGACCTCTGCCAAACCACATCCGGTTAAAGATAGTCGAGCTCGCCGCGCAAGGCGTTCGTCCTTGCGTTATCAGCAGACAGCTCAGAGTGTCTCACGGTTGTGTGTCAAAGATCCTTCAGCGGTACCAGGAAACCGGAAGTATTCGACCGGGAGTCATCGGAGGCTCGAAACCGCGCGTGGCCACACCGGAAGTGGAGAAGAAAATCGAGACTTTAAAGCGTGATAACCCGGGAATCTTCAGCTGGGAGATCAGGGACCGTTTGTTGAAAGAGGGGATCTGCGACCGGAGCACGGTGCCGAGTGTGAGCTCCATAAGTCGCGTGTTAAGGTCAAAGTTCAATCTAAAGGGATCAGACGGGGACGAGTCGAGTGAAGGTCACTATGAGAGTGACGGTGAAGGTGAAGGTCACGAGGTCAAGAACTCCAGTAGACATGATATAGATGGGATTCTAGGTGAGGATAAGAACGACAGCAAGGGCGACAACGACGACGATGATGACGATGGTGAGTAACGATTATTGCATTATTGTTATAAAGATCTTTATGTCCTGATGTCTGTGTTTTCTTGTAAGGTAATGTTTTTTTGTAGTGGGATGTATTTATCAACATATAGTATTTATTTTCCCTTTCGGTCTTGCAGCAAAAAGGTATTCCATTTTTTTTAAAATTTAGTTAAAATATAGCTATGCACTCCTTTTGTGTTGCTATTTTATGCGTGATAGTCATGCTCCCGTGTCTTTCTCCTTTTTTTTCGCTTTTTCTTTGGTTTTTCTCTGCTTATTTGTATTTTCTTTTAGTTATGCTTATTATGATCAAAATCATCAACATTTTTTACATCAGTTCGCGTGCATTATTCTATCATAATTATATTAAGGAATGCAGGAAAGGATTATACACATACGATTCATGCAGGATTTAGCGGAAACTGTTCTGTTGAAATAAGCAGTGCTCCAGATATTTTTTTTGGTCAATTAGTTTTCACTACAAGAATTTTTTGACAAACATTTTTTTTTAAATATCCGACCAGTTTCCTAGAAGCAGTCATTGCACTAATCATACAGGGTGATTTTTACCCTTACACACCATGTGACATACCTCTGATTTGACTCCTACATTCATATGTAATCGATTAAACGGAGCATATCTTTTACCCTGTAAGTTTACCCCCAACCGGTGTGTATATACATTTCAGCCTTGATATTTTTTACTGTAAACAAAACGATGAGAGAATCTATTGTAAATCGTTTTCCACTTCCCAAAATCGTTTTAGTATGATAAGATCTTAATTTTAATTCGTTTAACTTAAAAACCAATTTGTAAAAACGATACTTAACTGGAGCACTGAATTAAGCATTATGTTGTCTTAAGATCACATATTGTCGGGCTAAAAAATAGTTGCTGTCAGCTGATATGTCAAAGACGCTTTAAAAATGTTTCATTCAAACTTAATTAGAACTATAACATCATTTATATCTAAAATGAGAAACTTTTAGCTATATTTTCACACTCACCGATAATTTTAGACAAATAAGTATTTTAATAGAATTTAACAATATACACTCTGCACTGATAAAATAAAATAACTTGAAAAGACATAAAAATGCATTTAAATTAACTGGACCGATAACACTTTGATTAATGAGTGTATTATACCAAAGTCAAATAAACGTAGACATAAATATTATATTTAAATTACTGAAAAGAAAAAAAAAGACATAAACATTGTGAAACAACAACGACAACAACAACAGTTAATAAATTATTGATATCTTCTTACAGAGTAAAAACAACAACACTAAAATAACAACAATAACGTAGCACATCTGCAAAAGCTAAAGATAGCAACAACAAAAAATTGACTGAACAAGGAACGACATTTATTTCATTTAGAGTTTGCTTCTGATATAAAAAAAAAATACAGAAAAAAAAACAATAAAAGAGAGATAGAGAGAGAGATTTATGTCTTGCGCTTTCATTTAAAAGTTTTATTTTAACTTCGGCTCTACACTCTATTAAACATTTCGGTCTCAAACATTTCGGCACACGTTAGTAAATTTGGAACTACGTCGGCCATAAATCAATCGTTGGTTCGTTAGCGCCTCAAACTAGCTAACACAACCTGGTCGTAAATTTAGCCCCGCCATGCTAAAACTAACTGTAATGCTACGGCGCTTCTGAATCCACAGTGTAACAAGTCACGTGCTCATTAGCTAATCTGCGAGTTTGCACATTTTTTTACAAAATATTAACAAAATGCTTCGTTTCAACGCAAGCTTGTACCGATTCACAAGTGGTTCGAATGGACATTTTCCCATATGGAGCCGTCGGAACACGCTGCGCTCCGGACTGGGTGGGATTGCCCGGAACCGCTATGGACATTACACTAATTGGAGGCGGCGCCTTTGATCGCTGAGCCAATTAACGCCGGTGGCGTTTGATGTCATTACTGGGCAGGTTGCTGTAACCTGGCGTGTAATAATCGTAAGAAAATTAAGTTGCTCGTGCGAAAATTAGTACTAGGTTGAATTCAGACTGTAAGGATTTACTTGTAAATACATTAGATCATATATGCAAAGTAGATTTTTTTCAAACGAAAATAACTCATGCTCATGACAAACAAAGATTTGTAAAATATAAGATTTTTTTAAACTTGAGAAAAGCACGATTTTGTCCATTGAAGTAAATTAAATACTTATGATTCTTCTTATGTGGTGAATTTTTCAAATAACCAAACGTTTTTATCTCACGTGAGATTAATAAAATGAGCGCTAATTAAGCAGCAAATCACAGATATCAAATAAACGCAAAAGTAAATCTTATGTTTAATTTTAGACATTGTCATTGTACTTATTTCAACAAGAGTAAAACAGGATAATTATTGTAAGAAAAAATAAATACAAGTGATGGTACACTTATAAATGATTTTACGATAAATATGTTTTTGTTTAACTGGAAATTACCACGGTGGTATTTTTACATTATGCATATTTCTCAAAACAAATTAATTTTATGTGCAGTCTAAATATTGCCTCATTCTCTCTTCTCGTTATGAAAAATTATGAACAGAATTTTTATATTGCAATAATAAACGGTCGTTTTCTCTTTGCTGTATATAAAGTTAAAATTGAGAAGAGGTCTGTAGACATCCTTTTGCTTAATAAAATAAAAACAACAACACTATAAATACAGTCACAAAATATATTTAGCAAGCAAACAAAAATATAACAAACAAAACATACAAGACATTTATAAATACAATCGTTTTATTAAATTATTCAATTGAGATTATGGATTTTAATAGAATTACAGATCTTGTCAAAAAAGAGCGTTCATATTTTTGAGAAATAATTAGCAAGCATGTGAAACAAGAACACATTAGAGATACAACAGACTGTTATCCATCCAAACGCAACGTATGCTTTTAATAGTGGTAACCTACAGTTAGCCTTTATCGTATACATGTAATAGCATATTATCCCTGTACTGGAGAATTTGTGCATAATTCCTTGTTAAACCTATACTTTAGTGTATACCAATGCTATTTATAACATTGTTCGACTGTGCAAATCGTGAAATATGTCGCTTTAAATGGCTAAATTATTTCCCAATCTATATTTAAGCTCGATGTGGATTTTAAGCTAAAATAGATATCGACGTCAAAGCTGATACCCGGATGGTCATGTAACGTGGTCTAATTAGCACGCTGCTACATTGATTGACTTAGTTAAAATAATAGTTAATTGTGTCGCGCGGCTCCAATACCTTTTTATAATGACAAGTAGGTTGGTTATGCTCTACTTTTTATATGGATGTAGGGCATCATTGAACAGTATGTCGCGAGCTCTTTTCAGGTAACAATATTTCATTTGGTTCCATGAGAAAAAAAACCCGTTAAGGATATCACTAAAACAGCACGCATGTTAGAACAAGTGCACATGAGCGATACACAAGATTTTTTATTTTTATTCATTTACCACATGCAGCAAACCAATTAAAACTATCTGGGGTGTTATTGGCGAAAGCTGAGCAGAGAACAACGAGTCGATAGCAAAAAAAACTGCTAGCTTTAAATCTCCACTAAAACATGAGGCATGAGCTTTTAGGTAAAAATAATTGTTAATCGACTAGGGTTTACATTTATTCTAATGCTAAACTGGAAAGCCTGTACTTAAGTACATAAATTACTTTGTTTATTTCAATTTCAATGCGCATGCGCAACTTTTAAGTATGAGTTGCACCAATAAACAACAACAAAAAAGACGGCTCAATGTTGTTCTAGTTACTACTAGTTATTTGTCTATGTTGTATTGTACTTCAAAACTTTAAGTGTCTTGCATATATAGCTTTGTTTTTCGAACAAGAAATACAGTTTTCAAAAATTTCGAATCTGTTGTGATGGACGTCTCTTTAAAAACTTTATAAGTTTAAAATTTGTGTTGCACGTTAAAACAAGTTTTCATTACTGCAATACTAAGCCTGTAGTTGTAGCCTTCATTCATATATTCCTAATTTAAATTCTTTCAACGTCATTCAAACTCGACTGAATGTGACATAAAATCGTTATTTTGAATCACTGACCCCTGTCGTGTGTTAAACACCGCATAAACTGATGACGTAATCAACATTGCGATACATCATGCGATCAATGATCATGACATGGCGATCTAGCAATGATAAGGACTCGTGCCGGGTTTGGGGACCGGGACAAAAACATGCGCCAAACATCCACCGCTGGACATCAGACACGTAACAACGATCATGTAATACTTGGAGGGGTGTCCCTAAAGATTCTATCCCTTGTCACAGTGTTTAATTTTACAGAAAATTGGATATTTCCTGCCATGGCTAATAAACTCGGTTTTCGCATACCAGGCACGTGGGGCTGATGTATTGGTACCGTTTTATTGCGCGCAGTGGGCTAAATTGGTGAACTGTTCGTAACAATTGATAGAAACCTTATTTTAATTTCAATACAATTAAATTCCAACCGGCGCCTTTGTTGATACAAATTAATTCTCGGATATCGTTTAAATGGACATTGATACGGTTAATTGAATGCGCTAATTTGTGTTTTAATAAAACATCAGGTAGAGCGCCGAATAAACGAATTTCCGGTTAGGAATCTATAACTTACTAGCGTGCGTTGTAAATAATAAATATGTCAGTAATTGAGCCGATTTTGTTTCAAGTTTTAAACGGATGTGACTGTACGTTGTAAAATTTATAGTATTTTTTTAAATATGTCCCTAACGCTTAATATTTTTCAATATTTTTTTTTATATTTCTTAATTCGGTTTTAGCATATTCACATTTTTTTCCAAATAGTGAAAAATTAGACCAATATGTTGTTAGATTGTGTATACGGAAAACAATCTATTTATATAAAGTTTGTAAGCACACTTAATCAATTAGACCATATGCTTAAGATTTTTCACTAATGTCAGTGATATTTTTTATTTATATATATATTTTTTTTTTCTGTTAGCAACATAAAGGGTATAGACTTCATTAGAATTGTTAAGATCAACTACCGAATTTGCATTAAAATGAACTGAAACAACACCTCAAGATACCATTTGAAATGCTGTTGTTCTTTTTTTTTTAAATATTATTCGCCGTCTTAAAACCAAATGCAAACATAAGCATTTTGATATTATCCGATGAATACATTTGGCTCGAGATTTTAAAGTTTGTTGTTGCTAACATCAATACTCTTAGCGTTTTGCGTGTTGATTTTTAGTCATTTAAAACAGTGTGCTTTTAAATCAGTATAAAACTTTGTTGTTTTTATCTTATATTATGAAAGTTTGAAAGTATATTCAAAATCAGCCAGAAGATCGTACGACCCATGCGGCAGAAATAACATTTCAAACAGTATAAAAACATGATTGATGTGGAAATAATACATACATCTATACACGCTGCATATTAACAACGATACAGCTACAATTTTAACAAATCAACAACAAAAACAGCCAATATACGGACACATTAATAATAAATTGTAAAATAATACATTAAAACTTTATCTGCTACTGATATTTGCCTTTATGATACTAACATATGAACCGTAAATATACATACTAGAAAAGTTTATTACGTTAAAGTAAGCGATTATTTTTTATTTTTTTTAATAAAATAAATAAATTAGAACAGAACAGAAAATAACATATTTTATTTAGGCTTAGACTGTGTTCAGTCTCTCGTCATCATAATACAATGTACAGCTATAAAGGTGTTAGTCACGTAATCATTGGTTAGTCAGGTACATATATGTATACATTGGGTAGCATATTTATGGAGGTTGAAACTCAAAAAATTAGAAGAAAACTTCGACTGTTTTATTATGTGTTTATCTATCAAAATAAATTTTCAAACAATATCTGTGATAACTATACTGATTATACTGCCCAAATTAAAATATTTTTACTATGGAAATATTCAAAATTTTAATTTGGAGGCCAATTTTGCTCAATATTTGGAATCGTTGTTGTCGTCTAGTTTGTGTTCGCATTGTTCGGCTTTTGTATTACCGGATTTTGTAACAATTTCTATTTTTTGAATTATCTGTTGCAAATTACTATAAAACAGGAAAGGAAATTGAGTATGAAACAAATAAATAGTTATAAACAATTATATACAATTAATTAATTATATGAATATCAATTACCAATTTACGTACTGCTTTTTATTCCAAGACTGTACTACACAAGACCAAGAAAGTTATAAAATTGTTAATTCGGATGTCTTCAAGAAATTGAAAATATATCACACTGTATTATAAAATGTCTTTATAGCTCGAAAAGCCTTTATAATTAGACAACCGCATTCGACATATAAAGAAGAATAAATACTGTTTATGCTTTCTAAAATTGTAAATGCAGAGAATCGATTGAGAAAATTATACTGGCCCTTGTATATCTGTGTGTTTGTATTAAGATTGTTTGTTCTATTCAACGGTGAGCTGGTGTATTTTTAAGTTGAAGAAAAAAAATCTTGCTCCGTTCTGTTCACTTCATATCTAAAGGTGGTATCCAACAGTTTGGACATTTTTTGTCTCTTAGATAACCAAAGTCAGTCAAGTAAAAGTAATGCAAAAAGCTCTTCATTGATGCCCTAGATCTTTGTAAACAACGAAGCATTAATCCACTCGTCATTGCAAACGTATTTCCACGTTGCAGAGATGACTATTTTTAAACTAAGAAACCACGTGACAACTTACTTTTGAGAACGAATTCTATCGTCATCCGTGTAGTTAGCTTACAATATAGTAGTGTTCACAATGGCCCTTATCTAGAACAAACTTACGCAGAAATTATGCCTAAATGGGAAAATACAGTGGGAAAATATTGTTACATGTGTTTAATGTAGGCAAGCTGTCGAATATCTCCTTTAAAGGTGGTACCGACAGTTTGCCGGCATCTAATAACAGGAAGAACATCTTTCCCCCGTCGCCAAGGGAGGCGTGGCGATGGCCCGTCTAAGGAAGGGCCATGCATGAAATCAGAATCTAAGTTTCACTATAATTAGGAACTGACAATATAAAGCGATCTGATTAAAAAAACATACAAGTAACTATCTTATAAATATGCTTATCAAATTATCTTCGTTTATCTACTGAACCATTGTCGGTCAGAGCGCGTGCCTGCCAGTGTTATCTCCGTGTTGATCAATGACGCTTTCAGCGATGTTGTGAATTTTACCTGTCACACCAAAAATATTTACTTATCCGATACAGCAATAGCTCGTGTGCATGAATAACTTTGTTAAATAAATGACACGATCGATTTGATTAAGATCTTAAACTTATAAAAAAAAAAGTGGCAAAAATAATTACATATTAAACATATTGATTTGTGTAGTTTTATTTCATTTATTATCACTGGTTAAATAGATATCGGATTGTGTGTGTGTGTGTGTGTGTATTATTTCCTGTTGAAATTTGAAAAAAGTAGGAACAGCATATAATATTAATTTTCTTCGTTACAAGAAGACTTATTATTCATAAAAATGTTCATTAGTATTTTATTTTATTTAAAATATGTTTAATGTGTAGATGTGAAAAAATATCGTACCAATTAACGTACTGCTTCACATACACAGAGTAAGGGACCTAAGCAGTCAACAGACACTATTTACTTTAAAAGCTAAGTAGTTTAAGCTTACATGTATGCGTTTTCATAACTATACTCTTTTACCTGGTTGGTTGTGTGTGTGGCGTGGGGGGAGGGGGGGGGGGCACCCCCTCCCTCCCCTGGGTCCATCCCTGAGACAGCATGTTCATATTTAATCTAGTAATCGAATCAAACGCAATATTTTAATCCTTTATTCGTTTGTAAACGGTTTTCCTTTACTACAAAAATAACAATTTTACCAACTGTGACCAAGTGTTTAAAGTCGATCTTGTAATTAAAAAAAAGTCAAGTATTTTTGCTCGCTAACGTCAGCTTCAAAGAAAATGTCAACCTTGAGTTACTGAGACGAAAAACGTTCAATCGACATTCTGTTACCACTCTAAAAATCAGAAATCATTTTTTTACAAATCAAACTGTTACACGGATTGACTTGATTTCCAATTGAAAACACCTATGGGTTCCCTTATTTCACACTGAGGCCCATATCACAGCCAATGTCATATCGGTTCTTATAATACACCTCACATCGGTTACGTTTGCCTATGCTACAGTAACCACTGCTGTCTCGACATGCACGTGACCATAATGCAGTAGAGTTCGTGCTTGCGTGCATCCTTGTCGGTATCAATTTTAAAAAAAAATGTTCCATACGATTTAAATGTAATAATATAAATACAATTCATTTTATAAAATTGAAAAATGTCGGAGTCTTGGTCGGTAAAACGATGTCAGTATTAGCGTGTCTGTGTGTGTGTGTTGTTTTTGTTGTTGTTTTGTTGTTTTTTAACCTGACCGGAATCTTATGAACTCTTTCACATCTCCTTCGTCAGAATATATGTCCCGTTTTTCTTCAATTTATAAAGACAATTTATAATAAACAGTCGAAATCTTTATCATTTAAGAAAAACTATATGAGAATAAGCGTATTTGTGTGTGTGTTTATTAGTGTTTGTTTTTGTTGTTTTAACTTAATCAGAATATTATAACCTCGATCAAATCTCCGTCGTCAGAACCTATGTCCCGTTTTTCTTAAAAATGGCAGAGATTACTAGGTTTTGAAAGTCACGTGACCTCTGACGTGGAGACTCCTGTCCGTTATATTTTCGTAACTCATATTTTATTTGATAACAACTGCAAGCAAGGTTATTATTTACCTTAGCACATGTCTGGGACCTTTACAATCAAAAGTGATAGTTCTGAAGAGAGATTTCCCAGCGGAAATTGATTGATCTTTTTCTCTTTTCACCCCCATTTCTTTTTTGTAAGCCTGTGTTATTCACGCTAAGCATGTTAAAGGTTGCATGCGATAGAGTGTCTACATCAAATACAAAATCTTATACAATACAAATAAAAAACCGTACCCCCCCCCCCCCCCCCCCCCTTATTTTTTTAAGGTTGGGGCATAAGGTGTCCACAAACCAATGCTTTAGTCTATATAAGGACAATGTTTATCACTATATTACTTGTAAGACAGTACGTGAAAAAGTCGTACTAAATGTTCATTCTTTCCAAGTCTATAAATAAGCACGATACAGATTACAGCTAAAATAGATATTAACGTCAGAGCGTATTGCCTGAATGATGATAGAACGTGACCACGAAAGTAAGTGGTCACGTGGTTTTCTTAAAATATCTAACAGTGCAGCGTGGCTTAAAAGGAAAAATAACGGAAATAATTTGTTTCAGTGCTTATTAAGAGGAGGGTATGATTTACTTTTCACATAGATGTAGGGCACCAATAAAGCGCCTTTCGCGGGATATTTTCAGGTAACACTTTTGGTTGCATGAGAGAAAGAAAATTGGTCCAAACTGTCGGATATTTCGTTTAAAGGTTTCAAAAAAGGAAACAATGCATCTAACGATTTAATGACGACTTTTCGCCGGTTACACGCTTGGCTCATTGCATGAACACCATCAACTTAGACAGAATGCTCTACAACACGACCAGGAATTTTAATTTCCCTTATAACCGGAAGTTGTGACCCTTGGACGCTGTTAGCGAGGGAACCAGTCGAATTTCCGGTAAATTATAGGCGGGGGATAATTTCTGTTCGATGTCTGAGATTAGTAGAATGTCACTGTCGCCATTCAATGCAACACAACACAACACAACATCTCACAATGCATCAGTCAATAGCGCGGCTGCTACAGCTTGCACAGAAATTAGCCGGAATTCAGGGCTGAATATTTCTTGCAGCATAAACACTCACGCAAAATACACAGCGCAACTTTCATGGAATTGCTCGTCGCACACTTTTCAACGGCTTAATGTGACAGGTGGTTTCTATGGCAACCAAGCGCGTGCAGCCATATGTCGCAGCAGACCACGTGGTTTTATTGGGACGCAGCGGCTCAGAAGATTCAGAAACAATACGAAATGTCCGTAAAATAACTACCATCATTCAGAACAACCAAATGCTTTAAATGTGCGCATACAATGTTCTAAAGCGTTGTTCCTTCTTTTGGCTGGGGAAACAGTGGAAGCAATCCGGAAAAAATCACAGGAGCTTCGAGAGTTATACACTTGAGAATAGAGTGGCCAGCCATTGAAAACAATGATTGCTTTTACATCCTTAAGTCCACGAACAAGAGGCCAATGGCCGACAATGAGTACTTTTCAAGTACGGTTGTTTGCCAGTTGTTGAGGCAACACAAGAAGGATTATCTACCATGTACCCGTAGAGAGATAAAAAATATCAAAAATTATCATAGCTTATTCTGAATCAGCATCCTTTTGTTATAAAGACACTGGAGTATTTGTCCAAGTCAGCGGCGTGTCTCTTCTCGCATGTCCCACACATTGAAACCGTTCTTAAGAGACAAATATGAATGATAAATTAATTCTAATTAACTAACACTTTAAGAGTGTATTTTTAGCCAGTGCTATTTAGTAAGTCAGCTATGCATTCAAGCGTTGTAAAAAGTTAATTACGTATCATTGTAGGCCTAAAAGACTAAAAAAACAACAAAGAACCAGAAGTCACAAGTAATACAGAAGCCAATTTTAATTATTACTTTGCTTTTCTCCAGAACATCGGCGCTGTGAGTCATATTTTGACACCTTTTCTTAGCTAGAATACCAGTAAATATCAATTACTTAAAGGAAAGGGAAATTAATAATTAGTTAATTTGTTTATACGTTCTATAGGTGGTTCTTTTACCAAATGTAATAATAAAGAGCATAATACATTTGATACTGACGTGGCTTTTATACATAGACAAATACGTTACGCAATGCACGCCAATGTCTCGTAAAACGTAGACTCTAAACTTATTTATTTATTTATTTATTTGGGTTTTACGGCACACCGACACTTAACAGGTGATACGTCGCCAATAACAAAGTAGTTTAATGTGAATAGAGAATAACCAGGTAAAAACTAAACTATGTTATTAAAGTATAGAAAAATACACAAAAAAAACTATCAGGTTAAAGTAATGTGAACTACAATCGAAAATAGGTCAATATATTAAACGGTTTAAAAATGTATAACGGTTGGAAAATAAACAGTTTTATAATTTATATAAAAAAAATACCAATCTCGTTCAAGAAGTAAACAAGTTTAGAAGGCGGGGCAAGTTGTTCTGATTTATTAATTTGTTGTTAATTAAGTGTCTGCATTCGGAAGAAGGGAAATGCCATACATTGCATTTACTTCCTCAATCAATATTTGGTACTGATTATTCATCCAACTGTTTCTTTAAAATTTGTACTTTCTCCGGGAAAACTATGTTAATTCATTCGCGGGGTGCCCGTGGCGTATTTCTTTTTGTATAAACTTATTACACTCAATTCGTGTCACTGGGTTAATGGTAGAGTCTGTAAACCGGTCAGGAACTTAAGTTGATCTTTTTACCGACTGACCGTTCCAAGTCGGCGATTGTTGAATGTCACTTTTTTTGTGAATAATCTCATTGCATACCTTGTCTAGTGTGTTATTTTTTCAATTTCTTACGTTCGTTTAAATACACAAAGCACCTTGTCAAAATGTCGTACTTCGACGCTTAAATTGCAGTTTTCTAGGAAATATGTTCATTTTGGGCTGAGAATAACAATATTATTATTATTATTATTATTATTATTATTATTATTATTATTATAAAATTATTAATAATAATATTTCCCCCCTCATAAAGCATATTGAACATTCGGACGAAACCAATGCATGGCGGAGGTCATATTTCGCAAGCATCAGAATGAAACGAAATCTGGAGTCAAGAATCTCTTCATTATAGAACAAACGACCAATCAAAATGAGTGTAACATCCGAAAGTTTTCCAAACATATCATGCGGCGCTCTTGTACATTATCGTCTTTACTAGGTTATACATTACTGACAGTTTAGTAGTATGTCAACATCGAACAAAAATGGGAAAAAACGGTCCATTTCAAACAGACTTCCTACGAGGATGTTTCTCTAATGTCAAAGCGAAATCGCTATCATCATACTAACTGTATAGGCAAAAGGACCTTTTTTCAAAGGCTTTGGGGAAAAACAGTCGGCACAAAATCACTAATTCTTGGTATTTTTCATTTGTAATGAAACAGAAAACCGTCAGAAGCTTATTTCAACGGCTAAATATTTTGTGGGGGGGAAAGGAAAGAAAGAAAAATACTTACCGGTCCTAATAAGAAAGCATTTTTTACAATCGAAAGTGCTGTTTAAGTTAATGTTTGTGCTGATTGGCTCTTTCATAATAAACGGAAGACATCTGTTAATGAAAACAATCAAAATCGTGTGCATATTTGCAAGATGTATTTTGAAAGGTATTTAAAAGACGCATGATATCCACCCTGCCCGGTAAACCTTTGAGATTTAAGACGCCATTGTCCGAGGTGACCATAAGCCACATTGCATTTTTTCTTATCGAAGGTTGTAACAGATAAAAAATGACACGTTACTGTACATGATACTGCATTGCCTCTCTCAATTACCTTTTTACCGAATCTCAGCAAAATAAACACATAAGCATGCTAATACATACAAAAGCACAAAATTACCGTCGCAACTGGGCCGGGAAAGCCAAGCTACATGTCAGTCAAATATAGTGCCATAAACTCGGATTATTTAGATGCTAATTTCTTTCACTGTGGCCCCAAAAGACGGTTTCGTGTGATCAAACTAATCGTCGCAGGCACCGTATTTAATAGTGACATGGATGACTTCGACATTAGTCGCGACCTTTGCTCTGCGGACCAAATAGCAACATTGGTGCACGCAGATCTGTAGTTCGCACCCCACGGAGATGTATCAAAAACCGCGATGAAACGAGGGGAAAACGAACTAAGTTTACTTTTGTGACAAATATGTCCCTATTGACACATTTGGACGTCCGGCGGCGTTCGTAATCCAAAGCGTTCTGGAATAAGTCTCGCCTCTCTGGTTTTTCCGATTTCGAAACTATCGCCCGTCGCCATTTTGTATTAATGCGCTGAATTGCGGAACGGATTGTCAATGGATTTTCGGTACTCAATGACACTTCGAGTGCAGAGTTTAGTGACTTTTAATTTTAAAAAAGGTAATGAATATTGAAAATTTTGCAGATTAAAGAAATAAAATTGGACATCGATGAAAACAACGCATTTGAAAGCATTTCGCCCCTTCTAAAACCTGACCTGCAGCCTAATCAACGGAAATACCATTAGTATATTAAGGCCAACATCAAATTTGTTAAGGGGAACCAAGTAGGTCTTTGACACCGAAACTTAAATTATTGCCTGATATTTTTTTTTAAAAATGAGTAAGAAAAGATAATATAAGTATCATGAAAGAAAAAAAATGCATGCAATGATTATGTATCATTGATAATCTCGGAGTAAATAGTTAATTGGCTGTCTTGATATTACTTCTCAATAACACAACTTGAATACAAATAGTGTTGAAATCAGTAGAAATTGTGTTGAAATCAATACAAATTATATTGGGAGCAATAAGCTTGTTTTGAAAGCAATAGAAAGTGTGTTGAAAGCAATACAAATAGTGCTGAAATAAAAACAAACAGTGTGGAAATCAATAGAAAGTGTTAAAATAAAAAAAAATAATGGTGTGAAAATCAATATATAGTGTAGTCAACTCTCAGAAAGGGCTTTCGAATTTTCATTGGCTTAAAAAACAGCTGTAAAAGTACTATTGGCGTTGCTTCCTCAGAAGGGGAAAGAAAAGATCTCTATCCGATTTTTTTATTGTATTTTGACATGAAGACACTTGAAGTATCTATTGACAAAGAATAATTAAAAAAAAAGTTAAACATTGAACTGGTGTCTGGAAAAAAAACGATGCCCACTTTATCAGCTCTGCTGAGACCATTTCCGTAGACAAGCGTTTATTGCAAAAATAAATTGTTAACGTTTTGTTGAGAGTTGTAAACATCAGCAGCAAATGAGATAGTGGATCTACAAACCAACAAAATCATTTCTAAAATAAGAATATTACAACAAGTTAATTCGGAATAAGGTTTTATTTTTAAATGCGTGGTAAATAAGGATTTAAGGATAAGCTTTACAAATGTTATATAGGCTTTAGTCCTTTGTGGTTTGATATTGGGAAGGCGGGATATTTCATGCGTTTTAACATCGCTTACCGCTGTAAATTCTAATTTAAGATCTAATTTATTTAAGATCGCCTTATAGTCTGGTATGCGATTATAGAATCACATAATTAATAGATAGGTACTGTTATATTAATGCTTTACTTGAAATAAAACAGACAGTAGTAATTATTTTTGGCGTACAGACCTAAGCATTTGAAATGTGCAATTTAAATGCGCCAATTAACGAATTTACAATTATAAATTCAGAGATACATCAGTCAGCTGACGTTATTAAGTTACAATTATACACGACACAAAAAATCGGCTACATACGTGCAATGATTGCCCATAAAATTTAAAGTTACCTTGTCGTTCAGCACCCATAATAAAAAGCCTCCGACATCAATTGATGTCAAATGGTGTACACAGAAAGCCGCAACGTAAATACGACTCATTCGGGGTAAATCAAGCAGAAACTTTGCTGATAATCTGGTATTTTACGCACCTAATCTTTTTTTAGGAAGCAAAAACCGACGCCTTCTTGTCTGTAGTTTAAGGTCGGATTAGAGCACTTTGACTTTCAATCAAATGATAGCGGTTTTTTATGTTTATATCATTTAAAACATAAACCAATTCTTAACGGAAGACATAGTGGCTGGGTGTAGTTAATTTCCCGAATACAGATTTTTTAATTTTACCATCGTCGTCCTGTCGGATGCTGTAAATTGATGTTATTTGTCATATTTTATAGGAATGTCAGCATGCAATATAGAAATAATTAAGCCTGATTTGTAGTTATATATACGTAGATTGTACATAGCTTAAACTGACAAGAAAATGTGGAATTTATTCCTTAATGATGTTAAATATGATAAGAGAGGGTTTGTATTTGTCAAATAATGGGATGGATTTGCACATTTACTTGCATATAGTCCACAATCTACTCAACGACTTTGCACGCAGGATTATTTTGCACTATTTTTGTATTAAAAAAACAAAACAAATTAACTTATGCACAATAAATATATTTAATACCTGTATTTATGTTTTATTTCCAGATTTATCTGATTGTGACTCCGAACCCGGTTTGCAGTTGAAGAGAAAACAACGTCGAAGCCGAACTACTTTTACCGCGGAGCAATTAGAGGAACTCGAGAGAGCCTTTGAGCGAACCCATTATCCTGATATTTATACGCGTGAAGAATTGGCACAAAGAACAAAATTGACCGAGGCGCGTGTGCAGGTAAGTTAAACGTTGTTTTATGTTATCACAATGTATTTTCAGTAATATATAAATAGAACATTTCATACATATAAAGTAAATATAAAGTAAATAAAATATTTATAAGTATTCGCTTATATTTAAAACTATACATTTACTATAATACCTTATTAATCACGTATAACAAGATTTGATTTAAACATATGGTTTCTTCGTTTTAAAATGATTGGGGATAAAATATTTTGAAATTAATACAAACAACTAATTGTCCAGTTTCTATTGGGCTTCAAATAGCTTATATGGATCAAAGTCATTTAAACTTGTCCTGTAAGCCATCATACCTTCGCCATTCGAGACACAAAATACACAATTGCATTTACAGCGATACAATACGGTTCCGAAGAAAAAATAATAATTTTCTGGAATGACCCACTTAGTTCGGTGTCCTCAAGTTAAGTTTTACAATACGGTTCCGAAGAAAAAATAATAATTTTCTGGAATGACCCACTTTGTGCGGTGTCCTCAAGTTAAGTTTTACAATACGGTTCCGAAGAAAAAATAATAATTTTCTGGAATGACCCACTTAGTGCGGTGTCCTCAAGTTAAGTTTTACTGTGTTCAAAATCCTCATTTCCAATCCCAGGTTTGGTTCAGCAACCGCCGGGCCCGCTGGCGGAAACAGATGGGAAGCAACCAGATCTCCGCACTCAACAGTCTACTGCAGGTTCCGCAAAATGTCACCGGAAGTCCCTACATGCTTCACGACACTTCCGGTTACTCGTTTCCGGCGGCGCAAGGTAAGTCAATGACACTCCGAACTCCTCGGCGATTTTTCAAACGCAACTTGTCATGTTAATTAATTTGAGTGACACTTAGTTTTAATTGATCTTTATTTATTTTAAACTATTTTATCTCTAAGCTAAATTGTGAGGCTAATAACCGCGTGGGTTCGAGTCCCGGTCTTGGCGACAACTTTAATGTGTAAGGGTTTTCTAGCTGATCTGCAGCGCGCTACTGGTTCTTTTTAGCCATTTGTCCGGGGTCTTTCTACAGCAATAATTCGCCTGGCGCCAATGTGTGGGTGCGACATAACAAAAACAAAAGACACAACAAAAACTCGCCATCTTGCATTTAAGTGATAGTATTACTAGCATACCGAAACTATTTATATGTTCCCTTCTGACGGCTATTGTACAATAAATTTGCTTTTCCCTGTAGACGCCCTGTGGCATCGCGGATCGGTCTCTTCAAGCATGCACACCCAACAGATGGCGACCTCGGCCATGAAACCGGAAGCGGCTCACACCTCGTACCACGGTCTCATGGACAATTATTTTAACCATGCCAGCCAGGTAAATACTTTGATTGCTTGAACCCGTTCATTCACCAAACATAAAACAACACATGGTTATGCAGCATACACAATCAAACTGGCTGACAATGATATATTTATCCCCTTCAAAAAGTAGTCGACTTTTTGCTTTTGTGGAAATTAAATGTCATTATGCGCAATAGTATCACCATAATATTTAGTAACCAATGAATTAAGACATCTATATTTAACCAGTGAATTAAAATACATATAAATTTTAAAATTCTATGAGGCACTTTTCACTATACATACTCGGTTTAAAAAAGACGCGAATGTTCTACCGCCGACAATAGAGTCCTTACCGCTTCTTTAGACAGCACAATTTATTTTGTATAAAGTGGCCACCGGCAAATAATAAAATGTTGTGATACAAAGATATAAATTTAAAGTTGCGTGTCAAAGATTACAGAAAAAACGGAAAACAAGTGTTTTCAGTTCTTATACATAATATTGTATTATATATAATGCATATAATCTCTCTGAGGATACTCTCATCTGTGGTGGACAAAAGTCTAACAAAATTGTCAAAATCACTACGTCAACAATATCATCTCTATAAAAGATCATTTCTAAGACTGTTATATGTTTGACATTCAAAACATACATAAAAATCATTTTCAACAAATCATTTTTGTTGGTTTTGAAAGCAACAGTTACATATTGTATCGTCTCGAGATAAATGTGCATATCTTCCTATTTCAATAGTGATTTGATGATTTGAGTATCGAAAGTGAGTAAGAAAGCTATAATTCTCCAAATACATTCTCACAGATGCACAACTTAGTGAGCCTGCAGTCCAGTCTTCATCAACAACAGGAGGCCATAAATCCCCACACCGCCTGGACAGGAACCAGCAACATGCAGCCATTCTCCTGCTACCCGGGAACCAACCACATCCACCATTTTAATGACGTCACCAAAAGCGGGTTCCATTACAACCCGCACGTACCGACAGGTAACTTTAAAATGTAATTACACTTAACAGAAAGTTATTAAGCACAATCTGAATTATATTTTCACTCATTTTTTTAAAAACAGAACAGAACAGAACCTTATTGTCACTAGTTTCTTATCATTAAAACGAAAGTACATGATGGAATTAATCATAAAGTTAATTTAAAATGCTTGATCTATAATAGTGCTTTCCTTATCCGAATAGATAATAAAAAAATGCACGAATAAGTGCATGTATATTCATGAAAATGCTTATTAAATGTGCCGAATGCTTTCCATTCAATACACAACGTTACGATATAAATGAATGTTTGCCTTCTCTCCGGCCCGTTCGTTACGTCATAAAAGCTTCTGATAACAGAACATGCAGTACGATCACTTTCTGTTTTCTATTTATTTTACATTCTTGAAACGATATGAAATATAAAAATAACTTAATAACACCTTTTTACTTGCAATACATCTTAAATGAAGAAGGGTCTGAATGCTAGTGAACCCTTGTGCTACCTGTACATAGAGAATAAGTAAAACTTCCTTCCATAGCTTAGCCTTTATTGTGTGAATATATACGTAAATATTAAATGACATTCTATTTCTCTGTTTGGAAGAAAATGGCCCATTTATAACAAAATATATGGGGAATTTTATCTTATTTGTTTTACTCTTATTTCGACAGTGCCCAGCATGGACCGTTATGTAGCAGACGAGAGTTTGGTGGCGCTGCGACTCAAATCACGGGAACATTCGGCTGCACTCGGCCTGATGCACGCATCTGATAATGGACGTGTTTCGGCGGGCTTCTGATCCAAGACTCGAAGCTCACATCAGACATGAGCTCAGAGCTAGAAACCAAGCGGAAAGCTACAGTTCCTTGAGATTATGTGGAAATCTTTGAGGTCACTTGAAATTCTCCGACGTTACCTGTAATTCTGCGGACATCTCCGAGGTTACACGAGATTTTGAAAATTCTCCGTGGCTACTTTAAATTCTGCAGAAACCTCCAAGGCAACTTGAAATCCCTCTTAAATCGTCAATGAAATCATACAACACTCGCCGAGATTTCATGAAATCGTAGAGGTGACTGACAATAAGACACAAATCTTCAGTGACGAGTGTTACCGGACTTGAAATCTTACTATCGGTAAATTATGTTGAAATCACGAAAGCTGGTGGTAAGTCTGGTGCTACAAAATGCGAAGACATCACGAGGTACTTCAACCGCTGTTTAGCAGGTAATTTGCTGGTCATAAAAAAAGTCCGGACCACCAAGAAGCAAAATCCTGGACAAAGCCATCCAAACCAGAAACATTGAAAAGCTGATATAACACTTAAATAGCAATTCACGTGCTGTGACCGTTCATGACTTATAAACAGGGAAAATGTAAGACACATTCACAGAAATGATGCTTATGTCACCTGAAGAGGCAATGGACAGATGGCCTGTTTTCAAACTATAAACAATGTAACTCAGTGTGTGTTCTTGACAAAATAATGCCTTCAAACGCTTTAAATCTCAAGTTTTTCAAGGTTAATGGGAAGATCATTAGAGTTAGTTATAGCGTTAGTCCGTACGCACACGTCACTAACGGACACTGACATAGACGACGCGCTGAAGTGCGGAGTCTACTGTGATCACGATTGCCACTGGAGAGTCATGTGACCAGGATGTTTACCGACAGGATCTAAGCGGTAATCAGAAATACGGTTTATCATCAAGCAATAATCTAAAAAATATGTCTTAAAAATCCAATGTCACATCAAAAACTGTCGTGATTGTTACATTAAAAAGAACTGTCGTCAGATTATGATAGTCAAATATATTGAATTTCGATTATTTAATTTTTTATTATTTTTATATTGTGTTTCTTTTAATTTTTGCCATAATTCTCTTACTGATACAATGCATACTTTTGTGTCGTCTTTGATTCTTTGTATCACTTATCTTCTTGTATACGCAGTACTATGGTGGAGCGATTGTAAACGAGTTTGTCTAATGGAGATATTTTTTGTAAATCTTTTACATCGGGCAAAGGCTATATGGAAATCCTTGCAGTTACTGACAAATCTACTGAAATCACCGACGGTGATTCCAATCTTACGAAATTATGTGCTCTTTTACAAGATTTTTTCTTTGCGGTTGTCAGTTGTTATTACATGATGTCAGCATTGTGTGTATGCTTAAAATTTGATGTGATTTTTTACAGTGAGCAAATTAGCAACAAATGCCAAAAATAAATGTTCATGTTTAAAGTAGGAAAAATCGAATTAAACGGTGGGTTATATGTACCTATTGTTATTACGGAACATTGTAAATAATATTAACAACAAAATAACAACGTTGTGTTAATCTTGATGATAATTGCACGGCACATGCCTTCAAAGAGATGTTTATTGAGAGAAAGTATGCAATTAGGGAGTCATGTTTCGTCGTTATTATGCACGTAAGATTGACCTTCGGTTGGTAACATTATTAAGTGAACACTTTATTACAAACTATTTGAATACACATCTGACATGATGAGTTTTGCATTTGACAATGAAGTAATTTGACCAATGATCTGGCACTGTTGAAAATTGCCAATTAGTCGAAAATGGTTGTAGCGTTTTAAAATGTAAATTCATAAATCGCTTGCCAATTTGTTAAGCAATGTTTGCAATCGTCTAAACGTTTAATATATTAAATGAATACAATATGTGATAGTTCTATTACAATGTGGCATAAAGCGATTATAACTGAATACTATGCAAAAAATTAAAGGCGATTGAAATACGACCTTGAGGTTGACATTTATTTTAAGGGCAAGGAAAATAATCCCACAAATAATGGCCGAATAATATTCAGGTCTTTTTTACCTTATATAGAAGGGCCGTTTAAATGTCCATTCCACCCAGATAATTAGGCCTAGTCTTTCCCCTAAAAATGAAAATTTCCCAATCTTTTTACTGGTAGTTTGAGTGAACTGGACTATGGTAATCTAGGGAATGAGTTAATTAACAAGAAAAATAGAATAAAATAGAGATGGCCTTGTAATAGACATACAAGATATAAAACTTCTAATTGAACCTCATTTCTTGACAATGAGAATTTTATGTTCTATCATTTATGTGTGTATATGTCATATATGCGCAAGGTCACAAATATGTTTATATTTTATAGGTCTATGAAGTAAAGTGTGCATGTAAATAAAGGAAAATTGTCTCTCTGTATTAAAACCATGACTTGATCGCCGATGTTTGTCTTTGTTTATATACCACATTCTTTTCCTCTTTCATCGGGAATAGTTTATAATGGCATTTTGTAAATAACAGAACAAGAATTTGAACGATCATTGTGTTTCATGTATTTTCGTGGTGTTAATTTAAACTCAAGTATAAATGTATATTATTGCACAAAAATATAAAATTAACGCATTATTTATACTCAGATTCTTATTGCTATTGAAATGCTTCTGCTTAATATTTAAGCATACCATGCAATAATATCAGGAACATTATACTGCATGAAGAGGGCGAGAGCTTGACGTCTCCATTACCATACTTTTGTCGGTGAAAAACAATCAAACAGACAATAAACGATATAAGTTATTGTAGTGTTAATACTTTATTCCAGTTAAGAAACAAACAAACAAAAAAGCCTAAGAATAAAACGATCAGACAAAGGTGCGACGTGTCAATTGTCAAATATAACTAATACCTTATATACCACTAGTATAAATATGTACACATAAACAAAAAGTTTTCAATTATTTCAGATTTCTAATTAATCATTTAAAATTATCAGAAAATAGCCAATATGAAAATTACATGTATTTTACAGTCTATCTAAAAACTTTGCTATTTTACACAAACAAAACATCTAAGGCTGAGACATTAGAGATGGGCCGATATAATCGACGCATCGTAATAATCGCTTCACGATACAGTATCGCGATACAATGCTGAGGTATCGATACAGGACGATACTATAATTATTCACGAAAAGCTATAATTTATGTCCGTATTGTTTGCTTATATACCGCCTATGTAACTGAAAAAATGGATCTATTATGCCGCTTAAGTAGCTGAAAAAAATATATCGAAGCGCTTTATTTCACAAAATACTGAAATTAAAAACATTCTAGTCACAGTGATGTTTTCACTTAATTAACATATTAAAGGAATAAACAGAAATTAGGATATCAATTTGGTAAGGCGTAAATTCACTTAATTGCATCTATTTTGTATCTATGAAAATATCGTCATACTATGACGCGATACAATTTAGATATCGTGATACATAGCAGCGATACCCAACTCTATGAAACATGAGGTCATTCAGGCCAATGAAACCTTGACCTTTTAAACATTTTGGCTGACATCTTCGGACTGACAAATCAGAATTTTAAATAACGACAGAGAAATCTTGTATCAACGTCAGCTTACAACTAAAAATAATTGCTAACTACGTCAATAAATAGATCCATACCACAAAATAACATTAAACGCGAATAAAACCAAGGAGTCCGCGTCCGTGTTTAAGTTTAGGATGATGCGATTTGTACGCACCATTTCGTTCCGAATCCATTTGGACGTTAATTGGGCTGGCCAGATCACGGCAATAAAAAACGTAAAATTGTGAATGTCGTTCAAAACAAATTATGTTTTACGGCACAGCAATGGTTAAAATGGCAAAGGGCAATAAAAATGTTGGACATTGTTGTGGATATTTATAATGAAAAAAAAACGTGTCCACTATATGTGAGTTATATTAGCATAGTGCGCTGGTATTCGGGTTTAGTCTTCATAAAGAAGAGAAATGTGTTGCTTCAAATCGCGTGTGCTAGTGTTAAATGATGCGCAAAACTACAGACAATCGGCTTAAGAAAGTTACTAGCATCTTTTAATAAAATAAGCTTGCTTTAACACCGGTCCACCGATGTTTAAATGACAACTGGCCAGATAATAAAGCTTACTTTTATAGATACCGTCATTTACATGTAATTGTAAAAGTGTACAATTGTAACTTGTTTTGAACATCGAATAACATAAGTGCATTCGTCTAGTGGAAGCACATTGTAAATCTATTTACCAAAAATGATGTTCGCGGTTGGGTTTTTGAACGAAGTGTATTTTTCTTCAAACTATGTTCATTCTTTTAGACAACGACTCTTTTATAATGGCCTAGCAACGTAAGTCGACTGCGTTGTGACGTGGGAGTGCTGCCACCTAATTACACCCCCTGCTTTTGTGTTTAAAAGTTTAGTTGATGGGAGACGATTATGAATAGCACAGAACAAAGCATTTTTTTTAAAAAAAATGCATTCAATCCATTATTTTATTTCGTTTAAACGTCTTCTTTCAATATATCATAAACGGTTCGTTTGTCTTATCAATTTTAGAGACTCCTAATTCTATGCTAACGAAGTTACATATAATAAAACTTAATTTTACACACAACGCACATCTGGAAAAAAAAAGCTTGCATATGATTTGGGTATTTTATTGAAGGAGATTGATTGTTTTTATTCTAACATCATTCGTAAGTTTAGCTATTATAATGATGCATTTTATTTTAATATAAATTTTGTAACAAACTAAACTTTAGTTTACAAATAAACTAAAGTGAAAATGGATATATAAAATTTGATTCTTTATTTCATTTTAATACCATTTTTCATTTTCTATGTGCTCAAACACAAAGACCTCAGTTTATAGAATTATTTCTAGGATGAGTTCAGTACGAACTTAAAGGTGGTATCCGACAGTTTGGTCCAAATGTTGTTTTTTTTCTCAAATAACCAAATCTAAGTAATTGCTACCTGAACAGGTCTTGCAAAATGGTGTTCGTTGATGCCAAAGATCTGTGTGAACAGTCACGGATAAATCCACATTCGTCATTGCAAACAGGTGTTTCCTATCCGAGCCACGCAGCAGAGATATCTATTTTGAAACTTAGTAACCCACTTGATCATTTACTTTTATATAGTCATCCGCTCTGACGTCGATATCTATTTTTAGCAGAGACCACTATCGCGTTTTTATTGGGTTGGAAAGACTGATATTTAGAGTATTTTTCGATTAGTACAGTCTAACAATAAAGTTTGTATTCAAAATCGTCGTTATAACGACTAAAATATGGGTTTATGCAAAAAAGTGTGCCTGAATTCCCCAAAGCAGTGGTAAGATATTGGTACGTGTATCTAATATAGACAAACTACCACCTTTAAGGCCAACATCATCATTATGAGTGCTCGCCCATATTCCTGTCGCTCTTACTGCTCATCTACGACGGATTTAGCAACTTTTCATAATCTATTACATGGCAAGTTATCCGCAGCTTCTTTTTAAACTATTCAGAGAAATCACCACCCGAGAAAGAATTTGAATTATAAAATTGATAAACTTCATTTTCCGCGTCACTTTCAAGAAAGGGACCACCCACTTTTCGAGATGTTAAAAATATGGCGCGTCTACCACGGTGCCGTTTCGAACCCGAGTCAAAACGTACCAATTTCACTGTTTATTCAGTTGGGCGCGCATTTTGACTCTGTATTCATCTGCGGGCGGCATCCCGCACGCTACGTCCAATCAAAGTTATCAATAGGCATATCATTTCCAAAATTTCACACTTCGACACAACGAGGGGTCGAGCTATTGGGTGCAAAAGACAGAGCCGAGGAGTGGGGATTAGTCTATTTCGGATACGCCACCATTGCCAACATCGACGCTCTATTCATCACCGCTTGTACGATAGATTAGAAAGTGAAAATGCCCATATAATTTCAATTAATTTTTTCAACAGTGGTATTATGACGATGAAGAGCGCATGAATTTGAATTTCCGCGATTGATTGCGTTTATAAAGAGGCAACCGCGGCTAGAAATGTCGTTCGCTTCATCCATGCAGACACGATGAAGACCGAATAATCCGCAATGGCGCCATCCGACTTATGAGTTTTGTGCATTTCTTATCAAATAGCTCCCCAAGGCTCGCCGGATTTGTATGTGTGTTTTCGGATGTGTGTGGCTTCGTCACTCTGATTTATAGTGCACATAATATTAATGAATCGCTTTGTGTGAATGAGTGATGAGGTACACATGTAGTGCGATATTTCTTCCTCCGCCTAGCACTAGGTCCTTTTTAGTGAAAAAGATGCATCAAAATCGAGCCTCGCAAACATTTAAGTGATATATCATGAAATTTAATATCTAGATTTTAAGGAAACACTAAAATGGTACATCGTTAAACCGATTTGTATAAGTAGTAGAAAGAAACCGATGCGTTATAAATGGTGCAAGGTGGGTTTTCATAAAATAGTTTCAGGAAAAGCATTGATGCAAAGCATTTATGGGCGCCCAAATTATATTTAAAATATTAACATTTAACGAACAACGACGGACAAGGAAAAGAAAACCCCAAGATAAGTACTTTAATTTAAAATCTGAAAGTATAATCAAACGAACGACTGACCTTCAAGTAGGTCATAGAGTGCATAATTCGTATTGCACATAATGAAAATATGAAAAACTTTCGATCTTTTTTGTAGAATCTATACTCAAACTTAAAGGTGATATCCGACAGTTTGGTTAAAAAAAGAATTTATTCAAAACCTTAATAAACCATTGTTACCTGAACAGATCTCGCAAAATACTGTTTTTTTTATATCCTACACCTGTCTGAAAAGTAAACCATAACGCCACAATTGTCATTAGAAAAATGTATTTCCTATCTGAGCTACGATGCACAAGTTACCTTTTATAAATGGAGAAAACCACGCGACCACTAATTTTTGAAATCACATTATATTGTCCTTAGATTGTCTGCTCTGTCGTCGATGTCTATTTTGAGCAGAAATCCCCATCGTGCTTATTTATGGAATTGCAAAGAATTAACATTTAGAGCGGGTTATTTCACGATTAACAATATAGGGAATGTTAAAAATCGCCCTTTCTTTGGCATAAGTATGCAGAAAATATGCCCAAAGTCCTCAAAGCAATAGGAAAAATTATTGTTAAATGTATTTGATAGTCAAACTGCCGAAACTACCATTAAAGGCGGTAACCGACAGTTTGCCTATATCTAATACATATAAAATATCTTCTCTCTGTTCTGGGTAATTTGTGCATAATTGCTGCATAAACGTAAACATTTGTTAACACTGTTACATTACCTCAATCGTTACAAAGTACACATTGTGAACTATATCGCCTTTAATGTCCATTACTGCAAAATCTATAAATAAGCACTATGGGGATTTCAGCTAAAAATAGATATTGACGTCAGCGCTGAATACCAGAGTAATCAGGTAAGTTGATTTCAAAAGTAAGTGGTCACGTGGTTTTCTTAATTTAAATAAAGACTGTGCAGCGTGGCTTAGATAGGAAATACCATTTGATAATGATCGTACGTGCGGTGCATGTTTTAATTTTCATATGGATCATGGCTCCAAATAAACAATATTTCTTTTAAGTAACAATAATTTGTTTGGTTGCAAATTTAAAAACATCAAATGATCAAAACTGTCGGATAACACCTTGAACTGACACTCGTACGTATTTGCGTGCTTCCATGAACGATCAACGGGTTGCAAACTAATCGAAGAAGATTTTGAACGGCTTCTTTACACTTGTTTTTATCAGACGAACTTCTCAGAGATTTGGAGATAAGAAAGATATTATTGACAAAATCTACCGTTCAACATGGTTCAGGGATTGCTTCAGTTCTTTATGGGTGAAAGATTATGCATACGTTTGGAAAACGTGACTAAAGTTCGAGATGTTAAGAGTACAGGCGCCTGTAGAGGTAATGCGGATTCAAATCAGGGGTGGATCCTGATGTTTTCTTTTTTTGGGGGGTGGGTGGGGGGTGGAGGGGGGTAATGAATCAAGATCCATTGTAAATCGCAGTAAATATGTGATATATACAAAGCAAGATACCATAACACTGACATAAGCAGTCAACTGACAAAATCTGCTTTAAAAGCTAAGTATTTTTAAGCTTACATGTATGTGTATGCATGAGTACCCAACGGTTCTCTTTTAACTGGTTGGTGGGGTAGGGGATACATCCCCACCCCCGGATCCATCCCTGGTTCAAATCACGAAAATTACGCATTTCATATATTTAAAATGATATGTACACATTTTTGTAGCAACTGCAAGTTCGTGGCGTGTTTCTTATTTCGCCTTTATGAATCGATACATTGTACCCTTGATGAAAAAGAACGCAACAAAATAGATTTTTACCAACTTGGGAGCATACCTTCTAAAATGTAAAATGATTTGCGTTAGATTAAAATTTGCGTTAAATTAACATTTTTCGAGGAATAGCTCAATAAAATACGACGAATAAAATATGAACATTGCGTCAATTTCGAAATCAAATTAATTTCGATAAGGTAGGACAAACGCACACACGCCAACTCTGAAGGGACATCGTCTCTTTATAGGTACATACACGGCAAAAATAAGTGGATCGTCTACCCTTTAAACATGGTATCCGACAGTTTGCCTATATCTAATACATGTAACAACATCTTACTCTTGTTTCGGAGAACTTTGCATAATTGCGACACAATATATATATATATATATATATATATATATATATATATATATATATATATATATATATATATATATATATATATATATATATATATATATATATATATATATATATATATATATATATATATATATATATATATATATATACTGTTTTTATATTTAACACTATGTAACACATAGTTCAGTTTATTTAAATACTGTTTTGAACATTACTTCCGATGTAGGACAGTACAAAGCATAAAATTTACCGCATTAAATGCCCATTATTTCCAAATCTATAAATAAGAACAGTGGGGATTTCAGCTAAAATAGACATCGACGTCAGAGCTGATTACCCGGATGATCATTTAATGCGATCTCAAAAGTAACTGGTCATGGCGGACTTTTTTTTTAACTCCCGATGCAGGTGCTTACTGTTAGTTGTCTCACTTTGACGGGATATTTTTATTTACACTGTTTGTTTGATATTATTATATTGATTGCCAACTGACTGTTCCAAGGCGGCGTTTTTTGCCACATTTCTTTTACATTTACCATGTTTGCCTTTGTCTAGAGAAAGTTTAGATTTAAATATCTGTGGAAATTTTGATAGGACCTTTTCTTGCTTACCTATTCTATAGACAAAAACAAGTATTCAACAATTAACATAAAAATGAAAATCCTAAATGTTTAGTTTACATTTTAGGTGTACATTTCCCAATCCTATATCATATATGTGATATTTTCCTTTCTTCATTTTAAGATACTTAAGACAATATGAACAAAATGTTACAAAACAGTTTTTCAGAAAACAATAATAGCGTAAAAAATAATACTGGTTTGCGTGATTTAAAAAAAAAGTGTAATGCGTTTACAGAAAGAGAAAGAAATTACCAGTCGTCTACAACCGCCTTAATGTCTAAAATCAAGCTGTACAAGCCTACATAATTTGTTATCTGCACTCGTCAAGTTGAAATCTCCATTGACGTAAATGCGGTGAGACGAATTTATTGGAGTAATTATCACTCCAGTCCCAAACTTCTCTACCACAGAGTTATTTAAAATCTCATTTGCCCATTATAAAGATATCTCCCGGTCCTTAAAGCACGCAGCGGGCTCCAACCACGTGAGTATGTGACTTACATACCGTCAATGAGAATGGAGAATCCATCTTTATGTCGAAAACGTTAAAGGTGGTATTCGACAGTTTGAACCTGATTTTCTTTTCCACTTAAAGTACCAAATAATTCATTGTTGCCTGAAAAGATTGCAAAAAGCTGCTCTTTGGTGCCCTAGATAGGTATGAACAGTGAAATATAAATACCCGTTCAACATCATAAACAGGAATTTCCTATCTGAGCCACGCTGCAGAGATAGCTATTTTTAACTATGAAGACCATGTGACAACACACTTTTGAGATTACATTATAACGTCATCCAGGTAATCTAACGTCGGTATCTATTTTAGCAGAGATCACTATCGTGCTTATTTATCAATTTGGAATGATTGAACTTTTAGAATGTTTCGCGATTTGTCCTGTCTAACTATGTAGGCAGTTTGAATTTGTTTAGAAATTATGCTTTGATTCCCTCAAGCAGTGGTAAGGTATTGTTACATGAATTTGATATAGGCAAACTGTCGGATACCACCTTTAATGTGTTACTCAATGTTTTAAAAGATTGGGATTGGGATTAGCCGACATTTTTGCCAATACTGCGCAGCGACATTTCTATCATTATAGCACAGGGGCACTTATGAGGTGCCCAGGGACTGAACCCGGCCGGTCCATTATACTGACACCGACGAGTCAGGCGTAATGCTGTCCCCTTAGCCCCGAGTGTTAGGAGGGAAGCCACTACTACCAACTTTAAAGTCTTTGGTTTGACCCGGCCGGGGTTCGAACCCACGACCTCCCGATCCGCAAGCCGACGGTCTACCACCTGAGCTATTGCGGCCGTTGTTTTGGTTTGTGTTGTTTTCTAAAATTAGATGGTTTCCGTGTGTGTGTTTTAATTTCACATTTGACTCATCTGACATGACGTCATGGCATTTTTATTGTATGACGTCATTAAATTGTTAAATTGTCTCACTTTGATGGGATATTATTATGATATTATCATTTAAACTGTTTAATTGATATAAAAAATGTAGAAAGTGCGAGGTTGGAGCGCTCCACAAAGCAGGTTTAAGCACTCCAGTCGGTCCTTTTGCCGACTGACAGTTCCAAGGCGGTAACTTCTGGTTTTTATTTTTGTGTGTTATGTCTTGTCCATGTGTTTTTGTCACTTTTACATTTACTCTGTATGCCTTTGTCTAGGAGAGGTAGTGCAGGTTAAAATATCTATGCAATTCTATTTATCCTACAATATTTTTCCTGAAAATGGAATTCGCGTGCGAGTATGGGTGTTATGTTTGCTTTACAAAAAAAGGAAAATTCCAAATATCCTTCATGAAAAAGGATCTGTAAGAAACGTGAATAAAGTTTTACTTACTTGTTGCCAATGTCACTAAAACTTCATAGTAGGTGCATCACCGTATCATCAAACTCAAACTAAACCATGGGTGGGTGGGGTACAGAGTCAACATATTTAAGTATGCAGGACCACTGAATTGAGTTTCCTTTTTACACTGTACTCCGCGACCGAAATAGTCTAAAATCTAAAGCAATTGCACATCCTTTCATATCGCACTATCTCAAATCCAAATTGTTCATGTACACTTTTACTTTTTCTTACGAATAATGCCAATCTAAAATCTAAAGCAATTGCACATCCTTTCATATCGCACTATCTCAAATTCAAATTGTTCATGTACACTTTTGCTTTTTCTAACGAATAGTACCAAATTCTGTTGCTTAACAGTGCGTGTTTACAAAGTGAACAGAAATATGAAGTGTAGTTTTCAAATAGTCGAAGCATTCTATACTTCAAGGTTAAACTAATTCCAACATAAACTTTTTTCTCAAAATATTGTTGTAAATAATTGTCTTATAGTCAGGAAAAAAGTCCTCAATTTTTTGCTAAGTCATATTAGTAAAAAAAGTAATTTTAATTTCGCGACTTTTCTTGAAAAACTAATGGTCTTTATACGCCACCGTAGATCGAAAAAACCGGAAAACGGTGACAACGTAAAATATGCGCCAGTTGATTGCACGATATTTTTGACTTTTTACGAATGGATTTTAAACGGTAAGACATATTTCAAATGATTTTATTTATGAAATTGTAGAGATATAAGTATTATCTTGATAATCTTGATATCAAGACTATGACATTTGTGGTATTTCTTTGCAGTTGGATCTGGACACGATTTATTATATATTTTCGCGAGTTACGGATAAAGTGGCAAAATAATTAAATATGTCTAAAATATTTTGAGTTCTCAACAAGATCTCGCGATATTATTAGTAAGAAAAGATTTAAAAACCTCAATTTCATAAAAGAATGAGGAAAAATAAACAGGTATCACTTTCGTAGGTAACGCGCTCTTCGAACTTTTTTAAAACTACGGAATCGCAGAAGGATCAAAATGTTTTATTTTCGACGAATTATTATTATTATTTGTGATTAGTTATATTTTCAATTGAAAAATTTTGTTTTCACCCTTTTTCTTCAAAGTGTGTGCACATTCATTTTCAATTTTCCTGAAAATGGATATTTTATCACAAAACTCATTAGCAGTGTAAATATAGAATCTAAGTCAATGTGATGTGGCATATTTTTTATTTTCAGAATTAAATGATATGGATTGCTGAGTTATTGTCCAGGATCTATCAGCTGAAGTAATTATGTAGACCTGTAAAATGAGGTAATTGTGATTTCTTAATACATTGCATGTTACTTGTACTCCTAATTTCTAACCAGTTTAAGCCATGATGTCTCTTTATACTACAGTCATACTGACTTGAACTTCTACTAGGTTCTAGAGGACCGAGTGCTTTTAATTTAATTAGAAGAACTTTTTTTAAGTAATATTTTTGGAACAGAATCAAGTGGATTAACTTACTAAAATTGCACAAATTTATAAAATATGTTTTCAGTGATCAAAGTGTGTGTGTTATCTGTAATGAGAACGATGAACGACCAACTTCAAAGCTTGGTGAAAAGGGATGTCAAGGACTTATAGCTGCAAGCAGTTTGAAAGGTATCATTTATATGCACTACAATTTTAGAATAAAAAAAAATAAAATTATCATTTATTGCTTGGATTTGTTTCACAATGTGTATAATAATAAAAAAAATGTTAAATTTTGTATCCCACTTCTATAAAGAAAAAAAGATATGCTTCTTTGAGTTTTAAGTTTTCTATTTTGCAATACAAATGTTTTTCAATTAATGATACAATTTACCACCCTTTGTATTTTATAAGTGTCATTAATGAATACTGCTCGGAGTTCTTGAAAATGGTTTGACATACTAAGAAAAAAGTCATTTTAATTTTACTTTTAACTAAAAGATACCATCTGAACTTTTTCTAGGGGATAGCCTTGCTGTATCGGTCGGTCAAGTTGTTCATCAGGATTGTAGACGATTATATTGTCACCCAAATCATACAAGAGCTTCTAAAGTTATTGCTAGTGAATTCTCGAGTCCAAGGACAAGAAAATCATTGACTGACTCATTTTCATTTCAAGAAAAGTGTATCTTTTGTGGCACAACAGCAAAGTCCACTGCAAATAAGCGAGGAAATGATGTTTTTCCAGTGAGAACCTTGGATTTTCAAAACAGTATTCGAAAGGTATGCAATGAGAGAAGTGACAACTGGGGTAACACTGTGCTGGGCAGATTAGAGTATGCCCAAGACTTGCCTGCTGTAGAAGCTAGGTATCACCAGACATGTAGTGTGAACTTCAGGACAGGGTGTAACATACCTTCTCAGTACCAAACAGATGAACAAAAAGTGAAACCTAAAAAGGGTAGGCCATCTAAAGTGCATGTTGAAACAGCATTTCTGGAAATAATTAACTGTTTTGAGAATAGTGAAACTGAATTGGTGACCATTTCTGATTTGGTAAAAAGAATGTCTGATCTTTGTGATGAAGCATATAGTAATGCATACATGAAAAAAAGATTTTTAGAGCACTTTGGTGATAGTATCATCATATCAGAACAAAATGGAAAGCATGATGTTGTAGCTTTCAGAACTACTGCCCATCAAATATTGCATACATATTTCAAATGTCATTTAAACAATGACAGTGACACACAGAAAAGAGCTTTGTTAACTGCAGCTGCAAAGCTTATCCTGAATGACATAAAATCTCTTGATATTAGCAAAGACATGTATCCTCAAAGTGCAGAAATAATGTCTTTAGATTCAAACCTGAAATATGTGCCTGCTAGCCTTCAGGATTTTCTAAGACAGTTGATTGATAATAAAAACTGTGAAAAGAAAATAGCATCTATAGGACAAACTATAGTACAGGCCTCGACTCCTCGCAGTATTATTGCACCTTTACAGCTTGGTCTTGGTGTACAACTGCATCACCAGTTTGGATCTAGGGCTTTAATTGAGACATTACACAGTCTTGGGTTTTGTTCTTCCTACCAAGAAGTACAGAAATTTGAACGTAGTGCTGCAGCAGTTTCAGCAGGTGTTGATGTCAATAACAACAACAACAACAGTGGCGAATTTGTACAATTTGTAGCGGACAATGTTGATCACAACACTTGTACTTTAGATGGCCAGAATACATTTCATGGAATGGGAATTATCGCTACTGTTACTCCTGAACTGAAAACTAGAAAAACTATTCCTAGAATTAAAGTTTCAAATGAAGAACTTGTATCTCTTGGAAAAATTGAAATATATTTCTACAATCAATCAAACGACAACATGGAAATGCTGAAATTTAAAAAATTGGTGGATTTGGCCAATGTTGAAGAACCACTAACAGAAATGGATTTTGTGTTCAAAATTTCCAGGCCACTTGGAATTCAAACACCTTCATGGTCTGGGTTCATGCAAGCAGTTAATGTTGGAAATCATCCGGGGCGTTCCTCTGTGCTACTGCTTCCAATGATTGACATGAACCCAAGTGACATCACATGTGTATACTCGACGCTTCATTTTGTGGTGAGACAGTCAAAATTGATGAACTGCAAAGCAATACTGACTTTTGACCAGCCATTATATTGGAAAGCCTTGAATATTGTAACAAATGAACCATCAACAAGTGAAGTCAAGTCAGTAGTGTTGCGGCTTGGACCTTTTCATACAGAGATGAGCTTTTTGGGATGCATTGGAAGAGTGATGGAAAATTCTGGACTTCAGGAGCTTCTTGAAACTGTGTATGCCCCCAACACTGTAGTTCATATGCTGACTGGAAAAGCGTTTGAAAGAGCTGTGCGTGGCCATTTTCTTGTTGATGATGCTTTGAATTCCATTCTGATGGATAAACTATTAAACACATCTGATTTATCAGTTGCTGATGAGGACTTAATATTAAATCATACTCAAAGTCTTGATCTCCAAATTACAAAACAAGATATAGAACATATCAAGAGTCTAATCTGTAAAGATCTAAGTAAAGAAGTTCCAAGTAAAGACACCGCAGTACAGAAATTGTTGACAGCTTATGAGTCTGTGAAAACAAATCTGAAGCAGTATGATACTGCCAAGTTGTGGTTGCAGTACATGGAAATGATAGACATCCTAAAACGGTTCATCACAGCTGAAAGGACAGGGAATTGGACACTTCATCTGAAAGCCTTGCAGCAGATGTTACCATATTTTGCAGCTGCTGGGCATAATCTATACTTGAAGTCTGGCTACATGTACCTCCAACAGATGCAAGAACTGTCAGACACAAATCCAAACGTTTACCGAGCATTTAGTAATGGCCTTCATGTTGTCAGAAGGAGCGATAGATTTTGGGCAGGATTGTCTACAGATCTCATCATTGAGCAAGTTCTGATGCGTAGTGTAAAATCTGTAGGTGGTTTAACAAGAGGTCGTGGAATAACAGAAGCACAGAGAGCGCAGTGGATTCTAGCAATGCCAGCTACATCAGATGTCAACTATGCGATGCAAGAGTTCACAGAATGTAGACACGAAACAAGCGACCAGCATAAAGATTGTTATGAATCTAGAAAACAGAGGGACACACAAGACAGGCAAACGTTTGTTGAATTTCTAAGAGACAGGAGTCCATTCGTTGAAGAAGTATGTTTGAGAAACATTGAAACAGGGATGACTGCAGACCCTTCAGTAAATGCTCAGTATGCAGAAGATATTGGCAAAAGCATCGTTTCTGAAATGATAGACAAAAATGTTTTACATTTTACGTTTAAAAGAACTAATCAGATAAAAACGCTTGGCACTGAAGGCAACCTTAAAGTCAATGGAGAAGAAATAAACATAGACCCCCAGCTATTATTTCAGAGATTTATCACTGTAACAGATAACTCCGTAGATGATATAGAAGAAGTATTTAGACATGAACTGTCTGCAAATCCATCTTCATTGTTTGATTCATCTGGACTCATGCGTGAAGCTCAGAAGCCCCAGTTGGCAGTTGCATTGTGGGAGCAAGGGAACTGTGGGGCAAATCAATTAAATCATGAAAATCTTCAGTATGTTTTAGATGGTGGATCACTGATCCAGCGAATGCCTTGGGATTATGGTTGCACTTATGAAAGTATTTGTAAAAAATATGTTGATTTTGTTGAAAAACATTATGGAAAAGCGTATATAGTATTTGACGGCTACCGTTATGAAACTTCAACAAAGGAAGTAACCCATGAAAGACGAACAAAAGGAAAGACAGGCATCAAGATCAATTTTGATGGTAATTCCAGCTTCAAGTCTAAAAAGGATGTGGTTTTATCAAACAGGAACAACAAACAACGATTTATTGATATGTTGGGGACAAGTCTAGAAGAGAATGGTTGTCATGTTTTGCATGCAGACGCAGATGCTGATACTCTTATTGTCCAGACAGCCATTACATCAGCTCAAGAACGTCCAACAGCAGTCATCGGCGAGGACACTGATCTCCTTGTGCTTCTTTGCTACCATGCACATAAAGATTTAAATAAATTGTACTTGACTTCTGAAACGAAACAGAATTTGAAGACAAATAAAATCTGGGATATATTACAAACACAAAACACTATTGGCAGAGAAATTTGTCATCTTCTTCCCTTTATCCATGCATTTTCTGGTTGTGATACCACATCAAGGATTTACGGTATTGGGAAAGGTACATTTTTCAAAAAGACATTAACTGATGTTTATCTTCGACAACAAGCATCAGCCTTTCTTAGAAGCCATTCTATTCATGAAGAAGTTGAAAAGGCCGGTACAGAGATCTTCAAGCTAGTGTTTAATGGTAAAAAACAGGAAAGTTTGAACCATCTGCGCTTGAGAAAATTTGTAATGAAAGCCAATACTGGATCGACTTGTGTTCAAGTGCAGTGCCTTCCTCCAACTGAAGCAGCAGCAAGATTTCACAGTTTCCGTGTATATCTACAGGTTCAGACATGGATTGGAAAAGAACTTAATCCTGTTGAATGGGGTTGGTGTTTGAAAGGGAATAAACTGATTCCAGTGAAGACAGATCGAGCAGCAGCTCCTGCTAGGTTATTGAAAGTAATAAGATGTAGCTGTAAAGTAAACTGTGATTCCAGAAGATGTACCTGTAAAAAACATGGGCTCCAGTGTTCTTATGCTTGTGGTGAATGCAGGGGAATTGATTGTAGCAACAAATCTGAATCTTTACTTGGAGACTTAAATAATTAAACATATTACTGCTGAATTTGCTAAATATGCTGTATTGGGTATAGGGAAAATTGATGGTTTCATTAATAAGACAATTAAGCAAATTTCAGCTGTTGGAGGCATCATTGCAATCAGTATCATATGTTTATTAACAAGATATTTAGACTTAAAATGTATGTGAGGTAATGTTTTGTAAATAATGAATTGCTTTTGGCAACTACATGTATGCCTTCTTTAAATCAGATATGTGTATTGTTGGCAGTTTCACATAATTTTCATTATCATTGTAAAGTGGGTGGGGTAATTTTACAGGGAAAGAAAACAATTTTTCACCTGCATTATATTGATAATATATTTTGTACACATAATATACATGCCAACATATTAAATTGTGTTCTATAACTAAGAAAAGAGATTTGTTTTGAAAATGTGTCTGCATATTTGTTTTTGTTTTTTAACTACTGAAATTTTACCTGTGTTCTGTTTCTTCTAATGGGTATGAATAATTCTTCATCAAATTTTATAGATGCGCATTAAATATTCTTGAGGACTTTTTTCCTGTAATGCATGGACATCTATATAATCAAAAAATCATAAGCTCGCTTCTGTTGGAATTTGTTTAAGGTTGGTCATGTATTTCGGCTAAATTGCCTGGACTAAAAGAAGTTTACGTCACCACATGTGACGTCATATGAAAGGAATAAAAAAAAAATCCCAAAGGGACTTAAATCCTTCTCAACTTTTGTAGTTGATTACAATTTGTTTCGTCTTTTAAAAGTCTAAAAATGTTTACGATTTAACAACGTTTGGAGCTCCAAGAGCGGCATGGAATTTATGCATTCCAAAAGTAGTCCGTCAGGTTGCGCGTAACAGGTTTATCACACCGGTGTTTGATAAAGCAAATGTTATCATACCGGACTTTAGATATCAATTCTCCGAAGTGATGGTTGGATAAATCAATAAGTTCAAACTGTTGGATACCACCTTTTAAACTTACGGTATAGGTCACTCCCCTCTGCTTAGCCTCTCTCCGCGTAGGTTCGAGTCCCGTTCAGGGCGAAGGACTTAATGTGGGAAGGTTTTCCAGCTGACCTGCGGTGCGCCCGTGGTTCTACCAAAATAGTGGGACTTCGCTATAATGATAAGAACTGGTCGCTGCAATGTATTCCAAACAAACGAAAAAAAAACACAACAACGATGTCTTTATTAACACCGGGTTACAAGCTTCGACCTTTAAAAATAACAATTACTTTCTTAATTGGTATTTTTATTAAAGTTCTGTTATTCAAAGTCCAAATATAGCATCAAATCTAATCATCGCTGTAGGAACATAGCGTCAGCAGAATAACGTCATATCCGCTAAAAGCTTGTCGTAATGGGTGACATCATCAGAATTTCGACATATCAGCTAGAAACTAATTGTGTACCAGAGATCAGCCGACACTTGAGTCTTAGAAACTTCGATGATTTGTAGATCCATGTTACAGTTTTGGTACAGGACCTACAAAAGAAGAGGGAAATGAAATCAAAGTATACCAATAATACCAGGGTTGTCGGAGTGACGTCTTCATGATGATAGTTGGGGTGGTTGATATGTGAAAACACAGTGGAAACTTTGTAAGTCTGCACAGGTATGTTTATTTATTTTCATTATGACAATAACGTTGGAAAATGATGTCTTATAAAGTATCATACCGTGAAAGTTCCATTCAAACACTGCCAGAAGACGGCGGATATTTCCGTGGGAAAATTTGCCACTGCATAGACTGAGATCGGTTCGCCCATAGGGATGTTGCTGCAATGGTCAACCACCTTGCGGAAATGAATGACACAATTAGAAATCAATTAAAAATCAGTCAGGTCAAGTTATACAACTTTAAACATCATGGATGTAAGACATTAAAGACAACGCAGAGAGCAATCTCGCTAAAGTCAGATGTTAAAAAATGTAAGATCCGATGACGGCTCGCAAATACCATCTATAAAAAAATGGGTTTCCCCGATTACTATTTTATAACAGCCAATCAGATAGCGTAATGCATAACACTTTCGGTAAAAGTCGCAAAATGGCCGCTATCGATGATGCGGTAGAAATGTGTTTGACAAAATTAGGAATTCGAATTCGTTAGTTAACTTTCGAACTGAAAATGTTACTGATGTTGAAACAAATGGGATACTTCATACAATAGCCTATACCTGTCTTCTGAACACTATTAAACTGTCGATTCAATACATAAATATGTAATAGTAAGGAATCGTAACTCTGATAAGAACTAGATTATCTGTTACTTTGCTTTCTTTCTTGTCGTTTGCTACATCTTTCTTTCTTGTCGTTTGCTACATCTGTAATTACCAGCGGTATTGTTAGCCTACTCGGTTTCTTGTGTTAATCGAGAACTCGCCAAACAGTTGCGAATTGCAAATAATGAATACTACGTATTTATAATTGCAATTTACTCTTTATTGCAGCCAGCTACAATGTTAAAAGTGGAATACTCGGTTCTTTTTCTTTTTAACTAACTTTCCAAACGGAACTTCTCGGGTTATTCCGTCCTCGGGACAATAATCCCTCGGATGTATCTGGTGCAATGATACCTACATAATCACGATCGTTTTGTTCGCCGGTAAAGGAATACGCCATAAAAAAAAACTTTTTAAAAAAGGACACGTGTCCTGTAAACATTTATCTGTGTTGTGTTGATGGCGTCATAGGCACCGACATGTTTATTTTTGAGGGTTTTTCCTGCCACAAATCCGAGAGATGATTTGTGAATAGACCATTTCAAACCAAGCGTCTAGCCAATCCTATTCCGCTGATCAAGTAGACGCTTTGTGAGAAAATCTCGCGAGACTCGACCTGTTTTGCAAAACTGGGGGCTCTTCACTTCCGGATTTTGTATTATCTAATTGAACGTAATACAGTGCTGAAAATCATGAAATTGACAAAAGTTCAACGTCTGAAAAACCATAAGTTGCCAAATAGTGCACGTATACAATCATCAATTGAAAGTTAAATAAAACAACCGTAATAAAAACGAACTTATATCACATCCATTTACATGTTAAATATTAAAGAAATTATAATCATAACCGCCATTAAATTTATCTGGCCACACATGATCATCATCATGATTCCATATTACCTGTATAATCACCTTTAATCATCATCATCAGCAGCATCATCACCGCCATCACGATCTACATCGTAATCGTCATGGGCATCACCGTAAGCGTTTTTACCATTTACATAATAATCATAAACAGCATCGGTATCACCGTCATCATTATCAGCAATAGCAGCATCACCGTCATTTGCATCATCATTACTTTAGTTACAGGGGTATGGATCTTTGTCAAGCAAATTTTCTTATGCTTCTAATCTTAGTTGTTATATATCTTATAATGAACAATGTTGTAAATTTGGACAATGGTGTCAAAATCCCTATTTCTTAATGCATCGGTCACATAATGCGCTATTACGTATAAATGATTAATAGGAATTCGTGGACTGCGATTCAAAATCTGCATACAACTTTTGACTTTACTTGATTTGCAATTATTTGAATGAGGGTCTACACGCCTGGCTACGTCTTATATTCCCATTCATGGCTTGAATGTTCTATGCCAAAATGTGGTCTAAAGTGGGCCCTACCGGGTACTTAATTTTTGTACACATTTAAAGATAGAAATGTATTAATTTAAAATATCGTTTTGTAAATTCATATTACCGGGTATGTTTCTCTATGGGCGTGGGTCCTTTTCATACCATCATAAAGTTCTACTCTAATTGAATCCCTAATTTTATGACATGAGCGGACACCCCAACTAATTAAGCTAATTGGCAGTTTTATGACACCTTGTTTGTCTAGTGGACAGGAAGTGTGACCGTGTTTTGGCGTCTTTTCCCCTTCGCAAGAATTAACACATGCATCCGCTATGCAGCTGTGTTTGAAACTGTCACCATATGGCAGTCGTGTGGTTTATGACCTTCACCATTTACAGACCAATATGCATTGACTTACGCGAGGACAACAAAAAGAACAAAACACTAAGGTCTACAATATCTTTTTTGGCTCATAAAAGGACCTAACGCTATATTTAGCAGTACCCACAATGGTGCACTCTTTCCCAACCCCACTATTTTTTCGTTAAGGAAGAGGAAACGTGGATGTTGGGATTTCAAGGAACACAATCTAATGTATATTTTCATCTCGTGTTTATTGCAAAGGTATTATTTCAATAGCTCGCCTATTCTTTTGTAGTTAATCCATACCTTAAATATAAATAATTCCTTTATAAAAATGCTTATGATCATTCAATGGACTAAAGAAGTTTGTAAGGATATTTATATAAGTAAAAACAAGCGCAGTCTGAAATATTACTACATAGTAAAGTTTCCCCCCTCCACTCTCACTCTTTTAGAACTTATATTTATGCCGCGAAGGTAAATCGTCAATAACGTTGCATATTTTTCATAGCACACGCCGTTCACGTGTACTTATCATTTTTAATCTCTCAACAGTACCCAACGTTCACACCCTCTCTATCTTCTAAATGGCAGCTTAAAGACAAATTCATGTTACACAGTATTGTAAAATAATGGGTCGGTCAATTTGACACAAAAATATTTCTTTTCGGCGACTTCAAATGATAGTGACCGTCGATTGTTTCCCAGAATTTTCTTTGTTGTTACAGTGTTAGCCAGAGAGCCCTCCGCGCCAGAAAGAAATAACACCGCATTTATTTTTTACAACCTTGAAGAAATTAAAATCAAAGTGATGTAATAGCGACTCCATGTTATAAGTGCGTGAACAATGTTGTTAACAGCCGTTAATTGGCGCTAATATGTGCAAACCGAAAAAAAAACCAACTTGTTTTCTAAGAAAGTACGGACACAAATGATGAAATCCTTTGCCAAGAGCCCCCAGTTTTGACAATCGAAAGAAAACGGGTCAAGTCTCGTAGCGCGAGATATAAATCGGCGCATGCGCACTGGATGTTTGAAATGGTCTATTATCTGAGGCGTTCCATCTGACTTACCTTCCTCTCCGGTTGCCAAGAGTTGAAGATGTCGTAAGTGGGAGTACAGGCGTGGATCAGAAGCGCTTCACTATCGTATTTGTTGTTGTTGCCGTTGCACGTTCTGGCCTCTCCGCTCTGGTCAACGGCATTATTTCCCGACATGAGGAGCGAAAACAGCTTGTTGAAGTTACACTTTGTAGAGGCTGTCCGGATAAAGAAGAAGTTATAATATCCTGGCTCTAAGCATTTCGCAATTATCTTCGTATCCTATGAACGATACACCGACATACCACTCTTACGCAACTTGGAGACGTTTATAAATTCCTATGAAAAACATTTTTATAGTGACCTCCCCTCACCGACTTACGTACAAAAGAAATAACATGAAATACCCTGTTTGGTAAAGGAGATAAAATGCATTCTAAAATTTAAAAACTCATTGTTGTAAAGTCATATCCAATGATGAATATTTAAAATATGATTTCACTAATAAAATAGAACTTTTAAATCTGTTTTTGAAAAAATAAATGGGACGGAGATGGACTATTTACATATGGTTTATATTTAAAGACTTCACTAAATAATTAATTTAGTAATTAATTTAGTTTTTGTACCAACATGTTTTTGTATGTTTTAGATATAAAGTGTTACTAATTACTTTTGGCTCTTTTTAAGATAAGTGGAAAAAATAACAGCCATTACATTTTTGTGCTTAGTTTTAAATCTGTTTGCATAAATTGTATTAATAAGATATTTTCATTTCATATTTACTGTAGATATAATTGAAAAAAGTACATTGCTTTTATTGCTTGTTATGACTTGGTCATAACTTCTTTTTTGTCAAAAATGTCAAAACTAAAATTTTTACATTTTTACCAAACAAATAAATATTTAGTCAAAGAACACATGGTAATATAAAATACATTTTAATTATAATTTATAATTTTATTAAATATGAAATAAACACAACCAAAATCATTGAGTTTATGCAACCAGATCTGAAACTAAGCAAAAAAGTAATGGCCGTTATTTCTTTTCCATTTATCTGAAAAAGAACCATTTGCGAAGATATCTGCCTTACGTAAGATAGAACGGACGAAAATTTCAAAGTTTTTATTGCTGAATTATTTAAGTAATCTAAAGTTTTCAGACCAAAACAAAATATTTTAAATTGCACAATATACAATTACAAATGAACATCTACAACATAATAATTCTCCATTTTGTTTTCGTCAAGAATCTAGAAAATCATGGCCGCCAGCCTGTTGCAGCGAGTATATGTGAGAATAACGAATGATAACTCTCCGTAAGAGGATGTCTCCCGATAAGGAACCACACACGCAACGGCCGCTCAATATGGGACAACTAAATTGCGACAACTAAAAACGCGACAGCTATAATTGCGACATCACGCGACAGTCTAAATGAATGCGTAGAACACTAGTTTTTATTCAACAAAATAACGAGAGAGAAAAAAGTAGCTTACAGTGTACATATAAAAAACTTGATAATACAAAAATTTATAAACAGCAACAACAATAACATGTTTGTATAAAAGTTCGTACATGATCAAGACCTGTACGTAAACGAGGACAACTTGTATATCCGAAGTCTTACTTACGTTTCATAGTGGGGACCGTGGCAAACACTTTGGTCGCTGAAAGTTGAAGCATTTCGAAGAATTAATAGATATGCAGACGATATTTCCTAGTAGAGATAGTTTTAACAAATAAAGTTGTAAAAAGTATAAGTGGTTGTACAACGTTGTAGCTTTTACTTTTTTGTTACATGGCGCTTTGTAAAAACCACTTTTGAAATGCATGTCCCCAGTTTCGAAATGAAAGAAATGTTGTAGTTATCTCCCTTGTGGGAATGTATTTTCATTTACTTTATAAAAGAAATATAATAAATTATATTTTTAATTTACTTATTTTTAAAAAAAACACGCTGAACCGTTTTAATAAAAACATAAAATTCTTATCTCAGCCAGTAAGATTCCATTTTATGCGCATGCTTCAGTCTTATGTGTTTTTCAAAAGTTTGATATGCGGACAAATCTTATTTTTTCTGCATCTTATTTTTTCTGCAGTAACTATAGAGCAAATTCCTACTCACAAGGGAGGTAAGAATGTAGATTTTTAATAGTTAGAGTAATGTCCCTTTACTTACGAAAACTGGGAATAACCACCATTTTCGCTATATACTTATGACAGTACCAGGCAAAGAACGTTAAGAGGTATGAAAAGGACAAACAACATTTAAATATAATAATCTGATCTGGATTTGTATTTTGGTAAATTTCACTTCTTCCGTAATTAAATAACGTTGTTATTTCTATGTTCAAGACTTTCATACATCAATAAATAATCTATTAAGTAAGATATTGTTACATATAATTGACGTTGACAAACTGTCGGATACCGCCCTTAAAAGTCTTTATGAAAGTAATACCATCACCCAATATAATAATTTAACAATTTGCTTTTCTAAAATATATTCAAAACAATGGTATCTGGAACACTGTGGCAGAAAGGAGGAAATCGAAACGTTATATGGTTTACTTTAAACATAGACATAATTATAAAAAATCGGTTTCTGCTGCAAAGTTTCTGCTACACACTGTTTGCTGAGGTACTTAATTTCTCTGCGAGATTTCGTATAGCACCAAGAACGCACACAAATACAGGTTTGCTATCGGTTCATAAATTTCATTAAAGGTGGTAGCCGAAAGTTTGGACGAAAGATTTTGTCTCACGTAACCAAATCCGTCATTGGCGACGCGCTGGAGCGCGATGCCTATGTTATGGATGCTCACTGAAATTGGCACATGGAACAAGTTTGTTTTGCGGAATTTCTAAACCTGATCAACACGGGTCCTAATTCGGTAAAAGGTGTTCTATTTTATGTGGGTTTTTTTTTATATTTATTTTTGTATGTCTGTAACTTTCAAAATAACTTTGAAAATTAAAAATAAGATACTGAAAAAACAAATACTAAGTTCGAGAAAAATATTATCTGAACAATACTTATTCATGTCAAGTGAGGCTGCTGCACATGTGCATTTTCTGCTAGTACACTTTAGTTTTATAGTTAATTATAATATTTTTTACATTTTTTCTACTTATGAAACATCTTTAGAAAACCTATTAAATGGTGTCAGGTTTTGCTGTTCATTTTATTTCAAACCATTCCATTTTCTCAGGCTTTTTCTCGAAAAATTATAGTATACTGAAAACTTTCAAGTAAAAACAAAAACGTTTCAAGTGTCTTTGTTACTTGCTCCCATATTGCTTTAATCTCTTTACATCTCCAACTTTTTGCGTCGCCTTTGATGTTTCGCATCAACGACTTTTCTTGTTGTTACCTGAAAAGTTTCTGCAAAATTATGTTCATTGATGCCCTAGATCTTTGTGAACAGAATAAACCCAACCTCGTCAATGCAAACAGTTTTTTCCTATCTGAGCCCCGCTTCAGAGACAGCTATATTTAAACTAAGAAATCCACACAACAATGTACGCTCGAGAACAAGATAAATCGTCATCCGTGTGATTTACTTACTTGATGGTGTCGTGGGCTTGGGTGTCGTTGTAGTAGAGGTCGTTGATGGCGTCGTAGGAGTTGTAGGGGTGGTAGATGTGGTAGGGGCTGGGGTGGTCGGATCTGGAATTGTAAGGCTTCGTAAAATAACACTTGTTGTTGATTTAAAAGTGCTCTAAAAACCTTAACAAATCTGTTTGTACATGAAAATTGGTCAAAGCAATATCTACTTAAAGTTTGCAAGGGAATTAATTTCAACACTCCAAAAGTTATTTTCTCTCTCAATAGTTATTCATTAACGCCTGTGTATGTTTGTTAAACACTGCACAGTGTCCGATATTCAGCGAATCGGTCATTTAGTGCTGGATATACAGTATTTTTTGTAGTATTTCCTATTTGCGAAATAAAAAATGTTAGTTATCTCCCTTGTGGCTTTATATTTTCATGTTATTTATGAAAGAAATTTTCGTAATTTTATTGTTAATTTGCTTATTTTGAAAGTACCGCTCAAGCCCTTCAACTCATTCTTATCTTAATCAATAAGTTACAACTTTAAGAGCATGTTGCAACAACAACAACAACTCAACAACAACTCAACTCAACTTTATTGAACTCGTTATCGCTTTAAGCGATCAATGAGCAATTTAGCATACAATACATGTACAAAAACACAGAAAGTCAGTGAAAAAGACTATAACATCTATGTCGTCACGTGTAAATAATGCGTCTCATGATCATAGTTGAATTTAACATGTTTTGTGCAATATGTAAACCCCGTTTGTTGACATTTGTTTTATGAATGAAGGTGGTTCGAAATATTTAAAGCATTGTGAGTGATGTGTTATAGACTTAACCTTTTTTTAGATTCAGGACAAAATGTGCAACAAAGATAGGATTGATGATTAAATCCAGAAAAGGTAATACGTTATCATAAGGAAAATATTATTAAATAATTTTGCTTTTATCATAGGTGTTCCAAAAAGTTTTAAAAATTAACTAGACACAAAATACCTTCCCAAAAGGGAGTTAAGAAGGTGAAATTTGAATAGTAAGAGTAAAGACCCTTTAAAAAAGACTAAACACTGCGCGATGTGATATGGCTTATAGCAAACTTTCCTTCTACACTCTGTCTTATGATACATCGTCTTACAACGCCTGTTGTTTATACGTTGTTTTTAAACACAGTATTTTAACAGACTCTTTTCTAACACGCAGGCTTACAGCAATTTATTTTTTAAATATAGTTTTTAATATTTTGAAGATTGTTTGTTCTAAATTAAATGGTGTCAACTTATGATAAAAAAATTTCATTAGGAACAACTCGGCCATATCTGCGAGCCTGTAGTCCGGACCTATCCGGATCGTCACGAACAGTTACGAATGATTGTTCACAATCATTGCAAATCCTCAGCCTCTGAACGCGACTATTCCGAATCTCAGTCGAGGCAAAGAATCGCATGCCGGGAGGTTTTCCTACTAACCTGCGGTGCGCATTAGGGGCGGATCCAAACATTTTGGAGGTTGGGGTTGGGGGTGGAGGGAGGGGGGGGGCGGCATGAATCAAGATCCATTCAACTTTATTGCAGTAAATACTCGATGTATATACACAGTTATGGACCCTAACTCCGACCTAAGCAGTCAACAGACAAAATTTACTTTAAAGACTTAGATTGTTTTAGCTTACCTGTATTCGTTTTCACATCTCTACTCTTTTACCTAGTTGGTGGGGGGATGCAACCCCCATCCCCAACCCCCTGGATCCATCGCCGGTGCGCACATGGTTCTAACAAGACATTGTCCGTGATCTCAGGATTGCAACTGTTAGATTGACGTGGCTAATACAATCGGAACACCTCGGATAATTCACGAATCATCTCTCGGATGTATGTAGGTAGTCGGATCACCTCGGCCATTTATCTAAATGGGACTTCTTTTGAGACAGACGTCAAAACAAAGATGACAGCTCGGGTTACAGCTCACTACAGTACGTTGCCAGTAAAACTTCAATGTGTGACGGCTTCAAATTTAAATCTTCCGATTTAAATTTACACAGGCGCAGCATACACGCAGCTGTCAAACGATGGCAGTGCTTATGTTTTGTGCGAACTACTTAGGCATATTCTTCTTCCGACTTCGGCGAGCAAAACGATCGTGATTTCATTAAGTATTATTGCACCAGATACATCCGAGGGATGATTGTCCCGAGGACGGAATTACCCGAGGAGTTCCGATTGGTGGCTAATACTGGCCACAGTTGTGTTACTGCTACGTGCATCGTCGGATACCCTCGCTCGACTATTTCGTTTTACGACATTCGTCGACCGTGGGTTTATTGGCAAATTTCTGTCGTCTTTTCGAACTGAATAGAGCAAGAATTGGCCAATTATAATACTGCTTACAAAAATCCATACTCTTCAGCGTGAAGAAGTATAACAATGCCAGTTTGACAAGTCTGTCGAAACAATGAAAGAACGAACTTTATGATCTTCATCGGATTATGAAGCGACCAATCAAATACCATTACCAGAAAAAGCGAAACGTGATCTAAATATCCCATGGGCGATGAATGGAGGGTAACGGAATGGATCGGTCGTGGTTGTCTGACGATGTGTTTTGTGTTTAAACACAACAAAACCCCACAACATCAACAATCACAAAGAAACTTACTCAGGACTGCTCCATGTAGCATGACAGGTGGGCACGATTGTGCATATGTTACCGTTTCTGTAAAAAAAGAAAAAAACAACACGAGAAACAACAACAAATCTCACATTTATACATACACTCACCAAACTTTTCATAATTTTCTTTTAATGGTCAGGCGCATATCTGCCATTACGCACTTTACGCACGTGCGTCACCTGCGTTAGATAAATCGGAAATCTAAAAGTACCAAAACATTAAGAAAGTAGAAGCCTAACTCGGGTCAGACATGATATATTTTATTTCCGTAGTCTCTATGTTATAAAGTCTTAAAAGCATCAATCGAGTTGAATATGTGTTTTAATTTTGTAGTTTTAGTCAATAGCAAGAAAAACAAGGTATTTTCTTTTTTCTTCTCTTCACATTTTGGGGCAAAAAACTAACACTAACATGCACCTGAGCAAATGTAAACAAAACATCCGGGGGGATATGCCCCCCCCCCCCCCTTACCCCTACACACACACAAACACACACACACACACAGACACACATACACACAGGCACACACTCACAGACACTCACAGACACACACAGACACACAGGCACACACACACTCACAGACACACACAGACACACACAGACACACACACATAGGCACACACACACTCACAGACACACACAGACACACACACACACTTAAAGTAATTGTGCGTAACATAAAAAAACGGCCCAGATACGCGCCTGATGGTATCGTTTATTTGTTTTACAAAATTGTCATTTTGGCTAGCAGATCAAGAACAATAGGCAATCAAACACTAAGCCTTAGACCAATCTTAAAGATTGGCTCGATTGTGACTTAAACATTCTAAATATGACCAATCAGTGCCCAGAGAATTACCTTAAATTTGAGCTAAACGTTGAATTAACTGAGACCCATATAATTTAAAATGTAAAACACGAGCTTAACGTTGAATAAACTGAGACCCAGATAAATTAAAATGTAAAACTCGAGCTTAACGTTAAATAAACTGAGACCCAGATAATTTAAAATGTAAAACTCGAGCTTAACGTTAAATAAACTGAGACCCAGATAATTTAAAAATTAAAACTCGAGCTTAACGTTAAATAAACTGAGACCCAGATAATTTAAAATGTAAAACACGAGCTTAACGTTGAATTAACTGAGACCCAGATAATTTAAAATGTAAAACTCGAGCTTAACGTCGAATTAACTGAGACCCATATAATTTAAAAAGTAAAACTCGAGCTTAACGTCGAATTAACTGAGACCCAGATAAATTAAAATGTAAAACACGAGCTTAACGTTAAATAAACTGAGACCCAGATAATTTAAAATGTAAAACTCGAGCTTAACGTTAAATAAACTGAGACCCAGATAATTTAAAATGTAAAACTCGAGCTTAACGTTAAATAAACTGAGACCCAGATAATTTAAAATGTAAAACACGAGCTTAACGTTGAATAAACTGAGACCCAGATAAATTAAAATGTAAAACACGAGCTTAACGTTAAATAAACTGAGACCCAGATAATTTAAAATGTAAAACTCGAGCTTAACGTTAAATAAACTGAGACCCAGATAATTTAAAGAGTAAAACTCGAGCTTAACGTTGAATTAACTGAGACCCAGATAAATTAAAATGTAAAACTCGAGCTTAACGTTGAATTAACTGAGACCCAGATAATTTAAAATGTAAAACTCGAGCTTAACGTTGAATTAACTGAGACCCAGATAATTTAAAATGTAAAACTCGAGCTTAACGTTAAATAAACTGAGACCCAGATAATTTAAAATGTAAAACTCGAGCTTAACGTTGAATTAACTGAGACCCAGATAATTTAAAATGTAAAACTCGAGCTTAACGTTAAATAAACTGAGACCCAGATAATTTAAAAAGTAAAACTCGAGCTTAACGTTGAATTAACTGAGACCCAGATAAATTAAAATGTAAAACTCGAGCTTAACGTCGAATTAACTGAGACCCATATAATTTAAAAAGTAAAACTCGAGCTTAACGTCGAATTAACTGAGACCCAGATAATTTAAAAAGTTGTAAAACTCAAGTTAAGATTTGATGATAACATGCCGAGGGACAAAACTTAACCGTACTACAGATCTATAAATAATTATGATTGCCATTTCTGCTAAAAGAGGCATAAATAACCACCGGTGTCATGGAAAAACGTGACGTCAAAGCAAGCGGCCACGCGGTTTTCTTGGTTTAAAAGCACAACCTTGATAGCAAATACCTGGGTTTAAATGAGTGCAGTATTTTACTTCATTTTTCATCTAGGTGCAAGACATCAATTAACAGCAGTTTGCGGGATCTTTTCAGGCAACAACAATTCATATAGTTGATTGAGAGAATAAAAGTTGGTTCAAACCGTTAATGGATGTATCCGACAGTTTGGACCAATCATATTTTTACTGACGTCATTGTGATATAAACAGATCTCGTAAAATACTGTTTACTGATGTCATACATCTGTCGAGAAAGTGAAATATAACGCCACAATCGTCATTACAAACATAATTTCTATCCGAGCCACGCTGCACAGGTTGCTATTTTTAAACCAAGAAAACCATGTCACCACTAACGTTTTAGTTGATTCACGTCATCCGCTGTGACGTCGATGTCTATTTTTAGCAGGAATCCTAAATGTTCTTCTTTACTGATACTATTACATATAAAAGATGTAGGCAATCTTTCGGATACCACCTTTAACTGGATCATTCAAATAAATAAAGATGGAACATACTGGTGATGTCCCTGGTCAATGAGCACTGTCTGACGCTGACACTGGAGTCATGGTGAATGTACACAACCTGTGTAAATTAGACATAGCATGTTGATTAAGTACACGCCAATAACAAACGTTCTTGGAACACAAAGTCTTACGACACTCGTCGCACGCCACGGTGTTTCATAGTCGGACACCCTCGACCGATCCATTCCGTTACTCTCCATTCATCGCCCGTGGGATATTTAGTTCACTTTCTGGTAATGATACTTCATTGGTCGCTTCATAATCCGATGAAGATTTCAGTCCTATGATAATGTTCGTTCTTTTAGTGTTTCGACTGGGCGCAGCCGTTGTTATACTTCTAGTCTTCGTTTGTTGTTGCTGTTGTTGTTGTTTGTTGTTATTTGTTGGGGATTTTTTGTTGTTGTTTGCCCGTGTACACATCCAACTCTGATGCAATCAAATTTACTTCTTTGTTGTTAGCTTTGAGGTAATAGATGATAAATCCCAACTTTTGAAAATATACAAATTAAAGGAGATGCGAGGACTTATATCTTACCTCCCAATGTGTTGCCCTCAATATACCATGACTGTTGCATTACAAGAAAAAAGAGCTAGGATGTGAGACATCCAAAGCGCCGTCGAGAGCATGTGCTTTAAACAGGGAGATGGCTATCTGGGGAGCTAAACACACTATTTCACTGTAAATTAATTTCATTAACATTTGACAGTAACAAACCATAAATCTGATGGGAAGAAGAGTATTTGCTACTTTCTTTGTTTTCCTTGTTCTCTGCTACAACCTTATTTTAAAGCTGCATTGCTAATATCGGTATACTCGGTTTCTTTTGTTAAACAATACTTCGGCAAACAGCTGCGAATTCCTATAAAGGCCATATACATTTGTAACAAGCTACAATGTTAAAAAACGGAATACTCAGTTCTTTTCTCTGAAAAAAGGTCTCACAGAACAGCTGTGATTTCCTGTTTTTGCCAGCTACACTATCGTCCCCCTAAAATGCATTCCATAAGAGGCACCGCTCTCAAGTGCGGCGCCAACGAACCAATCAAAGCCAGTCAAAGCTAATAGTTAAGTGTACGATTTAATTGATTTTGGACACGTGGCCAGTATATACAGACGTCATAGAAGTATTGAGAAAATGCACGTTACCTGATTGACAAGTATTCCAGCCAAGTAATCGGGGTCAGTCTGGACGTCCGGTAGGGCAAGGATGCATCCCGAGTCTAGGCTGGTGTGGTACAGGAACCCGACTGCCCCGCCTCCACCGCCATTACAATTGTACACCAAACGTTGCTTAGACGTCGAACACACGCACTGCGACGTCGCGTCGACGTATGACGTCATGGTTAAAACAATGCACGCAAGTAGAAACTTCATTTTGGCTCTGTATGGAAGTATTTTAGAAAACTGGTTATGGCTAAAATTCAAAGAAAAAATGCTGCAACTATTTGGGAAAAGGCAGACCGGTTTATCGGTTAAAGGCGAGGCTGTATTGTTTAGAATTATCATCACTTTATGTCAATTCTTAAATTTCGTTTTCGTAAGAATTATTTGAAACTGTTTTTGCATGTAATCTAGTTATCAACATTCACCATCGTTATGGTAATTATCAACTGTATTAAAATTTATCAAATTATCAAGATCACCATAATCCCTGTGTTAGGGATTGGGGGTAGGGCGGTGGGTGTTGGGAGTGAGCCTTCACTGGGATTCGAACCACACACCTCCCCAATACTAGCGGGTCGCTCAATCAACTAAGCTATAGAGGCTCTGTGAACGAACTACCAGTGAAACTGCTACACTCCATCCTCCTTACGCAGTGATGTTCGCTCTAAATCTCATCCCTGGTTCTACTCAACAGCGCCGTTGCATATCACAATACACACAGGCTACTACGGTTGGTCATGGCACCAAATGGAATAAGAGCAGGAAAAAGTGAGCCTCCACCGGGATTCGAACCACGTACCTCTCGAATACTAGCGGGTCGCAATGCTAACTGAGCTAAAGAGGCTCCGTGAATGAACTTTCAGTGAAACTATTACACATCTTTATCATCCTCATCCTCATCACCATCATTGTCTCATTGACATAGCTTTTAACATAGTAATAATAACCATTATCACACGGCCTCAGGTACGGGAGGCCCCGGGTTCGATCCCGGGCCGCGACATACCAAAGTCGTTAAAAATGGTAGTGGTATAGCTCCCTTGCTAACGCTCAAGCAAATATAAGGGTAGTTCCACGACTGGTTGGCCCGGTGTCAGGATAATGTGACTGGGTGTGGTATCATGCCAGGTGTTCAGGGCATGCATTACACAGTGAAGGCAGCACTATATCTGCTTCAAGTGAACACCGTCTCCAGATAATTGAAATACTGTTGGTGGGACGATAAACCCAATAAACAAACAAACATTATCACACCGACACTGATACACTCACCTTATTTCTGGTTCGTCGCCGCCATTTTTTACTCTTGATCTATTTTAAACATCCCATGATATGTGTTATATGTAATTTACTGTATAAATTGTATATAATAAATGCTGTACTCTTCAAATGTGGAGGTAATAAAATATTTCTTATAGCATTCACTACAATTGGAACACCTCGGATAATTCACGAATCATCTTTCGGATGTATGTAGGTAGTCGGATTCCTCGGCCATTTCCCTAAATGGGACTTCTTTTGTGACAGACGTCAAACCCAATCGTAAAACTTCGGGTATTTCCGTATGGTTCGTAAAATACACCTCGTACATAGCTCTAGAATACACCAAAGTGCGTCGCCTGAGTTATGAAACAGTGTCCGTTCGCGAGAAAGTAACAAATTATATATATATCATTTAGTTGAGTATATCTTGCAATAACAACGATTTTTTTTATCAATACAATCTATATGATTTACGGAAAATTGAAAAGTCAACATTAAATACCCAGTATTAAAACTAAGACACACAAAGTAGATCCAAGATGGCGCCTTATTATGTCAGAGGTCTCTTGCATAGCATAAAGGCCGAGGTGATCAGATTGACGTCAAACCAAAGATGGCAGCTCGGATGGCAGCTCACTATAGTACGATGCTTGTAAAACTTCACTTTGTGGCTGCTTCAAATTTAAAGCACCCAAGTTTAATTTACCCGGCGCAGCAAAGACACAGTTGTCAAACGACGCCATTGTTTATGTTTTTTGCGAAATACATTTTAAGCATCTTCTTCCGACTTCCGGCAAACAAAACGATCTAGATTTCTGTAAGTATCATTGCACCAGATATATTCCGAGGGATGATTGTCCCGAGGACGGAATTACCCGAGAAGTTCCTATTGCATATACAAGGTAAGTAGATATAACGATATATAATGTAAAAATAACGATATACAAGTCTTTGTATATATTGCACATGATTATAATTATGCTTTTTGAATATTATAAGCTTATGATAAACAAGGCAAATTTATACTATATTGTCAAACAATATTTTCAACCATTCTAATACTATTTTTTTTTATTTCGATGCAGTCTTTGGAATGAAAAATCTGACAAACCAGAAAAGAGCGGTAATAAAAGTTTACATAATAACATGCTTTGTTGTCGAACAATCATTAAAGAAGTTGTAAAATACTACAAATGTCAAAAGTGTATGTGTCGCTTTAATTAACAATCTTTTGGGTTGTACGGAAACATGTTTAATGAATAATTAACAAGCGGTAATTTTATAAATATAATAAAATGAGAATTTAAGCAGTTTCGTGTATCGTGTTTTTTTCTTTCGCTTTTTTTTCAAAGTTAAAATGAGCAAAATGCATACATTTTGCCGACAGCCTTTATGAAATATTCTATTATAATATATTTTACCAATGAAATACTTAAATCTGCAATCAGACTCAAAGTCGTTCATCTTTTCTCGGGTTGTATAAAACCACATCCCTAAACTCATGATATTTCCAACAACAACACAAAAATATCAGTTTTGGAAGATGAACTCAAAAAAGAAAGTCCAGATGCACTTACCCTTGTTGACACTTTAGTTGCTACAAACGCACTAAGGAAAGAAACACATCACATTTAGTACGTGAGTTTTATCTTGGACTCTGAACCTGCTATGCAAGGGTTTGATGAAACTTTTGGAAAAAATCCCCCGGGAATTATCTGATCAGCATATGTACTAAGTGCAACGTAGTCTCGGGGCATAGTTCCCTTAACCTTTGAGCGTAGTTGATAGCAAAATGACTTCGATTTTTTTAATGCGTATGAGTACATGTAGCAGCGTGATAAGGGTTAAATAGTTCCTCATTCAGCGCGACTTAGGCCATCAGGGAGCTTATATATGATAGAGGTTATCATAAAAACAAAGCTTAAAATAACAGTTCTACCACGTGCTCAAGGAATTTAAACAAATATACAGCTTTAAAATAACTGGCGGATGTCTATAAGCGGGTTACTAGGTTAGATGTCCGGTATTAGGGCGGATAAAAGGTGTTTTCGACAGTTTGCTTACATACAATATATGCAACAATATTTCACCTCTGTTTTGGGGGTATTTGTGCATAATTTCTGCAAAACGAATCATACTTTAGTCTATGCTTGGACGATTTTCAACAGTATTTCAATTTTAGGCAGTAAAACACGTTTATCAATATCTAAAATGTTCATTTTTTTCAAATCTAGAAAAATAAAAACGATTGGGATTCCTGCTAAATTAGACATCGACGTCACAGCGGACGGCGTGGATGAACTAAAACCTGAGTGGTCACGAGGTTTTCTTTGTTTGAAAATAGCTAACTGTGCAGCGTGGCTCAGATAAGAAATGCATCTTTGTACTGATGATTGTAGCGTTATGGTTCACTACACCGACAGGTGTAGGACATCGATGAACAGCATTTTGCCAGATCTGTTCAGAAAACAATTATTTACTTAGATGTTTAATGAAAATACTTTTGATCTAAATTGTCGGATACCCCGTTTAAAAAGGGGACATACATGGCCCCACTCCAATTTTTCGGATCATAACTGAATATAACAAGAAAAGTCAATGGTGCTAAGCATCAAAGGCGACGCAAAAACTAGAACAGGGGAGCCAGTAACAAAGATATATTTGAAATGTTCTGGTTTTTGTTAAAAAGTTTTCAGTATACATGTACTATAAAACTTCCCCATACCCCCATATGTGTTGTGATTCCTGAGATTTTGTTTGAAACAAAATTAAAAGCAAAAGCCGACACCACTTAATTGGTTTTCCAAGATGTCACATATGTAGAAGAAGATAAAAAGTTGCCAAAATTACAATTAATTTTAAAACTTAATGTCTACTAGCAGAAAAGGCAGATGTGCAGCAACCTCACTTTACACAAATCATTATTGTTTAAGTAGCATCTTTCTGGAACACGGTATGTTTTTTTTTCTTTCTTGGTATCTTAATTGTTATTTTCAATATTGGATCATGTATACAAAGAACAATGTTGAATATTTCATTAATTTAATTTATTTCACACATTTAAAGGTGGTATCCGACAATTTGGAACAACATATTTTTTTTCATTGAACATCTTAATAAACTATCGTTACCCGAACAGATCTCACAAAATTATGTTTATTTATGGCCTCACCTGTCTGTTGAGGTAATCATTACGCTACAATCGTCATAAAAAACATGTATTTCCTATCTGAGCCACGCTGCACAGTTAGCTATTTTTCAACTAAGAAAACCACGTGACCACTTATATTTTAGCTCATCCACGTCATTCGCTGTGACGTCGATGCCTATATTTAGCAGAAATCCTAATCGTTCTAATTAATAGATTTGAAAATAATGAACACTGTAAGTGTTGATTAACGAGTTTTACCGCCCACAAAATTGAGATAATGTTGAAAATCGTCAAAGATTAGACTGAAGTATGATGTTTTTTTTCTACATAATTTATGCACAAATACCACAAACAGAGGTAAGATATTGTTACATATATTAAACATAGGCAAAGTTTCGGATACCACGTTTAAAGAGAAATTGTTGAAGACAAACTAAGAGAAATACAAAAACAGACCGATCTGGCATGTCCTTTTCCCGATGGAACTAATGTTACAACAAAGCCATGTTATTACGTAAGTTCGTGCTACTGTGGTCTATAATTACACATTGAATTGAAAATTATGATTACAACTTAACAAAAGTTGCCGTCAAGTAAAAAGGCATTATGTCATTCAATACAGGACCGAAATACTACAAAATATCATTAATTTATTAATCATTAATTAGTTTTCTTTAAAAAATAGCTAAATGTGCAGCGTGGCTCGGATATGAAATACATTTTTGTAATGACAAGTGGGGTGGGGTGGGTGGGGTATGCTTCACTTTTCACACCGATATAGAGCACCAATAAACAGCATGACGATGGATTTTTCTCAGATAGCAATAATTATTTTGGTTGCTTGAGGGGAAATACGTAATTGCAAGAACGACTGGGGTGTTATGCTTCACAATCCACTTAGGTATGGTTTATCGATAAACAGCATTTGGCGGGATCTTTTTGTGTAACAATAATTTATTTTAATGTTTGAGAGAGAAAATGGTATCCATAATGTGATACCATCTTTAAATGCTGTACTTTTTTGTCGACAAATGTGCACGCCTTGTCACTCCAAATGCTATCTTAAGTGGTCTACTAACTTGCCATTGCACACGTGTACGACACCCCCACCAACCTCAACAGTAGTCAGAAATTGATTTTGGATTTTTATAACTTTTATAAACGCTCTCCTTTTGCAAAAATAAGATACGAAATCCCATGCATTTCATAAAGGGCGCCAGGCTCCTGCGCGGACGCCAAAAAAGCTGATGTTATTTTTATTAAGGGCGCCAAACACTGCGCAGACGTAACAAAATCCAGATGTATTCATAAAGGGCGCCACGCTTCTACGCGAACGCCATAAAAGCTTATGTATTTAATAAAGGGCGCCACGCGACTGAACGGACGCCCAAAAAAAGCGTATGTATTTCATTAAGGGAGCCCGATTCTGCGCGGAATCCAAAAATGTTGAACAGTTATATAAAGGGGGCCTCGATTTTGCGCGAACGCAATAAACAAACAGAAAAAACAACAACAAGAGGACAATTAATCGATTACGTGAGGATTCCAGGGTTCATTAGGTCCTGTAAATTTTATCACAAGATAGTATCAACACACCCTCGTCAAACAAGCTCTCTAAGGAATCAAGAAAATTTATCCTTTATCGCGTTCACAATGCTTTCTAGAATTTGACCCAGTGACCTACTTTCTGAAGCCACGTGACCAAGTTTCGAACAAGTTCTAATTTTCATGTAGACAAATATTTTGACCACGTGTTCTTACAGGTGGCATCCGACAGTTTGTCTTCATCAGATATACGTAAACTTAGAGGGGGTGGGGGAGCATTGGGGCATAGTGCCGCAAAAAGTCAAACCTATGTCTAACAAAGACTATTTTGAACATTTGGAAATTGTAAGACAGCAAAAACCGTAAACTAAATCATTCTACTTGTATATTCTTTCTAAAACTATAAATAACCATGATTGTGATTTTTTGCTAAAAATAGACATCGACGTCAGAGCGGATTATCCTGTCTAATTATATATAAAGGTTACGGGTCACGTGAATTTCTTAGTTTAAAAATAGCCAACTGTGCAGCGTGGCTTAGATGGAAAAAAACCTGTTTGCAATGACGAGTGATGTGTTATGCTTAACTTTTCCCATAGATGTTGCACATCAATTTGCAGCATTTTGCAAGATCTTTTCTGGTCTAAACTTGCGATAGGCACCTTTAAGACTGGACCAAAACTTGCATTTTGTCACGTGGCCTAACTTTAGATTTATTAAAAATATTCAGGCCCTGTGCAAGTTTATTTGAATATTCGATAATATATCAGAGGGAAATCAATTCAGACTAAATAACCACAGGAAAGCAACATTTGTTAAAAAAATTACTGTCTGTCTTAAATTGGACAATCACTTTATTAACAAAATTGTATCAATTAAAAAATATATTAAAGGTGGTATCCCACCATTTGCCTGTAAATCTATAAATAAGCACGATGGGGATTTCAGCCAAATATAAATATCACAGCAGAGCTAATTAGCCGGATAATCATGTAACATGGTCTCAAATGTACGTGGTCCCGTGGTTTTCTTAGTTTAAAAATAGCTTATCGTGCAACATGGCTGGGATAGGAAATAAAGTTTTGTAATGACGAGTAGATTGTTATGCAATACGTTTTACATGGATGAAAGGCACAAGTAAACAACATTGATCGAGATCTTATAAGGCAACATAAACTAAAATTAAATCTGAATCAACACACAAAATGTTCGTTGGTTTCAAATCTATAAATAACATTAATTAGAACAATTGGGATTTCTGCTAAAAATAGACATCGACGTCAGAGCGGATGACCTGGATGGGCTCAATTATGTGGTCACGTGGTTTTCTTAGTTTAAAAATATGCAGCGTGGCTCAGATAGTAAATACATTTTTGTAATGACGATTATGGCGCCATGCTTCACTTTTCGTATAGGGTGCATCACTAAACAGCATTTCGTTGAATCTGTTCCGGTAATAATAATTTATTTGGTTGTTTAAGGAATAGATTTTTGTTCAAAACTTTCGGATATCTCCTTTAAGTTATAAGTGGTTTATATTTTTAATGATATTGTTTTATTTTTTATTTAAATGTTCAATAATATGTTACTTGTGGTAGATCCAGAACTTTTTCTATGAAATCAACAATGCAAAATTTGTTTATGAGTAAGTTTTAAGTATCATATTTAGAATTTGATGATATAATTGCAAAAATATATTAAATAAGATCTAGGCATTTAAGTTAAGGGCATATTACAGGCTGTCAACCAGACTTTCTCCAAATTATAGGAAAAATATAGGATTTTTTTCCCAGAAATATAGGAGTTTTCGGATTGTTTCAAGGCAAAATATAGGAGTTTCCAACTTCAAATGATATTATATAGTGATTATTACATTAACAATTCTTGCCTTCAACTTACTGTTTCTGTTATAATCAATGTTTTAAGTGTCTACCTTACAGTTGAATGAAACCTTTAACTCTGAACAACGGCAACAGAATCCAGACAGACGGCTACTGCAAAGCTCATCATCGTCATCTGCATGGTCACCTGAATTTTTTTTTTTTTTTTTTTTTTTTTTTAGAAAAAAGTACACAATACAAAAAAATAACAATGGATGTTGCATAACAGAAATAGCTTAACATGACTAGTAATACTGAAATGGATGTCTTATATGTACCATGTTATGTTCATTGCATTTTAGACTTCAAAACCTTACACGTTTAGTCAAAATTAATACTCCTATTATTTCTTACATTATTATTATCCAAAAACATTGAAAACAAGTATGATGATTAAGTTCAATATCACAAAGCAAAATCCAAACAATTCCTTCATTTACCTTAAAAACATGTATCCTATTGATGCACTGCATTTTAAGGATGACCATGAAGATAAAGAAGAGGAGCACAGCAGCCCTGTCTGAAGGATTGTGGTGCTTTTGCAGGCATAGACAATTTCTTTCCTGTTAGAAACAAAAGGCCAAAAGCAGTATCAAAGCAATATAAACATTTTATTTATCGGCAACAAATTTACTTATTAATATAGGAATGCTGTTTTAAATATAGGAGAATATAGGAAAAATAGGAGGCTTTTCAGAATATAGGATTCTCAATCAAAATATAGGAGTTTTAAAGGAATATAGGAATCAGTTGACAGCCTGATATTATGATATTCAAAATTATATCATTTTTACATTCAACAATACTATGCAAATGACCATAAACTGCTACTTTTAATTGGAGATAAACACACCACAAATTAAGTAGATAAATGCCATCTCAGATCCTGGAATCAGGATTCTCTGTTTGTATAATTTGTATACCCTTTAATAAGTGCATATATATATATACATACATGTATATATACATACATACATCATCTTATATATATATATATATATATATATATATATATATATATATATATATATATATATATATGCACTTATTTAAGTGTGTACAAAAAATTATATGTATATATATTAATATAATATTATATAAAAAATATATATTTATTTTTTTGTGGGAGAAAAATGAAAACAATGAAATTGATGCAATGGATGTATGAAACAAGACTGAGCATCATGTTTATCAATAAATATTACATAAGTAACAATGAAGCCAAACCTAAGCTAATATCAAAACAATACAAGTTTGGGAATAAATCACTAAAAAATGTCTACATTCCTGAGCATTTTAACAAAAGATGAGAGAGGACAAAATTTTACTGGGTTAAAACACCTTGGTCATAATTTTGTCCATGTTTAGATTGTTTTTTGAAATACATTTCAACGACCATTTATGGTCATTATATCAATGTCCAGCCCCACCCCACCCCCATGTCTGGGTAGAACCACCGGCACACCGCAAGTCAGCTGGAAGATCTTCTCACATTAAATCCTTCCTCCCAAGTGGGACTCGAACCCACGCGGTGAGAGGAGTTACAAAATCAACGACTATACCATGGGTGCCCCATTTTGTCTATGTAAATGTTACATAGAACCACGAAATCTGCATATCAAATATGTATTTAAATGATTGCAAAACTATCATGCCTATCATAATATTGTTGAAGACTGATGTATACACATGCTGTATATTACAGCATACAAATTTCGGAGACACACTATTTGTTGAGATGTAAAGAGTTAAAAAATAAATAAAAAATAATTGAAATTTCACAACACTTTTGATTTTTTTAAAATTCTTTTTTGATTCAATCAGCAGTCTTAATCAAATTTAATCTAGTGATCAAAGGCTATTTCATTATTCATCATGTTTCACTTATTTTTGGATTTTTGAACAAATATCCTTAAAAATGCAAATTTGACCCATTGTGACTAAGTCGCCTTACAGCTTACATGACAAACCTCAAATTCACATAAAAGACTTACACAATTTCTTTATTTTGTGAAAGAAAAGTGTAAAGTGTTCATAAGATGTATTAACAATTGAGCAAATTAAAATGAGAATACATCATTAACTATAAAAAAAACAGAGCTATAACAAAAGCTTTACAGATAGTAAAGAATATTAATAATAACTAGACTGGAAAAAGTATAGTGTACAAAGGGAGCTCACTCTTAGTACTCATGACACAAATTAACCACAGGAGTCATAACTTAATGAATTCAAACTTCTGTCCACACAGATTGTCTCAGATCTTAGAGAAAAACATTTCACTTGTAGTGGGTTTTTTTTAACTTAAGTCAATTGGAAGACCTCTACCATTTTTGTTGAAAGAAATGGTGTTAGCTGTTAACAAGGCATCTTACTGAGTGGATATTATTTTTTAAAAATCTACAAAAAGCCTGGAAAATTACAAAGGTGCATCTTTTGTAAAGTTTTAATGATCTTAATGCACCAATTACAGCTATACAAGCTTTTGTTTCAATGTTCTATAATATGGAAAATTTTGCTTACTTTTAGACCATAAACATGCCATTTACTAAATATAAAACTGTTAATGATTTACCAACACCCACCACCCCCACTTCCAACCAAAACATTCTTACTAATCATCCTACAAGTAAAATTAACAGGAATTTTAAGAATACCTTGCAAAATTGTGAAAACAGTACAGTGTCTTGTAATGAAGGGTTACAAATTTATGTTAGGTATAACAATTTTTTTTTGAGTAAGTAAGAAAAAATGCATGAAGATTATCATTGGACAAAGTGATATATAAAATGAATATGGGTATCATTTGTGGTAAAAAAAATCTTCCTTGTCAGATAATACCAGAGGTAGTCCAAATAGTAAGTAGGTCCTTTTAGTTGGAATCCTCTGACTTTATCTCTGAATTTTCTTTAGATGGTGTCATTTCTAAAAGTTCAATATCTTCTTTTTGCATGAATATGAGTGCTCAACTGATCGAAAAACTTTTAGACATACTTAAACCAGACTTTGGATATGTATATTGATGATTTTGAATGTGAGTATCGCAATGTAAGCACAAAGATCATCAATTTTTACACTGCATGAAGTACAAGTAGAAAACTGAGTTATCCAAATGAAATGACACACTTGCCTGTAGGGAGTATTAAGGGGAGATCACTCTCAAATGTCCTTTTTTTCACACTTTTGCAATAGAGTCAAATGACCTTTTTTATTTAAATATATAAGCAAGCTTTGTAGATTTGCCTGAAATGGGTTTACAAGATTTGATAATGATAAAAACAATGATAAAAAAGATTACACAATAACAGCACCAAGGAATGAATTAAATGGTGATGAGACAAATCACTGACGATGATGATGGTGGGCAAAGATATGGCACCAGGTTGTCAAAATATGTATAACAACACTTCAAGTTATGTATTAGACAAGGAATTAATTAAATTCATGGTCAGCTTTTGCTTCATTAATCAATACAATCTTAAAGAGCAAACCCTTGAATAAACTATATCAGTAAAATATTTTTTAAATGCCCTTACTAGCATAGAAAAGAAAAAGACATAATAAAATTCACTTTGACTTTCATCTGCCGTTTTAACATAGTATACCTTTTATGTTATATTTCTCCTGGTAACAGTCATTTTCTACAAAAATATTCATATATCATACACTACTTGTATTAAAAATACATTTATATCATAATTTTTATTTTACTACCTACAAATTGTTAAAAAGCTTAGCCAGAAAATAAAGTGTTTACATTTGCACAGCACTTAACTCTTTCCCTGCTAAGGATGTGTTGATAAGGCATAGACAAATCTTGTAGATCCAGGGCAGCCCATTCCCAACTGAGAACTGTCTGATCAGGATCTGCACTATTTACTGTCTTTTACAAATGCATCTGCCTAAGAACTGAGATGTGTATTTGTATTTGTCTAAGAATTGACATTTGTATTTGTATTTGTCTAAGAATTGAGATTTGTATTTGTCTAAGAATTATGATTTGTATTTTGCTAAGAATTGAGATTTGTATTTGTCTAAGAATTGAGATTTGTATTTTGCTAAGAATTGAGATTTGTATTTGTATTTGTCTAAGAATTGAGATTTGTATTTGTCTTAGAATAGAGAAAAAATACCTAAAGAGAGACAGAACTCTGTGTTTTGTTTATATTTTTGTTATTGATATATGTAAACATCAATATGGGAGCTAATATCTTTGGCAAATGAGACTTTAATAATGTGCATATAATTTTTTGGCAAACAAAGCTTATACATTAAATCAAACTTTGTGATTAATTTATTAAATGAAAATTCTTCATTAAAATCTCATGACAAAAACTTAACATATTTAGAAAAAAATCAAGTTTACACTATAAGTTAAAGGTGGTATCCGACAGTTTGCCTATGTCAAACATATTTAACAATATCTGACCTCTGTTTGGGGTATTTGTGCATAGTTTCTGCAGAAAGAGCAAACTTTAGTCTAAGCTTTTGCAATCTTCAACAGTAAAACCCATTAATCAACATTTAAAATGTTCTTTTTAAATCTATAAATAAGAATGATCGGGATTACTGCTAAAAACAGACATCGACGTCAGAGCAGATGACGTGAATGAGCTTAAAAGTAAGTGGTCACATGGTTTTCTTAGTTTAAAAATAGCTAACTGTGCAGCATGGCTTAGAAAGGAAATACATTTTTGTAATGCCAATTGTGTTGTTATGGTTTACTTTTCACACAGGTGTAGTACATCAATAAACTGCATGTCACAAGATCTGTTCAGGCAGCAAAAATTTATTTAGTTCTTTAACGGAAAAAAAAAAATTGGTCCAAACAGTCGGATATCACCTTTAAAATTACTTTAGACTTCGCCACTGTTTAGCATATGTTCATGGCATGTAGTACCTAATGAGCCTAACTGACCGCTCCAAGGCGGTAACTGATTTGTTTTCTTTTTTGTGTGTTATGTCTCGTCTCTGTGTTTTTGTCACATTTACTTTTACCTTGTTTGCCTTTGTCTAGTGTCTACAGGTAGATAAAATTTAAATATCTGGGGAAATTTTGATAGGCCTTTGTCTTATTTACTTATTACTTCATATTATATTTTCATTATTGCATAATTTTCAAGCCAATCAGTGTATTGTCATACATGTGAACTCTCCCACTTTTGGAGGGAGACTACATCTTCTAAGGTTCAAAATTATGTGAAAAAGTGGGGTGTTTTACACATTTTCAGAAATGTCCTGACTTGCAAACAGTTAACTTCCTTCTTTGTTTACATGAAAATAACAAATCTCCCACATTGCAAGAGAAAATCTCCCACTTTGGCTTCAGAAAAAGTTCACATGTATGCATTGATTATGACTTCTCCTGCACGTGTAGCTAAAACTATTCTAGGTTGCTGAGTTATAAATTGTTAAAAAATAGAAATAAATGATTTGAAAAGCATAACAATGCTTTTGATTCATAAAGCCTAACAACAACACAGTCTTTGGAAAAAACAGCATGCTCTCAAGCATTTACTAAAACAGAGATAATAGTTTAATCCATTATTTATTGTGGGTTTATCAAAGATTTGCTTTATCGAGTATAAACAAATTAAAAAATGCTGTGACCTAGTCACTTTCATAAATACTTTATCACACTAAATGCATGTGTTTTACATCATTACAAATTTTAAAGATCCAGCCATTTCCTACTGAACAAAAATTTTAAATGAACTTATAATTTTGTATCTTTCAAGTCCTTAACTTCCTTCTTTGTTTATATGAAAATAACAAATCTCTCACTTTGCAAGAGAAAATCTCCCACTTTGGCCTCACACACACCTCCCCCACCAGGTAAATGAGTAGAGTTGGGAAAACACATACATGTAAGCTTAAAAAATACTAAGCTTTAATTAAATATTCTGGTGAATAGCATGGAGCATTTCTCCTAAATCAGTCTCAATCAATGGATGGACAAGACCAAGATGAACTTTTGTCATTTACCAAGGCCACACCTTTGGTATCTTGTTAAGTTGATGGGAGTTAAAATTTATTACAATAAAATACAGCCACAATAATTTCAAAAACTGTTTCTTCATTTTTTCCTTAAAATTCAAGCTTATTGTTGAAGTTTTAAAACTGTTGAGCCTTTCCATCCATTTTCTTCCTAGAATTGCACCACAAGTCCTTATGAATTTCATCACTTCCTGCCAAGTATTGCTGCAATTCTCCGCCTATTCTCTGCTAAAGACCCTGGGACCCGCCTATTTGTCTTGTTAGCTCCACCCCCTCCCACCTGCTGCACGCCTGATGATCCCTCTCCCATAAACACCATATTGTTGTTATTTGTTATAGTATATTCACGCTTAACCCCGCCTCCATATGTCCGTCCCTTTGTTGTGATAGGTCGGTTTGAAGCAGGGGGCTCGGGCTCAGAGATGCTCCGCCTATGACTTAGAGTGGGTGTGGTTTCATCATTAGGGAGAGAAAGATTGGTTATCTGGCGAGGGTTAGCTGAAGGGTATCCACCTGAAAATTATTTTAAAAAAACAAATTAGACAGACATGCAAGAATATTTAAATGAAAGTTAATTTTTAAGAAAAACAACAACAATCCACACCAAGTGTTATCTCATCTAATTAACAACTAAGACCTTATAAGCCAAACAAATTCAATCAATGACTTTAAGAAAAAATTAAAAAATAAAACTTTAAAGTTAAAGAATGCACAATAATTTAAAACACAGCATAGTTCTGATATAAAATCAACTTGACCTATCAATTATAACAATAAATACACATAATTTTGAATAAATCTTTTAAACACACAAATTAATGAAAACAAAAAACACTTTTCAAGCTATCTCTAGCTAAAAACCTAAAAGCAAAGAATCATCAACAAAAACACATATAACATTATAATTATTTATGAAGAAAAATTCTAATTTTGTTTGCTTGTTGGACTTATTGTCCCACTGTAATCATTAACTCTTTCAGTTTCCTGGAGATAAAAAAAAACAACCACTTCTTATGTGTGAAAACAATTAACACAACAGTAAAAATTGAACAGTATGACAGTTACAAGAAAATACAAGAAATTATAAGCTAATAAAAACTATAAAATAAATCTACAATTAATAAGAAATTCATATATGCAATGACTTTATTTGTGACCTTGATGTTTTCTGATGTAAACTTATCTGTGTGATGTTATTCATTTAAATCAATATGTAAATTGAAAATATAAACCAAGTTTAAATAGTAAATTATGACCATGATGTTGAGTGTTGCACTTGCAAGTGATATGTGTGACACACCTTCAAGTGTGTGTGTCAGTGAGATGTTTTAGTTTGAATACCTGTGGAAAATTGTAAAGCCATGACCTTAAATGTGAACTTGACCTTAATGGTTAATTCTGTAAATGTTATTCACAACTGTCCCTCAAGTGTAAACTGTTTTTGTTTTGTTTTTTGTCATCCTACCAACAGAATTATGGTCATACTGACAATATCTGGCTAATTATTGGTGGAGGAAAACCCCAGACCTATGTCTGGATAGAACCACCGATGCATAGGTTAGCTGGAAAACCTCCCCACATGGAAGTTCTCGTCCCGACTGGGCCTCAAACAGACGCCGTGAAGGGCTGAAGAGTAAACTGTAAAAAAGTGAAGTTTGGTAAAAGTACCATTAATTTTATGGATGTTTTGGCTGAGACATGAAAAGTGGATATAAAGATGAACTAGACAGCTAGAAGACTACTATATGCAACCATTCATACAAGGATTAAATTTTTCATAATTGTGAAATTTTACAATTCACCAGGCACTAGAAAAAAGCAATTGTTTTGATTTAAAAAATAAATGTTTTGTTAAATGTATTTCTAGGTTTACCGGTAATCATATATGTTTATATAAAATTGATATATTATCCTTAGCATTTGTACTATTCATATATGTAACCTATTGTCTAACATTACTGGAGTGATTCGCTGTATGTTTGCTACAAGCATTTTATGAATGTTAGTACCAGGATGTTGGTCAATGAAGTTATTGCCAATGATTAACCTGTTCGCTGCTAAGCCATTTTCCACGCCACATGCTACGGAATTTTATATAAATTTCCTAAGAAAATGCCACATGTCACTAAATCGCTAATTATTTTGGAAGTTTTATAGATGGATTTGTAAAACTTTATATCATTAGAAAGGTAATTGAATATGGATTCTGGATAATATAAAATTTAATAATTACCATGTGATATAAAAATGTCATGGACTTCCAAAATTATAAAAAAAAAAAAGTTGAAAAAATCCAGAACTTTTACTTTTTTCTTTGGCATTTAACTCCTACACCTTCAAAAATATGAATATTTCTAAGAAAAAAACACTGCAAGTTACTGTCAAGGGGAGTAACTCTGGTCATACTTTTATAGAAAATTAGCAATGCTGTAAACACTCAAAAATAGTGTACATATAAGAGCATTGCTAGTGGTTAGAAATGGATGTTCACTGTACATCGGGCAGCAGTGAAAGTGTTAAGGGAAAAAAACTACTACAAACTTTGTTAAATACATTTTTTGCTGTATAGGAATAATAATAAGAATAGGTTTTACCAAGTATTTCTATGGAAATTAATGTTTACATATGATCCACACTCCACAGGGAGCATATTTTTAGATGTTAATTACTTTTAATTCAATTAATTTATCTCTTCAGCATTTGTTTATATAGTCATGATTTTAATTTAAAATAACAAATACTATCCTGGTGTGACCTAAATTTGACGTTTTACGTATACCTGTCTTCGGCATTTCTAAGAACACCTTAAACTGTAGGCATTTTTAACAACACCTCAAACTGTAATGATAAACTACCTAAGTAAAAGCCTCTAGCTTTCAACTATTAAACAGAAAATATCTTTAAAGTAGTGATATACTGAGTTGAATTTTAAAAACACACTTCCGTCAAATTTAGGAGAACATTGAATTTTGGTAACATGACGATATCTGAACTGCTAGAATTTAATGACCAAAACAAAATCACATATATAAATCTTAGTGCAGTGCTTAGTGATGTGCATGTAAATGGTTGGTGGAGTCTAGTAACTATACAAAAAGCAGTACTACAACAGTATGTTTAGAATCTTTGAAGCATAAAGAATGGGAATTTACATGTAAATAAAATCAAAATAATTCTATAATACCTTTCAAAGGACACAAATGTCTCTTTCCAAGTCCTTATAAGTTTGATATAAAAAAAAGAATAAAAAACATGTTTAGCATCTGACAAATATATATTTGATTGTTAAAAGTGTTTTCAACCATGATAACCTAGTATAGACTGACTGAGTGCCTTTTCTGTATTGATATCTGCATAGGAAAAATGTATGTAACAGGTACGTTTAGTGCTTTTCACAGGTGCAACAAGTGCCCTGGGTCTGAGGTGTATGAAATCTGAAACTGTGATCAGGGTTGCTCTGTTACATTGTGGATCTTCTGTTCTTCACAATATTTTTTTTTTTTTGTTACATTGCACCAACACAATTATTGGCGATGTCGAGCTAATTATATCTGCGTAGAACCACTGGTGCACCACAGGTTAGCTGGAAAACCTCCATACATGGAAGTTCTCGCCCCAACCGGGACTCGAACCCATGCGGTGAGGGGCTGAGGAGTTTCATGTCAGCTACGGGCGCCCTCTCACAATACAACTTCCTCATAAAGTAGATAAAGATAATAACATTATATAGATATTTGTAATTTTTTATTGTATAATTATTAACAAATTCATAACCTGTGAGCCTTTTGAATAATCATTTAATAACTCAATGTAAGGATTGTTTTTGTTTTTGTTTTTTGTAAATACATTGCAGCGACCATTTATGATCATTATAGCAACGTCCAGCTTTTTGACAAGGAAGACCCCAGATTCATGACTGGGTAGAACCACCAGCGTACAGCAGGTCAGCTGGAAGACCTTCTCACATTAAGTCCTCCACCCCAAACGGGATTCGAACCCATGCAGTGAGAGGCTAAGCACTCAAAGGATCAATGTAAGGAAGTTTTAGTTTTAAATGCAAGCATGTTAATGAATGTGAATTGGTAGGAATAGTTATTTACTATAACAAGGTTGTCTAAACAGTGAATTGAGTTATTACAGATGTTTAACAACTATATGGTCTACATATATTCAACAATGTTTTTAATCAGTGGTTTCACATGATCTTACCTCATCTAAAATTTTTCACCAGATCAGGGCTCAAAATCCCTTCATAGTGAGGCTGATTAGTGGCGTAACTTAATTGTGTGACTAAAAGCTCAGCCAGGAAAACAGGAACAAATTTTTGGGATTGGGATTAGGATTCGATGGCATTTTTGCCACTACTGTGCAGCGACATTTCTTTCATTATAGCACAGGGAGCACTTATGAGGTACCCAGGGACTGAACCCAACCAGTCCATTATACTGACACCGACGAGTTGGGCATTATGCTGTCCCCTTAGCCCTGAGAATTAGGAGGGAAGCCACTACTACCAACTTCAAAGTCTTTGGTTTGACACGGCCAAGGTTCGAACCCGCGACCTCCCGATCTGCAAGCCGGTGGCTTGAATCCCTGCAGAGTCGGGCTGATTAGTACCGTAACTTAATTTTGTGACTAAAAGCTCAGCCAAGAAAACAGAAACATATCTTTGGACAAATAAAAGTTTAAAAACTGGTTTCAAATCGTACTTAAGAATGGTTTAGACTCTAAGCAGCAGAAACATGATAAGAATAAAACAAAAAATATCTAAAAATTTTGGAAGGTCAAACAAACAACAAGGGCAAACTGTTTCTTCTCATTACAATCAATGTTTTTTTTGTATGTCAATGTGCACTTTAAAATCCTTGAATAAGTGTCAACATGCACACTATACGAATAATTCTAAGTGCATTGTTAGAGAGAATACAAAAAATGCAAATTAATTTAACTTTGTGTTAAAAATTTTCTAAAAAACTTCTGTCACAACACAAAAACATTTTCTAGACTAAGAAATGCCTGCATGCGTAAGCATCAATGGCTTTTAATAAACAGTTACCTCTGGATTAGTTAAGTAAATAAACTTAAGGCCCTGGTCTTAAATACTAGTTAGTGGAAAGTGAATCTGTGCTAAGTTAATGTCAGCTTCTAGGGAAAATACAGATGGTATATGTGGTAGGTGGCGAGAGAAGAATATAAAGATGAATAATGACAATAATGATGATGATAATGGTGATGATGATAATGATGATGATGATGATGAAGATTATGGTGATGATAAAGATGATAATCGTGATGATGGTGAAGATGATAATGATGATGAGTATGATGATGATAATGATGATGGTAGTGGTGATGATAAAGATGGTAATGATGATGAAGATGATGATGATGATGATGAAGGTGATGATGAAGGTGATGATGATGATGATGATGATGATGATGATGATGATAATAATGATGATGATGTCATTGATGACAAAAAGATGAAGAAGGATCAGGATAAAGGGAAGAAGGGGCCGCTATATGATTGAAACAATGGTGAGAGAATGAGGTAGAATATTTTAGGGTGCCAATATAAGTGAGCATGAGTTTAAATGATAACAATACCAAACAGGAGGGTAATATGAGAATGAGGAAGAATATCAAAAGGTTAGAATAATATGAAACTTAGTAAGGATATGTGCGGGTACGATATTACAACAAAAAACAGGAAGATAATATGAGTCTGAGGTAGAATATGTGAGGGTGAGAATATAAGTAAGGTTGAGTTCAAAGGATGAAAACATTAAACAAGACAAGACTATGAGGGTGAGAATATAAAAGAAGTGAGTTTAAATGTAATTAGACAACTAAACAAAATCAAGTAAGAATGAGATTAAAATGCTAAACAGAAGGATGAGAATGTGAGGGTGCAAGGTATATTGTGAGGGTGAGGTTGAGGTGTAAGTGCCAGTGTTACCCTCGGACTGAGTGTCAGACACACTGGGAAGATTGGAGGTGGAGCTGCGACGGACTGGGCTCTGACCTGCGTGTTGGAAGAGGAAACAGGCATAGAGCGTGAATACAGCTGTGGTACATAACACTGAATAGACGTAATATCTCAAGCTGATCTGTAAGATCTATACAATATAAACCATACTGATGCTAGAATTGTGACATAACATACATACAATGTATGCCAAGACCTATACACAAAAAGATTGACACTTAGTCCAACAATTTGTAATCACATGACCAACCCTATTGTTCTTATGAGTTTGTGTTTTTGTTACATTGCACTGACACAATTATGATCATATTGGCGGCATCCAGCTAATAATTGGTGGAGGAAGACCCCAGACTTGTGTCTGGGTTGAACCACCGGCACACCAAAGGTAAGCTGGAAAAACTCCCACATGACAGTTCTCGCCCCAACCGGGACTCGAACCCACATGGTGAGGGACTGAGGAGTTTCAAGTCAGCGACTCTAACCCCTCAGCAACAGGCAAGCCCCCATCATGCTTATTCATAGATTAAAAAGAATTCATATCCAGAGTCATGTTTTCACAATTTGTACCATCCAACAATTGAGGTAGCATTCAATATCATCTTTATTTTGACAAAAGTATCAGTTTATGCTGCAATTATGCCCAATTTCCCCAAATCATGGGTAAAAATGTATTAATTGTATTTCATGAAGGCAAAGTGTTCGATACTAACTTTACTTTTATATCTTTATGTGTATAAGTATTTGACGTACTAAACTATGTTAACACTGATAGAAATAATAATATCACATTGCCAGGTTACATTTTAACAATGTAAAACCACACCGATGCCAGAAGTGAGACAGAAAAAATATAAAAATGCATATATACCATATCCCATAGTTGTATCAAGAAATGTTTGGTTTATAGTATATGTACAATTAATGCTGTGCTGAGCAATTACCGGCAACATATAAACTACTTTAATTTAACAGAGGTGAAATTAATTCCGCATTGAGGTAGATAAATGATCATACATTGTTAAGCAAATTTTATCAATCAAGATTTCTTTTATCTATTATAACACATCTTTAAATGTCAAATCAATCAATCAATTAGGTAGTAAAAAAACAAACATGTGAAATCATTGATAAGTTTGCATGGTTGCAGCATACTCATATATTGCAAAGTTTTGACAGTTCATAACTTATAAAATGAACACAAAAATGGTACGTTTAAAGGTGGTATCCAATAGTTTGCTTTCATCAAATGCATGTTACAATATTGTCCCACTGTTTTGAAGATTTAGGCAAAATTTATGTATAAACTCATACTTTAGTGTAAGTAAAGACGATTTAGAACACTAACCATAGTGTTAGATATTACGCATTACGATAAAATACTCTAAATTTCATTCTTTCATAATCTATAAATACGCAGGTTAGTGATCACTTCTAAAAATAGATATCGACGTCAGAGTCGACTACCTGGATAACGATAAACCGTAGTCCCAAAAGTTAGTTGTCACATAATTTTTCTTGTTCAAAAATACCTATCTCTGCAGTGTGGCTAAGATAGAGAATAGCTGCTTGCAGTGACAAGTGGGGACTTATGCTGCATTGTTCACATATATTTAGGGCATCAATGAACAGCATTTTGCAGGATCTTTTCGGGTAACAATGACTTATTTGGTTATTTTAGAAAAAAAAAATTTGGTCCAAACTTTCAGATACCACCTTCAACTGCTATTTAACAAGAATGGAACGAAATATAAACCTGCTAGAAGTATTCAAACTCACCATCATCTGAAATTTCTGTTTAGCCATAAATAGAGATTTTAGGATACATGTGTCATATAATCTTAAGTATGTTATCCATTCCAACATACATCAAAATTTTATCATTACACTCTTGTTAAAGAAATAACATCAATCAAAATATTAAATCACACCTTAAACGACACAAAACAAATAGAAATTCCAGAAAAAAATATTCTAAAAAGAAATATTTATCAACTATCTTTTCATACCAGATGCCATTTTAAAAAGAAATAAAAATTAAAGATAGTTGGATAAAAATAAAGATAAATTAAAATGTTAAATAGTTTTTTAGAATTATGAAAATGCCATACATGTACAAAACCAAATCTTTAATCTTTTGGGACAAAGTAATGAATAACTCGACTGGTAAGTGAATAGAGTGAATTTTATTTTCCTGTTAAAAATTGGTGTTTTTAAAGAGCCAAACACTGTTGGAATAAAAATACATTCTCTGTCATCTTGAAGAGTAATTTGTTTGTTTGTTTATTGGGTTTATTGTCCCACCAACAGTATTTCAGTTATCTGGAGATGATGTCCACTTGAAGCAGATATAGTGCTGCCTGCACTGTGTATAGCATGCCATGAACACCTGGCATGATACCACACCCAGTCACATTATCCTGACACCGGGCCAACCAGTCGTGGAACTACCCTTATATTTGCTTGAGCCTTAGCAAGAGAGCTATACCACTACCATTTTTAACGACTTTGGTATGTCGCGGCCCTGGATCGAACCCGGGGCCTCCCATACCTGGAGCCAATGCTCTACCAATTGCGCTACTAGGTCCGGTTTGAAGAGTAAGAAATAGCTTTCAAAATGAAGGTGGGGCAATCATCTAAACAGATCCTTTAAGGAAATCTCTAAAAAAAAGGGTGTACAAATGTGAACTAACTTCAAACAATCACATATTCTGAATTTACAAATAACTCAAAGAAAGTTTGGTTAAGAAAAATTGTTTTCATTCAGATCATAATTTTTAACTTAGAATATTTTTGTGGTGAATCAGTCTTCATCAACATGGATCTATATGGCAGTTTATACAACTAGCCAATCCTCCAGGGTTGGTATGGTTTTTAATCTAAGCTAGAGATTTTGTTCAATAGGACAAATGACCAGCCGACCTTCCCTGGTTGCTATGGTTACCTGCAGGTCTTTTCAGAAGAAGCAGTTCCTCCTTGGCAACACTAAGAGCCTCGGTGAGTTCAAACCTCTCTTCGCACTCTTTCCTCACTGTCTCCTGTAGGTGCTTGATCTGAGATGAATAATAGAAGATGTAAAACTTCTTAAAGGGATCCCATGGCCTAGAGATTGGAGTCGCCAACCTGTTTCCCTTTAGCCTCGCACTGCATCAGAGTGTGGGGAAGTTTTTCACTTATTCTGCAGTGCACCGTGGTTCTACCCGAACACAATTCTGGGTCTTCCACCACCAAATTAGTAGAACATCACCAATATGACCAAAGAGGTGCCCTCCAATATTTTCCTACTTTAATGTGCAAGTAATTGCTATTTTCTAATGTAATACATTCATTTTCTTGATCACTTAAAATATTTATCTAAGGGAGGCTACCCACACAAAATTTGTCTGATAAAATGAGTAAGAGTAACCTCCACCTGGAACATGTTTTGGTCCTTTATTAAACAAAAGAAAATGTTTTTATTTCATGAAACCAACACAGTTATGTTCATATTGGTGATGACCAGCTAATAATGTGTACTCTAGATATTTTAAGGCAGAACTTACTGAATGGCAATTTAGCAGGTAGGCCTTCCCACAATCCCACATGAAAGTTCTTGCCCAAACAGGAACTTTAACATTTGAAATAAAAGTAGAAACAAGGAGAAAAAATGTTCAAATGTTCATAAGTCAGAAAGACTGATGTTCATTAAAAGGAAACTGCCCAACAAAAAATCATGTGTGGAAACAGTGAGAGGTACCTTATTCTGAAGTGTTTTCCCAGCTCTAATCTTTTATTTTGTTAATTTTTTGTTTGCTTGAATTTTTTTATGCAGTAACTTATTTCTTAATTTTCATTATTTTTTAAAGTTTAATAATTCAGAAGTGTACTTAGTTATTATTATCTTTTAGTTTATTTAAAGGTTACCTCCTCCTAAACCCAAAGTTATGCATTTTTCTTTTTTAACATGATAATTCAACTGCTAGTCCAGTATGTAAGGGAGGTAACCCAGCATGAAAAAGTCAATGAGAGTCACCTCCTCTTGGAATGCCTCTCCTGCCCTGGCCTGTTTGTCAAGAACCACTCTAGTCTCCTCCAGCTCCTGGTGGGTCTCTCTTAGCTGATGTTTCAGCTTTCCTACCAGCTCTTCATTGCCCACATCCAGACGTGCTTTTGAAGAATAAAAATCATATGCTTGCATTTTAAATGAAGTGAAAAGAAATCTGACACTAATTGTTATTTACACACACATAAAAAAAAAAAAATGTCGCTACTCAGCCTGTATTTCCTACTCTTCTTGTCTTCCTCCTCAACAACATTATAATAACCTAGCATCGGCAAACCTGCCTAATGCAGGATGCCCTCTGATGGAAAATATGACCAGAAGCTTTACTAATCACTTAAAAATAAGAACATGGAAGACATGCAGTGTTCTATAATGTTATAACTGAGACTTCATTTTCCAGCTTATTAGATAACTGGGTAGAAAAAAGAATTACCAAGTCTGTTCTCAAGGTCTCTAATGATGGCCTTTAGACTAGCAATCTCCCTCCTCAGTTCATCTTCCATCTCCCTTGCCTTGCGTCGATTCTCAGCCAGCAACTCATTCAGGTCATTTATCTCCGCCTTATACCGACTCTCTATAGACAACAGCTGGGCTCGCATCTGCGGGAATAAATTCATGATTTTTAATTTGATCTTGAAAAAACTTACACAATCATAGTCATTATAGCAGAGTCAAACGATTCATAGTTTTGTTGTGTGTTTTGTTACATCGCACTGACACAATTATGGTCATATTGGTGACGTCCAGCTAATTACTGGTGAAAAAAGACCCCGAGATATACGTCTGAGTAGAACCACAGGTGCACCACAGGTTAGCTGGAAAACCTCCCCACATGAAAGTTCTCACCCCAATCGGGACTCGAACCCATGTGGTGAAGGGCTGAGAAGTTTCAAATCAGCGACTCTAGATGCTCGACCACGCCCCTCCCCCAAAAAAAACTATTAAAAGTGGAGAAAGACCTGATACAAATGTCTGGGTAGAACCACTGACATACTGCAGGTCAGATGAAAGACCTCCCCACTTTAGGTCTCTGCTCCAAGAGGGACTCAAACCTATTTGCTGAGGGTCTAACACTGTTTATTTTTTTAAGACTATTAATAAGGAAGCTGATAAACCTATTTTTAATATATTTATTTTAAATCTATAAGAATATGTCAAGGGGCATTCATGACAAGGAGGTCGATTTGACCCATATTTCCTCTGTCGCTCATGCATTCAAATCCTAGTTAAGAATTAAGACTTCCATGTGAAGAGGTTTTCTAGCTGTCCTGTGGTGTGCTGGAGGTTCTACTCTGATAATTAATAAATGTCTTTCCCTATCAAGAATACGATTACCACAGCAAAATAATAATGTGTATGCTTTTTCCAGTCTCATTTCTTATTATAAAGATTGTTGGGGCTAGAATTTTCAAGTGGGTAGGTCTTCGAGCTGACCTACAGCTGGGTAGGTGGTTCTATCCAGATATATGTCTGGGGTCTTTCTCCACCAGAAATAAGCTGGATGTCACCAATATGACCATAATTGTGTCTCTTTCATGTAACAACAAAATCAAACCAAATTTTATGGACGTACAGCTGTATTGATGTGTGAATGCAAATAACTTAATCTGAAACAGATTCAGGCTGAATAAGAATAGATGACAAAGTCCTATGAGCATTGCAACATATACCAACACTGGAAAAGGCACAAGACAAAAGTATTCACATGCAAGCCAAATGTATAAGTAAGAACATTTCTGAGAAGAGTTATTTAACAAAAGGAGCAAACCCCACAATTACCACCTTGGAATGGTCAGTGACTGAGTGGGGTGCTTAAACCGGTTTTATGGAGTTTTAACCAAGCATTTCCTGAGGGGTTTCTAAAATGCAAGCGATGAAAAGAATACCGATCTATCTGAATAAAAAATGTCCAAGTGATGACGTTTTCTTTGATATGTTATGATGGAAGTAGTGACATCACCAAAAAATAATGTCCACAAAATTTAGAAAGGAGAGATTTATTATTTCTATTGGAACTACACAATATTGTTGATTGAAAGTGAAATTAAAGAGACCCTATTACACTATTCTACTAATGGTTGCTATGCCTTACAAGTAACCCAAGCAATGCTTCCTGATTGGTTAAATTCAACTGCTGTCAATAGTTGACAATTTACAATTTTGTATACCCGTAATACCTTATTATACCCACCTTTTCCTCTGTTTCCTGACTGCCTGCCTGGTATTTCTTCATCAACTCACGGTACTTGCTCTTCTCTATCTCCAACTCCTACAAACATACAAATCAGTCTATTTTCATTATGATCTTTTATATTTCAAAGAGTAAATGCATCATTTTCTCACTTTTATGAAAAAAATTCTACCAAGTTTCATCAAAACATGACAAAGCACTAGTGGCCTAATGCTGCTTAAAGAAAAGTGTGACAAACAGAAGTCAATAATGTGTTGTTGTTTTTTAATTAAGTAAACAAGTAAACTGGCTGCTTATCTTTATAAAGCCTTTGAATAAAGAACATCTAACAGAAACATTTTTAATAGCCTTGCTATGATTTTTTTTTAAATGTACATGTATTTGTATTTTGTTTATAGTTATACTTTCACTATAGTTATACTCTTACCATTACATATGGCTTTCCCAATTGAATCAGAAGTTGAAAACTAATTTCAAATTACTACTTCAATATTACAGCTGTGTGTAATAAGATTGAAACATTTTTTAAACCAGCAGACCACCGATTATTATGTATGTGTATATGCTTGTGTATCCATGTGCCTCTGGCCTATATGTGATTTATTTCTTTTTTTGTAAGCTCTGTATTTTCTTTAATAATTCACAGGAAAATTGATGCAATGTATATTCTGTATAGTGTCACCAGGGGTCAAATTCATAAAGACTCTTAGTGTGTGTTTTTTCAGCTTAAACTACAAAATTTTCAAAATAATAAGAAATTTCTTAGATTAAATGATTTTATGGATGAAACTTAATATACTTTCTTATTTGTAAGAACTGTAGCCTATAGTCTTTTCACAAGCAAATTGTGCTCAGGTGAGCTAAAAATATAAATAAAAATTATCTGACCAGATGTGACCTAGGTGCTTTAATAACATATAGTCAGGCCGTGATGTAGCTAGGTCTGGTCTCGGTCAAACCCTATCCTATCAAGAAATGTTTGTTGGGTTTATCATCTCACCAACAGTATGTCAGTTATTTGTGGATGGTGTCCGCTTGAAGTAGATACAGTGCTGCCTTCACTGTGTATAGCATGACATGATCTCCACATCCAGGCACATTATCCTGACACCAGGCCAACCAGTTCTGGAATTCTACTTATATTTGCTTCAGCGTTAGCAAGGGAGCTATACCACTACCTTTTTTATTGACTTTGGTATGTCACGGACCAGGTCAAACCCAAGGCCACTCGTACCTGGAGCCGATGCTCTATCAACTGAGGTACCAGGTCAGGTGTACTGATTGTGCTATTAGGTTTGGTCTATCAAGAAAAGAGAACTCACCATGACAAAACTCTCCTTGAGCCGAGTTTCAAGATTCTGCAGCTCTCTAGCGTGTCTTTCTTTCTCTTTTTGAATAGCGGCCTCCAGCTTCAAATAAAAATTAAATATTCTTAGTCATGGTGCTAGCAAATGTGTTGACGGAAATTTAAGGATTTAAAAAATCACAAGAACATTTCTTAATATCCATTACAATTACTAGATATTTTCAATATGCCAATTTTAAAACAAATGTACCTAGAGAAAATACAACATAAATGTAAAATATAACAGTATTAATATACAGAACAAATAAGTAAGATAAATCAAAGGACATTAAAATACATTTAATCAAAACATGCATGAAAATTCTGTTTTTAACTGCACATATACTTATGCCGTCTCATGCCATTAACCAGCCAATATGTGGAAAAAAAAATCTTACATTTGCATTTTACCAAAACAAACCTTTTTCGTGGTCTCAAAAATATAAATGCAGACATACATGTTGCCATTATGTGATAAAATAAACTAAAATATATTAAAATAAAACAATTCTTGCTAGACCAGCGTAAGTAAAGCAAAAGAACAAAGAAATCTCTTGCTATGTGTGTGTCAAATTTAAGAAACATAAAATACCTTTTCTTGCCATGAATCAGCTTCTGCTAGTTTCTCTTTGAAACTCTCACGCAGCTGTTCTATTCTGTTCTGGTGCGAAGAAATCATGGCCTCCCTATAACATGCAGTGAGTAACATACAACAGGCCAGTGAATACAACACACGCTATATATATATATATCTAACCAGATTTAATCTTAGAAGATTTTCCATTTTGTTCTTTACTCTAAATAATGTTCCATTTCCCAACTGTTTCTTTTCAATATTTCCCATTATGTTCTTTAAGTTACAATTCCCATTTTGTTCTCTACTCCAAGTAGGTCTCCTAACTTGTTCTTAAATCTAAATAGATTCCTATTCTAAATTCTAAATTAAATTTCCAATTTTGTTCTTTACTCATTGCAAATTTCCCATTTTGTTCTTTACCCTAAGCCAATTTCCTATTTTGTATTTTACTCTAATAATATTTTCCATTTTTTTTATTGTAAGCAAATTTCCTAATTCATTCTTTACTCTAAGCACATTTCTTATTTTGTAAATTACTCTAAGCACATTTCCCACTTCATTCTTTACTCTAAGCAGACTTCCCATTTTATTTTTTCCTCTAATCAGATTTCCCATTTGTTCTTTACCCTTAGCAAATTCCCCAATATGTTCTGTTCTCTGAACAAATTTCCTATTTTGTTATTTATTCTCAGTAAATTTGCTTTTTTTGTTCTTTACTCTACATAAAATTTCTCAGTTTGCCTGTTTAATCTAAGTATTTTTCCTATTTAATTCTTACTCTAAGTGAATTTCCAATTTTATTCTTTACTCATTCCACATCTATTTATATGTAAGAAAATATTAACTGGTTCCTATGATTTCATAGCAGCTTAAATAATAAGTACATGTAACTATAAACTTAGATGTTGTTGCTAGAAAAATCCTTAACTTTGAAATATTTTACATTTTTACTTACATTATCAAGGCAAGTGACTAGTATAAGCTAAAACATGATTCGTTTGTTTATTGGGTTTATCGTCCCACCAACAGTTTTTCAGTTATCTGGAGACAGTATCCACTAGAAGCAGATATAGTGCTGCCTTCACTGTGTATAGCGTGACATGAACACCTGGCATGATACCAGTAACATTATCCTGCCACCAGGCCAACCAGTCATGGAACAACCTTTTTATTTGTTTGAGCATTAGCAAGGGAGCTATAAGACTACCATTTTTAATGACTTTTGTATGTCATGGCCCAGGATCGTACCTGGGGCCTCTAGTATCTGGAGCCAACGCTCTACCAATTGTGCTACCAGGTCAGGTAAACATGAAAAGTTTTTTTTTCATATGAATTAAGACAATCCATATTTTAACTTTTTTTTCCGCATATTACAACATTAAAGTGAGCAATAATAAAAGAAAATGTGAAAATGTGAAAATGCATAAAAATGAAATAATACAAAGAAAATACAACAATGAAATTAAGCATGTATGTTACAACAGCACAGGGGAGCAAACTCTAATATAAATGGTTATTATGTAAAAGAATTATTAACGATGATGACGAACCCCTAAACACTGCTTTGCCACAGTTACAGTTAATAAGGTTACATAACTCAATTAAAATCAAGACAGTCATAATGTGCCAACTATTTGCATAGCAAGGCTGTTCTTATGCATCATGTAAAATCAGGATGGTCTTAATGTGTCAACGATTTGTGAATCAAGGCTTTGTTCTTATGCATCCTGTAAAATCATGATGGTCTTAATGTGTCAACAATTTGTGAATCAAGGCTTTGTTCTTATGCATCCTGTAAAATCATGATGGTCTTAATGTGTCAACAATTTGTGAATCAAGGCTTTGTTCTTATGCGTCCTGTAAAATCAGGATGGTCTTAATGTGTCAACGATTTGTGAATCAAGGCTTTGTTCTTATGCGTCCTGTAAAATCAGGATGGTCATAATGTGCCAACGATTTGCCTAGCAAGGCTTTGTTTTTATGCATCCTGTAAGTTTTGATCAAAGTTTGATTAATTAAGTTTGGGAAATGGCATAGACAAACCTCAGGTGGAAAGATAGACCAACTGACAGCCATGACTCCAATACAGACCCAATAATATTGTGGGTATAATATAATCACTAAAAAGAGTGTTAGTTGTTTAAATTGGCATGATTTAATAATAAAGCAGTTTAGAGCCATGCAAACTTGTGTGTGTTTGGAAAAATAATATTATGGGGCTAAATATGCATGCATACCTCTCTAGCTTCAAGTTATCTATTTCCTCCTTAGCCTTGTGGAATGATTCTTTTAACTCTTTAGTTTCAGCTGAAATAAAAAAATATATATAACATAATGAATAAAAACATAACTAGAACTGTTATTTGGTGGCTAATGAATACCTGCATTGGATAAACATAAATCTGTTTTGTTTTGTTTATTGTTACATTGCACTGACACAATTATGCCCCTTTGGTGATGTCCAGCTAATTATTGGTGGAGGAAAACCCCAGACCTATGCCTGGGTAGAACCACCTGTGCACCGCAGGTCAGCTGGAAAATGAAAGTTCTCACCCCAACCGGGACCCAAATCCTCGCAGTGAGGGGCTGAGGAGATACAAGTCAGTGACTTTAACCGCTTAGTCATAGGTGCCCCAAACATAAATCTCTTATATCAACATTTAAAATACTGTTAAAAGGGGCAATAAATCCTACAGTGTTCATCTTAAATAAATAAATAAATATTGTAGGTGCATAGGTTCCCATGGTACTGCAGATAATTGTGAAGTTTCATCAATATTGATGCAAAATTGTAGGAGGAGAAGCCTTGACAAACTTTTGAAGGGAGACTCCCACTTTCAAGGCTCAAAATTACTTGAAAATGAGGGGAGTTTAATACAGTGTGAGAACTCTCCCTATTTGGAAACAGATAACTTTCTTTTATGTTTATATGAAAATAACAAATCTCCGACTTTGCAAGTGATAATTTCCAACATTGGTTTAAAAAAAAGTTCACATGTATGGATTCCTGCGTAATGAATATATATATATATATATATATATATATATATATATATATATATATATATATATATATATATATATATATATATATATATATATATATATTAATGGTTTGAATTTGGTAATTAATATAGTTTTACAAAATATATATTTTATTGTATAATGGTATAAAACTAAAAAACTACAGTTACTGTAAACTGTAAACTGTTTGCACTTCTTTCATGCAATTTAAAAAAAGTATTTTAATTTCCTATATTTAAATAAAGCACCTAATGTATAAAAATATTTCCTGTTGCAAAGTGAATAAATGAGGAAATTAAAAAAATATAATGACCTGTGCTACAGCCACACACAGATTGTCTATACATGCTTACGGTAGTTTTCAGAACAATAAACATTTACAATTAACAAAATGTGCATAAATTTCAGTAGTCTTTCAGCTTCATCTTCACATACTATAGTAGTTCTTAGACTGTTTTGTTTTGAATGAGAGCCAATTGGATGAAGAAAACATTATAGTAAGGAAATATTTTTCTTTTTTTTCTTTCTTTCTTTTTTTTTTTGAGACACATCGCAGCGACAGTTATGATCATTATAGCGATGTCCAGCTATTTGGTGGAGAAAGACCCCAGACACCTGTCAGGGTAGAACCACCGGCACACCTCAGATCAGCTGGAAGACATTCTCACATTAAGTCTTTCACCCCGAACGGGATGGGATTGGGATTGGGATTAGCCGGCATTTTTGCCGATACTGCGAAGCGACATTTCTGTCATTATAGCACAGGGGCACTTATGAGGTGCCCAGGGACTGAACCCGGCCGGTCCATTACACTGACACCGACGAGTCAGGCGTAATGCTGTCCCCTTAGCCCCGAGCGTTAGGAGGGAAGCCACTACTACCAACTTTAAAGTCTTTGGTTAGACCCGGCCGGGGTTCGAACCCACGACCTCCCGATCCGCAAGCCGACGCTCTACCACCTGAGCTACCGTAAAGTTTTATAGATAAGACGCAGTTTTTTGCCGCAAATGATGATAAAAAAGTGGGGGGTGCGTCTTATACATGCGAATTTAAGTTTTCCCCTTTTTTCCCAGACCAAAATTGACCCTTAGACTAATCCGACCGCAGAGAATATCGCCGATAGTATCGGCGATAGACAACTGTATTGTGCTATTTTAAGGGAAAGGTTACGTTGTTTTTACCTAAAATTTGACATTAAACATAAAAAGAGACATTTAAATTCGTTTGTGTATACATAAGAAAACTATATGCAATAGATATTTGCCTAAATATCAATTTATTCTAACAAAATCAGTTAAGTTTCATAATCCGGAAACGGTTATTGAGTTTTAGTGGAACGGGCATATTCATTGACGACGCTGTTATTATCATCGTCTAAGTAATATGGAATTATTCAATTGATCAATTTTGAATTGAAATTTGTTTTATTTTAAATGTTAACTACGAATAAATTTTAAGTTGAAATTAAAACCCCACTTAACAACAATAAAATGTGCATCGGCTATTTGCGCAGACAAGTTTTCACACCTCTTTTGGATGTTAATAGATTGTCCATTATCCGTAAGTAATTACAAAGGTGCATAGAACTAATTTGTTGGTAAGCGGTCACTTAAATAGCATGGTGTGAAAATGAACATATAAAAGCCTTTAGTTGTTATTTTAAATGTCATTTGTGTGTTTGTCCCATGTGTTGAGAACTTAATTTTATGACATGCTGCCGCGTGAAAAAGGATGTTCTCTCATGTGTAGGGCTAGGATAGCCGCGAGAATATCCTGTCTGGCGTGTAAACGATATATTGGGGTAGAGTGTCATGACGTAACACAATACACACGGTCTCGCTAGGCAAACAGTCGCGACGTATTATTCAAGACACTTAGAGAATAATAAGCACTCGGTGCAAACACCGATTTACGGAACAATTGGAACATGTTCCCTCGAGTCAAATCGAGCGATGCGGCGACGCGGGAATTTCGTAATGGCGGCTAGATGGATTAGTGAATCGGGGATGCGTCTTGTCTTTGAGAATTTGCTTTTTTCCTTGATTCTAGACTTCAAAGAGGGGGTGCGTCTTATCTTTGTGTGCGTCTTATATATAAAACTTTACGGTATTGCGGCCGGTACACCCCGAACGAGACTCAAAACCATGTGGTAGGACTCTAAGCCACTGTTTGGATGAGAACCATGGTTTGGATAAAGAAAATATTTTACTAAGGAAATTTCAAACATAAATAGAAATTCCTTATTTTTTAGCTCCTCGTTTGAAATCAAATTTAAAGCCTTGTGTTACAGTCCTGACTTACAGATGGTTTTAGATGCCTTGCGACTGAGATCTGCCTCCATCTGTTGTTGTTGTTCAAATCTTGACTGCAGCTCCTTTAGCTCTCTACGGGCCCCTAGCAGGTCCGACTCCTTTCTCTGAAGGTCTGACTTCAATCTGGAAAATATACAAGAGCTGTCAGAAGACAACATGCTCCACTTTTGCTAGAGTTGGATAGTTAAGTGTTAGCTATTTTAAATTACAACATAAATCTTCAATGACACAAAAAACAACAAAAAAAATTCTTAAAAAGTTGTTAAAAATAGTAGTGGCATAGCTTCCTTGCTAATGCTCATTCAAATATAAATGTTCTTCCATGACTGGTTGTCCAGGTGTTCATGGCATGCTATACACAGTAACGGCAGCACTATATCTGCTTCAAATGTACACTGTCTCCAGATAACTGAAATACTGTTGGTGGGGCGATAAACCCAATAAACAAACAAACAAAGAAACTCTTGGTGGGACAATAAACCCAATAAACAAACAATAAAAAAAACTCTAAGTTAAACAAGATTATTACTCTTCCAAGATTATTTTAGAGTTATCTGCCCTGTTGAAATGGCTCTTGCCTTTGATAGTAAACAAGTCTTCAGGAAAGAAATGTATAAACCCTAGACCTTAGGTCCACCAAGCTAGCAATATCTACTGGTCTGGACCAAATTTTACTGGACCAGTATGATTTTGGCTATTTGACACAAAAAGTAACTAGTTTTGCCAGTATTGCTTTTATTCATTTAATTATGAAGCAACTCCAGCTTAGATATCTGAACATATCGACAATCTCTGAAAAAGGTTGGTAAGTTTACCGAGGTGTTATGAATGGCTGAGTTCAGTAAAAGGCTGTAAAATGTTGTTTGGTTTAGTTTATTGTAAGTTTTCATAATAATTCAGAATTTAAAAAAAATGTGACTGAAAATTCTGGTGGAACGTCGTTCCATTTAACTTGTAAAATTTACTAGACCGACAGAGATTTTGGTGGACTTGGGTCACAGTCCACCCGGCTTTGTCGAAGGCTATAAACAAGTATTTCACGTTTGAAGCGGTTTTCAAGAAATGGATGTTAAAAAGAAGGTTAAATGTGGCTGACACTGATACCAAGCATAACTCCATTTTTCTTATTTAAAAGGTGAACCTAAAAATAATATTTATATTGTCAAAGACTTCACCTGGTAAAAGTTAATACATAATACCGAAACCCGTCGCCATGTTTTCACATCTTTGTTAGTGAAAGCAGCTTTGCTAATGGGATTGGAATTTGCTGGGGATTTTTGCAGATACTGTGCAGTGACATTTCTCTCATTATAGCACATGGGCACTTATGAGGTGCCCAGAGACTGAACCCGGCCAGTCCTTTATATTGACACTGATGAGTCAGGCGTTATGCTGTCCTCTTAGCCCTGAGCGGTAGGAGGGAAGCCACTACTACAAACTTTTAAGTCTTTGGTTTGACCAAGCCGGGGTTTAAACCTGCAACCTCTCACTTCGCTAATGGTTGTGACAAACAATAAGCACGTTGTCCACTGTGTGGTGTTGACACGGAATTGTGTAAATTAAGAAAGAGTATAAATCATGTATATTCAAATCAGTTGCTCACATCACACTATGCCGAAAGTTTAAAGGTATCACAGCTGCAATCAAAAATGTCACTGAGGTAAGTAATGATATTCTACGATCGAACAAATAATTTGGCCGGTCCAATGGACATTCATAGTATCATTATTGGACTGTACATTTCTTCAAGGTTGCTCTGAAAACAATTGCAAAATAGTTGTGTATGTCTTGCCTGTTATGAAAACTTTATGTTCACTACAAAATAAGCAAAATCAGTTATTAACAATTAATAAGAATCTAACAAATATTTGTTTATTGAGTTTATCATCCCACCAACAGTATTTCAGTTACTTGGAGAAGGTGTCCACTTGAAGCAGATATAGCACTGCCTTCACTGTGTATAGCATGCGATGAACACCTGGCATGATACCACACCCAGTCACATTATCATGACACTGGGCCAACCAGTCTTGGAACAACCCTTATATTTGCTTGAGCATTAGGAAGAAAGCTATACCACTATCATTCTTAATGACTTTGGTATCGCAACCCAGGATCGAACCCAGGGCCTCCAGTAGCTGGAGCCGATGCTCTACCGATTGCACTACCAGGTCCAGTATAACAAATGTGATGGAACTTACTTTTGTGTAGTCATTTCCATGGCTTGTTCTCTCCGTCTATGTGATGTTGTTAATTCTTCTACCTCTGAAGTCTTGGACCTAGAAAAACCACTATCCCTCATAAAATGCTATATTTATTATAACTTCAAACTTAATTCTAAGTTCTTTTCTAACAATTTCATGCAATATATTAAACAATAATATTTGCTACAGACTTAGGAATGATGAATGTAGATCCTGATCAGTCTGCTCATACGGTATAACGTGCATTAATGTATCCCAACTTTTAATGAAATTCTGCTGGCAAACACATTTTCGGATGTATACCGCGCACCAATTTTATGAATTTGGCAGGCTAACAAATATCATACAGTCGCTTAACTCTTTGATTTGTTTGTCAGTCTGTTCAGTAGATTAGAAACCCTCTAATAAGTTTACCGCAAACTGTTCGCCTAGTATGATTGTGTGGTGTGTTAAGATACTCTTCCCTGATATCCTGATATATCATGTACTGTCATGTCCGCCTTGATGACATAGACCAAAGAAATTAATATTATGCTGGCTAAATGCAGGATGTTCACACAGTTGGGAGGTTAACATCTGCTAGATACATCCGATGATGTGTGAAAATAACTGGTCTCTGTATATCAATTAACCAAAAGAATATTCACATGATGATATTTTTATATTTTTGTCAACTTTGGGAGAAGGAGAAACTTTTTTTTATGTATAACGCGCACCCAGACTAGAGAGTTAGAGAGTAGAGGAATGTAAAAATATGCTTGTTATACACAGCGGAATATGGTAATACACCTGACATTTCATAAATCATTTGTAAATAGTTCAACAAACTTTTACTTTTACACAACATACAATTTAAAATGGACTGATTCAGTATATTTTGCTTGCTTGGAATAATTATTTTTAAAATTTAAATGGACTGATTCAGTATATTTTGCCAGCTTTGAATAAGTATTTTTAAAATTTAAACGGACTGATTCAGTATATTTTGCCAGCTTTGAATAAGTATTTTTTAAAATTTAAATGGACTGATTCAGTATATTTTGCCAGATTTGGAATAAGTAATTTTAAAATTTAAACGGACTGATTTAGTATATCTTGTAGGCTTTTAGTCCAGCAGAACAGAAATTTCAATATTTTTTTCTTACTTGAACTGTTCCCTGAACTGCTGTGACTCCATCTGAAGACTGCGGGATTTTTCAATGGCATCTTCTAGCTGCTTCCGCAGGTCTGCACAAATAAATAATATAGTTTTGAATATATATTTACTATGTTTTAACCCTTTACTTGCTTGAAACACCATTCAACCCAATAACATAAACAGACCCCACCCTAATAGTGTGGGATGGGATGGGATTAGCCAGCATTTTTGCCGATACTGTGCAGCAACATTTCTATCATTACAGCACAGGGGTACTTATGAGGTGCCCAGGGACTGAACCCGGCCAGACCATACTACTGACACCGACGAGTCAGGCGTAATGCTGGCCCTTTAGCCCCAAGCGTTAGAAGGGAAGCCACTACTACCAACTTTAAAGTCTTTGGTTTGACTCGGCCAGGGTTTTAACCCACGACCTCCCGATCCCCAAGCCAACGCTCTACCACCTGAGTCATTGCAGCCCTAATGGTGTTTTCAGCGAGCAAAGGGTTGGGAGACATGGTGAAATAAATACTGTTTATGTTTGTTTATTGGGTTATCTTCCCACCAACAGTATTTCAGTTATCTGGAGACAGTGTCCACTTGAAGGAGATATATTGCTGCCTTCACTGTGAAGTCCAGCTATTTTGGTGGAGGAAGACCCCAGACAAATGTCTGGGTGGAACCACCTCTGCACCGCAGATCAGCTGGAAGATTGTTAAAAAGTGAGTAAATGTACTATTTTATTTCACTTACAAAAAGTTGTGGTTAAATTCTTTCTTTGAAGAAAAAGTTAAAAAATGTAGCTTTTACATACACTCTTGTATATTTGAATTTTTATTATTGTTCGGTAAATTTTTGCATTTTTAAGAAGATTTTAAAAAAAAAAATGATCGACTATAACAAGCCACTTTAAATAATGGTAAGAACATATGAAAGCATGATAATGCATACATGTGAACTTTACCTGAGGCCATAGAGGGAGAGTTTCACTTGCAGTGGGAGATTTGTTATTTATATATAAACAAAGAAGGAGGTTATCTGTTTCCAAGTAGGTAGATTTCTGAAAATCTGTATGACACTCCTCATTTTCAAATAATTTTGAACCTAAAAAGTAGGAGTCTCCCTCCAAAAGCGGGAGAGTTCATATGCATGATGATGTGAAGATGAGTAAATGGAGGGAATACCTGTCAAAATGGTCAATGGGGAAATAGTAAGAGACAGTGATAATGATTTAATAAAGTGAAGATCTTTAAAGTAAACAAGTAAGAAAAAAAATGTATTTAAAAATAATAGGGGGACAATGTAAAAGCAATCTTTTTGACTTACTTAATGTAATGCAGCAGTTCTCGACTAAGGAACATATATTTTTAACTTCCATCAAACAGCATTATACTGTTTAACATGATACACAATGTGACTCTATCGTAAGGTTTTGTTTTTGTTCATTTTTTCTTTCTTTTTTTATGCTGTTATGTTTAACATTTTTACAATGATAGATCGCCCTTATACGTACCTGTTTGTGTGAATTCTAGATCTGTACATTTGTCGCGCAATTGTTTATTTTCAGTAAAAAGTTTGTCGAGCTGGCGTATCTGCTCTTCTTGTATTGCCAGTTTCCGCTGCATTTCCTCTGTCTCTACTGTCGTATCACCAAACTTGGATTCCAGATCTCTCACGTCTGACCGCAGCTGCTCTTTCTCTACCAAGGTGAAGTCACAGAAAATACAGATAAAAAAGAAATAAAACAAACTTAGGCTTTAATGGTGGAAGAATCAATATAAAAAAATAAGCGAGGAATATATGTAAAATATAAATGAAAAAGACCAAAGGTCCTACAATTTTTTTTAGATAAATATATTTCACATCAACATTACGTATACAAATGTCTGACTAGAAGGCAGGAGGGGCTATTGAGTTTCAAGTCATCATCTCTAACTTACTTGTTTTTTTTCTTTTTTGAAATATATCACACCAACCAATTATGATCAATATAGCGATGCCCAGCTATATGGTGGAGGAAGACCCAAGACAAAAGTCTAGGTAGAACAACCGGCACATAGCAAGTCAGCTGGAAGATCTTTCCACATTAAGTCCTTCGCCCCGATAGGGCCTCGAACCCACCTTACAAATTGGTGACAAATAGGAGCCAAGTTTAAGAATTTGTTTTTGAGTGAAGTTTTTATTTACTCTTTAAAATCCAGTGGAAAACAAAGAACAAAACAACAGAATGATAATAAAAATTATAATGCTAATGAAAATGATGTTAATTCTATTGCTGCTGTTGCTTTTGCTGCTGAAGATGATGATGATGATGATGATGTTGATAATGATGATGATGATGATGATGATGATGATGATGATGATGATGATGATGACGATGATGATGATTACAATGATGATGATGTTGATGATAATTACAATGACCTACCTTGTGTTTCTTGCTGGCAAGTTTGGCGTACATGTGACAGTATGATCTCTACCTCCTCTTTCATCTGCTTATCCCTCTTGTCAACAAAAGAATGGATATCTTGCAATGACATCTTCTGTTGCTTCAGCATTGACTGTATCTGTGGCAATGCCTGGGTCAACTGATTGTTCTGCTCTCTAGAAGTGGAGGAAGAAAGGAGGGTGCCCTCATTTTTGGACAGGGAAAACACACATAAATATGGGAACTAGATTTTAAAACTTAAAATTTAAATTAGACATTATACTCTTGTGTAGTATTTTGTGGCCTGAAATAAAGCAAAACCCTTTTGTGTCTGGGACCTACACTCTATCACCTAAGACACCACAGATGATTTTCTATGACGAAAACATTAAGAACCAAATGATTGTACAGAAAAAGTAATCATTTCTTGAACCTTCATACAATATGTAAAACAAATTCTTTAAAAATAAATAGACAATTGTACATTTAATTGCTTAAAGGAATAAATAAGAGTGTGAAAATAGAAACTTACTTAAGCTGTTTGTTGGAAAGTTGAGCCATTTCAAACTCCTTTTGAATTTTGACCTTTTCTTCACGAAGACCTTTAGATACTGTCTCTTCATTCCTTAAGTTTGTTGTTAAATTGGAGACTCTGAAATAAAATTTAAAAAATGAAGAATTAGTTTAATAAATCTTATATCTATAAAATTAAAGAATTAATCAAATACAGTTTCGTGTTTAAAAAAGAAATTGTGATGGGATGGAGAAATTTGTTTGTTTATTGGGTTTAATGTCCCATCAACAGTATTTCAGTTATCTGAAGATGGTGTCCACCAATTTAGTGCTGCCTTCACTGTGTATAGCATGCCGTGAATACCTGGCATGAAACCACACCCAGTCGCATTATCATGACACTGGCTAACCAGTAGTGGAAATACCCTTATATTTGCTTCAGTGTTACCAAGGCAGCTATGCAAATACCATATGAATCGACTTTGGAATGTCGCGACCCTGGATTGAACCCAGGGACTCCCGTACCTGGAGTCGACGCTCTATCCATTGTGCTACCAGGCCCGAACTCTCCTTTTTATTGTATTCACTGTCTTAGCAGTCATAGATATCTTGTCTCATACTAGTATGTAATGTCCTCTTCTTTAGTGTTGTTCTAATCAAGTATGGACATACCAGTGATCTCATTACTCTCTTATTTAATATGGCAGATGATAAAAACAGATGATAATTAGCACTTACTGAATATATTCCTAAGATTTATTGATAAATAAATCAAATGATTAATAAGTCAGTATACAATGTAGTTAATTTATGAAAAGTATAAATATTGTAAATTTAGCAATCATTTATAAAAAAAGGGAAAAATTAAAATTCTACTAGGTTTTGAGCAATAAAAAGTAAATTGGGTTGTAACTTCCTTCATTGTGATGACCATTTCAGCTGTATTCGGTGTTATTCAATGCAAGCTTTTATGTTTTGTCTGTAATACAACATATTTCAATCTCTCATATATGTATGTAGTATATATGTAGTTGATCTAAGTGCTAATATGAAAACAGCAAAAGCTGGTGTAGTTTGCATTCTGTTTTAATTTTGCGCAAAAATGCTTACCACTGTGAATATTTAAAAAAAATACCACTGCCGACTTCATGTTTTTTTTTGTGTGATCATGTTAAGCTTCACATAATTTTAATGTTAAAATCATATAGTGGCATGCACTCATCATTATATAACAATAGCTGTGTCTGCGACAAGTATAAAACAATGCGGTTGGGGGATTATTAGATAATTGGGGATATGGGCAAGTCATGTGTCTGTCATGAGAAATGTGACATTATTTTTTTGGAAAATTGAAGTTTACTTGTCTTTGTAGGTATAAGTTTTTGTAAAAAAACACCGCTGGTACTTACGCTGCCTCTTTTACAGTTATTGTCATCTCAAGTTCTCCCCTCTGGTCCTGCAATAGCTGTAACTCCTCCCTCAAGTGTCGCTCCCTCTCCTCGCTCCCTCGCAGATGCTCCAACTCCTTCTCTAATCCTTTCAGTTTCTTCTCTAGAGCTTTGATCTCACTGTGGATGAGGTAACTGACGCCACAGTATCTGTGGGAGGGAATACATATACATATAAATGCTGGCAACCTCTGATAGCAGTAATTTCACTAAATATGTACACTAAGGATTGTTTACAACATTATGCAAGAGACCTAGGTGAAATCAACATTATATCAAAGGTAACATTACACAAAATAAGCCACCTCTACCCTTGTATTATATTGTACAATATAAAAAAACAACACTTCACTGACAATATCCTTGCAAAGCTTAAAATAATAAAACCTGCAATATTTTACATAAAAAAACATCAACAACATAATTACCCCACTTGTGATGAAGTTTTGATATGGAGGATAATTGAAATTATGTGGGGTTTTTTTGTCAAGCCAAATGTAATCAAATGTGTTGACATACTAGTTCTTAAGAGACTGTCAATACCTGCAAACAGTATCATCTCTGTCCATTTTCTGTATGGCCTCGGGGAGAGGGTGCTGAGGAGAGTACCTCTCCTGACCCTCTGATGTCACTTCAGACATGACGGCAGCTTAATTCAGTCGAACATCACAAGACTGAAAAAATAAGAAATACACATCTGTAACAGGGGGAAATCTCCGTAAAAGGGTTGCACTCAATTGTGGACTGCAACCTGCTGAAGATTGCCCATAGGAAAAAAGTTTATGTCAAGTTGTATATACCCCAATTGTCCATATTATTTACAGCATAAAGTATTTGGGAGTATATGACATGCAGTTCATCATATGGTTTTAAGACAAGGCAGTTGGAAATATTTTGTATTTTTTAACTGATCACCATGTATAAATATTAATAAAGAATATGATATTGCTATTGATGAAAACATGCAGGCATATACAAGTAATGTTCACTGTACAGACAAACCTAATCTGCTAATGTAGGTCTACATCTGTAGAAAAGTAAGAATAAAAAAACACTGCCAACATAGGCCGGGAAGTGGCTGAATCACCAGTCTACTCAAGCAATTAGTGTGTGCACTGATTGATAATGAAATCAAAACATTTATCTGTATTCTGATGGTGGGTCATCACTTGATTGATGACAGAACATTATCACTATGTTCAATGATTAATGATATGATCAAAAGTTGTTTGTAACATGGAAACTTAAAATATGCATGCATACCCAGAGCTAAAGTTGGCCATCTTAACAAAATGGTTTCCCAGATCTATTGGTTCATAAAACACCTACAGTACACAATCCAGAAATGTCCTGCATATGCAAATCAAGTTATCTATAAATATTTTAAACTCAGAAGTAAGTAATTAAAAATAAATTTTAAGCATTGTTTTTATAATCCACACTATAAATTAGATCCCGTAAATGACTAAACAAAAACAAACAAAAAATGTTTATCATTTACAGTACAGGTCACTAAATATGTGTCGCATTATCGTCAAAATTTATCCGAATACACGTACTTAATCAACTTTCTTTTTTTCAATCTTACATTATTTAAGTTATCTTTTCTCTTTGGGGGGTTTAATTCGCTGACTTTAAATTGTAAATGTTTTATCCTTTTGTATTTTCGATGGAATTTTCGTCAGGTCAGCCATATTGACTCTATTTTTCGGCCATCTTGAAACCAAGGACAACAACACAAGCACCTGCCATTGAATTTGCTGGTTGATTATGCGGCGTTGACAGCGTCCTGTTTCAAGTTTTAAGACGTACCGATATAAACAAAATTTTGCTAAAAATGTGGTCTTAAATTTTAACTAGGAGAAAGTCTGAAACGTCTTTTTTATTCTTGACTTAAATGTCTCGCATGCAAGTCTTGAAATTAGAGAGTTATTAACAATTTGTGATATATTGAACCATGAATGTAGCGAACTATAGTTAAATGGGATTATAAATTGCGGACGATAGATTTATAACCAATATTTCTTTTAAATCTCGAAAGAGTTGCAATTACCACTTGACCTCTAAATGTTGAGATTACGTTGTATCATCATCCACGCAATTCACTCTGACGTCGATATCATTTCTAGAAGAAATTTCCATCGTTATTATTAATAGATTTTGATAGAATGAACATTTTGAGATAATTTATTTATTTATTTGTTTGTTTGTTTGTTTGTTTGTTCGTTTGCTCGTTCATTTTTGTTTTGTTTTGTTTGTTTGTTTGTTCATTAGTTCCTTCATTTATTTATGTATTTTTTTATTTTATTTTTTTGCTATTTGTTCTTTCTTACAATTGAATTAGTGTTCTAAATCGTCTTTATTTAGACTGAAGCATGAGTTTATGAACAAATTATGCCTAAATTCTCCCCAAACAGGAATAAGGTTTTGTTAACTGTATACCTTTAAAGGTGGTATCCGACAGTTTGGACCAAAATATATTTTCTCAAATAACCAAATAAATCGGTGTTATCTGGAAGGTCTTGCAAAATGCTGTTCATTGATGTCCCAGATCTGTGTGAAAAGTCAATCATAAATCACCACTCGTCATTGCAAACAGGTATTTCCTATCCGAGCCACGCTGCAGAGATAGCTATTTTTAAACTTAGAAAACCACTTGACCACTTACTTTTCGGTTACGGTAGTCATCCGGGTTTTCTGCTCCGACGTTGATAGCCATTTTTAACAGAGACCACTATCGAGCTTTTTATATAGCTGGAAAGAATATACATTCAGATTGATTTCTTTTGCGATTAGCTCTTTCAAACTATTTAGTGGGTGTTCAAAATCGTATGTATTAATACAAATGTGTAGGTTTATATAAAAATATACCCAAGTTCCCCAAAGCAGTTAATCGTCATCATTTGATATAGGCACTCTGTCAGATAGCACCTTTAAGTACATCTCTTTTTCAAAACGCTATAAAAATTACACAAATGCGTGACCAATCTTTATATTGCCATAATAGATAGTTTCCAAGTGATGTCATAGGCACTGAAAAGACAGTTTAAGGCAGCCATCTTTGAAGGCAGACGCTAATGCAGGTCGAAATCTGGAAATATGTGCTGTATTAAACTCACCACCGTGCTTTTATTTTTCAGTCTATTTTACCGAATTTTGTACCAAATTTAACAGCTTTTATGAAGTATTTTAAATATCGAAACTATATTTTGTTTAAATTTACGCTTTATACATTTCATCTGAAAATCCCTTGAAGTTGCCATGAAAAGTGGTTGCCAAAATAGGTGATCTTCACTGATGTGGAAAGTGTCTATACAATACACATGTGGACACGAACACAACTTTCAGACAGATTATCAATGTGAGGACAATATAATTATTTGAGTGTGAAAATAATGCGAAACAATTATTGCCAAGTTTAAAATATAGAGATTTATAAAACATGATTGGGGAGAGATATACAGACTTGACAGCACAATGTAATGGTTAACATGTTTTTCATTGTCGTCACTCTAGATGCGGTTTTGCATTCTGGCACATAGTCATTCCTACATAAATAAAACATTGTTGTTGTTGTTGTTGCTACGTCCGCGAGAGAAAAACAACAACACGAGTCGTCAGAAGAAAAAGCAAAGCCACAAGTCACTGAATCTTTTTATATGCATAGAAAATGGCCTTCTCAAGAGCCCCTCCTCCCACCCGAAGAGAACCCATTGCTATGAGAAGGTCATAAGCCAATTAATTTGTAATCTGTACACAGGGATGTCATATGGTGAAAGGTTGTCAAATTTGATGCACGCGGACTAACTGCACTGCCAGAAAGACTCAAAGACCCCATCACCCCCGTGCACCTTCCACCCCACATAGCAAAAAATTATTCATAAATACTGTTTTGTTTTTCAATGTGTCACTTTTGGTATAAATGTCTTCACGTGTCTGCAATAACTGAAAAATATCGTTTGTAATGGGGTAAAATGGCAATTATATGTCGAAATGGCCAGTATAGTTTTTACAATTTTTGGAACTCTATTAGCCTGGTGTTCCAAAACAAGAGAAATTACGGGTGACAACATCGATTATTACAAAAAGATTTATTTCCCTTTACACACACAGGTGTGTAGGTATTTACTTACTGTATGTACCCGGTACACGAAGACTGGTACCCACGTTTGTTCCGAGGTTTCAGAAACCAGCCAATTGTGGGTTCCCGCCATTGGACCAGTGAATTAAGCCGGCGCAGGATTCTATTTTAATTCAGTCTTTACCTAAACATCGTCAAGGTAAGTCGATTTTCATAGTACTTAATCTTGCTAAACGTATCAATTTGAAATGATTAAGTTTTTGTGAAATAACATGTAAGTGACTGATGAGACATGTTACGAGTTGTATAAATCTCGTATATTTTGTATATTTATACATGTGAATATCTCTCGAACTTTTAGGCTAATATGACGCTCAGCAGTCTTTGTATCAAATGTCACGGTGACTATGACACTTCGGGGCAGATATCTTACCGGACAACGATTGTTATGGGGGATTGTCGGTTATAACGATGGGTCAAGATGAACCTGTATTTATCTTTATTACTAATGTTATAGCGAGATACCAAGGTGAGATACCAAGGAGCGTGTTTACAGTTGAATTATTTTTTAGCAGAATGTAATATTACACAATAAAGGAAACAATAATGTCAGTCTCCTGATTTAGTACAAGTACTATGACACCAAGGAGCCCTGGGGGCAGATCCAGAAAATTTTGGTCGGGGGTGGGGGTATGTATCAAGATATATTCAACTTTATGGCAGTACATAGCATGGACCACTGTATTATCGTCGTACTTGTTTGACTTATCAATGATGTGTATGCATTACAATATCAACTTATAAACTTTGAATTTGTAAAGTACACCTAACCTCTAAATAAAAAAAATTACCATTAAACTAACTAATTTTTAGAAATCTAGGTCAAAGCCATACTGTGTTGATTTGCATGTTGAAATATTCGGAATACGTCGGTAATAGAGATGCGTCGATAATACAGAGTTCGAGTATACTAGATATATATACACAGTAAGGGACCCTTACTTCGACCTCAGCAGTCAGCAGACAAAATGTACTTTTTAAGCTTAGTATTTTTTAAGCTTAATATGTATGTGTTTGTACAATTCTACACTTTACCCTACCTCCTCCACCACTTCCCCGGATCTATCCCAGAGATACTAGGGAGCATGTTCACAATATTACAGTTGAATTATTTTTTATTAACATGTAATCTCACACAGAAAAGAAAACAAGAATGTCAATCTACTAATTAAGTACAAGTACTATGACACCAAGGAGCAAATAAATGTTGGATAAAAGTTTTAAGTCAGATTTTGTTTCCATTCTCATTATACTAAACCGACTATAATTAGTTTCTCATATCAGATAATATTCTTGTGTCAATGTGTGCTTTTCTGTAAAATGTAAGACTTCAAAGTTGGTAGTAGTGGCTTCCCTCCTAACGCTCGGGGCTAAAGGGACAGCATTACGCCTGACTCGTCAGTGTCAGTATAGTGGTCCGGCCGGGTTCAGTCCCTTGGCACCTCATAAGTGCCCCAGTGCTATAATGATAGAAATGTTGCTGCACAGTATCGGCAAAAATGCCGGCAAATCCCTCACAGGTGGTATCTGACAGTTTGCCTATATCTTATACCTGTAACAACAAAAAATAGACGTCAACATCAAAGCGAATGACGTGAATGAGCTTAAATGTAAGTGGTCATGTGGTTTTCTGAGTTTTAAAAAAAGCTAACTGTGCAGCATCGCTCATATAGGAAATACATATTTGTAATGATGATTGTGTTGATTGTGTCATTATGGTTCATTTTTCACACAGTTGTAGGCCATCAATAAACAGCATTTCGCGAGATCTGTTCAGGTAACAATAATTTTTTGTTGTTTAATGAATAAAATTTTGGTCCAAACTGTCAGATATCACCTTCAACAGTTTGCTGATATGTCTTTATATATATATGTGTTGTGCAGGGGCGGATCCAGAGGGGGGCCGAAGGGGCCGCGGCCCCCCTATTTTTCGACAACCAACAAAAAAAAAGTATTTTGCCCTTTAAAGTGAGCAAATAGATAAGGAAATTATGCCCCACAGATGCTTGGAAATCGCATCTCAGCGCATCTAGAATTCAAAATTTTCTGGGGGAGCCCTCTCCAGACCCCCCGCCGCTGATTTCTCGCCTGCGGCGCGATCAGCTCCGGCCTGCGTCTTAATGTTACTCCCTCGGCCCCCCCCATTCTGAAATCCTGGATCCGCCCCTGTTGTGTTACTCATAACCTATCTCCTGCTGACCTACGATGTGCCGGTGGTTCTACCCAGACTTTCATTGAGGTATTCCTCAACCAAAACAACTGGACGTTGCTATAATAATCACAATTGGTCACTGCGATGTATTTCAAATACAAAAGATAATGATATAAAGTTGTTAGTAAATATATATCAAAAACTTTCATAAGAGCCGTTATAAAATCTGGCAGGCTATTGGATAACCCTTATCATACCATGTTGTCTGTTCATAAACTTCTGCATGGGAAGGTAGTAACTTATTTATAGGGACTTGGCAGTATATAGTGAAGATCCTGATTAACTGTAGCTGTCTGATCAGGATCTACACTGCTTGCTGCTAGGTATCTTTTAAAGGCGGTATCTGACTGTTTAGCTATATCTAAAAAATGTAAAATCCCTGTCTTATCTCTGTCCTGGGAAATCTATTCTAGCTGCATAAACCTTAAATAAAGGCCGTTTATAACATAACCTTACTTGTTAGACAGTACCAATCATAACATATATCACTATAAATGTTCAGTATTTCCAAATCTATAAATAAGCACGATGGGGATTTTCCATAAACATAAACGTTTATTACCTGGATGATCATGCAACATGCCCTCAAATGTAAGCAGTTACATTGTTTTTTTAGTTTAAAAAAAGCTAGCTGTGTAGTTTGGCTTGGATAGGTAATCCACTGTTTGTCGATACAGGGGGGGTATAATGCTTTACTTTTCACACGTTTGTAGGGCACCAATAAACAGCATTTTGCAAGATCTTTTCAGTTAACAATAAATAAAAAATTTTTTTTTTTGAGAAACAAATTAGAAAGAAATTATTTTCCCTTAAGGTTAAGCAGTCAGTGTTAAGATGGTCACTAAAGTGCGTGATATTTTTGTGCAATTAATATTGTTTTGTGTAAGTCATTCGGCTTTTGGTAACCGAAAGGTTTACATGGATAATTTTTTCTTTTTGGTTCAGAAGTAGAAAGTAAATGGAACTATAGTATTGGTAGAGTGTGAACAGATCTGTAATTGTGGAATTGTTGTATGGCATAAAGGTTTATGATTTATTAAGATAATATAATGATTAGTTGTGGGATATGAGATATGTTGGAATATATTTGTATGAATTGATGAATTTTATCGGTTACCCAAGTGCTTTGTTTACAAATTACAATTTAATATTGAAACTTAAATTGTGTTGTGTTTTGTTTAAAACAATTTGACAAAGAAAATTGAGGAAACTTATTTGCTTGCTTGAGAGAGAAAAATCAGGTCCAAACTGTTAGACCCCACCTTTAATATGTTGTGTTACGTATTAACTACACATGTTATGCCATTTATTTATTTATTTTTTAAAAACATCGCAGCAACCATTTATAATCATTGTAATGACATTCGGCAATCTTGCTAGAGGAAGATCCAAACAAATATCTGAGAGGAACCACTGACTTATTGTTGTTGCCGCTCTTGAGAGCGGTGCATCTTATGGTATGCATTTTTTTATGGGGACGATAGTGTAGCAGTCAATAACATGATGTTTATATACCACTTTATGTGCAGGTATCAAGTGATATTGAAGGTGGTATCCGACAGTTTGCCTACATCTTATATGTTACTATATCTGTAAAATAGGCACTGACGTCACAGCGGATGACGTGGATGAACTAAGACATAAATGGTCACATGGTATTCATGGTTTAAAAATAGCTAACTATGCAGCATGACTCAGATAGGAATTACATGTTTGTAATGACGATTGTGGCGTTATGGTTCACTTGTCCGACAGGTGTAGGACATCAATAAACAGCATTTTATGAGATCTGCTCATAATCTCCCATCCTTGGTCTGTTAAAAAGCTAAATAGCACAGCGCAATGTGACGTAACGCATGTCCATGAATGCAGACGAACCACAGCAGTATTTAATAAGCGTCTGTGTGATACGATTTTGATGAACTTGGTACTTATCCTTAAGCCCATATGATTGCCATGGATGGCAGTTGCAGACACATTTTCACATGTAAAATGTAATAAACCTTTACCACTAAAGAAAATAAAACAGACGATGAAGCATGCAAGGGATATGAAGAAAAAACGGGAAAGAACGTTTCCAGAGTCGTTGAAAAATATATTTACATGGGTAACCTTCGATGCAGTTGAAAAGAAATAACTTCTATGTTTAGTAATAGGAATAGATAGTTTTCCCATCAGTGAAGATCCCTTATCTTGGCAGCCATCTTTGATGGAAACTTCAAGGGATTTTCATATGAATTGTATAGAAGGGTAAATTTTATTTTCTTGTAATTTTTTTATTTGTGGTCTGAAATTTAAAAGCTATACATCATTGGAAAGCTCTTGAAATTCATATTTTTAGAATACAATATTTTGACAATTGATAAATGCACAAAGAATTGATACACAGAAATAAATAAAACTATTGGCTCATACTTAAAACAAAATGAACAGTGTATCATTTTTGGTTGTATTTCTTTAACCTTTTAAACTATCAAAATATAGTTTTGTTATTTAAAATACTTTATAACAGCTGTTAAATTTGATGTAAAATTCAGTAAAATAGACTGAAAAATAAAATCACAGTGGTGAGTTTAATACAGAACATATTTCTCGTGTCGGCCTGCATTAGCTTTTGCCCACAAAGATGGCTGCCTTAAACTGTCTTATCAGTGTCGATGACATCACATGGAAACTATCTATTAGGAAACGTCGGAGAAGTGGCAGGGTGTAACATGAAAATTAAGGCTGCAAAGTAACATAATATGTCAAATACTCATATGGAAAAAATGACAGGAAATAAAAGACTGAACCCCACCCAGCTTTTACTGTAAGTGTCAGATGCAGGCCGTTCATTGCTTTTATGTAGATATTAGGAGGGTGATATGCCTGGCCGAGAGTATAAAGTCAAACATCAGGCTAAGAAAATAGTTGTGACAAACCTTTTTGAGCAACACTTATACAGTAAAACTTATACAGTAACACTGTATTTACATTTTTAAGTCTAAAACAACCAATCAATATGTTTAAATTTATGCTTTTAAGCTAAGTATTTCAAATGCTTGTAATAAAACAGCAATTAAGATCAATAATTCAATTTGTTGTTACAAAAAATGTAAAAAAGCATTGTGACTGGTAAAAATTTGGTGTGACTGGTAAACTTTTTGTGTTTACCAGTCATCATGTCCTGTGAAGGGAAAAAAGTTTTTGCGTAGACTGATAATGAACATAGCTCAGATGGTAGAGCGTCGGCTTGCGGATCGGGAGGTCGTGGGTTCGAACCCCGGCCGGGTCATACCAAAGACTTTAAAGTTGGTAGTAGTGGCTTCCCTCCTAACGCTCGGGGCTACGGGGACAGCATTACGCCTGACTTGTCGGTGTCAGTATAATGGACCGGCCGGGTTCAGTCCCTGGGCACCTCATAAGTGCCCCTGTGCTGTAATGATAGAAATGTCGCTGCGCAGTATCGGCAAAAATGCCGGCTAATCCCAATCCCAATCCCAAACTGTCTGATACCACCTTTAATAGCCACTCTGCAGCAAACAAGTGTAGAACTGACTGATCTGGATCTACCCAAAGTGTTTAGAGCTGATTTATTCGCACTTCCCAGGTTAAAGATAAAAAATCTTCATGTGAGTTACCTAACCTGGTCTCTTGAGGGATAAGTGAGAACATTGACACCTTCAGCTTTTGTTCTGATGTCAAAACTGTTTAATCTTCTCAGTATAATCAGCTTTATTATTTCCACATAATGGCTAATGTTTTGTTTATTGGCAATAATTTGCACAAGTCGCTAACATAATATTGAAACTGCATTTTTAATGTGTGCCTTTATTCTGGCAACTGTAGTATGGACGGTTCTGTTGGTCTAGGAATGCACTTCAAATATTGGTTAAAACTAACAGTAAGTATTTACAGTAATGGTTTAATTTTAACCAGCTATTTATAAATATGTTGGTAAACATTCTTTTCTTCAACTTGTTTTTTTTTTTTTTCATCCATATCGTCTGTTCTTTTGTTTATTACCTTCATTGTTTTTCTCTTCTTTTTTATACCATCATTTTATACTTACTTTTTTCTGATATAAAATTTTAAAATTGTTATTAATAAACTTTATCCTCTAAAGCTGGCCTATATTATAAACAAGGGAGCTTTACAAATTTAATTTTGTGCTTGTGTATTCTATGTATAGTTTCCACTTACCCAATAACTTATATCTTACCAGACAACTGGAAATTGAGTTTTTTTTATGCGTTACTTATTCAATCATGAAATTTGATATAATGTTAACTTACAATACATCATCCTTCAAGAACTAAGTCGGGGACAGTACCTGATGGCCAATTGGTAGAGTCACAGATTTGTAACTCCTCTCTCATTTCCTCTCAGAAAATAATCCAAGTTTTTCCCCCCGAAAATGAAGATTCCCCTCCAATAAAATACAATATTTCATTGGCAAAATGTGGTTATTAAATGCATTGATACTGATTTGTGACTACACTGGTAGCTTGTGTGAACTGGACCGAATGTTTGTCTACATGAAATCTTGATTGAATTCATAACTGGGTCACGTGGGGTCAAAAAGTAGGACACTAGGTCAAATCTTAAAAAAAAAGCTTGTGAACACACTAGAGGCCACATTTATAGCCTAATCTTCACCAAACTTGGTCATAATGTTTGTCTGCATGAAATCTTTGATGAGTTTGTAATGGGCATGTGGGGTCAAAAAGTAGGTCACTAGGTTAAATCTTAGAAAAAAGCTTGTGAACACACTAGAGACCACATTTATAGCCCAATCTTCACCAAACTTGGTCAGAATGTTTGTCTGCATGAAATCTTGTATGAGTTCGTAACTGGGTCACGTGGGGTCAAAAAGTAGGTCACTAGGTCAAATCTTTAAAAAAAGCTTGTGAACACACTAGAGGCCACATTTATAGCCCAATCTTCTCCAAACTTGGTCATAATGTTTGTCTACATAAAATCTTTGATAAGTTCGTAACTGGGTCATGTGGGGTCAAAAAATAGGTCACAAGGTCAAATCTTAGAAAAAGCTTGTGAACACACTAGAGGCCCCATTTATTGGCCAATCTTCATTAAACTTGGTCAGAATGTTTGTCTACATGAAATCCTGGATGAGTTCATTATTGGGTCTTGTGGGGTCAAAAAATAGGTCACTAGGTTACATTTTAGAAAAACATTGTGAAAACACTTAAGAGGCTACATTGATGGCCCAGCCTTCACCAAACTTGACCAGCATGTTTGCCAGTATGAAATCTTACATATGTTTTGAAGTGAGTCATGTGGATTCAGTAGGTTACTTGGTAAAATTCTAGAAAATGTTATCAACCCAGTGGCCACACTAATAGTCCAATCTTCACCAAAGATTTCTAAAGTAAATAACTCTCAATTACTTGATGCCAGATTTGAGCCTACTTAAAGCCTGTGTCATCAGGTGAGCGATTAAGGGCTATCATGGCCCTCTTGTTTTTGTAATCCATTGATAGCTAAATTTTCTTTGCCAAAACCTTGACAACTTAATATCTTTTTAAGATGTTGAAAAAGCCACATAAAGACAAATGCTTGTTTTCTTTCAAAGTTCTTGGCATTTTCAGGAATGTCTTAAAGTTGGATTAAATTTGCTCAAGGAATTTCTTTGAAGTGTAGCCTCCAGATTGATCAATTAAGAAGTAATTGGCCTTAGAAGATGATAATTTCAATTAATCTTTGCATTCTTGTCTAATGATTTCAAGGTGGTATCCAACAGTTTTGACCAAAATTTATTTTCTTAAACAACCAAATAAGTCATTATTACATGAAAAGGTCTTGCACTATGCTGTTGATTGATGTCCTAAAATTTGTGTGAACAGTTAAGCATAAATTACCACTTGTCATTGCAAACAGGTATTTCCTATCCAAGCCATGCTGCAGACATACCGTATTCACTCGTGTAATGGTCGCACCCGTGTAATGGCCGCACCCCCAAAATGACCGCAAAATTTGAAGAAAAAATCCTAATTCAATGTAATGGCCGCACCCCCAAAATGACTATATATCGTCAATACTGTCGGTCAACGATTAACTGTCTCACATACATTTCCCTTTGTTCTGCATGAAACACAGCTTATTATCCGTCAGTAAACACTTAAACAAACTTTCATCTTCAGTCTGCTAAATACGCCAAGCTGTAATTTCTGTGTAGACTTGCCTCATTACACAGGTCAAGTGACTGACTCTGAGATAAGCTGTTGTCAAGGTGATATCGATCGGAGCAGTTTGACAGTGAGGGAGTGAACGATGTGTTTTTATAAGCAGCTGCCGATTACATTTCTCCATGAAATTGTTGATTGGTAGAATGTACACAAGGACAGTGTACTGTTCCCCGATAAATCGTGTACTGTCATACCAGACTTGGTGACGTAGATCAAAGAAATTAATTTCATGCCGCCACGAGCTACAGGATAGCAGTGCGGCTGAGACTAGATACATTTGCAACGTGTCAAAAATACAGTCACTGTTTACCAATTAACCCTTTTGTTGAGACAGCATGACTGGTCGACGCTCCTGTTCATTTTTCACCTCGTCAAAGAGACTGTCGCCTCGTATCAAAGCTGTGTTGTTTAATCGGCTCTACTATGAAATCCTTTGATCTGCATGGTAGTGTTCACATGACAGCTGGGTGAAATTGTTTGATGATGCAAACATTCATAAATATGATACAAGAGATAAAACTAGGAAGTCATTTATAAATTATGGAATATGTTTACAATAGTTAGACAAAAGCATAGAACGGCGCTATCTCGATCATATCGTCCGTCAACCTCCTACTTAGAGAGCTCATCTAGACGCATGGCGTCCCAAAAATCGGCAGAATCGTTCTAGAAAAAATGTCCCAAGGCCTTACACCTATAGAATGGCCGCACCCTCAACTCCTTTACGATAAAATCGGGTAAAAAAGTGCGGCTATTACACGAGTGAATACGGTACCTATTTTTAAACTTAGAAAACCATGTGACCACATACTTTTGAGATCACATAATATATGCATCTGGCTAATCCGCTCTGACATCGAAATCAATTTTTAGCAGAGACTGCTATCAAGCTTTTTATGCAGTTAAAATACAGTGCAAATACATGTTCAGAGTATTTTAATTTTTTTTGTAATTAGTTCAGTATAACGAATTACTTCGTGTTCAAAATCATAATTATTAAGACTAAAGTATGGGTTTATACAAAATTTAAGCCCAAATCCCCCCAAACTTGTGGTTTGATATTGTTATTGGAGCTGTTCTTGAGAGTGGTGCCTCTTATGGAATGCATTTTTTTATGGGGACAAAAGTGTCGCAGTCAATAACACGATGTCGGAGGTGTTCCGTGAGACACTTTTCAGAAAAAAAATTGTAGTGTTCGGTTTTTTTAACAGGGTAGCTTGCAACAATAAGGTGTAGCTTACAATTCTAAAAAGAAGCATTAAAAACGTAGCTGTTTGACAAGGTTTTGTTTAAAAAAGAAACCAATTATATGGATGTTAGAAATGGAGCTTGTAAATACAGATGCAGCAGAGAACAAACAAAACAAAGTAGCAAAAATACTCCACTTCCCATCAGAGTTATGGTTCGTTACTGTCAAATGTTTATGTAATTAATCAACAGAGTAAGAGAGTGTTTTGTTCCCAGGATAGTTATCTTCTTGTTTAAAGGGCATGCTCTCTACGGCGCCTTGGATGTCTCACATCCTGGCTCTTTCTTGTATATATTTGATATAGGCAAACTGCTGGATACCATCTTTAAACTTGACCCTGCAAGGCACATACTGATCAGGCTTATAGGTCCAGGTCTTCCAATTTGGAGCTGTATATTGCATCAACACAGTTCTTGGTGATGTCTAGATAAAAAGAGACATTTGTGGATAGTCTTCCCTGAATAATCCCCAACTGCAAAAAGGCCTTTCATTTGGATTTTTTGGGTTTTATGCTTGTACTATTTGGAGTGTATGTTGTCTTTTATGCCGTCCTTGTGATGCCTAGATAATTCATTATCAATAGATGCCTCTATTTTCTAGTTTAAATCTCTGTAAGTATTTCAAGTCATTTAAAGCTTAAATTTATTGAAAAGTAAGAAAGTTCACTGTTTGTAATTGCACCCTTTGCAAAAGAACAGGCGATAAAATCCAAGAATTTCTGCTAGAAAGACCTACATACTATTTGGACTACCTCGGATATTATCTAATAAGGGAGATAATTTTCATTTCAACAATGTATCCCATTATTTTTGGAGGAAGACCTTTAGACTTATATCTGTGTAAATCCACCGGCGCACCACTGTTTAACTGAAAAACCTTCCAGCATGGAAGTTCTCGCCTGGACCAGGACTTGAACCCACACGATGAAGGGTTAAGGAGGTACAAGTCGGTGACTTCAACAGCTCAGTAATGTTTTGCTGCTGAGTGTGTAGTTTTGTGTAATGATGCCTTTACATGGAGATGTATTTTAGGTGGTATCTGACAGTTTGTCAATTATTAAATGCATGTAGCAATATTTTTTCTGCTCCTTCAGGGAATTTAGGCATAATTTCTGTACAAAATCATACTCTAAGTAAAGGCAAATTTTGAACTCTACCTATACTGTTAGACATGACAGATTGCAAAAAATTTACTGTAATTGTGCATTCTGTCAATCTCTCTAAATAAGAACGAAGGTGATCTGCTAAAAATAGATATCAATGTCATAGCAGACTACTGGGATGACAATACAATGTGGTAAGTGGTTACATGGTTTTCTTAATTTAAAAATAGCTATCTCTGCACCATTGCTCAGCTAGGAAATGTTTGCAATGACACGTGGAGATTTATGCTTTAGTGTTCACACAGATCTAGGGCGTCAGTGAATGCACTTACCAAGTTTTTTTCAGGTAACATTGAGTTATTTGGTTATTTTGACAAATAATATTTGATCCAAACTTTCTGATACCACCTTCAAGAGAATGACTAAAATCACTTTGAAGAATAGTTTGTTTTGTTTTTTAGTACATTGTAGCTTCCATTTATGATCATTATAGCAACGTCCAGCATTTTGGTGGAGGAAGACCCCAGACACATGTCTGGGGAGAACCACTGGTGCACCGCAAGTCCGCTGGAAGACCTTCTTACATTAAGTCCTTCGCTCTGAATGGGACTTGAACTCACGCTGTGAGAGGCTAAGCAGTCAGAGGAGTTACGAATCGGCGAGTCTACCACTACGCCATAGGCACCCCACTACTATGAAGAATAAGTACAAGTTATAAACAAAGTTCAGTTGGTAGAGGGTCTGCTTGTGGATTGGGAGGTCGCGAGTTCAAACCCCGGTCGGGTCAAACCAAAGACTATAAAGTTGGTAGTAGTGGCTTCCCTCCTTATGCTCGGTGCTAAGGGGACAGAATTACGCCTGACCCGTTGGTGTCAGTATAATGGACCGGCCGGGTTCAGTCCCTGGGCACCTCATAAGTGCCCCTGTGCTATCATGATAGAAATGTTGCTGCTCAGTATCAGCAAAAATGCCAGCAAAACCCATCCCATCCCTCATATTGATGCATGCAGTGGAGGTATTGCTGTCTATTAGACCACATATCTTCAGTCATTTTAAATTACCTCAGAGAAATCCTTTAAAGAAATTTTAAAACTTTGTTTTTAATCAAAGCTTTGGCTTAACATCTGTTGTAAAGCATTTTAATGTCTGACTATTGCTAGGTATGTTGGATTTATGGTCTCACTACAGAAGCAGAGGCATTTAAGTAGGTTTAGTCATGGCTACAGATAAGAGTTTGTTTGTTTTTGTTTTTGAAATACATCGCAGTGACCAATTATGATAATTTTAGCGGCGTCCAGCTTTTTGGTAGAGGAAGACCACAGACAGATGTCTATGTAGAACCACTGGTTCACCTCAAGTCATAGTAAGTCCTTGGCCCAACCAGGACTCTTACCCATGCGGTGAAAGGCTTAGCAGATAAGAATTTTAGTGAATTGAATGAAAACTCCCTAAGATAAAAAAAACTGAGTGAAGGAATTTTTCTGTTTGTGTTTTTACAACTGGACTAAAAAAAATGAATTTTATTTTTATACCATCTTTTTTGGAACTGCTCAACTAGGGCCTTCTGCATTTACATAGTAAAAAGAAAGTGTTGTTGGGATTTTCCTCTGGTTTAATATATTAGCCAATCAAGATCATCGTTTTATTGAACTACAGAATTAGCCATTTAAAATAATATTCACCTGTCATTGTTTGTAAGAAATAGATGATCACATAATTTATCCACAGCTACCAAAAACATGTAAATTGGATTTTCTGGGCATATCTGTTACATTCAGAAGTGAAGTATTTTGTCTATGTAAATGCATAAAGTATGCAGATAGACCCATTGTCTGGAGCTCTGTATAGTGCTGCCTTCACTGTGAATAGCATGCCGTGAACACCTGGCATGTGACCACAACCAGTCATCATTACCAGACACCTACTAGTTGAAGAACTTATCTTGTATTTGCTTGAGTGATAGCAAGTGAGATATACCACTTTTTCTTTTAATAATTTGGTATGTTGTGGCCCTAGTCACATCTGGTGTTTTCTCTTCCTGGATACTGTACTCAGTGTACCAGGTCTGGTAGTTTATTTTAAACCTGCATGTTTATTTTCAATTTTTAAATGAGTTGTTTCAAGTTATATGGTAACTTTCAACTGTCTATGACCGGGGCAAAGCCAGTTCTCAGGTTCATATAGTAGTAGCTGTTGGCAATGTGTAGTGAATAGGCTTGCCCATGGGCTGATATGTCAGGTATTGGGGGTTGAACCTTTGACTCTCTGATCCACAGTCCAACGCCTAGACCCCTTAGCCATGCTTAAGCCCTTTGCTGGCTACAGTTATAAATAACTATTACAAAATTTTCGTTATTTGCTCATAACCATAAAAGATAATAAGAAATAATGACCAAGACTTGGCAGCAAATTGTGTAGATCCTGATCTGATAGCTCCCAGAAGGAGTCACACTATTCATTGTTTTGTTTTGTTTTTTAAATACATTGCATCGACCAATTATGACCATTATAGCGACATCCAGCTATTTTAGAGGAGGAAGACCCCAAACAAATGTCTGGGTAGAACCATCGGCACATTGCAGTTCAACAAATCCTTCCCTCATTAAGTCCTTTGCCCTGAATGGGACTCAAACCCACATGATGAGAGGCTAAGCAGTCACAGGAAGTACAAGTCAGCGACTCTACACTACTAGCCGGTTGATTAGAAGAGTATTTGTAAGCAGTCTTGTTAGTTTAGTCGGTAGAGCATTCGCCCTATTAGTGAAGGGTCTCTGGTTCGAGTCCTGGACTAGCTGCACATATTTGTCCACATGTTACATTAGAGCCATAATAGCTTGGGCAAGTTGTCTGTAGTTTAGAAATAATACTGAAAACTAATTATGTTTATAAAATTAAGTAGCTCTTAATATCAAAAAAATAAATAAATACAAAATATGTTTTCAAACATAAACTACAAAAATGTTTGTTTTTTGTAGGATTTGAACCTGTGACTTTTTGTATGGCAGTCTAGTATCTTATACATTTGACTTGCATGGGAACACCTTTTGTTGCGTGTCTCTTCAAGTGTGTCTTTTCAAATTTTAATATATGCAGAGATACTCATAGGATTTTGTCAATTTTTTTAACGGGTACATGCTTTTTATGCAGCTATATTGTATTTCACAACTAGCACAATGTTTATATATATATTCAATGGGTCTCCTACCAAAATAGCCAGACATCACTATAATGATCATAAATAGTCACTGCAATATATCTCAAATACAAAACAAGACATTTATTGTATGGAGTACAGGCAGAGGGTAAATATGTCATTTCTCTAAGCCTTATAATGTTAAAATATTTTGGTTTACTTTGATGACATTGTTACAGCTTGGTAATATGCTAAACCAATATTAAGTCATTATCACCCGTATGAGTCACTTGCAGATTTTGTTTGTTTTGTTACATCATACTGGCACAATTATGGTCATATTGGCAACGATCAGCTAATAATTGGTGGAGGAAGACCCCAGACTATGCCAGGGTAGAACCACCGTGCAGGTTAGCTGGAAAACCTCCCCACATGAAAGTTCTGGCCATAACCAGGATTCGAACCCACAGCGTGAGGGGCTGTGGAGTTTTATGTCAGCAACTCTAACCGCTCAGCCACTGGCGCCCCATGTAGTTTTTGTTAAAGCTGGTGTCCATCAGTTTGGTTCTTTTTCTTCAAACAAGTATTGTGACATGAAAAGATCTATTCAAATCCTGTTTATTGATGTCTTGCTCCTATGTGAACAGTGAAACAAAACACGCTACCCGACACTACAAACATGTTTTTCCTACCTGAGCCACACTGTGCAGTTAAATATTTTAAAATGAATAAACCCTGTTATCTCTTCATATATCAGTGATATCATCATTCAAGAAAATCTCATCAATTGCTATTTTTGCAGAAATTGTCATTGTGATTATTTATACATTGGAAAGATTGGACATTTGGAGCAATTTAGTTCACAATTTGTGCTGTCTTACTTATATTGGTTTAAGTTCACAATGTGTGCTGTCTTACAATTCAGGAAATATCCAAAATTGTCGTTGTCAGACTGAAATTTAACCCTTAGCTTGCTACATTTTAAAAACAACCTATGATAAATTCTGTGTTGTTCTTTTGCTTTAATATTATATGTTACATGTCAGGGTTGACATACTTATAAAACAGAAACTGAGTAGCCAATAGTGTAGATCCTGATCAGACAGCTCCCAGCAGGGATATATATATATATATATATATATATATATATGTATGTTACATGTCAGAGTTGATATACTTATAAAACAGAAACTGAGTAGCTAGTAGTGTAGATCCTGATCAGACAGCTTCCAGCAGATCTGAATCTAAACTATTTCCCTAAGCCTTACTGATACATGAATAGCAGGCTGTATCCAACAGTTTGCCTGTATCAAATACACATAACAATACTGAACCACTGCTTTGAGGAATTTGGGCTTAATTATTGTTCAAATTCATACTTAGTAAATAAATATGATTTTGAACACTGACTAAATTGTTAAAAGAAAGAGTCATGAAAAAATTGCTCTAAATGTGTATTCTTTCTAGCTGTATAAAAAGCTTGAGAGTGGTCTCTGTTAAAAATAGATATCGACTTCAGAGCAGAATACCCGGATGACTTAATAACGTGATCTCAAAAGTTAGGGTCACATGGTTTTTTAAGTTTAAGAATAGCTATCTGTGCAGCGTGGCTCAGATAGGATATACCTGTTTACAATGACAAGTGGAGATTCATGCTTGACTGTTCACACAGATCTAGGACATCAATGAACAGTATTTTGCAGGACATTTTCAGATAACAATGACTTATTTGGTTATTTGAGAAAAGATATAATGGTCCAAACTGTTGGATACCACCTTTAAGTGTATGCAGATATTATGTACCAGTAGAAACCGGGTGAAGATTTTGTTATATACCTTTAATATAGGCAAACTGTTGGATACCACCTTTAAGTGTATGCAGATATTATGTACCAGTAGAAACCGGGTGAAGATTTTGTTAATACATTTAATATAGGCAAACTGTCAGTTACCACCTTTAAGTGTATGCAGATATTACTGGTACTGGTAGAAACCGGGTGAAGATTTTGTTATACACATTTAATATAGGCAAACTGTCGGTAACCACCAATCTCTAGGCTGTCATGTTCATGGCACTTGCTACTACAGTTAAGATCACATAGGAACATGGCATAAACATGTAAATGTCTTTGTGGCTCTATGTGCACTTAGTGCTTTGTTGTTTCTACTCAGTAACAGTGGTGTACACAGTCAGGTGTAGTTAGATTTACTAACAATGAAGCCAGTCTGAGTCTGACAGGTCATGCATGTTGGTGGAATTTTTTATGTTCTTGATTCTTTGGAGCTAGTCTGACATCTTGACATTTCTTTTGTTACAAAGACAAGGTTACTCTGACTTTAAAGATGGTATCCAACAGTTTGCCTATATTATCATCCCATCAGCAGTATTTCAGTTATATGGAGATGGTGTCCACTTGAAACAGTTATGGTTCTGCTTTCACTGTGTTTAGCATGCCATGAACACCTGGCATGATACCACACCCCGACACATAATCCAGGCCTACCAATCATAGAACTACCCTTATATTTGATTGAGTTTAAGCAAGGAAGCTATAACACTTATCATTTTCAACATCTTTGGTATTAAAGTAAATCTGAGAGGAGAAAATAATCCTGTCCCTAATGGGGATTCGACTCCGGGACCTTCAGATCAGTAGGCTGACACTCAACCATGTCGCTAAAGGGTTAACCCAACAGCAAAGCTGATGGAAGTGCCTATATGCTCTACACTCCTCCCCTTTTACTTTTTCTGGACCCAAGCCCATCTCAGGACAGCCAGACCAGGCTTCCGTTAACTTCTGCCACCATTAAAGTAAGTCTGCCTATATGCACTATATGCACTACACTATTTTACTGCCCGGGATCAAACCCCAGGCCTCCTGTATCTGGAGCCAATGCGCTACCATTTGCGCTACCAGGTCCAGTTTGCCTTTGAGTATTAAAAAATATAATTATGTCAAGTTACAATGTATTAAGTGGATGCCTATGTCCGACAGTTAAAGCCGCTGAATTGTAGCTCCGCAGCCCCTAACCGCATGGGTTCGAGTCCTGGTGGGGAGGTTGTGTCCTGGTGGGGAAGTTTACTTACTAACTAACCTGCAGTTTCCCCATGGTTCTACCTAGGCATAAGTTAGCATTGTTAATTGATAAGCACAGGATGAGTATGGTCAAGTAATGAATCAGAAACATAACTTCAAACTGGTTGATAAAATGTTTTTGATATACCAAAGATAAATCTTGTGTAACTACATGCAGTTAGCCAAAGAGATGCTTAACATTCCACAGGTAGAACCACCGGCACACCGCAAGTCAGACCTTCACACATTAAATCCTTCACCCCAAATGGAACTCGAACCCACGCGGTGAGAGGCTAAGCAGTCAGAGGAGTTACAAATAAGAGACTCTACCACTATGCCAGGGTTGCCCTAACAGATGTTTACCTAATCTGAACTTACTGTTACGCACATATTTGTAGTCACAATAGCTTCTAGGAAAACTTGCCCAGATTTACTTATTTTTTGTTCAATATATCAATTGAATACCATCACTTGATATCGGAAAGATTGTTGGTGGAGCAATTATGGCCAAGAAATGAATAAAACTATTTTAAAAATGGTAATTTACTGTCATTTTGGTGCATCAGTGAATCAGCCAGCTTGTCCATTAGACACAAGGTTTGTTAAACACCAAACACTATAAAAACTAATAGGTTTTATGTCTTTAAAGTTTCTTCACACAGCTTAGTCCTAGACAGGGCATGTGAGTGTTGAGTAAGTAGTGCAATGTGTTTATTATTATGACACCACTTTTCAATGAATCATTGTAATGTCTGAGGTTTCCAGTTAAGCTTTCTATTCTCCTGATCTTAATCTTCAAATGCTGAAGTGGGGCGAGAAGTGGGCGGTGATGGGTTGTGGAGTCACAATGGCTTCTAAGGTAGGTTGGCTGATTCATTGATCTGCCAAAATGAGTGAATAACAATTTTGTAACAGTTTTGTTCATTTCTGGGCTATAACCGTTCCACCACAAATTTCCATTATCAAGTAATTGTATTCACTTGACATAATGAACAAAAAATAACTTTACCTGAACAAGTTTTCCATTCGTAGATTGTTATAGTAACTATAAGCTTGCTTAGCACAGGATGAGGCCAATAACGTAAATCCCTAACACAGCGCAATAGCTCAGGTGGTAGAGTGTCGGCTTGCAGATTGGGAGGTTGCAGGTTCAAACCCCGGCCAGGTCACACCAAAGACTGTAAAGTTGGTAGTAGTGGTTTCCCTCCTAACGCTCAGGGCTTAAGGGGACAGCATTACACCTGACTTGACGGCATCAGTATAATGGACCGGCCGGGTTCAGTCCCTGGGCACCTCATAAGTGCCCCTGTGCTATAATGATAGAAATGTCGCTGCACAGTATGTGCAAAAATGCCGGCAAATCCCATCCCATCCCAAATGTAAACGGGGTGGAAAAAGTGAACCTCAGCCAGAATTCAAACCTTGTTCCTATACTAGACCATGACCAAGTTAATTGAATGTGGTTTAGCAAAACATTGTTTATTGTACATTCCAAAACAGATGGAGTGATATATTACATATCATTTATAAATGAATATAAGATTATACACAAATGCATTATGATGTTTGAGTTGACATTGATTTATCAGAGTTTAAGTTGTCCAATTACTCATTGAATGATTTAAAGCAATAGCACAAAGAACTTGACCTGAAGTCAAGCACGCAAGCAGTAAACTGCGAAAAACCAATATTTTCCTTTCTTAATGAAAACCATGCTGTGGGTAAGTGTTATATGAATGAGATACTTGCATAAATGTTTTGTATTTAGATTGAAAAATGATTGGGTTGAATGTTAGAGGCAGATTGAGGGGGCAGGGTGTAAGGGTAATAGATACTCATATATTGAGTGCATGTCCTACAGATAAATGACATGATCTGAGTAATTGTGCAAGGACAATCCTTTTTGTTATATCACAAATATTGTTATATGAAACAATACTGATCATATTAGGAACGTCCAGCAAAATATTAATGGAGGAATACGAGAGACATGCATCAGGGTAGAACCACTGGCGCACCACAGGCCAGCTGAAATTTTTTAACCCTAAGGGACTTAAACCCACTTGGTTAGGGTACGGTGAGTTACAACAAGCCGGCCACTCAGCCTTGGGCACCCCCCTACAAAGACGAATATTTGAACCTGAATGCATGAATAGTTCTGCAAAATTCAAGGGGTACCCATAGCCTGGTGAGTAGAACCTTATCTTTGACCACATGCACTGGTTCTGATGTCAGCACAAAACCTTCATATGAGGAGGTCTTCCATCTGACCTGTAGAACGTCAGTGGTTCTACCCAGACATTTATGAAGGATCTTCTTTCACCAATAATACCTAGATGTTGCTACAATGTCGTATATTTGTAGCTGATATAACAAGAGATGTGAACAAGAAATACATGTGTGTAGTTGTCATTTTTAACTGATAGCCTGCTAAGCATGAAGTGATCAGGGTCAGGTACATAGTATAGATACCTTCTGGGAGCTGTCTGATTAGGATCTGTACTATATACTGCTCAATCTTAGTCATTTCATCAGGCTAAGGCAAATACAATAGATATAGATAATTTGAATTCCCTCAAAAGTAAAAAAAATATTGTTACATGCATTTGATGTAGGCAAAATGTCCAATACCACCTTTAATGTGGGAAGGTCTTCCAGCTGACTTGTGGTGCACCTGTGGTTCTATCCAGAATTTTTTCTTGGGTCTTCCTCCACCAAAACTGCTGCACATTGGTATCATGATCATAATTGATCACTGCAATGTAATAAGAAACACAAAACAAAAACTAAGTACATTTTATCTAAAGCATCCAAATAAACGTTTAAGGTGTCACTGACTTGGAACTCCTCAGATCCTCACTGAATAAGTTAGACTCCCAGCTTTGAAGAACTTTTATGTGGAGAGGTCTTCCAGTTTACCTGACGTGCATTAGTTGTTCTAGCCAGATATAAGTTTTGTGTGTTCCTGTACCAATAATTAGCTGGACCTCGCCAGTATGACCATAATTGTGGTGGTATGATGTAACAGAAAACAAACAAAAGGATCATAAATGTTAAATGTTTCACTAAGCACATATAATGAATATTTTTTTAAATAAGGCTTAGGGGCAGATGGAAGAGCTTCAGCTGCAGGTACAGGAGGCCCCAGGATTGATCCTAGGCCGCAGCATATTAAAGTCATTAAAAAAGGTAGAAGTAAAGCTCCCTTGCTAACACTCAAGCAAATATAAGGGTAGTTCCTTGACAGGTTGGCCTGGTGTCAGGATAATGTGACTGGGTGTGGTATCATGCCAGGTGTTCATGGCATGCTATACACAGTGAAAGCAGCACTATATCTGCTTAAAGTTGACACTATCTCCAGATACGTAAAATACTGTTTGTGGAATGTTAAATCCAATAAACATAAACAATAAACAAACAATAAAGGCTAAGCATGCTTAACTCATACAGGTCATAATAATGGACAAACTAGGCAGTTCAAGTTGTTGAAGTGTGTCTACAGCAAGACCACTTGGCTTCTGGTTTGCTGTGAAAAGAACTGTTTTAAAAATACATTATAAGTCTTAATATTGTTTTTACCTGTACAGGAGCCTATCCAGGATCTTTTTGACTGGCTGGGGGTGAGGGGTCCTAATTTAGTGACAGTGGTGCTAGTCATGCTAGTTGTAACATGTGGGGCATCTGTGGCATGCACCCCCAGAATTTTTTTTAAATGTAGCAGCAAAATAGTCATTTTATGCATTTCAGAAGATGCTAGATGCTTTTTCCATGTGTCAAACTGTTTGTATTTTTGGCAACAAAGATAATCTATAATCATATTTTTTCTTGTGATGATGGGAGTGGATAACAGCGCAAGAACCATGAGGTATGAGTAGTGTAAGGGTGTGTGGGGTCATGCTCCCAAACGCAGAGTGTTGAAATCTAAAAGCCTTAAAGTGCCACGTCCTCCATTTCAGATGCTTGACATACCTTCATAGAAAGTATACTTAAAGCAGTTAAATTTCAGAGATTTTTTTTCAATACATTTTAGCTGTAAATATGTGCTTTCTCATCTTATCTGAAACACTGGACACATATATGACAATACTACTACTCTGGCCATAAAGATGTGACACACCTTCATAGAACATATGTTTTAACAATTTCATGAAGCAGGTTGTGGAGTCTCCCCCCATCCCAAAAAGGATCCACCCATTCCAGTACAACATGACTTGCATGCGAATATTAAGGGTTTGTCCCTCGTAAACCCCTATAGATTATAACAGGTAACAACCGGACCTGGTAGCTCAATCGGTAGAGCATCAGCTCCAGGTACGGAAGGCCCCGGATTCGATCCCAGGCTGGGACATACCAAATTCATTAAAAATGGTAGTGGTATAGCTTCCTTGCTAATGCTTATGCAAATATAAGGGTAGTTCCATGACCATGACTGGTTGGCCTGAAGTACTGTTGGTAGGACGATAAACCCAATAAACATATAATAGGTAACAAATAAATACAGAAATAAGCCAAGATAGAAATGTTGATAGATCAAGCAACTGCCATGCTAGAGGTCATGAGATCATTTTATCAAATACCTTGCGAATTACAAATATTATTGCAAGAAATGCTACATAATTCATAATCATACATACCACGCTCTTAGTAAAGCCACAATTGTAGAATTCAAAAATATTTTTGGACCATCTTTGGCACCGATTTGGAGAGTTGGGCCTCTTATTGAGAGAGATTTTTATCAGGACGATAGTGTAGCAGACAATAACAGGAAATTACAGCTGTTCGGTAAAACTCTTATCAGAAAAAACGGCCGCAATAGCTCAGGTGGTAGAGCGTTGGCTTGCAGATTGGGAGGTCGTGGGTTCAAACCCTGGCCTGGTCAAACCAAAGACTTCAAGTTGGTAGTAATGGCTTCCCTCCTATTGCTCGGGGCTAAGGGGACAGCATTACGCCAGACTTGTCGGTGTCAAGATAATGGACCGGCCGGGTTCAGTCCTTGGGCACCTCATAAGTGCCCCTGTGCTATAATGATAGAAATGTTGCTGCACAGTATCGGCAAAAATGCTGGCTAATCCCATCCCTTCCTTATCAGAAAAAACAACACAGGTATTCCATGTTTAACAGTGTAGCTTTCAATAATAAAGTGTAGCTTTTTTGGCAGTGTTGCTTCACGCAGTCAGTTAATCATGCCTGTGAAGAAGTATTGCATGTACAGAACAAATGTGTATGTCTAAGGAGACTTTACACGTCATCTGTGTCCAGGCATGCTTCAAATAATAACATTAATATTGTTATGTGAAAGTTAATTTTTTTGTGTAATTCAGATTTACATGAAATGCAGATTTATGAATGAACAATGCATAAGAACATTACTCATTGACTAGAAGAAAGGGTCGCATTGGGCAGCCTAAAGCTACCGCACACATTCGGAGAGAAATGGCGCACTTGGGACTTTTAGATTCAGTCCACAGGTGTGTAAGAGGTAGTTGTTAATTTCAACTAAGTTTATTTTGGTTGAATCTGGTAGCATGTATGAGCATTTATTGTAGACCTAACTTATGTTAAAATCCCAGTGTGTAATCTACATGTAAGAAATGGTGTTTATTTGTAGTTAAAGACTTGCCTGCTTTTCAATTTCCAATGTACGTCTAATTTACTATGGATTAATTTTGACAGTTATTTGCACAGCAGTAATCGCATTCAGGGTCAGACTGAAACAGACAGTGCTTCTTAGCGCTTTGAGATGGGATGGGATGGGATTAGCCGGCATTTTTGCCGATACTGCGCAGCGACATTTCTATCATTACAGCACAGGGGCACTTATGAGGTGCCCAGGGACTGAACCCGGCCGGTCCATTATACTGACACCAACGAGTCAGGGGTAATGCTGTCCCCGTAGCCCGAGCGTTAGGAGGGAAGCCACTACTACCAACTTTAAAGTCTTTGGTATGACCCGGCCGGGGTTCGAACCCACGACCTCCCGATCCGCCTTAGCGCTTTGATTAATAATTGTAAGACAATAAGGGCTAAACAGTAGAGCAGTAAATTCTTGTACGACCACTGTTGTCTAGGTTAAAGGTGTTATCTAACAGTTTGGTCCAAAACATTTTTATCAGATAACTGTATAAGTCATTGGTACCTGAAAAGATCTTGCAAAATTCTGTTCAATGATGTCCTAGATCTGTGTGAATGGTCAAGGATAAATCCCCTTTCGTCATTGCAAACAGGTGTTTTCAAGCCATGCTGAAGAGATAGATATTTTTTAACTTGGAAAATCCCGTGACCAGATACTTTTATATAGATATACTGGTAAGCTGCACTGACATTATTATCTATTTTTAAAAGAGACCTCTATTACTACTTTTTATAGAGTTGGAAAGACTGAAGATTTAGAATACTCTTGTCGTGATTAGAACAGTCTGACAATAAAGTAAGTGTTGTCAGTATAACAACTAAAGTATGAATTCATGCAAAAAGTGTTACCAAATTCCCCAAAGCACTGGTTAGATATTGGTATGTGTATATAGTTATAATTAATTGTTGTATGGCCACTATTTTATAGGTTAAGCAGTCTTAATGAAAGAAATTTAGAAACACTGCACCTTTGGTCTACCAAGATGGCAATATCCACTGGACCAGACCAAATTTTACTGAACCAATATAATTTTGACATTTTGACACAAAAGGTTGATAAGCTAACCAAGGTTTTATGAGTGGTTGGACTCAATAAAAGGCTATGAAGCATTGTTTAGTTTAGTATATGTTTTCCAAATAATTCAGAATCTTAAAAATGTTTCAGCAGAAAACTTATATAAATTTAATGGACCAGAGACATTTTGGTGGACTCAATCCCACGTCCAACATTGATTGTTTTTAAAGTTAGAGATTGAGGAGATTGAATAGGTAAAAGAATGTAATTGTAGACAAAAGGAGTTGAGGAGGTGGCAGATAATGGACTATAATTTGCATATTATTCAGGAATAAGACACAGAGAGATTCAGGCTTTGAAAGTGTAAGCAAATTCAAGAGATTCGGGCCTTGAAAGTGTAAACAAATTCAAGACATTAAGGCTTTAAAATTGTAAACGAATTCAAGAGATTCATGCTTTGCAAGTGTCAACATATTCAAGAGATTCAGACCTTGAAAGTGTCAACGAATTCAAGAGATTCAGGCTTTCAAAGTGTAAACATATTTATTGTGACAAGTCGTCGTCAAAGATAAATTACAAAAGGATCTATTTATTTCTTATTTCTGCCTACACAGATAACAAATTCTAGCGCATTGGCTCAAGGTTCTGGTGGTCTAGGGTTTAAATCCGGTCCAAGACCTTCCAAAGTCATTAAAATGGTAGTGGTATAACACCCTTACTAACTCTTTAGCAAATATAAGGGTAGTTTCACGACCTGTTGGCCCTGGGTCAGGATAATGCGACTGGGAGTGTTATCATGCCATGTCTTCTTGACATTCTATACACAGTGAAGGCAGCACTGTTTAAAGTTGATATTGACTCATTATAACTAAAATGGTTGCTAGAGAAAAAGTTGGAGTTAAATTTAAGTTTTAAGGTTTAAAAATGGTTTTAGAACTGTGCAAAGTTGTACTAACACGTTAACTGGCCATTGTGTACGGGTGTAGTTTGTGGTTACCGGTGTTGAGCTTCTAGATAGATAGCATGAAAGGAGAAGGTAACAGGTACAGATGCACTTGAATGGTATAAAAGGATTGCAAGACTTTGGATGCAGCAGGGACATTATGTTATGTTGCCTGTGCAGCCTTACTTTGAATCATGCTTACGGTACAAAACTCCATATAAGGTAATGATAGTGGTAAATGTATTGATATTCATAAGGGATAGGTCACGTGAGTTAAAAACCGTAATTCAGTCTTATCTCCATTTCACCACCTTCCATATAAGGTAAAAACAACAGTTATTGTTTGTGTCTTCACCATGGAGATAGAGCATATGACTTGGACAGAAATCAAATTCATATGCATAGGGTATGCCAGACAATACAAAAGGGCTTTCCAGGAGGTAGTGACTATGGACAAATATTGTTTAACAAAAGAAGGTTGTTAGCAATGCAGCTTGTAAGTACAGATGTAGCAGACAAAAATGAAAGCAAACAAATTAGCAAATTCTTTACGTCGTGTAAGAATTACGGTTCATTACTCTCAAATGTTTATGGAATTAATCAAAAGCATAAAAGAGTCTTTAGTTCCCAGGATAGTCATATTCTTATTTAAAGCGCATGCTGTCTACAGCGCCTTGGATGTCTCACATCCTAGCTCTTTTTTGTGTAAAGTTGTACTTCTATACTAACACTGTAACTGGCTGTGGTATGCAGGTGTAGTTTGCCATTATGCCTCTCTATTGAAAGATATCTTCTAAGAAGAGGGTGACAGTTATGAAGGAACTTTCACAGTGTTTTAAAGGTTTCATGACTACGAATAGAGTGGGGAACAATATGATAATTGCACGTACAGCCTCACTTTGAATCTCAGTGAAGGCTCAAAATTCCTTATATGGTAATGACAATGGTAAACGCATTCATAATCATTAGGGATAGATCACATGATTTGAACATGAAAAAAAAAGTCGTATTCAGTCTTCCACTCATTTCACAACCTTCCATATCAGGTAAAAACAAAGATAATTGTTTGTGTGTTCACTATGAAGATAGAGTATATGAATTGGACAGACATCAAATTCAAATGCATAGGGTATGTCAGACAATACAAAGGGGCTTTCCAGTGAAATACTGACTATGGACAAATAGTTAGCAATGCAGCTTGTAGTTACAGATGTACCAGAGAAGATTCGAAAACAAACAAATTAGCAAATACTCTTCTTTGCATCAGACTATTGGCACTGACACATAACTTTCGTGAACTCATGACTCCTAAAGTTCTAGTCACGGTATGGGACTATTAATTGTAAAAAAAAAGGACATTGTATAGGAATAAGACATGTTTAATCACATGTTAGGTTTATCTTTATGTTTGTTACAACTAGAGTTGTTGGATTAGAGATGTCTTTCAATGACAGGATTACCCAACGCTTGTTACTTATGGAAGCTAGAAAACATCTCATTTATTTTGTAAATAGACAATTTGTTCCTGTGTACTGTACTTTCTAAAATATATTACGCTTTGCCATAAATCTAGCTTACTTACATCCATGATAGTCAAAAATATGCTGTAAACATATTGCCCTTTTCTATATAGCTGTATATATATAGAGAGAGATAGAGGAGGGGAGAAGAGAGAGAGAGAGAGAGAGAGAGTTATCATTGATACTTTTAAGACCAGAAAATTAAACACAAAGTGTTGAATTAATTTTAGTTTCGTAACATTGAATTTTGTTGCTTGTTGATCTTTTTTTTTTTGAAGTGGGTAAGTGGAACTAACGACCAACATCAGTCATAGTTAACTATTTTATTAATCAACGTTTCGACCCAACTGGAGTCTTCATCAGGATAAAATTTTAACGTTCCAGGCTTACTGAAGTATATGAAAAAAGGAAAGCCGTGGTCACGTGTGATCACGTGATTGGTCTAAAAATAGAAAAAAGGAAGCATATTAAATTTGAACAATATAGAATGACTGATTATGTTATTTGAACATATTGAAGCATTTTTTTATTAAAAATAAATTAATATAGCAGTTCATAGATAGAATAAATGTATATATCTTTGTCCATTGGTGTATTGGTTTGTACTTTAGTGAATAATTAAGGAAAACTAGTATTTTTTACTTGCACAGTTACTGTCTGTGTATTGATTGGTGGATGTTACATCTCTAGTCTTTTATACTGGTGCTGATGCATTGCTGAATGGGGCTAAAACTATCCCATATTTAGTAGTACAAACAAACTAAATAAGGATTATAACTGGCAAATCAAACATCCCAAATAACCTAATACAATCAGCTATGTTAGTATCTTGCATTTAACCTTGAGATGATTTGTAAATTATCTGAGGATGTTTCAAATGAATTTGACAGGCTCTGTAATGCAGTAGGTAGAGGGTCAAGAACACCTGGTGTACAGTCTCCCGATAACTGAAATACTGCTGTTGGGACAGTCAACCCAGTAAACAATAAACAAGGTCAGGATTTGTTGCACCTCCCTTGTGCAAATCCTGTTGCGCCAGCTTAAATCAAGTTTATAACCAACACTATCCATTATTACCATGCTACATCAATTTATAAACAGTACATCGGCACCCTATGACCTGTCAAGTGTCGATGTGCCGTAAAACCCAAAAACATAAACATTATAAAATCAAAATTTATTTGCCAACAGCTACAAGTAAAATAGATATATTTCTTGAGACTTCTCAACATTCAATGCAGAGCCAAATCAAACAGTTGCCAGCATGACCTTGTTGATCTGAATCACTTTTTGCCAAAGCTTGATCAATTGTGCATGACATGTATAGAGTTAAACTTTGCCCGGATTTGACTACCAGAATGGTGTCAGGGATAGTATGACAGGGTAGCTGTCATTTCAGGTGTTGTTTATACATATATGTTGTTAATCTGTGACATTGAAAGGTCAGTTACAGGATTGGAGATGATGTAAGAAGTAACAAGGGGGTTTACGCAGTAAACATCTCTATAATTGAGATGGGATGGGATGTGATTAGCCGGCATTTTTGCCGATACTGTGCAGCGACATTTCTATCATTATAGCACAGGGTCATTTAGGGGGTGCCCAGGGACTGAACCCGGCCGGTCCATTATACTGACACTGACGAGTCAGGCGTAATGCTGTCGCCTTAGCCCCGAGCGTTAGGAGGGAGTCACTACTACCAACTTTAATGTCTTTGGTTTGACCCAGTCGGGGTTTGAACCCACGACCTCCCGATCCGCAAGCTGATGCTCTACCACCTGAGCTATTGCGGCCGGTCTCTTTATCATTGGAGACTATTTCTGATAAATGTGTTAACTTTGAACTAACATGTAATTGCAACAACTATTTTACCAACTTGGGAGACTGTGTCAAGTATGGGACAAAATTTATCCCAGACTGTGTCAAGTATGGGACAAAAGTTATCCCAGACAGTGTCAAGTATATGCCAAAATTTATCCCAGACTGTGTCAAGTATGGGACAAAATTTATCCCAGACAGTGTCAAGTATGGGACAAAATTTATCCCAGACAGTGTCAAGTATGGGACAAAATTTATCCCAGACTGTGTCAAGTATGGGACAAAATGATCCCAGACAAAATCTTTCAGTGCATTATAAATGAACAGGTTCTAGGATCTTGTCTTGAAAAATCTTTGGAAGAGATTTAGCCTGCAATACTGAAATGCATGAACAAAAAATATTTGATAAATTCCCTACCAGCAATTTTGTATATTGGCTTATATGATCTTTCAGTGAACGTATGGTTCACATATACATTTAAGTTTTATTCATCATTATTTGTAAAACAAAAAGGGCCTGAAAAAAGAAAGATAAAAAAAGAAGATAACTAGCATATACTCTTCTTTACTAATGTGTGTGTTTGTGCTTGGGTGTGGGGCGGGGGCAGGTAGCGTTCATGAGTCACAGATTAGGTGGTCATCATAATTTTAGTCACGCAATCTAATGTAGCCTCAGCTTGTGACAAAGATAGATATAGTAAATAGGTACTTTTAATACTCTGATGGCTTTGGAATGGTAAGATTTTAATACTTTATCTGCTTGCATAGTTAGGCTCACAGATTTGGTGTAAATGGCTACAAGCTTTTTGATACTCTATTCCAAATGTTTGTTTGTTTATTGGGTTTATCATTCCACCAACAGTATTTCAGTTATCTGGAGATGGTGTCCACTTAAGGCATATATAATGCTGCCTTCACCGTGTATTGGCATGCCATGAACACCTGGCATGATACCACACCCAGTCACATTATCCTGACACCGGGCCAACCAGTCGTAGAACTGCCCTTATATTTGCTTGAGCATTATCAAGGGAGCTATACCACTACTATTTTTAATGACTTTGGTATGTCACGGCCCGGGATCAACAAATTGCGTTACCAGGTCTGGACAGTTTCATATGGTTAATGCTTAATTGCATGTTTCATTTTACTGCTTAGATTTTTAAGCATAAATATTGTCCTTCAAGGGTTAACAGTAATAACCTTACAGACGGCTTTGTACAATCAGTTTTTCAGTTTGTGAAACAATTGAAGAAGTCATGGCTTAACAGTCTTAATATTGTAACCCACTGTAGTAGTCTTCTTTGTAGAATTATCAAATAACATAAATAATACTAAATAAGAATATATGACAAAGTCCTATAAGCATTGCAATATATACCAGACCTTGAAAAGGCTCAGGACAAAGGTATTCACAAGCAAGGCAAATGTAAAAGTAAGAACAAATCCATGATGAGTCATTTAACAAAAAGAGCAAACCCAATAGTTACCACCTTGGAATGGTCAGTCACCAAAAAGGACACACTGGGGTGCTTAAACCAGTTTTATAGAGCTCTAACCTTGCACTTCCTGGTGGGTTTATGTTATATAAAAGCTCATTTCAAGGTTATGTTATTTGCTACCATCTTGCTGACTCACAACTTTAACAATCATTTTATCTTGTAGACAAGTGTGTCTGTGTGCTGGTCAGCTCATTCTCCAATCAGAGGTCACATGTCTTCCAGATCACAGTAACCTCTCACCATGTAGGATAAAATATAGCCTTGACTAATGAGATTATCTAATGTAGCGGGCCCCAGCCATACGTGCAAAGATAAATTTAGTGAACCTATAGATAGTAGAAAGGTACTTTACTCTGAGGTCTTCAGAATGGTAAAGATTGTAAATGCTACATATGTTTGCATATCTAGGCTCTCAGATTTGTTGTAAATGGCTACAAGCTTTTTGCATACTCAATTTCATATGGTAAACATTTACGTCCCTGTTTCATTTTGTTGCTTATGGTATAAATATTGTCTGATCTCAAGGTTTAACAGTAATAACCTTATAGACGGCTTTTTACAATCAGTTTTCCAGTTTTTGAAACATTTAAAGCAATATTGTTTTATTCTCATGATGAGGCCCATGGCCAAGTCGCTGACTTGAAACTCCTCAGCCCCTCACCGCATGGGTTCGAGTCCCGGTCAGGGCGGTAACATTCATGTGGAGAGGTTTTCCATCTTACCTGCGGTGCGCAGGTCGTTCTTTACAATCATAAGTCTGGGGTCTTCCTTTACCAATGAATAGCTGGAAGTCGCCAATATGACCATAACTGTGTTGGTGCGATGTAACAAAAAACAAAACAAGCAAACATAAGGTCAGAAGAATGATCTCCAACGTTATTCTCCATGCTCATGTCCTTTTTTTGGCTGTTGTTGCTATTATGCAGCAAAACATAACCTGTGTGAGGAGTGTGGGTCATTCTCTCCAGGCAGTTTACAAACAAAAACCACCCCTTCTATTTTGAAAGGGCTGGACTAAAACCCTCTTGTATTTTTCCTACCCGGACAAAAAACCTGTCCCATTGATTTTCAGATCCTGACAATAAACCCTTCTAGAAGTCGCTCTACATTTGTAGCCAATCAGAAGCTATGAAAATTCAAATTCCTCAGCGATTTATTTCAATAGAACTGCTTTCTATTTTCTATTTTGCCATGAACAAATTAGATCTATCTGTTTTACTAAATAGTTTTATTTTCACATGTGCAAAAAACCAGGCATTCTGGCTAGACTCCTTCCCTTGTGACAAGTTTGAACACATCAACAATTGACAGTTTGATTAACAGTTTTATGGGGCGGATTACATGTCATTTTGGTAGAACAGGTAGAAGTAAGGCAGGACTTCTAAGTAGGATAGAATCTATTAAGACACTGCACTCATTTCGGCTTCTATTTTCTACAGAAACGTCTTAATAGACTCTATCCAATACTTGGTTCATTTTGATCAGTCTCTTGTGCCAAATACTTCTTGTTGTAAATAGTTTTGTGTGAATTACATTGTTTATCTGGAGAAATTTTTGGCTTTAAAAACCAAACTAACTGCACTTGATTGGTGTCCTGAAATGTGTTACCCTTCCTGTACTTGTTTTTGGTAAAATCTGGGAATGACTCACAATAAAGTTTTACTTATTGATTTGTGATTCATGTATTATGTCTGGTTTTAATTTCATTTTGACAGTAACTCTATTGCCTCAGTCCCCATACTCTTCAAAAATACCCTTTAATATATAAGTTACTGAATTGGAAAATCACACAGGGATTTGCCTCTATTGTGTTAGTCTGGCAGAGCTTCAAACCACATAATACTGTTTTAATTTATCAACCTCTTTTAATTAGATGCTCCAGTTGTTTGCTATACAGGTGGTATCAAAAACAGTTTGCTTATATCTAATACTAGTATTCTACCCTTGTTCTGGGATATTTGGGCATAAATTCATACTTTAGTTTAAAGGTGGTATCTGCTAGTTTTGATTTCTTCTCAAATAACCAAATCAGTTGTTGTTTCCTGAAAGGGTCCTGCAAAATGCTCTTCATTGATGCCCTAGACCTTTGTGAACAACAAAGCATAAATCCATACCCATCATTGCAAACAGGTATTTCCTATCTGAGCCATGCTGCAGAGATAGCTATTTTTAAACTAAGAAACCATGTGACAAATTACTTTTCAGAATTAGTTATATTGTCATCCTTGTAGTCTGCTCTGATATCTATTTTTAGCAGAGATTACTTGTGGTTACTCATAGATTTGGACAGAATAAATATTTAGAATGCTTTTTGGCACAATATATAGAAGCTTACAATATAGGTAGTGTTCAAAATCCTCTTTAACTAGACTAGTATGAGTTTAAACAGAAATTATGCCTAAATTCACCCAAACAGTGGAAAAATATTGTTACATACATTTCATGTAGGCTAACTGTTGAATACCACCTTTAAAGTTGGTAACCGACAGTTTGCCTACTTCAAATTCATGTAACAATACATTACCACTGCTTTTGGGAATTAGGACATAGTTTCTGCATAAACTCATACATTAGTTTAAGTAAAGATGCTTTTAAACACTGACTATATTGTTAGACAGTACACATCACTATAAAAACAAACTAAAAGTTCAAACATTCCAAATTTATAAATAATCACGATAGTGATCTCTGCTAAAAATAGACATCGACGCCAGAGGGAATAACCTGGATGACGATATAACGTAATCTCAAATGTGAGTTTGCACGTGGTTTTCTTAGTTAAAAATAGCTATCTCTGCAGCGTGGCTCAGATGGGAAATACCTGTTTGCAATGGTGAGTGAGGATTTATGCTGCGCTGTTCACAAATATCTAGGGCATCAATGAACAGCATTTTGCAGGACCTTTTTAGGTAACAATGATTGATTTGGTTATTTAAGAGAAAATATTAAGTCTAAACTGTTGCATACCACCTTTAAGAAAAAGTCTGTTAATTACACTACCCCAATTGTTAGATAACATAAATTGAGAATTTAACCATGTCCATTCTTTCCAAATCTATAAGCATGGTGGAGATTTCCGCTAAAAAAGACATAGACATCTGAGGTTTTTTTTTACAAGATGACAATGTAACATGATCTTAAAAGTAAGTGGTCACATGGTTTTCTCAGTTTAAAAATAGTTATCTCTGCAGCATGGCTCAGATAGGAAATAACATTTTTGGAAGCGCAATTAGTGGAGCGTTGGCTCAAAGTATGGGAGGTCCCGGGTTTGATCCCAGGCCACGACATACCAAAGTTGTAAAAAATGATGGTGGTATGTTTCCCTTGCTAACGTTCGAGCAAATATAAGGGTATATAGTTCCACGACTGGTTGGCCCGTGTCAGGATGTGACTGGGTGTGATATCATGCCATGTGTTCACAGCATGCTATACACAGTGAAGGTAGCACTATATCTGCTCAAGTGAACACTGTCTCCAGATAACTGAAATACTGTTGATGGGACGATAAACCCAATAAACATAAACAAATTGTAATGACAAATGGGGTGTTTTGCTTTAGTTTTTCATATGGATGTTGTGGATTAATAAATAGCATTTCAGGGATCTGTTTATGTAACAATAGTTTACTTGTTGTTGGAGAGAAAATAATTGAGTCCAAACTGTTGGATAAAACCTTTAAATGTAAGCCAGTGATGAATTTTAATCAGATAGGCTCAGTAATGACTAAATATTTTATAAATATTTAAATTAATATAATAAAATATATTTTAATTACAAATATTTTATATTTAAGTTAATACATTTGAAGTACACATTGTGTGGTTTATGTGTCATGTACCTACATAATAAAATGTAGCCAAATTGCTTTAATCAGTACATAGAAAGTTAAAAAATGGTGACTTTTTTATTTTCATACAAAAAAAATAATCAGGTTCTATATATAAAAGATGATTTGTTCTGGTCAAAATGTCAATGACTTGCAAACCAGATACTGCTCATTTATGCAGGTGATGACACTTAACACCCATTATTGACGGGTAGAATGGTCATGTTTAGTGCTTGCTACAGTTCAAGCTATCATGCATTAATAAACAGGTAGATTTGATTACTAACTTAATAAGCGGGTAACAGGTGAATGACCAGAGATTAAATTGGCATTATTGGGGTCATTTTCTGTTCACTGATTGACCACTTTTGAAAAGTGTTCCAGCTTTGAAACAAACTAAGAAACCAAACATCCAACCTATGATTATACATAATAACTAAACATTTATAGAGGCAGTTAAAAATAGATTTACTTAAACTTATATAGATAAAAGCTAAAAAGATGCAGTTATGTATGATTTATATATGTTTATATATTCTACTCACAAAGGCATCAGTATCACTCTAACCATAATTCACATGCTAAAGTTTTGTGTGCAAATTATATACATATATATAATATATATGTATGTGTATGTATTGTATTGTATTGTATTGTATTGTATTGTATTGTATGGACATTTACCACAAAACATTGCTAGGTTGGGATTTTCTCTTGCTAAATAACACACAGCTAGAATGTTACATTTCACAAAAAAAATAATAAAAGTTTTTGTAATAGAATAGCCCTGTATCAGCCGCTCCATACCATGTCTTGTCACTCTACCTTACTGCATTACAGGGACTATCAAACCTTTTGATAAAAGTAGTCCCTTTTCCATAGAGCATAATAATATCTATTTTTAGATTGAAATTGACCAATCATTGGCCAGACCCTTAAAAAAACTATTTCCCAAAACCCAGCCAATAGGACAATGCAATATATTATTTGAAAAATCAAATGAAAAATTAAAAAAAAATCCGTTTACAGCCATTTCTCGGTAACTGGCTGGTGGAATTTCATAAAACTTGAAACTGTGATGATGCCCATTAAGTTTTTCTTTGATCAGTCAATTTTCTTCAGAGTTATTGACCTTTATTTAATGAAAATTTCTTTCCGTCTGCAACCATTTCTAAGTAACTAGCTGGTAGAATTTCATTTATAGAAATATTAAAAAACATGGAAGTGGCCAAACATGTGATCTTGAGAAGTCAATTATTTACCACAAAACCTTGTAAGGTTGGGATTTTCTCTTGCTGATAAGTAACACACAGCTAAATGTTACATTTCACAAAAAGAAAGTTTTGGTAATAGAAGAGGCCTGTAAGATTGTGAGTCAGCCGCTCCATACCATGTCTTGTCACTCTCCCTTACTGAATTACAGGGACTATCAAACCTTTCTATTAAAGTAGTCCCTTTCCATACAGTGAAATAATATCTATTTTTAGAAAGAAATCAACCAATCATTGGCCAGACCCTTAAATGGGACAATGCAATATATTATTTACATATGACATCATACATAATTTGAGAAATGTTAATCAAAAGCAGATTTTTGACAAGTTGCTTTTCTTTATCTACAGATATTTATGCTTTGGACAGAATCCATTGACAAATAATTATAATGTAAAGATAACAAATTTGGTTTTGTATTAGATCAAAATGATGGTTTAATGGAAAGTCAAGGTAAAGAATGAAGTATTGCTAAGTCTGGAACATGATTTGTAAGCAAACTTTTGCATGCCTTCTATTGCCTTTCTCTCATAACCTTAGAATGCTGTTTAAAACCCTTTAAAAATTTAATCAATAATCAATTTTTGATAAGTTGTTTTACATAAGCTTAAGGTATTTATGCTTGGGACAGAATCCAAATAACCACCTGCTTTCATGCTTATATTTCAATAACCAGTGCATAGTTTCAAATGAAACCTCTGGTACCCATATGTCATTAAAAAGAACTGACCTACTGATATAATTAATTTTTAAAATTCCAGGATGGATCATAAACAAATGAAACCTGTAAAGTGTTGACCCATGTACATGCATATTAAAGATTTTTGAATGATTTTGTTAAAGATTTGTTTGTTTGTTGGGTTTATCCTCCAAGCAATGATCTTTTAACTATCTGGGGACACACCGGCCGCAATAGCTCAACTGGTAGAGTGTCGGCTTGCAGATCGGGAGGTCATGGGTTTAAACCCCATTCCAGGTCAAACCAAAGACTTTAAAGTTGGTAGTAGTGGCTTCCCTCCTAATGCTCGTGGCTAAGGGGATAGCATAACACCTGGCTCGTCAGTGTCAGTATAATGGACCGGCCGGGATCAGTACCTGGACACCTCGTAAGTGCCCCTGTGCTATAATGATAGAAATGTCACTGCATACAGTGTTTTCTCTAGTGCGCGTTTTCTGCGTTTTTGACGCAATATATTTTAATTTGGCGCAATGTTATAACAGCCGAGCGTTTTCCGTGACGCAACTATTCGGCAGCGACTTAGATTTAATTGAAAATCGTATCACGTGACCTGTTGTAGACGCTTTATTTAGAATTCACTTTCAGTTGTGAGCGCCAAGACGATACAGACTGTTTCGTCATTTTCTGGGGAAATTTTCCGATGGCTGCTGCTAAACACAGTCAATGCGAATGTCCGTCGGTCAGTCGGACATGTCAGATAGATTTCTACTATGACCGACGAAAACGTCTGTTATCGTCAGACATAATGTCCGGTGAAAATGTTTAATGAAAATTCTGAAACGAACATGAATGTTTCTTCCCTAACATCAGCAATCTCCCATCCTTGGTCTGTTAAGTAGCTTAATAGCACAGCGCAACGTGACGTATGTGTTAACATGTCCGTGAACGCAGACGAATCACAGCAGTATTTAATAAGCGTCTGTGTGATATGCTTTTGATGAATTTATCCTTAAGCCCATGTATGCGAAGTTGCGATTGCCATGGATGGCAGCTGCAGACACTTTTTCACATGTAAAAGGTAATAAACCTTGATCACTAAAGAAAATAAAAACAGACGAGGAAGCATGCAAGGGAACAAACATTTCCTGAGTCATTGAAAAATATATTTACATGGGTAACCTTCGACGCAGTTAAAAAGAAATAACTTTTATGTTTAGTAAAAGGAATTGGGAAACGTCGGAGAAGTGGCAGGGTGTAACATGAAAATTGAGGCTGCAAAGTAACATAATGTGTCAAATACTCATATAGAAAAACGACAGGAAATAAAAGGCTGAACCCCACTCAGCTTTTACTGTAAGTGTCAGATGCAGGCCGTTCATTGCTTTTATGTAGATATAAGGAGGGTGATATGCCTGGCCGAGAGTATGAAGTCAAACATCAGGCTAAGAAAATCGTTGTGACAAACTTTTTTGAGCAACACTTAATAATATACAATATTACTTATACAGTAACACTGTATTTACATTTTTAAGTTTCTAAAACAACCAATCAATATGTTTAAATTTATGTTTTAAAGCTAAGTATTTCTAATGCTTGTAATAAAAAACAGCAATTTAGATTAATAATTCAATTTGTTATTTCAAAAAATGTAAAAAAAACATTGTGACTGGTAAAAATCAGGCATCGGCGGAATCTACAGCAGCCGTTAGGACCAACAGTGTGGCGAATGATGAACCCCAACAAAAAAAGCAATACAAAATCCTGGGCCGAAACGGGAGTTCCGAAAAGAATGGTTGGAGCAGCATTTTTGGTTGCGATTTGACAATAAAATGACTTGTTCAGTTTGTATATCTGAAGGGAAGGACAATCCTTTCACATCAGGCTGTACTTTCGTGCTTCTACGCTAACGAGACATTTTTCCTCTAATCAACACAAGGCTGCCTTAGAATCTCAGTCACTTAGAAGCGACATGAACAGACTATCCAAGTCCCTGATCGCTGCAATAAACAAAGCTGCAGTGTGTGCCACGTTCAGTTTACTTTACAATAAATAGTTGTGACCCATCTTTTTTGTAAATGTCCCCCACTTTTCGGACAAGAGGGTCAACAAGAAATGTCTTTAAAAAGACAAACGGCGTCGGATTAAAAAAAGGAAAAACAAGAAATTTCTTTTAAAAGGCTATGCGGCGTTTGTGAAGCATTAACTTACACATTTTTATCGTGTTTATGTTTCTATTGAATATAAATTTGTGAGAAGAATGGCATGAAAATGGTGTACATTTTTAAACTAGTCACTCGCTCCATCTGCGCCTCATAATTCTCATGTAATAGGCACTTAAAGTTACAAAGTAGTTAGATCGTGCCGGAAGTAAACGGTCTGCTTTGCGGCATATGACAGAGATGATGTTTAAACAAATGTAGGATCAAGTGACATTTTATACACTATATACAATAATACTGTAGGAAGTGGGGTACATTGGTAAACTGGAAATTATCTCCCTTGTTTGTTAATATCCGAGGTATTCCAAAGAGTAGGTAGGTCCTTTATAGTCGGAATTCTTGGACTTTATCGCCCGTTCTTTTGTAGATTTTGCAGTTACAAACGGTGAAATTTCTTTTGCACAAATATAAGCTTAAAATCCATTTAAATACTTATAGAGATTTGTTATTTAAAAAAGAAAATGGAAGTGTTTGTTGATGATGGTTAACTTGAAAGTCAAAGAAGTCAACATACACTCCAAAAAGAACAAGCATAAAAACCGAGTAAAACAAATGAAAGGACCTACTTGCATTTAGGGGTTATTCAGGGGAGACTATTCATTAATGTCTCTCATTGATATAGACTTGTTTATGACTTAAATACCTGTATAAATAACTATATATCGCCACCCCGAGGACGTTTATTAGAAACACTACGGTATATGATGCTATTAGGAATTTCTACCAATGGGAATCGCTCTGACATTCATTCAGGCTAGCCTTGAGTCAGCATTTGTAAGTAGGTCAAAAATGAGGTTAGACAGCTACGCCGAAAAATGACCCTCAAATATTTTGGTCTAGAGAAAACACTGTGCACAGTATCGGCAAAACTGCCGGCAAATCCCATCCCATCACATCTGGAGACAGTGTCATCTCAAAGAAGACAAAATGCTGCCCTCACTGTGACTATAATGTTGCATTTATTATCCCACCAACAATAGCTCAGTTATTGTAAGATGCTGTCCACTTGAAGCAGATACACTACTGCCTTCACTGTGTATAGCATGCTGTGAACACCTGGCATGATACCACACCCAGTCTCATTATTCTGACACCAGGCCAACCAGTAATGGAACTACCTTCATATTTGTTTGAGTGTTAGCAAGGCAGCTATACCACTACCATCTTTTACAACTTTGGAAGGTCTGTGACTGGGTTAAACCCTTTCCTGCATGTATACACCATTTTAGCCTTTACAAACCATTTACAAATCTTTAGTAGAATCTGAATGACTAATAGTTTATGAGTAGACTGGTTCAGCCTAAAATCTATTATTACAATTTGAACATATGTTTATTAAAATCCTTTTATCTCTTTTAAAGAAAAACGACTCAATTGAATTTTCAAAATTATAGATGAACCATGAATGAAAGGGTTAAACATTGGACCACCCAACTCAAGCTTATATGTTAACTAATTTGAACTTTGCTTGTTTGTTTGTTGGGTTTATCACCCAACCAAAAATATTTTAGTTATCTGGACACGGTGTCCACTTGAAGCAGATACAGTGCAGCCTTCACTGTGTATAGCATGCCGTGAACATCTAGCATGTTACCACACCCAGTCACATTATCCTGACACCAGGCCAACCAGTCATGGAACTACCCTTATATTTGCTAAAGCGTTAGCAAGGGAGCTATACCACTACCATTTTAATGACTTTGGAAGGTCTAGGACCGGATTTGAACCCTGGACCACCAGTACCTTGAGCCAATGTGCTAGAATTGTTATCTGTGTAGGCAGAAATAAGAAATAGATAGATCCTGTTGTAATTTATCTTTGAAAACCACTTGTCACATTGAATTTATTTACTGTTTCACAGCCTGAATAACTTTTGGTATGACTTCAGTTTTGATTATATGACAGCTACTTGTCATGAACTGACATAAAGACAGACATGATATGATGATAACATTGTTTAAATGTAATAAATTAAAATCATTAATTTTAATTTTTTACAAAGGCGATGAAGTAAACAGAATTTGAGTTGTAAAAAAAATAGTTTTTGCAATGGTGCAAGGCAATGAGCCATTAATCCAGCTAAGATTATTCTTAGGAAAAAAAAAACTTGAAAATGTGTGGGTTTGATCACCTTTGACATTTCACAGGCCAACATAACTTTACATAAAAAACATAAAATACAACAAAGCGTCATATCAAACATACTACCATATCTGTAAGAGAGGCCATACGTCAGATTTTTGAACATTTGCCAGTGTTTGCCAGAGCACAAGAAAATATTAGCTAAATAAAATAAAAATAATTTCATGATTCCACAATAAAAATCTAAATTAGTTGTTTTTTTTTGTTTTTTTGTTTTTTTTTTTTTTTGAAATATATGTAAGACAATACCTGTAACAATTATTAATCAAGGTCAACAATTATTGGTCGAAAGAGAAAATTCCCCCTCCCCCCCCCTCTCCCCCTCCCACCCCAAATTATCTCAGTAGAACCACAGGCCCATTTCAGGTTAGCTGAAAATTGTCTCTACATTGTTTTTCTGCCAAACTTTGACTGGAACCTCACGAGAGGAAAGTAATAGCACATCTTAGGAGAAGGAACATTTAAATACTGGTGCTTCCTTTAACATTTTAATTTATATTTTGCAAATTCATATGCTATAAATGAGTCAAAGTCATTATTATTTACTTGCCTTTCATGTTTATGTTGAACAGTAGCCAGAATTCAGCATGAGTTAACCCTTTCATTCACAGTTCATCTTTAATTTTGAAAATTCACTTGACTTTGTTGTTTTTCTTTAAAAGAGAAGAATTTTGCATGTTTAACTTGTAATAATAGATTTAAGGCTGAACCAGTCTTCATATAAACCCTTAATCATGCAGATTCTGCTAATGATTGTGAATGGTTTGTAAAGACGTAAAATGGCGTAAACATGCAGGAAAGGGTTAAATAAGGCAGGAATAATCATTGAATCAATTTATACACCTGAATTTTAAACCCATTGTCAACCACTGTGAATATGGTGTAATGATGGTAAACCAGATTTATTTAATACACTAAGAAAAAAAAGTACAAGTGTTTGCTTGATTTATTTCAATAAACCCCATGTGAAGGCCAAGCTGATGCAATCTGTTGAAATTATCTGTTCAGAGATATAAAGGGGCCTGTGTTTGTGATGATTGTTGTGTCACGCTGCCAGCTTTAAGGCTTTAATTGACATATTATATTGAGAGGTCTGTTGGGTGAGAGGGGTCTGGAGGCATGCTCCCCCACAAAACTTTTGAGGGATGGGACAGGATTTTACGGCATTTTTGTCGATACTGTGCAGCAACTTTCCTACCATTATAGCCGAGCCCGGTGTATTTCACAATTTCTTTTAAATTTGTTTTAATTGTTTGCATCGCCTTTGTTGCTTCGCATCAGCGGTTTTCTTGTAAAATTTTCTTGGGATAATAAGAGAGAGGTCAAATTAATCAAGAACCATAGGTACGAGTAGTGTAAGGTGGTCTGGGGGCATGCTACCTCAGGAGACATGTTGACATCTAGAAGCCAAATAGTGCCATTTACTGCATTTCAGATGCTTGACAGATCTTCATTGAAAATATGTTTTTCATAAATAGTTTATTTTCATTGCTTTTTTTTCAGTAAATTTAAATACATGCTTACTTGTCTTACTTGTATTAAACCCAATCATAAAAAAGGGTAAAACTTGGTTGTAAATGGTTAAAGGTGGTATCTGACAGTTTACCTATAGATAGTTTCCACACAAGTGAAGATCCCTTATCTTGGCAGCCATCTTTGATGGCAACTTCAAGGTTTTCAGATGAATTGTATAGAAGCATAAATTTAATTTTCTTGTAATTTCTTCATCAAAATTAAAAGCTGTACACCTTTGGAAAGCTCTCGAAATTCATATTTTTAGAATTCGATGTTTTTAAAATAGATAAATGCACAAAGAATTAATTAACATAAATAATAAAATTATTGGCTCATAATTAAACAAAATGAACAGTGTATCTTTTTTGTTATATTTTTTTACATTTTAAACTTTTAGAATATAGTTTGGATATTTAAAAGACTTCATAAAAGCTGCTAAATTTGATATTAAATTGATTAAAAAAGATGAAAAATAAAAACACAGTGGTGAGTTTAATACAGTACATATTTCCAGATTTTGGCCTGCATTAGCCTCTGCCTTCAAAGATGGCTGCCTTAAACTGTCTTATCAGTGCCTATGACATCACATGGAATCTAATAAATCAAATATATTTTACAATACCTTACCTTGCTTTAGGGAATTCGGGCATAATTTCTGCATAAACTCATACTTTAGTATAAGTAAAGACAGTTTTGAAAACTACTTATATCCTTAGACAGTACAAATCACTTTAAAACACTCTAAGAGTTCATTAATTTCAAATCTAAGAATAAGCACAATAGTGATCTCTGCTAAAAATACATATCGCGTCAGGGCGGACTACCCTGATGACGGTATAACGTCACCTAAAAAGTGTGTTTTCACATGGTTTTCGTAGTTAAATATAGCTTTCTCCATCTCCATGGCTTAAATAGGAAATACCTGTTTGCAATGAGGAATGGGGGTTTAATTTTCACTGTTCACACTTATCTAGGGCATAAATGAGCAGCATTTTGCAGGACCTTGTCAGGTATCAATGACTTATTTGGTTATTTGAGAAAAAAAAATCTTGGTCCAAACTGTTGGTTACCACCTCTATGACACCACATTCTGTTGAACCTAGTCCTATTCAGGGCAACAGCAGCTTTTTATATGGGAAGGTCTTCAAGGTAGTTCATTGGTGGTTCTACCCAGACATTAGTCTGGGGGCTGTTCTCCAAAAAGCTGAACTTCACTATAATGATCATAATTGTGTCTCCACAGATTATTAAAAGAGCAGAAAGCAATCCATTTAGATTCTATTGAATTTGCAATAATAAAAAAAAATCGCAATTGTGTCAATGCAATGTTTCTAAAATACAAACAAACATAACCACAATAATGTCCTAAATATTGACATCACACATTATTCGGTGGTGTTCTTTGTCCTGGCATAGAAATTTGGGTTTTTGATTTTCTTTATTAGCATAGATGCATGTTACACCACTGTATTTATAGGCATTTATCATGTATATAGCGTGGGAGGCACCCCCCGCATGTCGAAGTTGGCATTATTTGCTGTCTTTGTATAGAGATAAATCAATTAAGATCAAAAGATTGTTGTTGGGACAATAAACCCAGTAAACAAACAATTAATTTAAGTGCATACTTTTTGTCAAACTCTAAATAGATTATTAAATTCATAATTTTATGTAATTCCATAAACATTTTTTTATTTCATTTTTTATTTCTATTTCCCTTCATTTTCAATTTAACTAGATAGTTATATTTTATATTTTATTTATCAATATTTCTAACAGCACTGAAAAATTAAACATAAATCAGCGAGGAAAAGAGGATACATGCCAGACTTAATGTATTATTCCAATGCTTACATTTACAAGTGGTCAGATTTCCATGTTTTTGTAACAGTGGCGAGCTTGGTTGCTATAGATACATCTCAAATTGTGCTAATAGACCTGCAAGACAAGGTGACTGACCGGGTAGACCTAATGTGGAGATGTGGTCAAAGTCTGGTGCCAAACACCAATCCACAAACTGCTTACCGTAAACTGCCCAGGCTGGGGCAATTAGTGTAGATCCTAAAAACCCTGCTTTCATTGGGAACTGTCTGATCAGGATCTACACTTTTTGCTGTTATGTCACAAGCAAATTTATCTTCGCATGAAGTTGTTTTTTTTTAATTTTGTAAAAAATATTTTTTTATGGATTGAAGATAAATATTACAGGGAAAGGAGTATCCCTTATCACGCTAGATTTGTTAATATCTTGTACTCACCATTCATAATATTATCACAATTACATGCTGAGATCATTAGATATAATCCTTTAGACCTGGTAGTAAAATAGTGCAGATCTTGATCAGACAGTTCCCACGTAGAACTGGCTAATCTGGATCTGCGCTTTTTTGCCTAGACCTGATTGATTGTGTGCTGCAGTTCAGGTCAAGCACTAACTGACCATAATCCTATAGAAGCCTGGTTGTGCTGGTCATTATTAGCTTGTACATTCGGGACCATTTCCCTGTAGATGTAGTCATTAGACAGTTGTAGGTTGCCAATACATGAATGTTGGAGTTATGAAATACATGTCAGCCAGGGTGTGAGGTCATACGCACACACAGTCTGCTGGGTTGTAAACATGTTTACTCTTAATCACGGTTGATGGTAAAACTGATAGACAGGTAGGACAGATTTTTCCACCAATATCACCAATATTATTTTAGTTATATGGAGATGGTGTTTACTTGAAGCAGATATAGTGCTGCCTTGAATGTGTATAGCATGCCATGAACACCTGGCATGATACCACACCCAGTCACATTATACTGACACCAGGCCAACCAGTCGTAGAACATCCCTTATATTTGCTTGAGCAAGGGAGCTATACGACTACCATTTTGTTTTGTTATGACTTAGTTATGTAGTGGCATGGGATTGAACTTAGGACCTCTAGCGCCTGGAGCCCTCACTCTGCTGGCTGTGCTACCAGATGTGAACCTAAGCAATCAGGTGTCTCTGTCAACATCATATGTTAGAGAACATATAGGGGTAAAGTACCCTTCTTGAAAGAGCTAGGTTGTGGGTTTGATTCCTGGTAGAGGTAATTTTTGGGTGCTGTCACATGCGACGCAGTCTAGAGTTATGAGAAAGCTGGATTTCGGAAGCACACAAGATTGACCCTGCATGACCTTGATTACACACGGTTAGTTATTCATGCCTGGGAAGAAGAAGTGCGTGTACAGAACAAATATGTACATCTAAGGAGACTATACACTTCAAATATTATTTATAACTTGATATCTATTTAAACAGGTTCTTTATACTTTGAAATCCAGATACACGTGAAATGCAGATTCATGAATGAACCAAGCCGCATATGAATAGCATTCATTGTCTGGAGGGAAAAGTTGAAATGGGGAGCAAACTGCTATTAGAATCAGTGTTCTTCTGACTATGCATTGTTTTCTAGGCCGAGATATTTGCAATTTTTTATTTACGACAGAATAATTTTGACCTGTAATCGGGGCACCCATGTTGTAGTGGTTGAGTCACCGATTTGTAACTCCTCTGACTGCTTAGCCTCTCACTGCATGAGTACGAGTCCCATTCAGGGCAAAGGACTTAATGAGAGAAGGTCTTCCAGCTGACTTGTGGTGTACCAGGGGTTCTACCTGGACATGTGTCTGGGGTTTTCCTCCACCAAAAGCTGGATGTTTCTATAATGATCATAAATAATCACTGCAGTATATTTCAAAAACAAAAAAACAAAACACCTGTAATCATGTACAGGGTCAAACTTACATCACCCAAACAACAATTCTGAGCAATTCAATTTTCCTCTTAGTTAAATTTGTAGAATTACTGACTTTATCAAATGTTAAGCTAACTAATGCTTTTCCTGTGGAATTAAATCCACTGAATACTCAGTTTGAATTTTGTTTACATCATTTGCATCGTAAGATCAACAGATCAACCATGCTATTTTTGTTTTTTGTTTGTTTTTGTATATTTTTTTGCTGCATCACACTGATACAATTATGGTCATATTGACGACAGTTAGCTACTTATTGGGTGAATGAAGACCACAGACATATGTCCTGGTAGAACCACCAGTGCACGGCTGGTCAGCTGGAGTTGCTCCCCTTATGAAAGTTATGGGCCTGACTGGGACTCGAACCCACACAGTCAAGGTCTGAGAAGTTACAAGTCATTGACTTGAACCGCTTAACCAAATACGGCACATAATGTCTTTAAACCACAGTATATGCTTGAAGATGATAAAATGCTACATTCTCTGTTATATTGAACAGAGCAACATTCAGACCATTTCATTGTTGCACTCATTTGACTGTTGTAGTTGCTAAATCATGGATAATTGTTTATACTGGCTGTCCCATTTATGAAATACACCTCAGCAAATTATAAATACATTTCATTGAGAATGGGGTATTTTAATACTCATAGGCTGTTAACACTTTTCATGCTACTTTTGTTAATACCTAATACCAAATTATTAGCCATCTGATCACACAGTTACTAAATACATGCAAAGGTTATAAGAAATAGTGATATAAACTCTGCAGAAAATATTGTAGATTTTAATCAGACAGAGGCTGGCTGGTCTGGATCTACACTCTTTGCTTGATCAATCTTTGCTCAGTAGACTTAGGGTGTATTTTCTTGGTTGATTTGATTCTTTCACTCCATGATAAAGACTCTTTTGCAGTGGAGGTATTATTGTTGGTGTACCTCAAACAGCAGGGTGAGGATTATTGTCATTTTAACAAGACATTTGAATCAATAAGCCTTCGTAATTTAATAATTTTGACATTGCACTTCAGAAATAGAGGGTCAAAGGCTTGAACCATATCCTGGTCACAAGGTGTAACAAGATGGCAGCAAGGGCAGAGTTGTAGTTTACAAAGGGGTTGTTTACTTTAAATGTGGATTGTGACAGTTTGAACCAAAATTTCTTTTCTCAAATAACCAAATAAGTCATTGCTACTTAAAATGGTTGTGCAAAATGCTGCTCATTGCTGCCCTACATCAGTGTGAACAGTGAATCATAAATCCTCATTTCTCATATTTCTCATTGCAAACGGGTATTTTCTGTCTGAGCCTAACTGCACTATTTCAACTACAAAAACCATGTGACAACTTACTTTTGAGATTATGTCTGATCATCATCCAGGTAATTCGCTCTAATGTTGATATCCTTTTTTAGCAGACGTCAATATCGTTCTTATTTATAGATTCGTAATGATTGAGCTTTAGAGTGTTTTTATCGCAATTTGTACTGTCTAACAATATAATCAGTGTTCATAACCATCTTTATGTATACTAAATTATGAGTTTATGCAGAAATTATGCCCTAATTCCCCAAAACAATGGTATGGTATTGTTACATAAATTTGATACAGGCAAACTGTCGGATACCACCTTTAGCACAAAAACTACATATAATTGTTTATCTTCACCGATTTTCACTGTCTCAAAATGTGATTGATGACGCGCTGAAGAATGAAGTCTACTGTGAACACGTTTGCTGGATGTTAAGGGATAGGATCTAAGCTGTAATCAGAAATCATTGAGCAATAATTTAAAAAAAATGTCACATCAAAAACTGTCGTGATTGTCACATTAAAAAACTGTCGTAAGATAATGATAGTCAAATATGTTTAATTTCGATTATTTATTTTGTTATTATTTTTTATGTAGTATTGTTCTTTTATTTGATTTGTCAAGCAAGGGAGATTACTGTGATGGGAATCTTGCTGACATTTTGTCATTTTATATCATCGTAATATCCAATAACCGGATACTATCTGTATAGTGTTGATGGGTATCTGGATAGAAAAGTCGGTATTCCTTAACATCCCTAACTAAATTCTTCACTCAAAAATAAATACACTTATGAGTGCATGTCCCCGACATATACATTTAGATTGAGTGTAAGGCTTTTGTAGATTGTTTTGGATTTTTTTTATTTATCATGACATCTGACCTTGTTTATCCATGTCACCATGCCTCCACAACAGGCTTTCAAGGACAGTCTCCTGAATGAATGTCTTGTGAGGTTGTTAAAGATGATATCGGACAGTTTGGACCAAAAATATTTTCAGTAAACATGTTAATAAACCATTGTTACCTGAACAGATATCGCGAAATGTTGTTTATTGACGTCCTACACCTGTCTGAAAAGTGAACCATGATGCCACAATCGTCATTACAAACATGTATTTCCTATCTGAGCCACTCTGCACAGTTAGCTATTTTTAAACTAAGAAAACCATGAGACCACTTATGTTTAAGCTCATCCACGTCATCAGCTGTGACTTCGATGTCTATTTTTAGCAGGAATCCTAATCGTTCTTATTTATAGATTTGAAAAGAATTAACATTTTAAGTGTTGATTAAAGAGTTTTACTCCCCAAAAGTTGAGATACTGTTGAAAGCATAGACTGAAGAAATATTTTTTTCTGCAGAAATTATGTGCAAATACTCCAAAACAGAGGTCAGATATTGTTACATATATTAGTTATAGGCAAACTGTTGGATTAAAAATGCACCAATGCCTGTAAACAAGTGGCATTGGCCCAAAACATTGTGTTCTTGCACTGTTTGGTGTCGTAGAGATATAGTTTACTAAGGGTGTGGCTGTCAATTGTCGAATTGAAATACCTTTCATCAGATCTTTTTTAAACTATTATCTTTATTACCCGTGTAACTTTTTTTTATCAGATGTGATAATTAGTCTTGAGGTATGTGGCCATATCCATTTTCCCTATATTGATATTCTGCCAAGTCTTTCCACTTCTTTTTAAGTGATCCCTTAGTTTTTATCCTTAGCTTGTATAAACTGAATTGTGAATGAGAGACATTAGTGGATAATCTCCCCTGAATAATCCCAAATTGCAAGTAGGTCCTTTCATTTGGATTACTCAGGTTTTATGCTTGTACTCTATGGAGTGTATGTTGACTTTTGTATGCCTTTCTTGTGATACCCAGGCAAACCATCATCAACAAACACCTCCATTTTCTTGTTTACATAACATATCTCTAAGTATTTCAATGGATTTAAAGCTAAAATTGATGCTAAAGTAAGGCATTTCACTGTTTTTAATTGCACCATCTACAAAAGAAAGGGTGATAAAGTCCAAGAATTCCACCTACCTATTTTTGAGAAAATCTGCTTACGGTTTTCATGACTGATTGGGTAAGTTATATTTTGAGATAAAAAAAATAATATACTATGCAAGCACCATTTCTTTAACTGATCTGTCACGCTCTGCAGATGGATGAAAGAGTATTGGTGGGGTGTTAAAATATTACAAAACTTACATTGGAGTAGAGATCAGTTATTTAAAATATATGTCTTGACTTCAGTATATAGATAATAACGCTTTGTCCTTTAATTTTCTGATACTACCTGCTCATATGCAAGATTATTAAACTGTTAAATTAGTTTTGCTTTAATGTTATCAAGCCATTTTTTTTTATATAACCATTCAATCATTGTATTCTTTCAAAACATGATCATCATGATAGGAAAACACATCATGTCATCAACTCATGATTTCTGACCCATTTGAATGCATGAATATTGACAAAGGGGATACATGACTGTGCTCAGATAATAGCAGTGATTGCTTAAATGGGCGTGAATCAAATTCTTTGATCTTCTCAAGCTGAAAACGAAAATAGATATAGTGTTATACTTTTATATCATTAAAGGGTTGAGTAATATTAAAATAACAATTATGATAATTTTTATATACAAAATGTCAGTCTATTATACTCCAGTTATTTTATTGATGCATATTTGTTTGTATTGTTTATTATGGTTAATTATCCCACAAATAATCCTTCAGTTATTTTGAAATGGGTCACCTTATTGTTGAAGTAAAATAAAATATTACTGGTATTTGTATACATAATACAGAAATATTTTCAAAGTGGAAGTACATTTCCCAAATATCAATATCCCAAATATCATGTAATGCATCAAAGTATTGAAGGAACATAAACCAGTACCTGGACAAAAAAAGTCAGATAAAAGCCCTTGTGTTTTTTTGAAAGACCAGACAAAAACCCACAATCCACTTTTTCTACCCAGACAAAATCTCTCCCATCATTTTTCCTACAACCACAAACCATCCCTGGTGGACTGGAGGGATTTGGTCTGGTCCTTTCAAAATAGTGACAGTTATTTTTGTCCTGGGATGTCTTTGTTCATGATATGTAAAAAACAAGTGCCAGCACTGTCCATGTATAGAAGACTGTCCTTGAAAGCCTTAGTGAGGGCATGTTGACATGGATAAACAAGGTCTGATGTCATGATAAATAAAAAAAGTACAGAACAAAATCTTTACAACCCTTACACTAAATGTCAGTGAGACAACAACAGAAAAATCCTGCAAGACAATTGCTCATAAAATAATATAGAGATTTTACACTGCTTATCATGAATTAATGGTGGAATCGGACAGTTTGAACCAAACCTTTTTCTCAATAACCACATAAGTCATTGTTACCTAAAAAGATCCTACAAAATGCTGTTCATTGATGCCCTAGATCTGTGTGAAAAGTAATGCATAAATCTGTACTTGTCATCGCAAAATGGTATTTTCTATCTGAGCCACACTGCAGAGATAGCTTATCTAAACTAAGAAAACCATGTGACCTCATACTTTTGAATTCACTTTATATCATCATCTGGTCAATGAACCATGACATTGATGTCTATTTTTAGCAGAAATCCCAATCATGCTTTTTATAGATTTTGAAGAAACTTGATATTTAGTGCGGATTTGTTTCATGATTTATTTTGTCCAACAATTAAAGTAGTGTTTATAATGGTCTTTATTTAGACTAAAGTACGAGTTTATTTAAAGATCATGCCAAAATTTCACCAAAGCAAGGGTAAGATATTTTTACATGTATTTGATATAAGCAAACTGATAACACCTTTAATAAAACTCAGTTGGGGTTAAACTGGAGCAGCAAGCTCCCGCTGATTAGCCGTCTGATTCGGATCTGCACTATTTGAATCCGAGTCTTTAGAAATATGTTAATTCAATTGTGTTGTAGATGTTAGATAAGGACAATTGGGATTGGGATTAGCCATCATTTTTGCTGATACTGCGCAGCGACATTTCTATCATTATAGCACAGGGGCACTTATGAGGTGCCCAGGGACTGAACCCGGCCGGTCCATTATACTGACACAGACGAGTCAGGCGTAATGCTGTCCCTTAGCCCCGAGCGTTAGGAGGGAAGCCACTTCTACCAACTTTAAAGTCTTTGGTTTGACCCGGCCGGGGTTCGAACCCACGACCTCCCGATCCGCAAGCCGACGCTCTACCACCTGAGCTATTGCGGCCGGTTAAGGACAATAGATAAGCATGAGTTAATATACAAAATTTTGTTTGTTTGTTTGGTTTTTGAAATACATTGCAGCGACCATTTATGATCATTATAGCAACATCCTGCTTTTTGGTGGAGGAAGACTGCGGACACATGTCTGGGTAGAACCACTGGCACACCACAAGTCAGCTGGATGACCTTCTCACATTAAGGCCCTTGCCCCGAACGGGACTCAAACCCACACGGTGGGAGACTTAGCAGTCAGAGGCGTTACAAATCGGCAACTCTACCACTACGCCATGGGTGCCCTTATAAACAAAAAGTAGCATGATATCAGATAACAAAAGAGTGAAAGAAATAGGTTTGGTTAGAACAACTTTCTTATGATTGAGAGGGTCTGGTCTCTCAGATAACCTGACCTGGAGTGCATCAGTGGTTCTACTCCAAGGTTCCTGGGTTTTTTCGTCACCAATGGACGCAGATGTTTTCATAATAACCCTAATTGTGCCTGTGAAATGTAGAAAACAACAGTTTGTGTATCCTGTTTAAATTATTTCTGACTGGATTTGTCTGAAAGTTGTTTATTCACATAATCCAATGATAACTAGCCAGTTAACCCCCACTTATATCTGTCAATACAAGACAATGGTGTACAACAACATTCTCCCTTAAAATCTGCTAGCACGTACAAATAGATCAAGCGTAGGCAGTAGTGTAGTTCCAAATCAGGCAGCTCTTGCTGGGAGTTGTCTGATCAGGATCTACACTATATGAGGCCGAGTATGTGTCAGTATTTGTAATATCCTTTGTCTGAAATTGTTAGAAAATAACTTAGATTTAAAGGGTGTTTCTCATAGTTTGCCAATATTAATTACATTTACCAATATATTATCCCTGTTTTGAGGGTTTCTGGCATAACATCTTGTAATTTAGCGTAAGTAAAGATGATTTTGAACACTTCCTCAGTTGTTAGACAGTGCACATCATGAAGTTAATTGTTAAAAATGTTCATTCTTTCTGAATCTATTAATAAGCACTACAGGGATTTCTGCTAAAAATTGTTAGAGCGATTTATACGAACGATGATGTAACATGTTCTTAATAGTAAATGGTCATGTAGATTTCTTTGTTTAAAAATAGATAACAGTGCAGCATGGCTCAGATAGGAAAACATGTTTGTAATGGTGAGCTATTTTATGGTCAACTTTTCATATTGATGTTTGACAACAATAAGCCGTGTCACTTAGAATCTTTTCAGGAAACAATAATTCATGTGGTTGTTAGAGAGAAAAAAGTCTGATCCAAACTGATGTGTACCTGCTTTAAAGGTGGTGTCAAACAGTTTAGATACAAATATTTTCATTAAACATCCCCAAAAAACATTGTTATCTGAACAGATCTCGCAAAATGTTGTTTATTGATGTCCTACACATATCTGAAAAATAACCCATAATGCCACAATTGTCATTACAAACATGCATTTCCTATCTGAGCCACACTGCACAGTTAGCTATTTTTAAACTATGAAAAACATGTGACCACTTATGTTTTAGTTCATCCGCGTCATCCACTGTGAGGTTGATGTCTATTTTTAGCAGGAATCCTAATCATTCATATTTATAGGTTTGAAAAAAGAATGAACATTTTAAGTGTTGATTTATGAGTTTTACTGTCTTTAAATTGGAAATTACTTTTGAAAATGGTCAAAGCTTAGAGTAAAATATGTTTTTTGTCTTCAAAAAAATATGCTCAAATACACCAAACAGAGGCCAAATAGTGTTACATGTATAAGATATAGGTAAACTGTTCAATACCACCTTTAAACATATGTAACCAACTAAGGGTCGTTATAGTTACCACATCTGTCAGTCACAGGCACTGCATCCATGCCATTACCAACCACAGAACTCCCAGTTCATCAATTCTGCAGCAGATTCTGTAGTTATAAATAGTCGCACAAATATTAATTAGCGGGCAGTCCAGGTGAGTGACCTGTGGTCTTATGAGGCCACTGCGGCCATTAGACAATCAATACACAAACTGTTACCATCATTGACCACTAGTGACCACAACCTATTGTCTAACATGCCCACTCCCAGATTGCCTGTGACATTTCAAACCGTCCACAGCAGGCTTAACAGAGATATGTAGGATTACCATAACCATTATCTTTATAATCTTGCTAGTGGTAGAGTCGGGACAAGGGACATGCAGGAAGGTATTCCGGCTGACCAGCGGTGCACCAGTGGTTCTGCCCATTATTTTCCTGGGGTCTTCCTCCACTAAATTGCTGGATTTCGCTATAATGATCATATTTGGTTGCTGCGATGCACTTCAAAAACAAAGGAAACAAATCTTGCTACATGTCAGTCTTAGCCTTTTGCATATTGACAACAGCTAACATACTCAAATTCTAGGTTATTTGCCTGTAATAACGTGCAGAGTTTATAAGACATACAGATGAAGGAACCGGCTGATCTGGGTAGATAGTTTCCATGTGATGTATTAGGCACTGATAAGACTGTTTTAGGCAGCCATCTTTGAAGGCAGAATCTAATGCAGGTCAAAATCAGGAAATATGCGCTGTATTAAACTCACCACTGTGTTTTTACTTTTCAATCTATTTTACTGAACTTTATATCAAACTCCCTGCTTTAGAGTCAGGTGCTGAACCCTTGACGTCCTGCTCAAGAGTCAGGTGCTAAACCCATGACTCCCTGAGTCAGGTGCTGAACCCATGACTCCCTGCTCCAGAGTCAGGTGCTAAACCCATGAATCCCTGAGTCAGTTGCTGAACCCATGACTCCCTGCTCCAGAGTCAGGTGCTAAACCCATGACACCCTGCTCCAGAGTCAGGTGCTAAACCCATGACTCCCTGAGTCAGGTGCTAAAACTATGACAACCGGCTCCAGGGTCAGGTGCTAAACTAATGACTCCTTGCTCAAGAGTCAGGTGCTGAACCCATGATTTCCTTCTCCCGAGTCAGCTGCTGAACTAATGACTCCCTGCTCTTGAGTCAGGTGCTGAACCCATGACTCCCTGCTCTTGAGTCAGGTGCTGAACCCATGACTCCCTGCTCCAGAGTCAGTTGCTGAACCCATGATTCCCTGCTCCAGAGTCAGGTGCAGAACCCATGACTCCCTGCTCCAGGGTCAGGTGCAGAACCTGTAACTCCCTGCTCCAGAGTAAGGTGCTAAACCCGTGACTCACTGCTCTAGACTCAGGTGCTGAACCCATGACTCACTGCTCCAGACTCAGGTGCTGAACCCATGACTTCCTGCTCCAGAGTCAGGTGCAGAACCCATGACTCACTGCTCCAGAGTCAGGTGCTGAACCTGTGACTTCCTGCTCCAGAGTTAGGTGCTGAACCCCTGACACCCTGCTCCAGAGTCAGGTGCTGAACCCATGACTTCCTGCTCCAGAGTCAGGTGCTGAACCCATGCCTTCCTGCTCCAGAGTAAGGTGCTAAACCCATGACTTACTGCTCTAGACTCAGGTGCTGAACCCATGACTCCCTGCTCCAGAGTCAGGTGTGGAACCCATGACTCACTGCTCCAGAGTCAGTTGCTGAACCCATGGCTCCCTGCTCTAGAGTCAGGTGCTGAACCCATGGCTCCCTGCTCTAGAGTCAGGTGCTAAACCTGTAACCTTCTGCTCAAGAGTCAGGTGCAGAACCCGTGACTCCCTGCTCCTACTTTGTCAGACAGCCCTTTGGAGAGCATTAGCCACACAGTTGAGACACTCCTAAAATCAGCCCTTGTCATGTGTCATATTGTTAAAAACCCATACTAAATTCTCTTACATACATTTTATGTGTCAAGGTTAATTTACCTTTGAAAAGGGACTAAACAGCAAATAGTGTATATCCTGATCAGACAGCTACCATTACCTGGACTTACACTATTTTTCTAATCCATATAAATATAGAGGATCAACAGGATAAGTGTAAACACTGTTTGTTATTTTGACAAGTGGCTTCTTCTTAAGGCATATATAATGATAACTCATATAAAAACCACATTCTCTCAAGTCTGGGTATTTATTTGACATTTTTAATTTCAAATATTTTTTTTGGGACGGAGAAGAAAGACAATATTTCGCATCCATAATATTTCCTGTACCCAAGGCATTGAAGAGCAAGACTTTAAATACCACACCCATTATAACACTCTTACCCTGCTCCAGAGTCAGGTGCTGAATCCGTGACACCCTGCTCCAGAGTCAGGTACTGAACCCGTGACTCCCTGCTCCAGAGTCAGGTGTTGAACCCATGACACCCTGCTTCAGAATCAGGTGCTGAACCCCTGACTCCCTGCTCCAGAGTCAGGTGCTGAACCCGTGACACCCTGCTCCAGAGTCAGGTGCTGAACCCGTGATTCCTTGCTACAGATTCAGGTGCTGAACCCGTGACTCCCTGCTACAGAGTCAGGTGCTGAACCTGTGACTCCCTGCTAAAGAGTCAGGTGCTGAACCCGTGACTCCCTGCTCCAGGGTCAGGTTCTGAACCCGTGACTCCCTGCTCTAAAATCAGCTGCTGAACCCGTGACTCACTGCTACAGAGTCAGGTGCTAAACCCGTGACTCCCTGCTACAGAGTCACGTGCTGAACCTGTGACTCCCTGCTACAGAGTCAGGTGCTGAACCTGTGACTCCCTGTTACAGAGTCAGGTGCTAAACCTGTGACTCCCTGCTACAGAGTCAGGTGCTAAACCTGTGACTCCCTGCCACAAAGTCACGTGCTGAACCTGTGACTCCCTGCTACAGAGTCACGTGCTGAACCTGTGACTCCCTGCTACAGAGTCAGGTGCTGAACCTGTGACACCCTGCTCCAGAGTCATGTACTAAATCCATGCCCCCCTCTCTACTCCAGCATCGAAGCCAAATCCATGACTCCCTGCACCTACCTGGGCAGACAGCCCTTTGTAGAGCATACTTGCCACACTGTTTAGACACTCCTTCAATCAGCCCTTATCATGCTTCATATTGTTAAAAACCAATACTAAATTCTTTTCCTTTTTTTTATACATTTTATGTGTCAAGGTTAACTTACCTATTAAAAGAGACTAAACATCAAAAAGTGTATATCCTGATCAGACAGCTTCCAGTACCTGGACTTACACTATTTTTCTAATCCATACAAATATATAGGATCAACAGGATAAGTGTAAACACTGTTATTTTGACAAGTGGCTTCTTCTAAAGGCATATATAATGATTACTCATATAAAAAACACATTCTCCCAAGTCTGTGTATTTATTTGTCATTTTTAATTTGAATTTTTTTTTTTTGGATGGAGAAGAAAGACAATATTTTGCATCCATAATATTTCCTGTACCCAAGGCATTGAAGAGCAAGACTTTAAATACCACACCCATTATAACACTCTTACCCTGCTGTTTATGTGTTAATAAAGCTCGGATAAATAATGTTTATCCAGATCAGCCAGCTCTCAGCAGGGTTTATCTGGACCTTCACTATTTGTTTAGTCAGTCATATTTTATTACAGTGTCTCGACACAGACCATATTCGGTCAAAGTATTTTAATGTCAATTACATGTATGATCTGTTTAAGACTGTGTCAGATTCTAAACTTGTTTGCCTCTTGAATGAGACTAATATTCTTAATAAGTTAGCAATTTTTAAATTATTTATTTAAACCGTTATACCTTTTTAAACCGTTTAATATATTAACCTTTTTTTCAATTAAACTGCACATTATTTTAACCAGATTGATTTTTATATTTTTCTATATTTTACTGACATAGTTTAGTTTTAATCTGATTATGTTCTGTTCGTGTTTTACTTCTTTGTATTCGGCGCCGTATGACCTGTTAAGTGTCGGTGTGCCGTAAAACCCAAAATACAAAAAATACAAATACAATTCGTACATAACAGCCTTAGCGTTACTATATTGTTTAATTCAGTGAGTTAAAATTAAAGCAGAAATCCACAGTTTCGAATCATGATGAACCTTCTTCAAGAATATTTCAAGGTATTATCCCCGAAGGGGGCACCTGTGGCGTAGTGGTAGAATCGCCGACTTGTAACACCTTTTACTGCTCACCGCATGCATTCGAATCCTATTCAGGGAAAAGGACTTATTGAGGGAAGGTCTTCCAGCTGACTTGCGGTGTGCCAGTGGTTCTACCCGGCCATTTGTTTGGGGTTTTCCTCCACCAAAATAGCTGGACGTCACTGTAATGATCATAATTGGTAGCCGCGATGTATATCAACAATGAAAACAACACATATAGGTCTTAAAATAGCTACCTGCTTACCAGATAATTATTTCTGAACCCCATGATAAAAGAATGGCAAGTTATACATTTTCATTCATGTTTAAATGCATGTGTTATCGTGTGTACACCACTGACAGAGGCAAGTCAAGGTTAGGCAGGTATTGTAAGCACTCACCGCCAATCATCAATTTATTATTCAACAAAAGACATCTGGCCTAATTCAATCATACTTAATAAAAATCTGTTTTATAAATTGTTTAAAGGTAGTAACAGACAGTTTGATGTTGCAAAAATGGGCAGACAATTTAAACTGCAAGCCTGCTAGACATAAAGTGGTCAAGCATAGGCAGATAGTGAAGACCTAAACCAGCTTGCTGTCTGATTATAGATGTGTCGAGGTTAACTAACCTACTAATAGAGATCAAACATAAATAGTGTAGGTCCTGATCAGACAACTCACAGAAGGGCTAATCTGGACCTACATTATTTGTCTAAGCTGTGTTAATATGTTTAACATACCGTAAACTTCGTATTTAACACCCCCAGGGCGTTACAATTTCCAAAAAGGGCGTTAATTAAAATTCAGTTACCTGTACTTTTACAAGTTTTAGGAGTTAAGTTTAATTTAGTTAAAAGTGAAATTACCACTGTTATTCATAGGATTAGTGGATTATTGAAGACTTTATGTAGACAGATGGTGAATAAAGACAGATTTTTTTTTATAATTACTTTTTTAAATAGTTTCTTCCTTCATATTTTTTTTCTGAAAATCACTGTGGGCGTTTATTAGAGAGGGGGCATTTATTACAAAGTTTACGATATATTAATTGTCTGCAAAACACATCATGAACTTTATGTTTAGTTTAGTTTCAGTTAAGTTCATTTTAAATCAGCCAGAAGGTTGCATGACCCACGTAGCAAACAGGACAATGCAAACAGTACAAAACATAATGGATGTAGAAATAATGTATAAATCTATAAACGTGCTACATGTCTGTTTAGCAGAATAAAAATTACTAAATAGTTCTATAAATTGTTAAAAGTGGTATCCGAAAGTTCGAACAAAATCTTTTTTTCTCAAATAACCAAATAAGTCCTTGTTACATGAAAAAAACCTGCAAAATGCTGTTTACTGATGCCTTAGATCTGTGTGAACAGTCAGGCATGAATCACCACTCGTCGTTGCAAAAATGTGTTTTATATCCAAGCAACGCTGCAGAGAAAAGCTTATTTTAAACTTAGAAAACCACGTGACCATTTACTTTTGTGATAATGCTATATAGTCATCATGGTAATCCAATCTGACTTCAACATCTATTTTTAGCCAAGACCACTATCCCGCTTTTTATAGAGTTGGAAAGAATGAACAGTTATTGTGATTTTTTTGCAATTAGGACTGTCTAACAATACAGTTCAACATCACCTATATTAAAGGTGGTATCCGACAGTTTGCATCAAAACTATTTTCATCAAACATTTAAGTAAATGATTGTTTTCTGAACATATGTCGCAAAATCCTGTTCATCGATGTCTTACACCTGTATGAAAAGTGAACCACTATGCCACAATCATAATCACAAACATTTATTTCCTATCTGAGCCACGCTGCACAGTTAGCTATTTTTAAACTATTATAGCTCATCCATGTCATCTGCTGTGACGTCGATGTCTTTTTTTAGCCAGAATTCCAATTGTTCTTTTTTTTAGATTTGAAAATAATGAATATTTTAATATTGTTAAACATGTTTTACTGCCTAAAATTGAGATTCTGTTGAAAATCATCAAAGTTTAGACTACAGTATGATTTATTTCTGAAGAAATTATGTGCAAATTACACAAACAGAGGTCAGATATTGTTACTTCTATTAGATATAGGCAAACTGTCAGATGCCACCTTTAAAACTAAGGTATGGGCTTATGAAAAAATTATGCCCAGATTTAACGTTGGAGTGATGTCGACATCAAAATTGTGCTGGTCTCAGACTTACCATATGCGATTTATTTTGCCTTGTAGACACAAATAACATATTGCAAGTCCAAAACGATAAGCAGTTTCAGAAATTAGACACCTTGAAGAATAAATTTTCATTTTTTTTTCAATTTTCAGAATGGGGTCATTTTTAAGCCTTCATGAACCTAGCCCTATCAAAGTTAGATAATTGCTACATGTATTTGAGATAGGCAGACTTTTCAGATATAACCTTTAAATGGTAGTATCAAATGTTCGGATCTGGTAAATAGGACAGAAAATTTAGATTGTAAACCTGCTAAACAAACATATCAGGTGTAGGCTGAAGAGCCAGATGAGACCACCGGACATGGTAGTGCAATCAGTTGAGTGTCCGCTTCAGGCATGGGAGGCATCAGGTTCAATCCCGGGCCGTGACATACCAAAAGTCATTAAAAAATTGTAGTGGCATTGCTCCCTTGCTAACGCTTAAGCAAATAAAGAGCAGTTCCATGACTGGTTGGCCCGGTGTCAGGATAATGTGACTGGGTGTAGTATCTACATGCCAGGTGTCCACAGCATGCTATACAGTGAAGGCAGCACTATATCTGCTTCAAGTAGACACGGTCTCCAGAAAACTGAAATACTGTTGGTGGGACGATAAACCCAATAAACAAACATCCAAACCAGACGAGACTGTTGTCTGATTGGGATGAATATTATATACTGCAGAGTCTCAGGCAATATGTCTAGACAACTTTACTGGTTTATGAGAGAGGATGAATGAGAATGGGATTGTAAGACTTAAAAAATTGTTACACAATGTCCCCTGGAGTAAATGGTGAGAGAGCTATTAATCTGTCATGTTCTATGAAGATGATAGATATCCAGATATCAGTTGAAATCATCCAGAACGTTATATTGACAATGCTTGATGCTTGCTGCAAAATGCAATGCAGAGAAAGTGGCACAATGTTCAATAATGCATAGAGATGGGTGACAGTACCTTTTAGAACACGATGAGAAGTGAGAATTGTATTCTTTTCATTTCAAATATCACTGCACAGTTTTATCTTGCTCCGGAGTATACTCTATAAAAATTCTTCAACCTTTTGTCATTAGAGTATCTAGCAGTAGTGGTATAAGTTTCGTAGTTAAGATTTTGGTTAGTTTCAAATTACCTTTTGCAGCATATTTTTCCATAATGCATTCACAGAATTTTTAGCTTAGTTAATTGCTAGATTTTGGAAAGGTCTGTAGTGCAAATCTCAGCTTTTTTTGCTCACTTTTAATACCTGGAAAGAGTAAGAATAAGACTTTGAGTGCTACAAAAAAAGCCTAAAATGCCTCATACATGTTGGTCGCAGTAACAAAAACCTCAAATAAACGATACACATCAAGTACACCGTTAACAGAGGCAAGCTCAGAATTATACAATTATATTTATGTATAAATACACATGTAATCATGTGTACACCATCAATAGAGGCAAGCCAATAGTTTTTAGCTCACCTTAACATGTCCAGGTTAGGTATTGTGAGCACTCATCACCAGTCATCATGCTTTCCTACCACCTTTAAAATGCAGTATCTCTGCTTTGGTAGGCTCTCTATAAATATTGTACACAATGTTTTGATCACTTATGAAAACATGGCTGCCAGGAACACTGCCATTTTCCATATATGGCTATATTAAAAAACTTGAACACACTTATTGTCAGATGAAAACTTTTGATATATAATTGAAACTGATTATACAGATTATTGACTGACTGACAACTGATTTATTTAAGGGTCAGCACTTACATTCGTATTTTATCATGACCTGAACAGATTAGATTATTCTTTATTTCTTCTTGTGTATGTTTCTGTCAACAATATTACAATTATTATAAGTAGTTCAAATATTGCTGATATTTCTTGCTCATTGCATTTTTTCAAGTCTATAGCTGTCAGGTGAGCTTTTGTAATAATTAATGGTAATGATTACAAACCATCACTTAAAAAAAATGAACGTTTCTTCTTTTGTTGAGTGTAATTATGATGCATATTTTTGTCTGTAAAATGATGTATTTCTTCTCGTTACTCGAGGTCACTTTTGTGTGTGCGTGTTTCAATTAGATATTTTTGTTCTGAACATGGCTAATTTCTCTTGACAATAAAATTCATGAATTTGTAATCTCCCAAACAAGAAAATATGATAATTTTACAATGTTGCATGAAAAAATTTTGCATAAAAAGACCGTTAAATTGGATCTGTGGGGTAGGTCAACTTGACCGTTTGAGTCAGCTTCCCAATACTAAAGAAATAAAACAGCTCAATAAAGGAACAATGTGAAAATATAAATTCCTTACAATGTTCAAATATGGGTGCTTATCTTACAATTACAGCATGTACAATATGTCAATATTATTTAGACCTTTCCAACAAGAGAAAGATAATATAGATTGAAGCAGGTATATAGCATGACATATGAACTCTTTTTCCATTCTAAAGCTGTCAAATTACCTTAAATAAGCTCTTCTACATGTACTAAATCACTCTTCATAATCATAAGTCATTAGAGGTTGTTTTTTTTGTTTTTTTTTAGCTCACCTGGGTAAAGCTCAGGGTGAGCTACTCTGCTCTCCCACTGTCTGGTGTTTAATGTCATGCCTTGAGATCATTCTTCAAACAACATCTCCTTTGAAACTGCCAGAAGTTTCAGCAGGCTGAGGGAACAAAAAGTTGTTTAAAGAAAGTTTATCTGTCAAAAAACACAGCTGCCAGGGGCATGACCATTTTCCATATATGGCTAATAACTTCTTTTTTTTCAGAAACTCTACAATCTAGAGCTTTGATTTTGGTATACTTGTTCCTTGGGTGTTGCTGTATAAGATTGTTAAAAGAATTTTAATTTGTCAAAAAAAAAACAACATGGCCCCCAGGGGCTTGGCCTGACCCCCAGGGGATTGGCCTGACCCCCAGGGGCCTGACCATTTTTTCATAAATAATTATATCAGAAAAAGTTGAAAATCTTTTCGTCAGAAATGTCAAGACCTAGAGCCTTCATATTTGGTAATCATAGTCCTTGGGTGGTATCTAGATTGTAAAAAGAATTTTGATTTGGCAAGAAACATGGCAAGGGCATGGCAATTTTTCTTTGTTTTGCTACATAGGAAAACTAGAAGAGATATGGATTTATATTTGATATTCATATTCCCTGAGTGGTCCTCTCTCAAGATTGTTCAAAGAATTAAGATAAATAAAAAATTATTGCCATGACTATATTTATAGCTATGCAGTAAACAAAAATTAAACTGATTGTCCAAATGTTGCTTGTGTACATGTATAACAACAATTTTACTTTATACAAAGCTGGTACTCCTTTCTCTTTATTACTAAATGTCTACATCACTCAGGTGAACAATACAGGGCCATCAAGGCCCTCTTGTTAGTATATTGCACACAAACTAAACATAAAAAGTGCAGATCCTGTCCAGACAGCGGGCTTATTGGGATTAGTACCATTTATCTAATCCTGGTCAATAAGTATCAAGGAAATATAATAATATTATTATTATATTTTTATGGGTTTCTTCCAGATTTTAGTGCCCAATACCATGTTTTAACAATTTTTTGAACAATATAGAAAATATTTAGTCAGCTTAGGAAAAATTAATTAAGCTTAAGCAAATATTTCTGACCCCACCGCCCACAATAGCTCAACTGGTAAATCGTCGGCTTGCAAATTGGGAGGTTGCGGGTTCAAACCCGGGCTGGGTCAAAAAACCAAAGACTTTAAAATTGGTAGTAGTGGCTTCCCTCCTTAACACACTGAGCCAAGGGGACAGCTTTTTTATTTATTTTTTTAAATGCATTGTAGTGACCAATTATGATGATTATAGCAATGTCCAGTATAGCAATTTATAGCAATGTACAGCAGCTGCTATTCTGGTAGAGGAAGAACATAGATAGGGTAGAACCACAGAGGCACAGTAGGTCAGTTGGAAGACTGATTCTCATAATAAGTCCTTTTACCCCTAACGAGACTCGAACCCACACTGTGAGAGGCTAAGCAGTCAGAGGAGGTACAAACAATTGTAGCATGTTCAGGGATAACAAGAGATGTTCTACATCAGCTGTAGTATCCAATTATTCTATTACTGGTAAGTTATGTAAACTACTGCCTCAGTTGTTTTCACGATTATTGAATTGATATGTACACATCACAGCAGAGCATTCACTACCCCCTTGATTCACTTGCTTCCTTTCAGTTTAGTGCTGGCCGTCACAGGATTCACTAGCTGTCTGTGTATTTTCATGCTGTTTGTTCTACTGTTGGGGTGTTGATTGCTGTATAATGTTGTGAGCGGAGGAGATAATTACAGTTTAAACTACAGTGTATTCAATTTTCTTTCAGTGCTCAGGACTTGTTGACAGGAAAGAAGCAAACAAATTTAATAGAGCGATTGAATTGTGTCCAGCTTTACAAGGTTAGTATGTTGATAATGTTTTAATAGCTTATTGTTTGTAACATTTATGTTTAACACCTGATGTTGGTATCTGACAGTTTGCCTATGCCTAATATATGTATATACATTTTCAAGAAAAAGATAATGTTATAATTTGTAAAATATGTTGATATTTTTAAGTAAATTACTAAAAATTTGTTGAACTAGATTGTGGGATATTTTTCTTGCCGATAGAGATGGTAACTTTTACTTAGAGATGTGGAAATCTGTAACAAAAACATTTTAGTTTCTTAAAAGCAGATTCCAATTATTGTGCAACATAGTAGCTATGTCTGCAGAGCTGAGTATGTCTTCATAGGTATGAATATGTACAAAAGTTGTATGGCAAAGTTGTTAAATGTGGTGTCCGATAGTTTGGACCAAAATTTCTTCTCTCATTTAACCAAATAAGTCATAGTTACCTGAAAAGGCCCTGAATTACTAAATTGTTCTGTAAATTGTTAATTGTGGTATCTGACAGTTTGGACCGAAATTTCTTTTCTCAAATAACCAAATAAGTCATAGTTACCTGAAAAGGCCCTGATTTACTAAATAGTTCTTTAAATTGTTAAAGGTGGTAACTGACAGTTTTAAACAAAACATTTTTTTCTCATATAACCAAATAAGTCATTGTTACCTGAAAAGGCCCTGAATTACTTAATAGTTCTATAAATTGTTAAAGGTGGCATCTGACAGTTTTAAACAAAACATTTTTTTCTCATATAACCAAATAAGTCATTGTTACCTGAAAAGGCCCTGAATTACTTAATAGTTCTATAAATTGTTAAAGGTGGTATCTGACAGTTTTGAACAAAACATTTTTTTCTCGTATAACCAAATAAGTCATTGTTACCAGGAAAGGTCCTGCAATATGCTGCTCATTGATGCCCTAGATCTGTGTAAATATTAAAGCATAAATCACCACTCATCATTGCAAACAGGTATTTCCTATCCGAGCTATGCTGCAGAGATGGCTATTTTAAACTTAGAAAACCATATGAGCACTTTCTTTTGAGATCACATTATATAGTCATCTGGGTAATCCGCTCTGATGTCAATATCTGTATTTAGTAGAGACCGCTATCAAGCTTTTTATACAGTTGGAAAGAATACACAATCAGAGTGATTATTTTCTTGATTTTTCTTTGATCTCTTAACAAATCAGTGTTTAAGTATGGGTTAATAAAAAAAAATAATGCCCTAATTCCCCTTAGCAGTGCTTTGATATTGTTATATGTATTTGATATATGCAAACTGTTGGATTTTAAAGGTTGGATCCGACAGTTTGGACCATTTTTTTCTCTCATGTAACAAAAAAAATCATTGTTGCCTGAAAAGATCACATGAAATGCTGTTTATTCGTGCCCTACATCCATATGTAAAGTAAAGCATAACCCTACACTTGTCATTACAAATAGGTATTTTCTATCTGAGCCACGATATGAGAAGGTCTTCCAGCTGACTTGCGGTGCGCCGGTGGTTCTACCCAGACAATGTGTCTGGAGTCTTCCTCCACCAAAAAGCTAGACCTTGCTATAATGATCATAAATGGTCGCTGCAATGTATTTCAGGAACAAACAAAAAAAACAACTGAAAAAGATTTTAGGAAAACTGGACAGTGAGTAATGTTGCACATGAGTAACTCCCACTGTTTGGTGAAAGATAAAATAAATATGGTGAAAGATAAAATAAATAGAGGATCTGATGAGTGTTCATTTCTATTAAACAAGTTTTATGAAATGATACAAAACAAGGCTCTGCCAAGTTTTGTATCATTTTAGGCAACAAGTTGAATATTTTCAATATCTAATGGACACGAATATTAGATTCTATTTATCACATAAAACATCAGCAGTTTTTTGTTTACAATGCATTATCTTTTTATAGTATGAACAGTCGGCCTTGACATGTGTAATTTGGTTTGGGCACAGAAAATAGTTCTACTCTTTACTTGACCATTTTCCATAAAAAGGGAACAGATTCATTTATAACATGACTAAAATGTTATCTTTATTAATTAATAAAATTGTTCAACAAAATGCTTAAAATGATGACAACAAAGTGATCAGGAAATGGCATGTATACTACACATACTTGATGGCGTCATACTACGATAACTAACTATAACTAGTGTGTTACAAAGTATAACGCATGAGTGTTATCTCAAGCGCGAATGGTAGGTTATGTGATAAATTTAACTTTTATAGCTTTTAAGTAAACAAACTAAACAACAGTCTAAATATTCACTATTTTTATTAAAAAAAGCAAACATCTGTACAAACAATAATATCTTACAACAGTAAAATTATTTTTATATTTTATGAGTTGTAAAAGTAGAAAAAAATGTCTTCCTGCTGACTTGCGGTGCGCCGGTGGTTCTACCCAGACAATGTGTCTAGGGTCTTCCTCCACCAAAAAGCTGGACCTTGCTATAATGATCACAAATGGTAACATAAAAAGATAACTATCAGTGGATTAATGATTAATCAAATAAAAATACCAGCCGCAATAGCTCAGGTGGTAGAATATCGGCTGGTGGATTGGGAGGTCGTGGGTTCAAACCCCAGCCGGGTCAAACCAAAGACTTTAAAGTTGGTAGTAGTGGCTTCCCTCCTAACGCTCGCGGCTAAGGGGAGAGCATTATGCCTGACTCGTTGGTGTCAGTATAATGAACTGGCTGGGTTCAGTCCCTCATAAGTGCCCCTGTGCTATAATGATAGACATGTTGCTGCACAGTATCGGGGCAACTATTCCGGCTAATCCAATCACATCCCATCCTTAATAAAAAATTTTTTTTAAAAGCGCTCACAAACATCTTTGCCAAATTGCCTTTTTAAGAGTTTTTACACAAACAGTTGCTCTCTTTACTTATTTGGAAATGTTCATGGGTGCTGCCATATTAGAAAACATCAAATGATAAAAATAGCCACAAAATTGTGTAGGTATTGAACTGATTTGAATTTGGCCAACAATACTATGCATCATATTGTTCCTTTGTATCGTGATTTTCAGTGCATTGCGGTGAAATGTTACAGCTATATATAATCTACACTATTTGCCAACGCTTGAACTGTTAGTGGTTAACAGGCTTCAAGGTTAACAAATATTTCCCTTTCGACTTGCTCCAATAGCTACATATATTATCATGACTACAAAAAACAACATACACATTATTGTTATAAGCTGTTGGGAAACAACCAACCGCTGATTATTTTATTTAACTAAACAAGTCAAATGTAAATATGATATAAATCATATCAAATAATATATTAAGCCATTGCTTTCAAACAGTGTGTCTCAATATCTGCAAAGAATGTCTTTAAGTAAAATAAAAAACATGTCTGCTCACTAGCCGGTCCCAAGGCTGAATGAACGTAGTATCCCCACACGAAATCCATGATTGTGTATATACCTACTCCCCCTATTGGACTAACCATAACAAGAGAACAATTTTCGTCTAATTCATTGCTTCAAACAAGGAAAATTATATTTATTGTTTGTCCGTTGTTTATAATAGGTGATGCAACAGTAAAAACAATTTTTGATACCATAAATACCTTGCATATTTGTTTCTTCTCAGTGTTATATGTATTCTGTGTCGTTTGTCTATTTATCCTCTGTTTTGTTGCATAACTATGCTAGATCCTGTTGAAACTGAGAAATGTTTCATTCATGTTTTGAATGCTTTACCCTTAGTTTATTACCAGTATTTATTCTAGGTTACATGCTATCAATTTTGTGTATTGGTCTAATTACTTAAAAGCAGATTGTGTAGATCTGGATCAGGGCTGAAGATTTTAAAACTTTGAGATTGAGCTTGAGAAAAATCTCAAGCATCTGATTGGTCAAAATTCAAATTTTATTTGAATCTAACCAGTCAAATGATTATTAGATTGATTATATTCCACTCAGAAAATAAGCCAAGTTTTTCCCTTAAAAATGAAAATTCCTCTTGGATAAAATTAAATATGTCATTGCCGAAAATGCAGAAATTAGATGCATTGATGCGGATAAGTGACTGCAGTGGAAGCATGAGTGAACTGGACTATGATAATCTAATGAACAGAAAAATAGAGAGATGGCCTTGTAATAAATATGCAAGATGTATCATATCAAATAAGAAGTAAAACATGCCTTTTTATGCCCCCAAAGGTGGGCATATAGTAGCTGAACTGACTGTCCATTTATCTGACTGTCTGACCTATATTTATGTCCACTCAATAACTCTGTCATTCTTGCATGGATTTTAAAATTGCTTGGTAGACATGTCAAACTCATGAAGACAACTTGTCATGCAAAAGACTCAGGTTGGTTACTCGAAGGTCAATGTCACACTTACAGGTCAAAGTCATAAACTCTGGTAGTGCACTGGTGGTAGTGTCCCCTCAGTAACTCTATCATTGCTTGAGTGATTTTGAAATGACCTGGCAGAAATGTCAAACACATGACACAAGACCTATGTCGGTTCCTTGAAGGTCAAGGTCACACTTACAGGTCAAAGTCATAACCCCTGGTAGTGCATTGGTGGTCGTGTCCGCTCAGTAACTCTATCATTGCTGGAGGGATGTTAAAATAATGTGGCAGAAATGTCTAACACATGAAAACAACATGTGGCGCACAAGACCCAGATCAGTTACTCAAAGGTCAATGTCACACTTACAGGTCAAAGTCATAAACTCTGGTAGTGCACTGGTGGTAATGTCTGCTCAGTAACTCTAACATTGCTTGAGTGATTTTGAAATAACCTGGCAGAAATGTCAAACACATGACAGAAGACCTATGTGGGTTCCTTGAAGGTCAAGGTCACACTTACAGGTCAAAGTCATAATCCCTGATAGTGCACTGGTGGTCATGTCCACTCAGTAACTCTTGTCTTTTCTGGACTGAACTTGAAATAACCTGGCAGAAATGTCAAACACAAAAAGATGACGTGTCACGCACATTATTCAGTTGGGTTACTGGAAGGTCGAACTTCACACTTACAGGTCAAAGTCATAATCCCTAGAAGTGCAGTGGTGGTTGTGTCCACTCATTTACTCTGTCATTTCTGGAGGGATTTTGAAATTAGCTGGCAGAAATGTCAAACACTTGAAGACAATATGTTGTGCAAGAACCAGCATATTCAGACGATGTGACCCAGTTTCGCAGCCTGTAGACCTATCATGATAGTGCATTTGCCTGTAGAAAACAAATGATAGGAGTAAAAAATTCAATATATTTATATACATAAATCTAATGCTGATGTCTTTTTAATAACTCAAATATGTCCATGACAATTACAAAATTTGCTTTACTGGACATGACTTTGGGGACATATGTCTGTTTACAATGATGTTTCTTTTCCCCTCTTTTTATTCAAATCTGAAAATCTTTCCCCTTCTTAAAGGCCCCAGGCCCCATCCCCTTATTCATAAAAAAAATCAACCTGCCGTGGGTTCTGTCAATAACCCAATTTGGATTCACACTTTTTGCTCAAGCCTGGATTTAGAAGTGCAGGCTAAGAGACAGGAGGATGGTTGCTTGCTTTATTTACCAGTGTATATATATATCTTAAGGTCATTATGGTAAATTTAATTTTAGTAAATAGAAAATCTACGTGTGAAAGAAAACTTTGTAATTCATTTTGTTTGAATTGCTGCAAAAGAGTTGAGTCTTTATAAAGATCTAAAGTTACCTCTCAGGATATTTTCTGTTTCCTTTTATCTTCTTTATTTGGAGTTATGGCCATTACAATATGTCCATTATCATTTTTTAACAAGCAGAAATTAAATACTAAACCTTGAAAAAAACACTCTAATGAACATTGCAAATATTTGTTAAATGACATGAGCTGTGTTAATGTTATTACATTCCTGTTTTAATTATTATGCATGTTTTTGTAAGATAAGATCTCTTTCACATTCCCTCCTGTTATAATCACACAAAAAGTAGCACGTGATATCCCCCATGCTTTTTTTGATAATGTTATTTATTGGGTACTCTACCAGCCTATTAAATTGATTACTGTAAAGAGCTATAGAATTTCCATACCCCTACTTTTGGCTCAGATCCCCTGTTCTGAGCTCTCACTTATTCTACCTCCCCATTGATTGATATAATTTTTCACCCTTTCTTTCATAATTCGGCCACTTCTAAACATACTCGGTCTGTGTATAAAATTACTTTCAACTCATCCTGCTTTGCGATAATTGACCAGGGTTAAAGATTACACAACTTTGAGAATGAGCGTGTGAGAAATCTCAAGCATCTGATTGGTCAGACTTTAAATTTTATTTGAATCTAACCAATCAGATGATTGAGAATTATCTCAGACTAAGAGTCATAATTTTTTTAATCTCCAACCCAGACTTCGACAAATAATGAAGATTTAGATTAGTCAGTTCTTTCTGAATAGGATCTTCACTATTTGCTGCTAATGTTATATCACTATATCCTGTCTTGTTTTAATTACTTACTTACTTAGAACTGGTTTATTTAATGACCACCAAATCCATCTGAATTTTATCAGTGTCCCCTTCACATTACCCAAACATAACTTAAACCTTTCAATCATGCATTGGCCATTTTACGCCTTTGTGAAGCAATCCCAATTATAAGTCTTATCTTTAGTGGAATCTGCACTGCACTACTTAGGGTCTGTTTGTTGCCTGGTTTTACCATGGTTTCACTATTGAATGTTGAAACATACGTGTGTTAGAAATACTTTAAACTGATTTAATGAAAATAAAAAAATGGGTAAAATTTAAAAATTATATGCATTTACCATGAATGAAATGGTTAAAAGGAGTTTTGGGCCAATGTTTCTAATGTACACTTTTCTATCAGGTACCTTATTTCGGGTACCTATTTTATAGGAGTTGTTAGCAGACGTTCAATTTAATGTTTTGTAGACCCTGTGATATGTGACTGATATTGTGTGAGAATTTCACATCCTAATCATTGTTCAAGTTTCTAATTCATCCCTGGTCTTAATGATAATAACGTTATTGCACAACCGCCCACTAAACTTGCCCTCCTGTCATACAAGTCATATTGTACAGTCATGTGCCAAGGACATGCAGTCCCCCTCTGGTAGAGTAAAACGTTCATAATGGTAGTGAGGTTGTTTATGATAAGGGGGGTAATTTGTACTATTTGACTACTACTTTTCTAGATTAAGTTTGTTTTGTCTTACTTTATCTTATAAGCTATGCATGTATTTGTACATATTTGTTGCTAATGCAGGGAATACAAAAAATCATCTCATGAAACCACTGGCATAAAATAAATCAACCTTCATCAAAAGCATCAGTGGGCAGAGTGATTGAAAAGTTGTTAATTTATTCTGGGTGGGATTATTTTCCTGCTTGCCATGGCATCCAAACACCTCTATAAAAAAATCCTCTCTTACCTGGCTGCTCAAATTAAAAAAATATTTTAGTGAAATGTTTCTCAGCTTGTTATAGAAGGCCATCATGGCATGGTGGTTTTATCAATGCATAGATTTTTATTATTTCTTCAGATTTATTTTTATTATTTCTTCAAATTTATTTTTATTATTTCTTCTGATTTATTTTTTATTATTTCTTCTGATTTGTTTCATTAGATTCAATAAACTCAACAAACATATGTCTATCTAAACAATTAATTTAAAAACAACAACATTTATCAGCATTAATTGTTAAAATAAAAGGTTAATGGTAAGAATATCTTAAAATTATTATAATCCCATCCAAATCCCATTCATCATATCCAACGTTCTTGTTTGTTGTTGCGGTGGCAGAGGTTGTTGCGACCTGAGAGGTACATTGCCTCTGAGATTACCCAAAGCAGACCTGACCAATTTGCAGACAGGACCATATTGGAAGGAAAATTCAGACAGGATTTTGAACAAGTAAATAGCATTTATAAGATATAATATAAACAAACAAAAAGCAAATAAGAGTGTTGTTCCACAATTTCTTGTCCATTATGACATTGCATCACTTCATAAGCCATACAATTGTCTTATACTGATGAATTAAACAGCTATATTATATGTAAATAAGTAATTTGATATTGGCTCTCTTATTTATCTGAGGGCAATCGTATTGGCCCAAGGCCGAAAAACAATTGGCCAATTGGACTTTCCGATAACTTGGTTACATCCCTTGATTTCAAACGGCACTGACCCTCTGGGGACTAATTAAAAAAAGATGGCAGAAAAGGATAAAGAAAAAAACGAAGCGCGTGTAAACAACAAAGAATTGGACCAATTCAAACTTATAGATTTGAACAATCAAGCCAATTATCGGTGCTCAAAGGCTAGCTATTACTGACAAATATGATTCCAAAAGAAGAGACCAACTCGAGAAGATGATAAGGGGCTCTGAACGGTTTATTCTTTCTTCCGGAATTTCACCTCCTTGGACATGAATTAATAACTCTTTTTCCTTTTCTCACTTGGCCTTCCCTTGATTGGTCACAGTTCGCCCTAATGAAAGGAGACGAGATTCACTGGTTTGCCCCTGTTTGGCAAAAGGTATTCACACTTCACTAAAATCATGTCTCTTTCTTAAAACGCAATAAATGTTAGGGTATCAAGTTGATTTAAAGCATGTCAAAAATAGATATTGAAAGTAAGAAAAAAAACCCAATTCTGTCTATATTTAGCTTGCAGGTATGAAGGCTGGGTGACTCTAGTTGGCTAGATACATTCATAACATATTTTGTTGTTGAAAGGTGAGGACATGCTTTTACAAATTGTGTTATTTTGAAGGGATTTCTCGTTGGATGATAACTGTAAGTGTATATTTGTTTAATCCTTTTTTGCTATTTCTTTTCTTTTTTAGTAAAAATAGTTAACATAAATAAAATAGTGACTTTGTTTGAAGAGGCTAAACATTTGGATGAATCCAAACTTTTTCTGTGAGTCTAAAAATAGTTGACATACTGCTAAGTATTGTTAGTTTAATATTGTTTAATATGGTTTACACTGAAAGAATTATACATATCCTTGATTTTAATGTGCCTGTTGGAGGAAAAATTTGAAATTTTGTCAGTTTTATTTTGTGGTTTATTGGCTTAACAACCATTGACAATACAGTGAAATGTATTTATTTAAGCCAAAGGTGTTCAACAAAAAAAGATGACATCCGTACTTACAGCTTGCCAAAAAAGTCGAAGATAATGCTAAATTTTTATTGATAAATCCTTTTATGAGAATATATTAGTTTATTTAGTTCATATTCTTTTCAGTTTAAAATAAAAGCAAGATTGAAGAGGCAATATTGAACAGTGTTTTGTTATCAGTTATGAAAAAATAAAAAACAGTGGCATGTTAATCATTACCATAAGGCACCATTATTATAATGTGTAAACATCTTGACTTGGTCTTGTAAGCATCATTGGTCTAGAGATTAAAGGTGATACCCGACAGTTTGGTCCAAAATGTCTTTTCTCAAACAACCAAATAAGTCATTGTTACCTGAAAAGGGTCCTGCAAAATGCTGTTTATTGATGTCCTACATCTTTGTGAGCAGTCAAGCATAAATGGTCATTACAAATGGGTGTTTCCTATCTGAGGCAAGCTGTTTTTAAACTGACCTGACCACTTACTTTTGAGATCACGTTATATGGTTATATGTGTTATCCACTCTATTTTTAGCAGCGATCACTATCGAGCTTTTGATACTGTTGGAAAGAATACACATTCGGGGTGATTTTTTCACGCTTTGTTCTGTTTAACAATTCATTTAGTGTTCAAAATTGTATTTTTTAAGACTAACGTATGGGTTTATATGAAAATTATGCCCAAATTTACCGAAGCAGTGTTTTGATATTGTTATATATATTTGATACAGACAAACTGTCGGATATTACCGTTAAGATGAAATACACAGACAATTTACTGTGAATTGCATCACGTAGGTACTTCCTGATCGCTTTTTCTACCCAGGCAATGTGCTACATAAGGATCACAATAGAAATATTTGAATAATTACTCTTTCGTGTGTTATTGTTGATAAAAAAAAATATTGCACCCTTAGCCCTTTACAGCATAGTTAGGAATCCCTGTTGGAACTATCAACTTTTCATGTGGGTGGAGCAATCTGCACTCCTCGGGTAATTCAGTCCTCGGGACAATCATCCCTCGGATGTATCTAGTGCAATGATACTTACAGAAATCTCAATCGTTTTGTTCGACAGAAGTCTGAAGAAGAATATGACTAAATTTTAGTTGCACAAAACATAAACAATGCCATCGTTTGACAGCTGCATGTCTGCTGCGCTGGGTAAATTAAAATTGGATAATTTAAATTCGAAACTGCCACAAATTGAAGTTTAAGAGGCATCATTTTATAGTGAGCTGTCATCCGAGCTGCCATTGTTTTGATGTCTGTCTCAAAAGAAGTCCCATTTAGGGAAATGGCCGAGGTGAGCTGACTACCTACATAAATCCGAGGGATGATTCGTAAATTATCTGAGGTGTTCTGATTGGTGTGTGGAGGTGTGCCATTCATTATTGATTCTATCGAGACTAGCCAAGGGGTAGTGGGGGTAGTGGTACACTGCAAATAACTGGATGTGGCCAACATCATCCAAAAAGGTGTTTACATTATGCCATGTATGTTGAATTTCTAAATCAAATTTCTGGTAGCAGGGTTTGCTGTCAAAAAAACATATGACGGTCTAAAGATTAGCTCCTATGACTAAAATAAAAGTCACTCACTACTGTGAGTTTTATACTCACCTTCTTTGGGGTAGTTTATTGTCACACCTTTTTAAATATGGCATGACACTCATAAATTTTTAACAATGTAATTGCAAAAACTTACAGGTTTTTTAGTTTTACATAAACACATTCAAGAAAAGCGAGATTCTTTTATAAACCATTATCCGTTTATGGGAACCAGTGAACATGCACAAATTTGCGATAAGGTGTGATCTGTATGCTAGAACACTGTATCAAGTGACAAATTCTGATAGATGTGTTTGCTTGGTGTGAATAAAGCTATGTTAACTTCATTAGCAAATCAAGACTGTTAAATTGGACTTTTATCATAAATTGCTGAATCAAGTGTGGGACTCATGTCTCCCACTTTAATTCCATTGCTTAAAAAACTGCTAAATGTTACGATACTAAACAGAACCTAAAAGTGTCTGTTAAAATGTAAATTTTGAAACATGCATACTTATTTTGTTTGAGTGTTAGGTTTATCATCCCACCAACTGTATTTCACTTATTTGGATATGGGTTTATCATCCCACCAACTGTATTTCACTTATTTGGATATGGGTTTATCATCCCACCAACTGTATTTCACTTATTTGGATATGGTATCCACTTGAGGCAGATACATGCATAGTGCTGCTATCACTGTGTATAACTCGTACCAGGAGCCGACGCTCCACCGAATGCACTACCAGGTACGGTGTATCACTGTGTACATCATGCTGTGAACACCTGGCTTGATAGCACTCATGACACTGAGCCAACCAGTCGTGAAACTAGCCTCATATTTGCAATTAAGCTATTACACTACCTTTTTTAATGACTGAAATGCCACCAGGGATCAAATCCTTAACTGGAGCCGATGCTGTACCGATTGCGCTACCAGGTCTGGTTGCATACTTGGTTGCACTCTTTGCACACTGTCGGTTCATTACATTTAGTAGCAGCTGCAATAGCTCAATTGGTAGAACATCGGCTTGTGGATCGGGAGGTACGGGTTTAAACCACAACCGGGTCAAACCAAAGACTTTGAACTGATAATAGTGGCTTCCCTCCGAACGCTCATTGCTAAGGGACAGCATTATGCCTGACTCGTCGGTGTCAGTATAATGGACTGGCCTGATTCAGTCCCTGGGCACCTCATAAGTACCCCTGTGATATAATGATAGAAGTATCGGCAAAAATGCTGGCAAGTCCCATCCCATTACATTTACCTCTGTCACAGGCACAGAGTATTTTGGCCCGCAAGTCTCAGATGCTGTTATGTGTTTGAAAATAAAAGTTTCATACTGGCTACATTTTAAGTTGTGAAATATAAATGGAATACAGATGAAATATTAAAATATTGTTAAATTAACCAATTTTGGTTAGTAATTCAATTAGTTTTTGTTTCGAAGTGTATGTTTTAGATATACTGTTTTGTCGTTTACAATCGTGTAATTATCTGCCTTGGGTAAAATATACAGAAAATAATTCCATAGTTATTTCCAAATTATTCTAAAACAAAATATTTTTAATTTTACCAATAAGTGTACAATATTCATGAATCTCAAAAAAAAAAAAATGTCTTACCTTATTTGCGTCATGAAATTTGATATTCATGATTGTATGCCTTTTGCAGGTATATGTGAGAACAATGAACAATAACTCTGCGAAGGCAGATGACTTGGTGGTTGAACATAGCATTGTATTGAAGGTGGTATCCAACCATTTAAGCCACAAATAACATTAAAGACAATGCATCAAACAATAATTTATTCGCAAAATTGTAGAAAGATAATATGGCTTTAGGTCAGATTTGAAGTAAATTTGAATCATGAAAAAAATTAAGAAAAAAATCAGGACAGGTATTTTATGATAAAAATGTTACACTGTCTTTCCATTAATGAAGTGATAGAAAGAAGACTTTATTATGAACAATGTCCATATACCCACAGACACGCAGACAGTGGTATGCTATCATAACATCATTTTGTACATAGGTGAAGCAATACCATTGTTTAAATTCAATATCAGTTGATCAAAGCTATAGCTTTACATTTATGGGCATCCACCTCTGCTGCATTATGTTTCTAAATAGTATCACCAGGGGTTTGTTCAGTTGTTGTTTTTTTGTTTATTGGATTTATTGTCCCATCAACAGTATTTCACTTATCTGGAGATGGAGATATAGTGCTGCCTTCACTGTGTATAGCATGCCGTGAACACCTGGCATGATACCACACCCAGTCACATTATCCTGACACCAGCCAAGCCGTCGTGGAACTACTCTTATATTTGCTTGGGCGTTTGCAAGGAGCTTTATCACTACCATTTTTTATGACTTTGGTTTGTCACGGCCCGGGATCGAAACCAGGGCTTCCTGTACCTGAAGCCGATGCACTACCGATTGCTTTACCAGGTCCTGTGTTCAGTTGTAATTATTTGTTGGGTATAAATATAACTACAACTAAGTCCAACTTCAGCAACTCACGTGGATTCTTCATATTTGCATATAATCGTGTGAACATTTCTACATTGCTATATTCTAATATTCATTTCCTCTTTCTCCATTACAATTTCTTTTCTATCCTTTAAGATGGTATCCAACAGTTTACCTAAATCAAGTTCATTTAACAATACCTTACCAATACTTTGTGGGGACTTTGGGCATAATGTCTGCATTAACACATACTTTAGTATAAGTAGAGATGATTTTTAACACTACCTTTATTGCTAGACAGTACATATTCGTGATATAAACACTCTGAAAATTCATTAATTCCAAATCTGTAAATAACCATGATACTAATATCTAGTAAAAAGATAACAACATCAGTGTGGATTACCCGGATGACGGTATAACATAACCTCAAAAGTTGCTTATCACACAGTTTTCTTAGTTAAAAATAGCTATCTCTGCAGCCTGGCACAGATAGAAAATACCTGTTTGCAATGACAAGTGGGGATTTATGCTTCACTGTTCACACAGATCTAGGGCATCAATAAACACCATTTTGCAGGACTTTTTCAGGTAACAATGATTTATTTGGCTATTTGAGACAAATTTTTTGGTCTAAACTGTCTGATACCATCTTTAAGTCACACCTTCTATCTCCATCTTATCATCTACAGCATCCTTAATTCCCTTCTCCAAACTCAATCTCCCTCACCCTCTGTCACATATCAACTGTCTCGTACCGGCCGCAATAGCTCAGATGGTAGAGCGTCGGCTTGCGGATCGGGAGGTCGTGGGTTCAAACCCCGGCCGGGTCATACCAAAGACTTTAAAGTTGGTAGTAGTGGCTTCCCTCCTAACGCTCGGGGCTACGGGGACAGCATTACGCCTGACTCGTCGGTGTCAGTATAATGGACCGGCCGGGTTCAGTCCCTGGGCACCTCATAAGTGCCCCTGTGCTGTAATGATAGAAATGTCGCTGCGCAGAATCGGCAAAAATGCCGGCTAATCCCATCCCATCCCTCATCAGAACTGACTCTCTTGCCCCAAACTTACATTTTTCTCTTATTCAAACCACACCCACTTCTTATACCCTTCCATTCAACAGATATTACCCATGTAATATACAATCGGAACTCCTCGGGTAATTTTGTCCTCGGGACAATCATCCCTTGGATGTATCTGATGCAATGATACTTACTAAAATTACGATTGTTTCTTTCGTCGGAAGTCGGAAGAAGAATATGCCTAAAATGTTGTTCGCACAAAACATAGAAAATGTCATCGTTTGACAGCTGCGTGTCTGCTGCGCTGGGTAAATTAAAATTGGATGATTTAAATTTGAAGCCACTTCAAATTGAAGTTTTACCGGCATCATTTTATAGTCAGCTGTCACCTGAGCTGCCATCTTTGTTTTGATGTCTTTCTCAAAAGTAGTCCAATTTAGGGAAATGACCGAGGTGATCTGACTACCTACATACATCCAATAGATGATTCGGAAATTATCTGAGGTGTTCCGATTTTTAAATTAATCTCTCCCATTGGTGCATACATCCATTCTCCTATCACATATTGTCTCTTTAATCTTCTATGCTATTACTTAACACACAGCATGGCACTTAAAACTCTGATTACATCCTTTGTTACATCAGTGCCATTAAAGGTAGATAAATTAGCTGTGACCAGATATACTAGGTCTAATACAGAACTCTAGGTCCAGATGATGGAAGAATGTTGTTTTCTTTTAATCAGAAGTAGTTACATTAATGTTCATGGATAATGCTAGTAGTACTTCAGCATTGTTTGTTTTGTTTATTATTTATTAGATTAATAGTCCCACCAACAGTAATTTAGTTGTCTGTCCACTTGAAGCAGATGTAGTGCTGTCTTCACTGTGTATAGCATGCCGTGAACACCTGGCATGATACCATTCTGCACAAATTTCCTGACACTGGGCCAACCAGTTGTGGAACTACCCTTGTATTTGCTAGAGCATTAGCAAGGGAGCTATAACACTACCATTTTTGGAATGTTGCAGCCTGGGAGCGAACCTGGGGCTTCCCATACTGGGAGCAGACATTTTACTGATTGCACTGCCATGTTCATTCTCAATGGAGTTGATGTGAAAACATAGCAGAGTCACACAGTTAAAATTCTGTATCACTCAGGATAGTAAATCATTAAACTATTATATGAATAGGCCCAGTCTGTGTAAATGAGATGTACATTATATTGTCAAATGCAGAACTAAAAGAAATACAAAATTATTGATTGTGCAAAAACATAACAGTCTAAACTTTCCCATTGAAATGTGATACATGTGTTGCGACCAGGATAAGGCTATAAAGACCAAAATCCTTTTTTGATAAACTTTGGAAAACTGGACCTGGTAGCGCAGTTGTTAGAGCGTCGGCTCCAGGTATTAGAGGCCCCAGGTTCGACCCCGGGCCACGGCATACCAAAGTCATTAAAAATGGTAGTGGTATAGCTCCCTTGCTAACGCTCAAGCAAATATAATGGTAGTTTCATGACTGGTTGGCCCGGTGTCACAAAACAATTAAGTCCTTTGACCTGCTGGGACTTTAACTCATTCAGTGGGAGACTGAATAATGCTCACATGTTTTAGAGTATAGCACTACAACTGAGTTTGAGTTGCTGACCTCAGTCCCTCGCTGCTTGGGTTCAAGTCCCAATCTGGGCAAGAACTTTCATGTTGGGAGGTTTTCCAGCTAACCTGTGGTGTGCTGGTGGTTCTACCCAGGCATAAGTCGGGGTCTTCCTCCACCAATAATTAGCTGGACATCGCCAATATGACCATAATTGTGTCAGTGCGGTGTAACAAAAAAAAGCTAGAAAATATAGAAAGGTGATTGGTACTATTATCTAACAGTTTACGATCATTTAATGAGTCATTAGGCACTTAACATAAGAACTTCCTTGCTTTTAGCCTGCAAAACATAAATAATGTTTTAGCAAACACTGTAGAACAAGATCACTAGATCTAGATCTGTACTATTTGCTGCCGAGTCTTTGACAAGCATGTCAAGATATCTTTGCATATATATTTTTTTCTAAAAGCACTAAAATTTTCAACAAATTACTTTTTTTCAAGAGTTAAACACAAACAATAGCTCTCTATTTGCAAAAGTTCATGGATGCTGCCATATTAGAAAACCTGTTACTCAAAAGTTTCATTACAAACACTTTATAGTTATAATTAAATATAAGTTTTCTAATATGGTAGCACCCTTGAACGTTTGCAAATATGAAAAGAGAGCAAATGTTTGTGTTTAAATGAAATTTGGCGAAGATTTTGGTGTGAGCTTTTTTTAGAAATAAAATATTATTCAACAGTTCTTTATGGAACAATGTGCATATAATAATTAGCAAATATCCAATGTTTTGTAATTGTTATTAATGACTGTCACTTTGTACTGATTAAAAACACTAATTATCAAGTGTTTGTAGTGAAACTTCTTGTGTAATAGGTATTCCCCCAACAATAACAGGTGTAGGTTGCAATAAAATCTAAAACTATGTCTGGGACTAATATCTGTCAGTAACAAAATAAAAAAAGATTCATTTATTAACTGAAATGCACCTATCACATGTTTATTTTCGTCTGGAAAATATGCAGAGCAGTACCAACAAATACCACCTACACCAGCTAAGAAAATTAATAAGAAACTTGTGACTTAACATACGCAAATTCCCAACTATACCATCTCTCTCTGCACATTCCTTAGTTACTTTGACAGTAATTGACTGTAAATTGCTTCCATAATGTGTTGGCAAGTTTATTGTGCCACTTGGCAGCGGAGAGTGTCTATATAATCTGAATGAATACATCAGGTGCAGGCAGACATAGTGCTGCCTTCACTGTGATAGCATGCTGTGAACAACCGGCATGTTGTGTTTCTGTTTTGTTTCTGTTTTTTGCTACATTGCACCAATGCAAATATGGTCATATTTCTTTTGTCCAACTAATTATTGGTGGAGGAAGACCCCAAACATATGTCAAGGTAGAACCACTAACCACCTATCAATTACATGAAATGCTATCATACCCCAGTTTTATAGAATATTGGGCATAATTTCTGTCTAAATGCATACTTTAGTCAAGTAAAGGTGATCTTAAACACGTCCTCAATAAAAAGACATACCATTTATTGAGAATTTTTTTCATTTTAAACATATTAATAATCTGGGTATGTATTTCTGCTCTGTATAGATGTCATTGCTAAGCCGTCTGCCCTTATTTTAAATGCATGCAATGAGCAATCACATGTTTAGCCATCGGCTCCAGGTACAGGATGCCCTGGGTTGGATCCCAGGCTGCAACATACCAAAATCTTTTAAAATAGTAGTGGTATAGCTCCCTTGCTAACACCAAAGCAAAAATAAGGGTAGTTCCACTTCTGGTTGGCCAGGTGTCAGGATAATGTTACTGGGTGTGGTATCATGCCAGGTGTTCATGGCATGCTATACACAGAGAAGGCAGTACTATATCTGCTTCAAATGGACACTGTCTCCAGATAACTGAAGTACTGTTAAACCCAATAAACAAACATGGTTTATATAGCCAAGTGGCTTTTGTTTTGCTGCATAGGTATAGATTGTCAATCTATTATTGATAATGATTCAGATAGTGTGCCACACATTTCACACAGATCTCGGGCATTAATGAATGGCATTTTGCAGTACATTTTCAGGTAATATATATAGGTATTTAAGATTTTGTTTTTAACCAAGCTGTCAGGTGAGGTGCTGCTTTGAATGACAAATGTATTCATTATACCCTAGACCTACAAATAAGTCATCATATATCACATTTGTTATTCATCATTTGGAATGCAGACATTAATTTATTACCTCTTATCAGGTATAGTGAACTGGAAAAATTGAAAAAGGTGAAAAATGCAATGTATGATTGTTAAAGGTTAAATATGATATGCAAGATCTCATTTTTTTTTATTGGACTACGTGTACCCCTATCTGCTGTTGAAATATGTAACAATGGCTTGTTTCTTTGACTGTGGTAGAGGGTCAGCTTGCAGATCGGGAGGTAGCTGGTTTAAACCCCAGGTGGGTTAAACCAAAGACTTTAAAGTCGGTAATAGTGGCTTTCCTCCTAACGCTCGGGGCTAAGGGGATGGCATTATTCCTGACTCGTCAGTGTCAGTATAATGAACCGACCGGATTGAGCATAGGCACCTCCTAAGCATAAATTAGATTTTCTTGTAATATCTTCATTTGTGGTCCAAATAATAAAATATATACACCATTTGAAAGCTCTTATAATTCATATTTTTAGAATGCAATATTTTTAAATTAGAATAAAAAATTAATACACCGAAATTATTGGCTCATCCTTACCAAAATGAACAGTGTATCTTTTTGGTTTTATTTTTTTTTTACTTTTTAAACTATCAAAATATAGTTTTGATATTTAAAATACTTTATCGAAGCTGTTAACATTGATATAAAGGTCAGTAAAATAGACTGAAAAATAAAAACACAGTTGTGAGTTTAATACAGCACAATCATATCGCCAGATTTCGGCCTGCATTAGCCTCGTCAAGTGCCTATGACATCACATGAAAACTATCTATAGTATTGTGATATATAATACATTTTTGTGTACACTTCGGGCTCACATGTGATCTTGTATCAAGATGAATAACAAGGTTGTAAAGATCCGTCACTAAATTAGGATAAACAGCTTCATTGTGATTTGTGAAATCTTTTTTATCAAACATTTGGTGTCCAAATTAAAAAAAGTTTTTCTATCTGAAAAATTTGCGTAACATCATAAATAACAAAAAAGCCGAAGGATTAATTTCCAGGCATTTTATGCTATACATATTCATGCAAATTTATGCGCCTATGTAAGCCATAAATATCATAACAATAAATATCATAAATATGATACCAACACGGTTTCTAGCAGTAAATGAATGATTTTTTTGTCCATTTTATTTTGAGCAAATATAATTAATCTTAAAGGTGGTATTCCACAGGGTGCCTATCAAATACATAAATAAATATATCGAACCACTGCTTTAGGGAATTTGGACATAATTTGTGTATAAATTTATACTTTGGTCTTAATAAATACAATTTTGAACACTGAAATTGTTAGAAAGAACTAATTGCGAAAAAAGCACTCTGTGTATTCTTTCCAACTGTATAAAAAGCTCAATAGTGATCTCTGCTAAAAATAGATATCGACGCATCAGAGCGGATAACCCGGATGACTATATAACGTGATCTTAAAAGTAAGTGGTCATGTGGTTTTTTAAGTTTAAAAATAGCTATCTCTTCATCGTGGCTCGAATAGGAAATACCTGTTCACAGTGACGAGTGGTGATTTATGTTTGACTGTTAATGCACACAGATCTAGGGCATCAATGAACAGCATTTTGTAGGAACTTTAAAGGTAACAATGACTTATTGGTCATTTGAGAAAATAAATATTCCAATCTGTTGGATACCACCAGGTCCGTATTTACCAACCATTCTTAAGCCCAAGTCATGACTTGAACTTAAGTTACGATTTTCATACCAACACAGTGAAGCTTAAAGCTGTCTTTTAAATGGGATTGTAAGATCAAAGTAGCAAACTTAAAGTGCTGAGCAAAATTTCAGACCTGTTGCTTCATATACTTTAAATGGTGGTATCTGACTTTTTGGACCAAAAATATTTTCATTATACATCTTAGTAAACCATTGTTATCTGAACAGATCTTGTAAAATGCTGCTTATTGATGTCTGACACCTGTCGGAAAAGTGGACCATAATGCCACAATTGTCATTACAAACACATATTTTCTATCTGAGCCATGCTGCATAGTTAGCTATTTTTAAACCAAGAAAACCATGTGACCACTAATATTTTAGTTTATCCACATCATCTGCTGCGATGTTGATGTCTATTTTTTAGCAGGAATTCCATTCGTTCTTATTTACAGATATTGTTACATATATAAGATGTCGGCAAATTGTCGGATCCCACCTTTAAAGTTGTTGCTAACTGAAAACCATTACTTGAGCAATTCTTATTATAAGAATGGCTGGTGAATTTGGGCCTAAATCTATTAAAAACTTCATGAATTTAATTCAATCAGTCATATTTACAAGTTTAACAAATGACTCTCTCCTAATGTTTAACTGATGTTGAGTTTGAAGTCAGTTTATTCCTGATATTGTTACAATGAGACATGTAATTTAAAGTAGTCTGAGCCAACAACAGAAGTAAATGTATCCAGCTGTTGAAATTGAAGACAGTGCTAGAAACAGTAGAAGTAGATTTCACACACATGTGTAAATGTTTATGTGGCTGAGGAAAGAAGTGACAGAACTCTGATATTTTGAGTGAAGACAGGTTCACACGTCTACCAGTCATCATAGATGATTATGTTTTCAGAGGGAATGATATAATATAAATATCTCACAGAGGGTGATAGAATGGAATGTTCACCTGAGACTATTAATGGGATTTGCCGGCATTTTTGCTGTGCAGCGACATTTCTATCATTATAGCACAGGGGCACTTATGAGGTGCTCAGGGACAGAACTTGACCGGTCCATTATACTGACACCGACAAGCCACTACCACCAACTTTAAAGTCTTTGGTTTGACCCGGCCAGGGTGTGAACCCATGACCTCCTGATCCGAAAGCCGACGCTCTACCAACTCAGCTATTGCGGCCAACTGATTCCATTCAATGACCCACTGTGGGATGGAATTTTTATTTTATTATACCGCACATCATACCTAAGTGAAAAGTGAAACATAATGCCACAATCGTTATTTACAAAAACGTATTTCCTTTCTGAGCCACGCTGCACAGTTAGCTATTTTTAAACTAAGAAAACCACGTGACCACTTATATTTGTGCTCATACCGGTCATTCGCCTTGACGTTGGTGTTTATTTTTAGCAGAAATCCCAACTGTTTTTATTTATAGATTTGAAGAGAATGAACATTTTGAGTGCTGGTTAACTAGGTGTACTGCCTTAAAATTGAGATTCTGTTTAAAATTGTATTAGCTTAGACTAAAGATATTGTTACATATATTAGATACAAGCAAAACTGTCGGGTACCATCTTTAATAGATAGTTTCCACATCAGTGAAGATCCCTTATCTTGGCAGCCATCTTTGATGGCAACTTCAAGGGATTTTCAGATGAATTGTATTTAAACGTAAATTATTTTTTCTTGTATTTTCATGTATGGTCCAAAAATTGAAAGCTACACACCATTCGAAAGCTGATGAAATTCATATTATAAGAATACAATATATTTAAAATTTAAAAACAATAAAAAAACAAAAAATTAATATGTAGAAACAAATAAAAATGTTGGCTCATCCTTAACCAAAATGAACAGTGTATCTTTTTTGGTTGTATTATTTTTACCTTTTAAACTATCAAAATATAGTTTCGATATTTAAAATACTTCATAAAACCTGTTTAATTTAATAAAAAATTCAGTAAAATAGACTGAAAAATAAAAACACAGTGGTAAGTTTAATACAGCACATCTTTCCAGATTTTGGCTTGCATTAGCTTCTGCCTTCAAAGATAGCTTCCTTAAACTGTCTTATCAAGTGCCTTTGACATCACATGGAAACTATCTATAGGTGTTCATTGACACAGACTGTATGCATTATGCAGTTAGCTCCCTTGATTACTTAACTGGTGATACAAAAAACAGCTTTGTATTGTTACCCCAATGTTATAATGTTGCATGGAACATTAGGAATTGTCGATTGGTGTGAATTCTTTTGCAAGGGTTTTAAAATGGATACAAAGTGTAATATGTATACAAGTGTAAAAAAAGCATACATCTGCAAAAATGTATACATATGCAAATATGTATACTACTACAAAAAATGCTTACAAGTGCAAAATATGTATACAAGTGCTAAAATGTAAACTTGTTCCAAATGGTATATAAGTGCAAAATGGATACATGTGCAAAAGATTGCCTACAAGTGCCGAAAGGCATGCAAGTGCAAAAAAATGCATATACATGCAAATGATAGCATACAAGTGCAAAAAATGCATATACATGCAAATGATAGCATACAAGTGCAAAAAATGCATATACATGCAAATGATAGCATACAAGTGCAAAAAATACATATAGGACCAATGTGTTAACTGTGTCGTGGTTGCTTTAATAATCACTGTAAAGTTATTTTGACTGGGCATCAGTCAACATTGGTGCAAAAATATGCAGCTAGTCTTACACTTCAACCTGGGATCTTCAGTAAGAAAATAATGCACTGCTGACTGGGTTTCTGTGCAGCTGACACATTTTCCATTTTCTAGAGAATAAAAACAAATCGCTCATAGATTGGCAGCATTGGATTTATGCATCATAATAAGAACTGTACTCTTCTATTGTTTCTATTAATTATGGTACAATTGCGTTGTGGTTGTAAAAAAGTATGAAAGTTATCCGTGGTATTTTTACCCACAATTTATTGTTTCTGCATTTATTATTAGAACACAAAGTAAATATAAAACTATGTGGTTAAACCAGATAAGCTGCTGCTGGCATGGATATCGCTATGCATCAGTTTTCATATCTCCTGGAAAAGGCTGGAACTTTTTTTTTGTTGGGAACTTTTTGTCGTCTGCAGATCAGCAGAGCAGGTTCTGTCAGATAAAATGTAACTTTGTAAGTCTCTGGTACACAGGCATATTTATTTCAAACAACACAATCAACTTCCCATGGCATTAATCCAGGGTTCTAGATAAGATGAATAAATCTGATATTTGCAAAGCAAACAATAATTCTAATATTTTTCCTCAAAAATTTTGAAAAAAAGAGACAGGGTCCTGTGAGAAATGGAGAAAGGTTTGCATATGCCAGGTAAATGTAAAAGCAAAAGAAATGACATGCATGACAAAAATAGAGAAAACTTATCAGTAACTGCCTTGGAATGGCCAGTTGGCAAAAGGGATGGCATGGAATTAGCTGGATATTTTTGCCAATACTGTGCAGCGACATTTCAATCATTATAGCACAGGGGCACTTATGAGGTGCCCAGGGACTGAACCCGGCTGGTCCATTATACTGACACGATGAGTGAGGCATAATGCTGTCCCCTTAGCCCTGAGGGTTAGGAGGGAAGCCACTACTACCAACTTTAAAGTCTTTGGTTTGACCGAGCCGGGGTTTGAACCCACAACCTCCCTATCCTTAAGCTGGCAAAAGGACTGAGATGGTGCTTAAACCTGTTTATGCAGATCTCACCTTGCACTTCAGTGTAAAGAAAACAGAACAGTTTGAAACAAAACAGTCCAATCAATGACCTGTACTTAAGCTTAATACTAACACAATTTGATAAGATAAAAAAAATGTATAAATATCTAAAACAAAAATGTCCAAAATGTATTTGGGTGAGGGAAATAGCATTATCGTTATTAGAAAAATCTGCTAATTTCTAGATTGTCGAAGCAATAATTTGCTTGCATTTAGGATAATATCGCTTGTACACTTGTATTGTGTACACTATGCTGTAAAATATGGACCAGTGCAAATGAGTTCAGGCAATGTATTGTTTGAAGGCCTTGAGAAAGCATTTGACAGGATGAGGCTGCAGTTTCTTTATTGACAGATGTAGAAGGGAGGGCTCAGAATGGGTTTGGCTTTGATAGAAAAAAATGACTCAATTTTCTGTCAGTTTCCTGCTTTTTTTATTGTTGATGATACCAAAAAGAGAAATATACTTCAGGAAACTTGAGATATGGATACATGTTCAAAGTAGCCACATAAATGGTAAATGTTCCCATTGTTTTTGCAATGATCAGGTCCACAGTTTAGCTCTTAGACTGCTTTTTGCGTATTTATAAGGCTTAAGCAAATAGTGTAGATCCAGATCAGCCAGTTCCTTGGCATACACTACATGCATTTGCTGCTCAGTTTCTGTTTTATAAGTATATCAACCCTGACCTGTAACATATATATATGCCTGCTGGGGACGGTCTGATCAGGATCTACACTATTGACTACTCAGTCTCTGTTTTATAAGTATATCAATCCTGACCTGTAACATATATATATGCCTGCTGGGGACGGTCTGATCAGGATCTACACTATTGACTACTCAGTCTCTGTTTTATAAGTATATCAACCCTGACATGTAACATATATATCCCTGCTGGGGACTGTCTGATCAGGATCTACACTATTGACTACTCAGTCTCTGTTTATAAGTATATCAACCCTGACCTGTAGCATATATATATCACTGCTAGGGACTGTCTGATCAGGATCTACACTATTGACTACTCAGTCTGTTTTGTAAGTATATCAACCCTGACATGTAACATATATATCCCTGCTGGGGACTGTCTGATCAGGATCTACACTATTGACTACTCAGTCTCTGTTTATAAGTATATCAACCCTGACATGTAGCATATATATATCCCTGCTGGGGACTGTCTGATCAGGATCTTCACTATTGACTACTCAGTCTCTGTTTATAAGTATATCAACCCTGACATGTAACATATATATATCCCTGCTGGGAACTGTCTGATCAGGATCTACACTATTGACTACTCAGTCTCTGTTTTGTAAGTATATGTACCTTGATATGTAACATATACACTATTAAAGAAAACAAAACTGAGAATATAACATGGGTTTTTAACAAAATGTACCAAGCTAAGTGTTAAGTTAAAATTATTGCAGAACCATTGGTTTTACTAATTGTGGGCCCTGTGTTGTTGTTTATTGAAGTCTTGACTTACATGGCATTAAACCGAACCTGGTAGCGTCATCCAGGAAGGGACGATCTGGGTTCAAACCCTGGCTGCGACGTTAATGCTCAAGCAAATATAAGGGTAGTTCCACAACTGGTTGGCCCAGTGTCAGGATAATGTGACTCTGTATGGTATCATGCCATGTGTTCATGGCATGCTATACACACTGAAGGCAACACTATATCCCCTTTAATTGGACAATCTCTCCAGATAACTGAAGTACTGTTGTTGGGACGATAAACCCAACAAACATCCCAGTAAGATTTTGCCGAAAACAACTTTTTCCAAAAAGTTAAGTAATTTAGCCAATCCATGTATTGCAGAGAAGGTAGGAAAGAAAATTAAATTACAGATAACAGATTTGACAAGAAATGCCATGAAGAGGGTGATAATTATGTCCAACCTCACACAAGCATAAAGCTTTGGTAATGTGTTTTCTCCTACATATAGAGTCAAAAGGAAACTCAAATGGGCTTTAGTTTGAAATTTAAAGATTTACATTAACATGTTCAAACATTTTCTGCAATGTCGGAATAAGAATTATACTTTAATGAGATTTTAACAGTAAAATCTGATTACAAAATACTTTAAAATGCTTTCTAAATTCTGAAACTTTGAAATGAATCTAGATCTGGGAAGATAAGATAAAATGAAATTGTGTTTTATTTCTTGAGAAAAATTATGCAGCCACCACCAAGGTCACATTACAGAAATTGTTCCTGCAGCAGCAGATGATAACCCTTTAAAGCATTAGGTCTCCCTGAAACAAAATAATTATATCTGAAAGTGCTTAAATATAATATTCTTTCAGTTTTATTGGGCAGTTATTTTGAGATTAATTTGTTGTTTTTTTGTTTAAAAGAGATTTTTTTTTGGTCTTGTCTTTTTTGTGTGTGCCTTCTTAGCTTTTTTGGTTTATCCTTTGGTTTGTTTGTGCCATTTTGTATTTAGTTTGTATATTTTTGTTGCTTTTGGTTCTTTGTGTGTATTGTAGTCCAGTTTTTGCTTTGGGTCATGTAAATTGCTTGATTCATTTTTGTTTATGTTGTTAATTGGTTGAATATTCAAATGTTCCATTTTTGTTCAGTTGAACAGTTGAAATATAAACTTTTTAAGCAATTTCATCAAATTGATCAGTTGGTCAAATTTTCCAAGTTTTTGTTTAAAAAAAGCAAACATTTGTTGGACAATTATATCTGATCACAAAATTATAATGTAAATATGCCGTCCTTTAAAAGTTTGTAGTCTTTATGTTAGGCGAACCAAAAGTACACCAAACCTTGTAGCAAAATCAGTAAAGCATCGGCTACAGGTACGGGAGGCCCCGGGTTCGGTCCCAGTCCGTGATATACCAGAGTTGTTAAAAATGGTAGTGGTTTAGCTCCCTTGCTAATACTCAAGCAAATATAAGGGCAGTTCCACGTCTGGTTGGCCTGGTGTCATGCTTGGTGTGCTATGCACAGTAAAGGCAGCACTATATCTGCTTTAAGTGTACACCATGTCCAGACAACTTATATACTGTTGGTGGGACGATTAACCCAATTTGTCCCTTTTGCAGAGACAGAACACCTGTTGTTTTGTTTAAAGGTCCTATGTTTGACCTTCAGAAGCATGACAGTTATCTCTTGATCTGTTTGGTTATGCAATCTGTACAGGGGAGCAAGGGTCAGGCATCCAGCCTGGTGATAATATAAACACTCACCATGGTATCTCCACACCCAGACTTTCATGCCTTGGGCTCTGTAGAACAACTTGGGCTAGGCATAATTTAAAGGTGGTATCTAACAGCTTGCCTCAGTCAAATTCATGTAACAATACCATACCACTGATCTGGGAAAGTGGGGCATAATTTCTAATTATACTCATACTTTAGTATAAGTAAAGACGGTTTTGAACACAAACTTTATTGTTTGTGAGTACAAAATGCTATAAAAACACTCTAAATAGTTCAATTAATCCAAATCAATAAATAATAATGACTGTGATCTCAGCTAAAAATAAATATAAATGCCAGAGAGAATTACCTGGATGATGATGTAATGTAATCTCAAAAGTGAGTTGTCACATGGTTTGTTAAAAAATAGCTATCTCTGCAGTGTGGCTCAGATAGGAAATACCTGTTTGCAATGAGAAATGACCAGCATTTTGGAGGATCTTATCAGATAACAATGATTTTTATGGTTATTTGAGGAAACATATTTTGGTCCAAACTTCTGGATACTACCTTTAACATTAAACTGGTATGTTGTCCATATGTAACACGGATGGCAACTTCAAGATGTGCATTCATAAATTTTCTTCTTTTTCGTTTGCTTTTGAAATGCATCGCAGTGATACAATTTATAGTCATTACAGCACTGTCCACATAATTTTGGTGAATTAAGAACTTAGACATAGGGTCTCCTTAGCATGAGGGTTGCACAGCAGGTCAGTCTGAAGACCTCTCATTTAAAATTTTCGCCTCTACCAGGCTTGGCCATGGTGCACCTATTGAACTTTTTCCCAATGTTTGAAGCTCAACAACTTCAATGTGTACAGTGATAATTTGTATTTTGTCTAGAGTAGGAGTGTATAAAACATAATCATAGAAAACTGTTATACACACTAAAGGAAAAAGGGTAGTCAAAAGTTTCTTTTGCAAAAATGAAACCTAACTTTCTTATAGGAAGAATTACTGATGCACAAGCAAATAAGAGAACATCCCATTTTAGCTCATGTAGGAGTCAAACTTATTAGGTACCTTCACTATGATGGTGTGGGATTGTTTTTATTATATCACACTAACACAATTAATGGGAGATTGGGGGAGGGTTCGCGGGCGCATGGCGTAGCCTCTCACCGACTGGGTTTGAGTCCGGTTCAGGGCGAAGAACTTACTGTAGGAAGGTCTTCCAGCTGACATGTGATACACTGGTTCTACCCAGACATGTGTCTGGGGGTCTTCCTTCACCACAAAGCTGGACATTGCTATAATAATCATAATTGATCGCCGTAATGTAAACAAAAACAAAAGCAAACATAATTATGGTCATACTGGCAAAGTGCAGCTTATTGATGGTGGAGGAAGACGCAATTTCTACATGTCTGTGTAGAACTACTGGCACATCTCAGGTCAGCTGGAAGACCTCCCCACATGACAGACAATGACTCCAACCATCTTGGGGCTAAGGAGTTACTAATCAACGACTCAATAATCTCAACTACAGTAACCATCCACCCCACTCCGCAACCAACGCAGTCTTCCCTGATGGCCTTATTCCCCACAATCTCTCCCCACCCCCCATGGTGTTTATTGTAAGTAGGGAACTTTAGATTGGTTTGCATGGTCTCAGTTTAGCATATGTACATGATGCATAAAATCATACGATCTGTATTTTGTATTTAAATGAATTATTGCATCGTCATCAAGAATATTTGTATATAATTATGACATGCTTATACATGACATATTCTTTGCCATGTGTAGTTTAAATCTGTACATGGTTGTTTAGCTTTAAAGGTGGTATCCGACAATAATTGGTCCAAATATTTTTTCTCAAATAACCAAGTATGTCATTGGTACCTGAAAAGGTCTTGCAAAATGCTGTTCATTGATGCCAAAGATCTGTGTGAACAGTCAGGGATAAATCCCCACTTGTCATTGCAAACAGGTGTTTCCTATCCAAGCCACGCTGCAGAGGTAGCTATTTTTAAACTTAGAAAACCACGTGACCACTTACTTTTATATAGTCATCCAGTTAATCTGCTCTGACGTCGATATTTATTTTTAGCAGAGACCACTATTGTGCTATTTATAGAGTTGAAAAGACTGAACATTTAGAGATTTTTTTCGCGCTTAGTACAGTCTTACAGTAAAGTTACTGTTCAAAATCATCTTTAAAGCGACTAAAGTATGGGTTTATGTAATAAGTATGACCAAATTCCCCAAAGTGGTGGTTAGATATTGGTACGTGTATTAAATAGAGGCAAACTGTCGGATACCACCTTTAAATGGCTGAAACAAGTTGCACGGCATTGTGACTCTTTCAATTTCCTCAACCTGAAGACAGCACATTGTTTTTTGAAGGACAGTATCTTCACATTTAATCTAGTCATCAAAGTTGATATTTTTGAAATATATTTAATAGTTGTTTAAGAAATAATTATCTTTTTTGTGGAAATTTTTAGGTATACTCATTTGATTTAATTGTTTGGTCTGAACTTTTTTTACTTAGTAAAACTTTGACCTTCATATATTTATGATGATAAAGAAAATATATTATTATTATTAAATATAACAACATAACATACATAACAAACATAACATTATTGAAAAAGCAGCATTAAAACATATCTTTATTTTGCTCAAAAGATTTTTTTATCTTTTTGCTATATAAAAGCTACACACACTTAGGTAACAAAGCATGTTGAAAGAGCATATAATGTAGTTCCTGGTTGGACAGCTTCAGTCTGGATCTGGCTGGTCGGGACATGTACTGTTTACCTCAGACATTTTTAACATTATAGAAGATTAAGAGTCAATCGAATAGCAAGAAATATTTAGCTGTAGTCTGGGGCTGTGCTTAAGCCATATTGGATGTTGAATCTGTTTTATTGACCTTTCTGTGTGAATGCTTTCAAACCAACCAGGAATCAAACCCATGTAGTGAGAGGCCAAAGAGTGGGAATAACAAGTGATCAGCTCTTAACCCTACACCATAGACACCCTGCAATGCCCTGTTTATATAGGCCCTAGATAACACCCCATCCACTGCTAGTCGACTTCATTTATAAATATTGATTACTTAATAATAATAGTTCTCTCTATCCCATGTCATGCTTAGGTATCTATTGCTTGAGACTCAGAAACAAAGAGTGCAGAACCTGATTATAATTCTCCCAGTGGGATCTGGCTGAATGGGAGCTGCTTGATATGGGAGCTAGCTGACTGGTAGCTGGCTGATTTGGAGCTGGCTAATCTGGTATCTAGTTGATCTGGAGCTGGCTGACAGGGAGCTGGCTGATTTGGAGCTGGCTGATCTGGAGCTGGCTGACTTTGGGCTGACTGATCTGGTAGCTGGTTGATCTGGAGCTGGCTGACTGGTAGCTGGCTGATTTGGAGCTGGCTAATCTGGTATCTGGTTGATCTGGAGTTGGCTGACAGGGAGCTGGCTGACAGGGAGCTGGCTGATTTGGAGCTGGCTGATCTGGAGCTGGCTGACTTTGGGCTGACTGATCTGGTAGCTGGTTGATCTGGAGCTGGCTGACTTTGGGCTGACTGATCTGGTAGCTGGTTGATCTGGAGCTGGCTGACTTTGGGCTGACTGATCTGGTAGCTGGTTGATCTGGAGCTGGCTGAAAGGGAGGTGGCTGATCTGGAGCTGGCTTACTTTGGGCTGACTGATCTGGAGCTGGCTGACTTTGGGCTGACTGACTGGGAGCTGGCTGCCTGGGAGCTGGCTGATCTGGAGCTGGCTGACTGGGAGCTGGCTGTCTGGTAGCTGGCTGACAGGGAGCTGGCTGCCTGGGAGCTGGCTGTCTGGGAGCTGGCTGATCTGGAGCTGGCTGACAGGGAGCTGGCTGTCTGGTAGCTGATTGATCTGGAGCTGGCTGACTTTGGGTTGATTGATCTTGAGCTGGTTGATCTGGCGCTGGCTGACAGGGAGGAGGCTGATTTGGAGCTGGCTGATCTGGAGCTGGCTAATTTGAAGCTGGATGATTTGGAGCTGGCTGATCTGGAGCTGGTTGATCTGGAGCTGGCTGATTTGGAGCTGGCTGATCTGGAGCTGGCTGACTGGGAGGTGGCTGATCTGGAGCTGGCTGACTTTGGGTTGATTGATCTTGAGCTGGCTGATTTGGAGCTGGCTGACTCTGGAACTGGCTGACTGGGAGCTGACTGATCTGGTAGCTGGTTGATCTGGAGCTAGCTAACTGGGAGCTGTCTGATCTGGTAGCTGGTTGATCTGGAGCTGGGTGACTGGGAACTGGTTGATCTGGAGCTGGCTGACTGTGAGCTGGCTGTCTTGGAGCTGGCTGATCTGGGAGCTGGTTGATCTGGAGCTGGTTGATCTGGAGCTGGCTGTCTGGGAGCTGGTTGATCTGGAGCTGGCTGTCTGGGAGCTGGCTGATCTGGAGCTGGCTGATCTGGAGCTGGCTGTCTGGGAGCTGGTTGATCTGGAGCTGGCTGTCTGGTAGCTGGTTGATCTGGAGCTGGCTGTCCGGGAGCTGGCTGTCTGGGAGCTGTCTGATCTGGTAGCTGGTTGATCTGGAGCTGTCTGATCTGGTAGCTGGTTGATCTGGAGCTATCTGATCTGGTAGCTGGTTAATCTGGAGCTGTCTGACTGGGCTGGGAACTGGTTGATCTAGAGCTGGCTGACTGGGAACTGGTTGATCTGGAGCTGGCTGTCTGGGAGCTGTCTGATCTGGTAGCTGGCTGTCTGGGAGCTGTCTGATGTGGTAGCTGGTTGATCTGGAGCTGTCTGATCTGGTAGCTGGTTGATCTGGAGCTGTCTGATCTGGTAGCTGGTTGTTCTGGAGCTGTGTGACTGGGAACTGGTTGATCTGGAGTTGGCTGACAGGGAACTGGTTGATCTGGAGCTAGCTGACTGGGAACTGGTTGATCTGGAGCTGGCTGACTGGGAACTGGTTGATCTGGAGCTGACTGATCTGGTAGCTGGTTGATCTGGAGCTAGCTAACTGGGAGCTGTCTGATCTGGTAGCTGGTTGATCTGGAGCTGGGTAACTGGGAACTGGTTGGTCTGGTAGCTGGTTGATCTGGAGCTAGCTAACTGGGAGCTGTCTGATCTGGTAGCTGGTTGATCTGGAGCTGGGTGACTGGGAACTGGTTGATCTGGAGCTGGCTGATCTGGAGCTAGCGGATCGGGAGCTGGCTAAGTGGGAGCTGGTTGATCTGGAGCTGGCTGAGTGGGAGCTAGTAGTTATGGAGCTAGATGATCTGGATCTATGCTATTTGCCTAGGTCTATTTGATTTGTACAGAGCAGGTATTGTGCTTGTTGTGTGGGACAGCCAAACTGACTGAATATAAATGAGTCCCTGATGTGTCTAGACTTCCAAGAAATTGTTTGGACAATCAGCCAGAACTGGTAACATTGAAGTTTTATGTTTCAAAATTGTTTCATTCACACAAATAGCCAAACACAATGCCAGCATTATAAATTGAAGAATTTTGAATGAATTCTTCTACACAGATAACCTTATTACAGGTCATTTTGTGGTTTGTCTTGTGGTTTGTGTTCTTTGTGTTTTGTTTCCTATTTGAGTTCTGAATAGGTGTTTGGAATTTTATCCCAATTCTCGAACAATCTATAGCAACAAAAAAAAGCCAACCAAATTATAATTGTTCAATTTTTTGGAAAAAAAGGCTTTTCAGTCTATCTGTAATAATTCAAATTTCTTTTTTCAACTTCTATTTAGATGTGTCAACAATAAAGAAAATTACTTGTGTAACACACTGAACAAAGAAAAATTCACTTTGAAACAAAAACAACAAATTAGTCTACCAGACCTGGAAGCGCAATCAGTAGAGTGTCAGCTCCAGGTATGGGAGGCCCCGGGTTTGATCCTGGGCCGCAACATACCAAAGTTGTTGAAAATGGTAGTGGTATAGCTCCCTTGCTGACTCTCAAGCACATATAAGTTTAGTTCCACAACTGGTTGGCCCATTGTGAAGGCAGCACTATATCTGCTTCAAGTGAACACAGCATCTCAAGACAACTGAAATACTGTTGGTGGGACAATAAACCCAATAAACAAACATAGTTTAGTTACCACTATATCTGATTCAAGTCGACACAGTCACCAGATAACTGAAAATACTGTTGGTGGGACGATTAACCCAATTAACAAACAAACAAACAAATAAGTCTTACAATTGCTTATTAAATCTGCAGAACCTTACATTATAAAGTCACAATGATATATTTTGGCTGTTCTCCATTTTTTGGCCATGTTGGTGGGGGTGAATTTTGAACTTAGTACATTTTGTACATTATTTACATTCCTTTAATCACATACAGGGTTAAACTTACAACTCTCAACCAGCAACCTTCAGTGATTGGATTTTTATAATTGTATTGATCTTCACTTTCCTTATTGACGAGATTGCCATGAGTCAAAATTAAATTGTCTGCGTAATTCTCATAAAAATGATAATTTTTCTCTTTTTATTCAGAGCTCTATTCACCGAATTCAGTAATATTGAAGAATGGATTTTTTAAAATTGTCTTCCTCTTTTGTAGAAAATCCTTTTTTTTATTGTAGTTTTCCTTCTAAAAGCCCAACATGTATTTTTCTTCTTCATACAGTGTTCATACAATACTTCTCAAAGAAGTAGCATTATACATCCACATTTGATGTATTGGGGGCTATGTTGGAGTTTGGGTGGAGGTTTGGTTGATGTCTGTAGACTGGATTTGTCAGTGATATTTTTTGGCTACTATTGCTATATAAAAATATTTTTTTGCAAATAACTAAGTTAGTCATTGTTATCTGAAAAGATCCTGCAAAATGCCACTCATTGATGCCCTAGGTCAGTGTGAACAGTGAAATATAAATCTCCATTTCTCACTACAAACAGGTATTTTCTATCTGAGCCACTCTGCAGAGATAGCTATTTTTAACTAAGAAAACCACATGACAACTCACTTTTAAGACTGCGCTATATTGTCATCAGGGTAATTCGCTCGGACGTCGTAATCTATTTATAGCCGAGATCACCATCGTGATTATTTATGGATTTGGAATAATTTAACTTCTAGAGTGTTTTTATAGTGTTTTGTACTTTCTAACAACAAAGTCAGTGTTCAAACCCGTCTTTACTTATACTGTAGTATGAGTTTATGCAGAAATTGAGCTCCAGTTCCCCAAAGCCGTGGTACGGTATTGTTTATGAATTTGACAGCGGCAAACTGTCAGATACGACCTTTAATAAGACTTTACAATACTGCTTGGTGGCACCCATGGTCAAGCGGTTAGAGTTGCTGACTTGCAAGTTCTTAGCCCCTCACAGCGTCGGGTTGAGTCCCGATCTGGGACCGGCCACAATAGCTCAGGTGGTAGAGCTATTTGTTATTTCAAATATTTGAATTTACTTTGTTTTTGAAATATATAGCAATGACACTACAAGTTGGTGACTCTACCCACTTTGCTGTGGGTGTACCCTCACCATGACTTAACTTTTTACTAAATTTGGCATCTTTTTGACCCAAAGTTCATTATATTTGACTTTTTAGGTTATATACGGTAACCATTTCTGCATCCCCATGTGTCTAATGCACAATAGTTTATCTGTGAATCACAATCTTTCATATTAGAGAGCGGGCAGGGCTAAGTTTTGAAGATATAGATCAAGATGATAAAGCTTGTCTTGACTTTGGTGCAAGAACTGCAAGAAATGTGAAGACATTTTTAAGGTTTTATGAAAGCTATGTCATTTTTATTGAGTAAGAAATGTTATTTATGCTCAACGAGGGAGTCTCTCTGCTGATTGCGGGCTGAAGATTTCCCAAGTTTAAGGAAGCTTTGTTAATGTTTATGGAGAACGAGTTGTAATTTATGCCCTGCTTGGGAAACTGCTAGATTGTAATCTTTAACTGAAATAATTGCCTTTCAAAGATTTTTATGTTAATTTGCTGTTGTGGAGTATTCAATATTTCCACACTCTCAAGGCATGTCTATTAATGAATTAGGATGCAGACCTGCCACTGGAATTTATTCTTATCCTGCTCAAGCTATTTAAAAAACAATACAATTTCATGCTTATTAATGACAGATCCTGATGAATAGCCTGTATAGAAATTTACCATTTTCACACGTGATGCAAGCAAAACATTGTCTCAAGTTAAAATCATAACTAATGGAGACTAAGCAGCATCCTGCAGATCCTGATCGGACAGCTCCCAGCAAGACGCTTGGTTCTACACTATTTGCCTAAACTTGTAAATACATACTTCGCTAGCTATGTGGTATTATTGTTTCTTGTCTTGGAATTTCAATTCCAGCTCAAAGTCCTTTTGAATCGAGAAATCTTCTCAAAATTAGCTGTTTGGATTTCAGTGGAATGATTGTTTCAAAATAGGCAGGACATGTTAAATTAGGATAGCTTGCCAAGTTTTATTGTCTATAAAATTTGTTTTTAGTATGATCTGCCAAAAGAAGTTTTTTATGTTATTTTACTTTACAGGATGACTTGGCGAACAATGTTTGTTTTGAAAATGATTTGTTTTGGTTTGGTGTTAAATTAAAATAGATTGCATTGACACATTTATAAACATATATTGGGAATGTGCAGATAATATCTATATGTATGTACATTAAAAAGTTTGGAAAGAGGCCAGACAAGTGTCTGGGCAGCACCAGTAGCACACAGCAAGTCAAGCTGGAAGAACCTCACATATGAAGGGTATTGCCCTAACTGGGAGTCGAACCCTCTGAATGAGGCGTTGCAAGGAAGTGACCCTACGGCAGCAGGTGCTCCATATTTAGTATCGCAAATGAGAGACAATAAAGAATAGTCTCCCCCGAATAATCCGTAAATGAAAGTAGGTCCTTTCATTTGTTATATTCACTTTTTATCCTTGTGCTCCATGGAGTGCATCTTGATTTTTTTGCCTTTCTTGTGATACCAAATTTAGCCATCATCAACAAACACTTCCACAAGCTTTTTTAAAAAACATTGATAAGTATTTAAATAGATTTAAAGCTTATATTTATGCAAAAGTGAGAAATGTCAGTATTTGTAATTGCAACATCTACAAAAGAACTGGCAAAAAAGTCCAGGAATTCCAACTAAAAGGACCTACCTACTGTTTGGAATGCCTTGGATATTTACTAACAAGGGAGACAATTTCCATAGTCCCAATATACCCCATTGTATCTAATAATTAAAATTGCAAGAACAAGATGAGATGATGGTGTACTGTATTGGTTGTTGTGAAGGAAAATATTATTTATCAACATAATTGACTCAAGTTTAATTGAATATCATACAGGATAATATTGATAGGTAATTAGATAATTAAAATTTGTTTCAATATACATTATTGAGAACTTTATGGTGTGCAAATATCAGGCCAGGGAGACTTTTGATTGAATAATTGTGCTACCAACCTCCCACATATGGGGTCATCAGATTGTATTTTTCAACATAATTGTTCCAAGTTTAATTTAAATTTTATTATCTTACTGAATTAAAGTGACAATTAAAATTTGTTTTGAAATACTGTTAAACAAATTTAAATATCATTCACTTAATCATTTCAGGTTTTATAAACAATGAATGTCAAAATGTTTAAAAATGAAAGATTTTGATAAATTTACATTATTTTGAAATCATTTAAAATGAATCTGAATACCATTCACATTTTTCCATTTTTTCAAAATTAAGAAAGAAAAGTAAAAAATATGGATTATTTTGTGTTGCTTTGAAATAATCTAAATCTTTTAAAAAATATAATTTATATAAGTATATATAAATTACCAAACATGAAGATAAAAAATAACAAAACATGAAAATGAATGACTGAGACAGCTGAAATCACTTTAAATTAATCAATTTCAAAATATCATTTACATTTATTATCAGTTCTGGTGGCAGGATAATGAAAATTGATGTTGTGTTATGTCAGGTCTTTCCAGCATGATATCTGCATCAAGGAGAAAGGTCTCTAAATAAGTAGAGAAATGTAGGTTAAGTGTCTATCTAACGATGGTTCAATGAGAGACTTAATAAATAGTCTCCCCTGAATAATACCTAAATGCAAGTAGGTCCTTTCATTTGTTTTACTTGGTTTTTATGCTTGTGCTCTTTGGAGTGTATGTTGATTTTTCTGCCTTTCTTATGATACCCATGTTAACCATCATCAATAAACCTGTCCATTTTCTTTTTTAAATGACATATCTCTATAAGTATTTAAATTAATTTTAATCTTATGTTTATGCAAAAGTAAGAAATTCACTGTTTGTTATTGCAATATCTGCAAAAGAACAGGTGATAAAGTATAAGAATTTCAACTACAAGGTCCTACCTACTGTTTGGAATACCTCGGATATTAACTAACAAGGGAGACAATTTCCATCTCCAATGTACCCCATTTATTGAAAAACAATGTGAAATCTTCTCTATATGGTAAGGTAAAATAACACAGGCTTTCTACTGGTCCCTATTTTCCTACTTTCCAACTTTTTTCTTCCTTTTTCTCCTCAGTCCTATTTTCCCCTACTTTTATTCAGAAATAACCCTATTATCCATACTTTTTGCTTTTAAAAAAGAAAAATGTAACATGAACCTCAAAATACTTCATTAGTTGTATTTTCAGTTCCTCCATTTCTTGTGAATAGCAGTTAAGATGTGTAAGTGGGTACACCTTGGGATGTCCATCCTTGAAAGCAACATGGTTCCTTGGCCAGTCGGTCAAGACAGATTTGTCAACAGGTGCCTGTCTTTCAAGCATGGATAGAACAAGGGATTATGGTGGGCAACAGACTGATATAACATAAGAACATAATGGTAAAGAGGCAGATAAAAGCCTGATCCTGATAAGACAGAAAACCTAACCAACTTGTGCTTTGCAGATTAAGAGTTCAACCTAAAAATCACCCCATTAACCTAGAACCAAACCCACCCCATTAACGTAGAACCAAACCCATCCCATTAACGTAGAACCAAACCCACCCCATTAATGTAGAACCAAACCCACCCCATTAACGTAGTACCAAACCCACCCCATTAACGTAGAACCAAACCCACCCCATCAGCGTAGAACAAACCTACCCCATTAACGTAGAACGAAACCCAACCCACTAATATAGAACGATAACACCCCATTAACATAGAACAAAACCCACCCCATTAACGTAGAACCCACCCCCCATTAACGTAGAACAAAACCCACCCTATTAATGGAGAACAAAACCCAAACCATTAACATAAAACAAAGCCCACCCTACCAGACCTGCTAGCACAATCGGTCCCCAAAGGGCTAACAAGAAAGAATGTATCAATGTTGAGCAAAGGAAATATTTTGTTATTTTGTGCAGTCTGCATTAAGATGAACTCTAGTTACAAGGGGTGCCCATGAAGTAGTGGTAGAGTTGCCGATTTGTAACTCCTCTGACTGCTAAGCCTTCCACTTCATGGGTTTAAATCCTGTTTGTGGCGAAGGACTTAAATGTGGGAGGGTCTTCCAGCTGACCTGCCGTGCACCAGTAGTTCTACCCAGACATCTGTCTTGGGGTTTTTCCACCAAAACAGCTGGAGGGCGCTATATTGATCATAATTATTTGCTGCGATGTTAAAAACAAAACCAAAACGAATTTAGTGACAAGGCAGTTGCGTAGTTTCAAGGCTTGCTGTACCTAGTTCAGGTAAACATGAACAGCCATGCTCTTAACACAGGTTATGTTTTGCTCTGCTACAGTAACGACTGCTATCTCCAAAAAGCACATAACCATAGTAATGTAAGATGTAAAAAATTTTTTCCACACATGTAAGATGTAATAAAATCAGAACAATTTATTTTAATAAATGTATACAATATTTATAAGATACCATTAACATAAAATTTTAATGGAAGGAACATTTAATAAAGACAAAAAAATATGATTTTTGTTCTAATCCTGTTTGTCAGATCCTCTGCCCTTTGTTCTACTTTGTGGCAGAGGTTACTCTGTTCGGAAGGGATTTCTGACATGGAGATTGTAAGGTAAATGCCAACAGCAAGCATCTGACTCCAAACTTGTTTGCTTGCTAAACGAGATTGGTTTTCTCAATACTGACTTATCTTCAGTCACCACTGACATTCTTTTAATCTTACATAGATTTTGTATATTTCTACTCACATTGTTTAATATTAACCTAATCAAACTTTGTTTGCCTTAAATCACTGGACCTGGTAGTGTGGGCTCTAGGTACTGGAGGCCCCGGGTTCGATCCCTGGTCGTGACATACCAAAGTCGTTGAAAAATAGTAGTGGTATAGCTCCCTTGCTGACGTTCAAGCAAATATAAGGGTAGTTCCACAACTGGTTTGCCTGGTGCCATGTATAATGTGACTGGTTGTGGTATCATGCCAGGTGTTCACGGCATGCTATACACAGTGAAGGCAGCACTATATCTGCTTCAAGTGGACATTATCTCCAGATAACTGAAGTATTGTTGGTGGGATGATAAACCCAGTGAAGGCAGCACTATATCTGCTTCAAGTGGACACCATCTCCAGATAACTGAAGTATTGTTGCTGGGATGATAAACCCAATAAACATATGACTTATCATGTGTCAGTGTGATATAAAATCCAAAGTAAAAAAAATAAATATACCCACCTTATATTCCAGATTTACTTTCTTTGATAAGATAATAGATATCACATTTATCACACCTGTTAAACTTGCCGTGCTAATTTACTACAGCTGTTTCAAAAAACAAGTGACCATAGTGAACATGATTGTGTACGTTGATATTGATGTCAATGTAAAAGAATTTAATACAATTTGAATGTAGTAATAAAAACAACTTATTTGTATAATGTAAACATTCCGTACACTTTGTCATTTGAATAAAACTATAATGATATTCTTTTTTATAATGACATTCTTTTTAAAAAAATGTCAGGCACGTAGCTGCCTGTATGCAGAATACGCAGCTGTGTGCATATTGTCTCTAATGAATGAAAACATAAGAAAAATTAAATCAGCAATAATAATCTTACCCTCGTAAGGTTATGGTATATATTTATAGAAGCCAACTAGAACTGCTATTTGCACCATAAATGTGTATAACTGCTAAATAGTTTTAGTAAATTTTTCTGCCGTTCTGGTATAGGACAAGTTTCTATTAGTTCCTATAATATTTCAAATCAGAACTTCTCAGATAATTCCGTCCTCGGGATGATCACATATGATATTTTACATAAAATATGGTTATACATTTGATTTTGAAGCCTCCCATGAGGCCACCACATACGATCTAGAAACACAAATTTTTCCAAGCGAGCATGCTCTGGACCACTCTAATGGCCATATGTACACATATCATGCCTAGCTATGCTTTTGTTAGCCAAGCCCATGGGTAACTTTTTGTTTTGTGGATAAGGTTACTGTGACCTGAAAGGCAGTTGTCCTGTGAAATTGAGATAGATAAATTCTTTAATGTAATGCAAAATTTTCCATAAAGTACTATCCATTAAATAAAATTAGATCATTTAATATAAAGATAAAAAACAATTCCATTCCACTGATTCATAAAATGCTCCATATTGTTTCCAATGATTCATGAAATGTTCTGGAAAGTTCTGAATGTTTCATTGAATGAAAAAAAAAAAATTAAGTTGTTTGTTCCTGATTAGGGATCAGGAAAGATAACTCCGCAGAATATCTTGGGTAGCCCTTTTATTTTGACAATGCTACATATGCATGCTGATGCGCTTGTGCACGTGTGTGGGTGTGCATGTGTGAACATGCGTGCATGTGCTAGCTTGTAAGCTTGTGTGCACTTGTAAACATGTGTGAGCTTGTAATCTTGTGTGCACTTGTAAGCTTGTGTGGGCTTGTAAGCTTGTTTGCACTTGTAAGCATGTGTGGGCTTGTAATCTTGTGTGCACTTGTAAGCATGTGTGAGCTTGTAAGCTTGTGTGCACTTGTGAGCATGTATGAGCTTGTAATCTTGTGTGCACTTGTAAGCATGTGTGAGCTTGTAAGCTTGTGTGCACTTGTAAGTTTGTGTGGGCTTGTAAGCTTGTGTGCACTTGTAAGCTTGTGTGCACTTGTGAGCTTGTGTGCACTTGTGAGCTTGTGTTGTATGAAGATTTTGGCTTTCCTGGATTTTCAAGAGATAATTTATAAATTTGTCTTTGTGGTAAAGATTTTACAGAAAACTGCATGGAAGCTTTTGTGCGAAATTCTTAACAAAGATAACTCAACGAGAAATTACTCTTGCTAGCATGCATGGCTTATAATGCCAAAAGTGTATACCTATAAATGCAATGTAATAGAATTTGGTTCCAGCACAAATTTAAAACAAACAAAAAATCGTTTGCTGGGTAGATTTGCCTCTGTCTTAAACTGGGTGTGGCAGGATGAGGTGTTTATGGCGTGCAGTGATACTGATGGCAACACTATTATCTCTCGATAACTGCACTATTCTTCATGTTTCGTTTAGCAAACCAATAACAAAAATTAAAAAGAGTTATACCGGACCTGGTAGCACAATCAATATAGCGTTGACTCTGGGGCACATATGAGGATAGATCCATAATTGGTTAGCCTGGTGTCAGGATAATAAGACTGGGTGTGGTATCATGTCAGGTGTTCACGGCATGCTATACACAGTGATGGCAGCACTATATCTGCTTCAAGTGGACACCGTCTCCAGATAACTGGATGACAAACCCAATAAACAAAGTTAAACATAAAATGGTATCCTTTATTATAGGATTAACAAATAAAAGGAGAGATATTAGATATTCTATAGTAAAAATAGATATAAATATTTGGAGAGTTAATACAAATCTTTCCTAAATGTTAATTAAAAAGAGGAAGATATCTTTTGTTTTCCCTTAAAGATCAAAACAATCGTTTGTTTTGTTTTTGTTTTTGGAATACATTGCAGAGACCAATAGCAACGTCCAGCTCTTTGGTGGAGCAAGACCCCAGATTACTGTCTAGTAGAACCACCGGCATTCCGTAAGTCAGCTGGAAGACCTTCTCACATTAAGTCCTTTGCCTTGAACGGGACTTGAACCCATGCAGTGAGAGGCTAAGCAGTCAGAGAAGTTACAAATCCACGACTTTACTTCTGTGTCATGGGCCCCCAAAACAATCCATCAGAGGAAGGAAATTTGTATATTTTCCAAACTATTAATAGGAAGTTTTTGTATTGTTGTTCCAGACTTGTTTGCACCATCTAGTACAATAGATGTTAGGCATTACGTAATTTAGGAAACAGCTTTCTAAATGTCTACCCCCACCCCCATTTTGTGTTCCTTAATAAACTACCTGTGCTGTTTATTGTCTGGAAATAGTTAACCCTGAGCCTAGAAAGCATAAAATGATCAGGCTTTGGCAAACTGTCTGGATTCCAGATCAGCCAGCTCCTGTGGTGCATTTTTTTTTATGTTCTGCTTTTGTTTTTTGAGATACATCGCTGCGACCAATTATAATCATTATAGGGACATCCAGCTGTTTAGTGGAGGAAACCAATGACAAATGTCTGGGTAGAACCACCGGCACACCACAAGTCAGCTGGAAGACCTTCCCGTATTAAGTCCTTTGCCCTGAACAGAAATCAAACTCATGTGATGGGAGGCTAAGCAGTAAGAGGAGTTACAAATCGGCGACTCTACGACTACGCCACGGGTGCCCCTTTCTTTTTTGAATTTTGAAAATAAAGGATATTTGAAAGTACAAGCCACATAAATTACCTTTATATGTATACTTGTACTAAACTTTTATATAAGTATATATAAAATTAACTAGTCAAAGCAACTAACATAAATGCAAACAATGCACCTAAATATATCTGACAGAGCAACATATCATGAACAAAGAAGATGGGTAAACAAAACAAAAAAAAGTTATCTTGGAAACCACATGATAATTATAGCTCATTCTGCTCAATCATGGTATAGTATTTATATATATAAGATATCCACAAATTAAATATTTCTTTTCACTGCTTGCACTTGAAAAATCCCCTCAGGAAGGTTGAAATTGAGTGGTTGCAGTTTTGGCTTTTTACCCAGAGGTACCTATTTCTAATACTGTACTTTGTGGAGAACTTTTTTAATCTGTGCCTTGTTATGACTGTCAAAAAAAGTGATATTTGCGACCTGTGACTCTTCATTGAATGTCGTTGGGCCTTGAGATTGTCAGTAATTATGTGAAGCAAAATAAATAAAAGTTTCCACAACAATTAACTCATAAAAAAAAATTTGTATTGTTAATAGATCCCTTATTGAAAATTCTTATTATAATAAAATTCTACAACTTATTGGCTTGGTCTGGCTGTGGTATAATGCAACTGAATATCACAGTGGTGTGCTAGGAGGGGGCGCCCGTGGCGTAGCGGTAGAGTCACTGAGTTATAACTCCTCTGACCTCTTAGCCTCTCACCGTGTGGGTCTTACCCTGTGGGTCTCACCGTATGGGTCTTAACCTGTGGGTCTCACCCTGTGGGTCTCACCCTGTGGGTCTCACCATGTGGGTCTCACCGTATGGGTCTTAACCTGTGGGTCTCACCCTGTGGGTCTCACCATGTGGGTCTCACCGTATGGGTCTTAACCTGTGGGTCTCACCCTGTGGGTCTCACCCTGTGGGTCTCACCATGTGGGTCTTACCCTGTGGGTCTCACCGTGTGAGTCTCACCATGTGGGTCTCACCCTGTGGGTCTCACCGTATGGGTCTTAACCTGTGGGTCTCACCCTGTGGGTCTCACCCTGTGGGTCTCACCATGTGGGTCTTACCCTGTGGGTCTCACCATGTGGGTCTCACCGTGTGGGTCTCACCATGTGGGTCTTACCCTGTGGGTCTCACCGTGTGGGTCTCACCATGTGGGTCTTACCCTGTGGGTCTCACCGTGTGGGTCTCACCGTGTGGGTCTCACCATGTGGGTCTTACCCTGTGGGTCTCACCGTGTGGGTCTCACCATGTGGGTCTTACCCTGTGGGTCTCACCATGTGGGTCTCACCGTGTGGGTCTCACCATGTGAGTTTGAGTCCTGCCATACTGCAGGTCAACTGACATACTCCATCCATGTAGATTCGCTGATTTGTAACTCCTCTGACTACTGAGTCTCTCATGGCGTGGGTTCCAGTGAAGTCCAGAGCAAAGGACTTAATGTAAAAATGTCTTCCAGCTGGTTTGCGGTGTGCCGGTGGTTCTACCCAGACATGTGTCCGGAGTCTTCCTCCACCAAAGATCTGGACATTGCAAATATCAAAATTATCAAAAAGAAAAACAAAACAGAGTGCTAGGTGATCATGGCCTGCTATCACATTGAAGGCAGCACTATATCTGCTTCAAATGGACTCCACCTGGCAAGATTGTTTAATCTGTTGTTTAACCTAGCAAATAGGAATACTGTAGACAAATTGTATATGAAGCTGTAATTCCATGCAACCAGGCTTCAGGAGACCACATGCGGTAAACAATTATCCAACAAAGCTTGGCTAACCTGTGGCCTAATCTACAGATAGATAATTGGAAGTGGTACATTGCACTATATATTCCTGCTTAATTTGTTTCTTTGTTTTACTCATTTTAATTGTTTAACACTTAGCTTCCTTAGCACAAATTCAACAGGCTTGGGCGTTTAGTATTGATCTAGATCTGTTAGCCTTTCCTTAGATCACTTAGGATCTGCCTAATTAACTGCAGTCTTGAGCAAAAAGTCTTAAGTAACTTCATATCTTTGATTTTGGAAGATGATTAAGAATTCATGTCAGATATGCTGTATTTACTACCCATCATGATAAGGGTTATTGTGTAATGAATATTTCCAACAATGAGGTGTGTATTGAATATGTGTGTATATGTCTTTACTGTTTTAATAGTCATCTTAAAAAATTATTTTTTTCTTTTACACACTTTGATGAGATCACATCTTTTTATGTGAAACAAATGGAATAAATTTGATTTTAATGAACGAAATAGACATATGAGGTGGGATAGTGTGGCTAGTGGTGTGGGGGGGGTAGTACTTGATTAGCAACATGAGGGATAATTAAAAACTGCTAGGTCAAATGACATTAAGCTCACATTGCGCCAAACTGCATTGTCAGATAGGGAGATGCACGCTATTCAGTGATATTGTTTATTCAACTTCAGGTATGCCGCACCTATTTTATTGAAAGAGATATTTAAGGGTAACTCTTAACATAGATCAGTCATTATCCATGTAGGCTTTCACCCTGGAACATGTGTAAAACTTGTGATTTTCTTTTCACCAACTGTTGGACAGGAATTTTAAATCACATCTGAGGTAGTTTATCTTTATGTACTTTCTAGCTGTTGTTTGAAGATTTACCTAGGACATGCCTGAGTAGAACCAGTGATGTACTGCTAGGTGTACAAGTTAAAAAAGCTGAATGAGTAAAGATATTGGATACGTCTGATTATATTATCTGCATCAGCATCTGCCTCTGCATCACTGTAATGCTCACGTTTAAATTTATTATACTAAGTTCTTCTAAGTTTCTCACTCAATAAACAGTGCATAGATTGGGGTAAACATTACATTAGTGGATGCCAATGGCAAACCTGTCATAGTTAAGACTTATGACTCCTCTGCCCTGTACCAGGTTGAATTTTGTGAGGAACATGGCCCGGGTTTGACTTTCAAATTGCTGGCTCATTTCTATGCAGCTTCAGGTGTTGCTATGCAATTTGCTATTGAGCATACAACATAGCTATCAATCACTTTGTCAGAGATGCCATTGTGTGACAGCTATTCTTCACATAAAAAGTTCCTGACCAATTCCAGATTTTTGTATTTCCTGTCACCATTCAGTATACCGACCTAACAGTGTTCAACTATTCCAAGCATGACAAAAAACAAAATCATTAAATGTTCACAATAGTAAGTCTAGCCTGGAAATATCACTAAAAATGCAACACAAAATGTTTGTTCGTTTATTGGGTTTATCATCCCACCAACATTATTTCACTTTTCTGGAGACAGTGTCCACTTGAGGCGTATATAGTGCTGCCTTCACTGTGTATAGCATGCCGTGAACACCTGGCATGATACCACACCCAGTTACATTATCCTGACACTGGGCCAACCAGTCATGGAACTACCCTTTTATTTGCTTGAGCATTAGCACTACTATTTTTTAGGACTGTATGTCGCGGCCTGGAATCGAACCTGAGGCCTCCCGTACCTGGAGCCAATGCTCTCCGATTGCGCTACAGGTCCGATAAACACAAAGTGAACTACTTTATACTTTATACATAAACTACCATCTAGAGCATATCGAAATATAGCATTCTGTAAAACATGGTATGTGTAAAGTAACCAGCACTGGGCGATAGAGATTTGCACATACCTCACTCGAACATTAAACTTCTGCTTATTGTGTGTTCATTACATGAAACGGAAGTATAGTTAATATAATTATCAAGAAAACACCTTCTCCAAATAACTGACATACTTTAGGTGGGAACCAAACAAAGTTTCTGTGGGGTCTGACTCATAAATTCATACATGTATCATACACACTTAGATATCAGTTTTGTTGGAAACTATTAAACGGTTTGCTTTCTCATAACAATCACTTCAACATCAAATAAAGATGATTATCTACTTTTTGCCAAATTGTATTCTTTGGTTTTATTTAGTCAGATCAGCTGTCATGATTATGTTATCTGGGTTGCATAAACTTTTATTGATATATAATGATACTACCACCACAGGGCAAGTATTATAATTCCAGGTGTTTTGTTGAAATTTGATTAACATAAATTTTGTGAGCTGTTGTCTTGGCCAAGGCCTTCTCGTATTTATTTTTGTAAACGAAAAGCATTTTTTTTTTTTTTTTTGCATAGCTGTCTAATCTCACTTTAGATCTACTCAGAGTTGCTGATGCAAGGCAAGTCCGGATGGACATTTAATCAGCCCACATTGGTGGAAATAATAAACATGCTTATCTAAACAAAAAATGCATCCCTTAATCAACAGCTTTTACAAACACTTCATGCAAAAGTATCCCACTACAGATGTAGGCTACATTGTCATGCGTAGTACAGTTGCCGCATTTGAAATACCTGGGTGATGATTTGCCTCAAAACTTTCTGCCACCACTATCTCTAAGGGTGTGTAGACTAAAAACATGCAGTTGCATCTAGCTTGATAGGCATTTTTCATCATCTTGTTTTATAAAGCATAGTTTATAATTGATTGACATATTTTTTGTATTGATGAGTTAAAGAGACTTTGTAGCTTACAAAGACATTTGTCTGTTTTTTAATTAAACTATGAAAACTGGACCTGGTTGCGTAATTGGTAGAGCATCGGCTCCAGGTATGGGGGGTCCCAGGTTCGATCCCGGATGATCAAAAGTTATTAAAAATGGTAGTGGTGTAGCTCCCTTGCTAACACACAAGCAAATATAAGGGTAGTTCCACGACTGGTCGGTGTCAGGATAATGTGATGGGGTGTGGTAACATGCCAGGTGTTAACGGCATGCTATACACGGTGAGGGCAGCACTATATCTGCTTCAATGGACACCATCTCCAGATAACTGAAATACTGTTGGTAGGACGACAAACCCAAATAAACAAACTATGAAGGCATTTAAGCACAACAAGTGGGTTACATTCAATGTGTGTTTCATGGTTAACAAAAAGTGGAAATCTTATCACCAGATACGATAGCAGCATTGAAATATTATTAGAAAATAAACAATCCTTTAGAGTCTTAGTTCTGAGAGGTTAATTGTCTTTAAAAAATAAACAATCAATAAATTTTGATAATTAAAACAATTGTTAAATATATATGTCACTGTGACAAACATGCTAAATGTTTTAAAGCCATACTAATGCCACATATCTTTATTGAAAGATATTTCATGTTGTTTAACAAATGCATAACAATGTCACAATTAATGGTTACTATGGTGATGTGAAGCACCTACAGGTGGAGGATGATGTCTGACCAATGTCTGGGTTGAACCACTGCCCCAATGCAGGTCAACTGGAGTACTCCATGCATGTAGAATCGCTGATTTGTAACTCCTCTGATTTCTTAGCCTCTCACCGCGTGGGTTCGAGTTCCTTTCAGAATGAAGAATATGGGAAGGTCTTCCAGCTGACTTGCAGTGTGCCTGTGTTTCTACCCAGACATTTGTCTGGGTCCCTCTCCACCAAAAAGCTGGACATTGATTTAATAATCATAATTGGTTGCTGCAATGTATTTAAAAAAAAACATCAGCAAAAAACAACTCTATGCATGAAAGTTCTTGCTCTTCTGGAACTTGAACCTGTACAGTTAGGGGCTGAGGTCCATAACAAACAGGTGCCCCCAAACATTGCCCCCCAAATAATGTCTTCCAAACACTGCCTCCCAAACATTCCCCTCCCAATCATTGCCCCCTCAAACATATCTCCTTTCTACTGGCAAGATGTTATGACTTCATTCAGGCAATTAATGTCATAATAAATAAATATTCCGATTACATAAACTTTTATTAACATTTTATGATATCTTTTCTATAAGAGAGGCTTTTAATTCCAGGTGTTTTTCAACTGGAATTTCTCAGTAATTCTGTCCTCAGAACGATCACCTTTGTGAAATATTCCAGGCATTGTTATTATACTGAAATAAAATATTGAGCTATTTTCTTGTTCCTATGGACTTACAAATGTCTGCCAGGATTTTTATATAAAGCCGTGTTTTATCAGATAACTGTAAACTGTAGCATGCATGCCTTTTGGAGATAAGATTATCAAGGTATAATGTTAACAAACTGTCAAGAAATCACAACACTTTGGCATTTATATTGTATTGTGCAATTTTACATTTGACATAAGCGATTATACAGTTACTTCTGTTACATTTAAATCATAACCTGCTCTGCCAGTATTGATAAGGCTTATATAAATAGTGTAGACCCAGAACATCCACCTGACCTGGTAGCATAATTGGTAGAGTGTCTGCTCCAGGACATACCAAACTGCTTAAAAATGGTAGTGGTATAGCTCCCTTGCTAATGCTCAAGCAAATATAAGGGTAGTTCCATGACTGGTTGGTCCAGTGTCAGGATAATGTGACTGGGTGTGGTATCATGCCAGGTGTTCACAGCATGCTATGCACAGTGAAGTCAGCACTATATCTGCTTCAAGTGGACACCATCACCAGAGAACTGAAATACTGTTGGTGGGACGATAAACCCAACAAATAAATAAACAAACAAACAAACTTTGCAGATACAGATCAGCCAGCTACTGAACTGTCTGATCAGGATCCATGCTGCTTGCTGCTTTGTCCTAACAAGTATGCCTTGTTGTCATGGTTGTAGGAAATAATTGACTACTAGTTCAGGGTATTCAGAAATGCAGTAGACAAAGAAGTAAACTCTAACTGCATATTAAATTTTAAAACAGTGTTTTGAGTGTGTAAATAAACTGTCATGGAAAAGAGATTTTTAATCTTCTTAAAAACCGGACCTGGTTGGTTGCACAATCAGTAGAGCATCGGCTCTAGGTATGGGAGGCTCAAGGTTCCATCCCGGGCCGCGACATACCAAAGTCCTTAAAAATGGTAGTGGTATAGCTCCCTTGCTAACACTTAAGCAGATATAAGGGTAGTTCCACGACTGGTTTTCCCAGTGTCAGGATAATGTGACTGGGTGTGGTATCATGCCAGGTGTTCACAGCATGTTATACTCAGTGAAGGTAGCACTTTATCTGCTTTAAGTGAACACCGTCTCCAGATAACTGAAATATAGTTCGTGGGACGATAAACTCAAGAAACAAATAAACAAACAAACAGTGCAGATACAGATCAGCCAGCTACTGCAGCGAACTGTCTGATCAGGATCCATGCTGCTTGCTGCATTGTGTTTACAAATATGTCTTGTTGTCATGACAACAAGTTGTAGAAAATAATTGACGACTAGTTCAGGGTATTCGGAAATGCAGTAGACAAAGAAGTAAAGTCTAACCGTATTTATATAAACGGGATAATTTGTACATTTTGATTTATGTTATTAAAAAATGGGAATTTTAACTCATATTTATAGTAACTGGACAATATTTACTGTATAAAGTAGCAAATAATAATCCACTTTATTTAAGTTGGCATTAATAGCACCTAAGTTGGCATAAATATTAACTTGGACCTAGGTAATAAAGCACCATATTTAAGTTGGCATAAATATTAACTTGGATTTAGTTAATAAAGCACCATTATTTAAGTTGGCATAAATATTATTTTGGATTTAGTTAATAAAGCACCTAAGTTGGCATAAATATTAACTTGGACCTAGGTAATAAAGCACCTAAGTTGGCATAAATATTAACTTGGACCTAGGTAATAAAGCACCATAATTTAAGTTGGCATAAATATTAACTTGGACCTAGGCAATAAAGCACCATATTTAAGTTGGCATAAATATTAACTTGGACCTAGGTAATAAAGCACCATATTTAAGTTGGCATAAATATTAACTTGGACCTAGGCAATAAAGCACCATATTTAAGTTGGCATAAATATTAACTTGGACCTAGGTAATAAAGCACCTAAGTTGGCATAAATATTAACTTGGACCTAGGTAATAAAGCACCATATTTAAGTTGGCATAAATATTAACTTGGACCTAGGCAATAAAGCACCATATTTAAGTTGGCATAAATATTAACTTGGACCTAGGCAATAAAGCACCATATTTAAGTTGGCATAAATATTAACTTGGACCTAGGTAATAAAGCACCTAAGTTGGCATAAATATTAACTTGGACCTAGGTAATAAAGCACCATAATTTAAGTTGGCATAAATATTAACTTGGACCTAGGCAATAAAGCACCATATTTAAGTTGGCATAAATATTAACTTGGACCTAGGTAATAAAGCACCATATTTAAGTTGGCATAAATATAAACTTGGACCTAGGTAATAAAGCACCATATTTAAGTTGGCATAAATATTAACTTGGACCTAGGTAATAAAGCACCATATTTAAGTTGGCATAAATATTAACTTGGACCTAGGTAATAAAGCACCATATTTAAGTTGGCATAAATATTAACTCAGAGTTTGTTAATGAACACTATATTTAGGCACCATATTTAGGTTGGCATTAATATTAACTTGGACTTAGTTAATTATGCACCATATTTAAGTTAATATAAATAGATATAGTTTCCATGTGATGTCATAGGCACTGATATGACACTTTAAGGCAGTCATCTTAAAAGGCAAAAGCTAATATAGGCAGAATTCTGGAAATATGTGCTGTATTAAACTCACCACTGTGTTATTATTTTCAGTCTATTTTACTGACTTTTATATCAAATTTAACAGCTTTTGTAAAGTACCGGTATTTTAAATATCAAAACAATATTTTGCCTTTAGTTTAAAAGGAAAAAAAATACAACCAAAAAAGATACACTGTTCATTTTGTTTAAGGATGCGTCCATAATTTTATTTATTTCTGTTTAGTAATTCTTTGTGCATTTATCAATTTTAAAAATATTGTTTTTTTAAAAATATGAATTTCAAGAGCATTCAAATGGTGTATAGTTTTTAATTTTTGGACCACAAATGAAGAAATTACAAGAAAATTAATATAAAATTTCTATACATTTCATCAGAAAATCTCTTAAAGTTGCCATCAAAGATGGCTGCCATGATAAGGGATCTTCACTGATGTGGAAACTATTTATTAACTTAGACTTACTTCATGAAGCACTATATTTTAAGTTGGCATAAATATTACCTTAGCAATGTAAACTTTTTAATGCATCATAACAAATTACAAAGAAATTCAAGGAAGGAGGAACTGGAAAGCTTGCACTTTTCAATTAAGCCAAACCTTCAGAAATCAACAGTGAAATGGGCTACATTTCTGTCTGTAATCTAGAAAACCTGCGACTCCTAATTCCTCAGCTCGTCAACGAGAGTGTTCGAGTCCCGGTTGGGGTGAAAACTTCCATGTGGGGAGGTTTTCCAGTTAACCTGCGGTGCACTGGTGGTTCTACCCAGGCATAAGTCTGGGGTCTTCTTCCTCCAGTAATTAGCTGGATGTCACCAATATGACCATAATTGTGTCAGTGCGATGTAACAAAAAACAGATTTATGATTATGGAATGCAGTATTCGTTAACCATCAGATAACAGTCCTAGTTATGTTTTTATTCATTATGTAATATATATTTTTTTTTTATTTCAGCTGAAACTGAAGATTAAAAGGATCATTCCAAAAGGTTTTTGGAGGAAATAGATAACTGGAAATTAGAGAGGTAAGCATGCATATTTAGCCCGTAATATTAATAAATAATAATTAAATAATTAGCTGGATGTCACCAATATGAGGCTTTTTTTCAGATTAATGGAAAACATGACGTTACCATGTGTTCTTTGACTAAATATTTATTTTCTTTGTCGGAAATGCCAAACTTCAAAGTTTTGACATTTGTGACAAAAAGTATTAATGACCAAGTCATGACAAGTAACACAAAGCAGTGTACTTTTACAGTTACAGTTAATATGAAATAAATATGCCTTAATAATAAAAGTTATGCAAACAGATTTCAAACTAAACACAAAAATCTAATAGCCAGTATTTTTTCTAGTTATCTGAAAAAGAACCATGACGATAATTGTGTTGGTGCGATGTAACAAAAAAAAAGAACAAACTAGGAAACCTGCACATCTACTAGCAAAGTAATCACTTTATCAAAATAAATTTGTCCGAAGATTGTTATTTTCACAATGGTGAGTCTTCACAACCAGAACTTTTAGCTCTACTTTAAAAAAAAAAGAGAAAAAAAAGGACAGCTATTTTCATGACCTTGACCTTTTCATCCGGTCTGTCGTCATTTAACCTTTATGTTAAGGTCCATGTTGGTTCAGTGTTAGAATATTCTAATGTAATTCAGTGGCAAAACTATCCTATCTGCAAATAATTATAATATAGATACATCTCTTTAACAAAGATTTAAAAAGTCTCAATAATGTATGCAAGAATACATTGTTTTTTTGAAATACAAGATCAAAAAGGATTTATTTTATTTCACTACTGGAAAAATAATAAGATATTTTCCTTCTCCTGTAAAATAGAAAAAACCCTGGTGAGAATAGTTTTCCATTGCAGCATCAATTGCTAGAAAAAAAGATATTTTCTTCTGACTTTTGTTTGCACTTGAAAGAGACACCCATTTTAAAAGGACAAGTTACTCTAAAAAAAATTATGGCAGAGTTATGCCCCACTTTGACTTAGAATTTAATATATCCCTTCCAGCACTTAGATAAGTGGACCGTGCTGACTACAGACAGCTCTTGTTATTTTATAGGTTTATGCAGTTATATTCTTTTTCAAAACTTATAAGCCATAAACACCATAAACAACATCAGCCAAATTTGTATTGACATGTAATGTAAAGGAGCCAAATTAAAAAAAAAACTGAAAAAATCAAGCAACTCACAAGATGCATTTTCTATTTGCAAAAAACACTGGTTCTACTTTAAGAAATTCATTTGAAATAAATCTGTTTAGACTGATGCAATAAACCACATGCCTTCCTTTAAACAAGGCCAATAAATAACAGCAAAACTGTATACTGTAGATAAACAATTGAGAGAATACAAATTTCGATCAGAAAAGGCAATAAATATCTTTAAACAAAGATCTTTGGCATCAAAGAGAATTAAAAAAATTGAGGGTTTGTTAAGCATTCGATACAAAATTAAATAAGCTTCGAGAGAGACTCTCAAAATAAGATACGTCTGCTGACAATTTACTTCCCTCATCTGATGTTCAATAGCAAGTTTCTTTTTCTCAGTATTGTCGGTAAATAAACACAACTGATACTAATTGAAAGTGGAATTCATTAATTCACGTCTGGTTCATGTCAACATAAAAAAAAAGGTAAACCCTACAGAATTATTATTTTTTAAATCCTGCTTTATGATTGCCTGCAACTTGTTATTTTTTTCCATATGTCTGTGTACTCTTCTATTATCCTTAGTAGCCATACCATAGTTACACAAAAAACCCATTCCTGCTGTACATTTGGTGTAATTTGGTCAGGCATTCTTCATTCACCCATAGTTACTGTTGCTAAGTGTGCTCTCAAACTTATTAATAAAAGTCCCAACTTTGTGACTGGCTGCAGGCTGCAACCAGTTGCATATATTTTCAATTAAATTTTTCCTTACTTACTGTTGCTATGTGCTCACAAACTTTACATTCTGATTGGTTGTAAATATCTCACACACACAAAAGACAATGAACATTGTCAGGTGATAAAAGGTAGATCATGGGATCCCAAATTGACAAGCATGATTCATAGGCTTGTGATTAACTTAATTCAATGTTATGTAAGATGTCTAAAGGAATGTGACTTGAAGGGACATTGTAAGTACAGAGTAGAAATTAAGAAGTCTGAAGGAATGTGACTTGAAGGCACATTGTAAGTACAGTGTAGAAATTATTTCTACACTTTTCAGTAGTCAGCTACCTTTGTTTGTTTGTTTGTTTTTTTGCTTCATAGCTTAAACACAAGAGCTATGATGTGAGAACATCCAAGGTGCTATAGAAAGCATGTGCTTTAAACAAGATGAATATCAGGGAAAACTATATACTCTCTTACACTGTTGATTACATGTAATTGCATAAACATTTGACAGTAAGGAACCATATCATTGATGGGATATGGTAGAATATTTGCTACTTTTTTATTTTACTTATTCTCTGCTACATCTGTAGTTACAAGTTGCATTGCTATCATCAGTATGCTCGGTTTCTTTTGTTAAATAATTGCAAGCTACCCTTTATTGTTGCAAGCTACTCTGTTAAAAAAACTGAAAAAGACTGAAGAGCGTCTCACAGAACACCTGCAACATCATGTTATTGACTGCTACACTATTGTCCCCATAAAAAATGCATTCATAAGAGGCACTTTTCTCAAGAGTGTCGCCAATTATAGTCAAGGGGGACCCCATGTCTGGATGGAACTGTCAGCTCTCTCCAGGTTCTCTGGATAACCTCTTCACGCGTGAAAGTTCTCACATACATGTGAACTCTCCCGCTTTTGGATGGTGACTCCCTCTTTTAAGGCTCAAAATTATTTTAAAATGAGGGTTGTTTTACACATTTCCAGAAGTTTCCCAACTTGGAAACATATAACTTCCTTCTTTGTTTATATGAAAATAATAAATCTCTCATTTTGCAAGTGAAAATCTCCCACTTTGGTCCCAGAAAAAGTTCCCATGAATTTGTTTACCACAACTGGGTCCCAAAGCCATGTGAGGCTTAAGAGTCACAGGTTAACAACTCTATTAACTCAACCATGTGTGCCCTAATAACTTATAAGTCATTGATTTTTAACATGCTGGCAGTATATTTTACATTATGTTTGTTGATACTGATGGAAAGTCAAAAATATTTGTCTGTCTCACATCAGCATTTAGAAAATAGCTAAATCCTATGTTGAAAAACAAATTTCCTGCTTTATGCTTGGCTGCAACCTGTATTTCTTCATTTTGGCAAAGTACTTTTCAACTCTTCTGTTGTCCTTAGTAACCATACCTTAGTTACACATTACACATTTCTTCTGAAGATTTGGTGTATTGTAATCATGTATTTGCCCATAGTTACATTGTTGCCAAGTGTGCTCTCAATAACTGAAAGTCCCATCTTTGAGACTGGCTGCAACCAGTTGCATTCAATGCAATTCATTAAATCCTTAGTAACCATTGCTCTGTTTTCACAGCTAAATTTATCAGCATTCTGATTGGTTGTAAATAACTGAGGGATCCAAAAGACAACGAGCATTGTCAAAGTGATAAGAAGCAGGTTGTGGGGTCCCAATTTTAATTGGCTTGCATGCGCGGGTGTTACTTTGTATGTCTGAGGTCTTCCTCCGTCAAATAGCCCGACATTGCTATAATGGTCATAAATGGTCACTGGAATGTATTTCAAAATCATAATTAAATCAATGATTCATATGCATGTGTTTGAATTTGTTAAAGATGGTATCCGAAGTTTGGGCCAAAAAGTTGTTTCTCAAATAACCAAATAAGTCATTAGTACCTGAAAAGATCTTCCAAAATGCTGTTTGTTTATGCCAAAGATCTGTGTGAACAGTCCCGGATAAATCCCAATCAATATTGCAAACAGGTGTTAACCATTTGAGCCACCCTGCAGAGATAGCTATTTTTAAACTTAGAAAACACATGACCACTTACTTTTATGTAGTCATCCGGGTAATCCACTCAGACGTTGATATCTATTTTTAGCAGAGACCACTATTGCTCTTTTTATCGAGTTGGAAAGACTGAACATTGAGAATATTTCTTTTTCGCGATTACAGTCTAACAACTGGTTAGATATTGGTACGTGTATTTTATATAGACAAACTGTCGGATACTTCCTCTAAGGGGGCCACCCATGGCATAGTAGTCGCAAATTTGTAACACTTCTGAATGCTCAGCCTTTCTCCACTTGGGCTTGAGTCCTGTTTGGGGTGAAGGACTTAATGTGGGAAGGTCATAGGGCTGACCTGCAGTGCATTGGTGGTTCTACCCAGACATTTGTTTGGGGGTCTTTCTCCACCAAATAACTGGACATCGTTGTAATGATCATAATTGGTCACTGCAATCTATTTCAAAAACATAAATGATGATTAACTCAATGTATTATTCAAGCTGATGTGCACAATCCTTTTGTACATGTATAAAGTAAGTGGCCCCATCTGATATTCAATGGCAAGGCCATGCTAGTTTCTATTTCTCAATAAGTAAACACACTTTACTATCAATGGAAAGTGGGATTTATTTTGACAGATCTGTCTCACATCAGCATAAAAAAAGAGGTAAACTCAACAGAGAAAAAACAACAAAAATCTTGCTTTATGATTGGCTGCTATCAGTACCTGTTGGTTATACTTTGTACTTTTCAGCTTCTCTGCTGTCCTTAGTTATGGTGTCTTTAATGCACAAAAAATGTTTCAGCTGAAGGTTTGGTGTAATTCAGTCATGTTTTCTTCATTCACCAATAGTTACAACTGCTATGAATGTTCATTAAAAGTCCTACCTTTGTGGTAATGAGGCGTGTCAAAGGAGATAGATTGTGGGATCCCAATTTTTTTTTTATTGTCATTTATCATATGCATATGATTGAATTTGTTAAGGTGGTTTCCCATTGCGTACTATTAGTCCCCAGTTTGTAACTCCTCTGACTGCCTTAATACCTAAATTCTAGTCATTTTCAGAGTGAAGGACTTAATGTGGGAAGGTCATCCATCTGCCGTGCAGTGCACAAGTGGTTCTACCCAGAGATTAGTTTGGTATCTTTCTCCACCAAATAACTGGATGTCATTATAATTGTCATAATTTATTGCTGCTATTTATTTCAAAAACAAAAATGAAGATAAACTTATTGTCTTCTAAAAGCTGATCTGCACAATACTTCATACATGTATAAAGATTTTGATCCCCATCTGATCTTCCATAGCAAGTTGTTTTTTTTCCCAGTGAATAAACACCACTGATACAAATGGAAAGTGGAATATAGTGATTTCAGCCTGTTTCCATCAGTGTCAAAAAATATGCTATGGCAATAAAGCAAAGTTTCAGTGTGATGATTGGCTGCTATCTGTTGGTTTCCCAGTTTTGTGACAGGCTGTAACCACTTGCAAATGTTGCAGTTTAGTAAGTCTGTCCTTAGTTACTGTTGCTATGTGCTCACACCTTAATTTATCTGCATTCTGATTGGTTGTAAACAACTGAGCTAACCAAAATTCAACAAGCAGTGTCAGTTGTTGACAGTAATATCCAACAGTTTGGACCAAAATTTCTTTCGACCAAAATTTCTTTTCTCAAATAACCAAATAAATACATCAGTAGAGCATCGGCTCAGGTATGAGAGGCCTCGGGTTCAGACCCGGGCCACGACATACCAGAGTTAAAATTGGGTTTTTGTATCATTTTAGGCAAAAGACTTAATGTGGGAAGGTCTTTCAGCTGACTTGCTGTGCGCAGGTGGTTCTACCCAGATATTTGTTTTGGGTCATCCTCCACCAAAATAGCTGGACATTGAAATAATAATCATAATTGGTCGCTACGATGTATCTCATGAATAGAACAAATAACTCCTCTGACTTCTTAGCCTTTCACTGTGTGAGTTCGAGTCTCCTGTTCTAGGCAAATGTCATAATGTGTGTAGATCTACAAGCTGACTTGCCGAGTAGTAGTGGTTCTACCCAGACATTTGTCTGGGGTCTTCCACCACCAAAATAGCTGGATGTTGGCTAAAATGATCATAATTGGTTGCTGTGATGTATTTCACAAAAATTATTAAACTGGTCTTTGAAATAAGTGCATGCATACATGCGAGATTATCAGGTGACAAATTCTGGGTGTTGTCAGCTTAATAAGCTCACCAAAAGGAAAAGATAACATCTGGCATGTTTAATATGCAAGGATCTTTCAGATCTGATCTAGACTATTTATCAAAGCCTTATAATCATAAATACAGGCTAATGGTTTATCAATCTGTCATTTGCACCACTTGTTGTTGTACGTGGTCATGATACATTCTTCTATAAGTCAACAGGTCTTTAATTCTTAGCCTGCTATTTGTGTATTTAATTCTTAGGCAAATAGTGTAGATCCAAATCAGCCAGTTCCCTAGGAGCTGTCTGGTCAGGATCTACACTGTTTGCTGATCAGTCTCTGTTTATAAATATACCAAGCCACACATGTGACATATATATATATATATCCCTGCTGGGAGCTGTCTGATCAGGATCTACACTGTTTGCTGCTAGGTCTCTGTTTATAAGTATTCCAACCCTGACATGTAACATGTATGTCCTTGCTGTGAGCTGTCTGATCAGGGTCTACACTATTGGCTACTTAGTTTCTGTTTGATAAGTCTCTAAACCCTGACATGTAACATATTTATATCCCTGCTGGGAGCTGTCTGATCAGGATCTACACTATTTGATGCTCAGTCTCTGTTTATAAGTATATCAACCCTGACATGTTGCCTATATATATCCCTGCTGGGAGCTGTCTGATCAGAATGTACATATTTTGATGCTCCGTCTCTGTTTATAAGTATATCAACCCTGACATGTTGCCTATATATATCCCTGCTGGGAGCTGTCTGATCAGAATGTACATATTTTGATGCTCCGTCTCTGTTTATAAGTATATCAACCCTGACATGTTGCCTATATATATCCCTGCTGGGAGCTGTCTGATCAGAATGTACATATTTTGATGCTCCGTCTCTGTTTATAAGTATATCAACCCTGACATGTTGCCTATATATATCCCTGCTGGGAGCTGTCTGATCAGAATGTACATATTTTGATGCTCCGTCTCTGTTTATAAGTATATCAACCCTGACATGTTGCCTATATATATCCCTGCTGGGAGCTGTCTGATCAGAATGTACATATTTTGATGCTCCGTCTCTGTTTATAAGTATATCAACCCTGACATGTTGCCTATATATATCCCTGCTGGGAGCTGTCTGATCAGAATGTACATATTTTGATGCTCCGTCTCTGTTTATAAGTATATCAACCCTGACATGTTGCCTATATATATCCCTGCTGGGAGCTGTCTGATCAGAATCTATACATTTTGCTGCACAGTCCCTTTTTGTAACTTTATCAACCCTGACATGTAACATGTACATTGTATTATATTAAATAAAAAATCCTGAGTATTTAGCATGTGTTTTTAACTAAATCTAGCCATCAAAAGTTAAAATGTGTATTGTACTTTAATCAATGCAGAAGGCCAATCCTGTGAAGTATCATTTTCTGCCTTTCTGTGCAGGAAGAATGCTTATGCATGAAATTGTAGATGACACCTGTGGGTGTTGTCAGCTTAACAGGTTCACTAAAAGATAACATTTGGTGTGTGTTCAATATGTCAAACTGTAACATTGACATACAAAGTTCTCTATGGGTCTCATAACCATATTTTTGTTTGGTGCAATTGATGTGATGTGTATTAATTAAGTTACATGGTTGTTTTTTTGTTTGATAATCCATTAGTTATCAAGTCAAATCACTGAGGAGTGTATTCCTCCAAAAAAAAAAAAAAAAGCTGTGTTATTGGTTATGTAGTAAATAGAATCCAATATGTTCATAGGTGCGCCAGTGCCAGAGTGGTAGAGTCGCCAATTTGTAACTCCTCTGACTGCTTAGCCTCTCACCATGTGGGTTTGAGTACCATTCAGGGCGAAGGATTAAATGTGGGAAGGTCTTCCAGCTGACTTGTGGTGCGCTGGTGGTTCTACCCAGACATTTGTCTGGGGTTTTCCTCCTCCAAAACAGCTGGACATCACTATATTGATCATAATTGGTTGCTGCAATGTTTTTTAAAAACAATCAGACCAATGTGTTCAGTTGATACTGAAAATATTAAACTAGTTAGATGAAATGATAGGAAACTAGATAGAGCCTCATATAATATTTCCAGTATTCATTATTAAATAAGATAAGTTTAAATTCATCTACATAGTTGTTGATAAAACTATATTAATGGGTGTATCCGACAGTTAACCTATATCAAAGACATGCAAAAACCTGTTACCCCTGTTCTGACGAATATGTACATAATTTCTGTATAAAAATTATTCTTTACTTTGATTAAAGGCAGATATAATATTTCACAAATAGTAAAACAGTACAAACTGTGAAATGTATCGATATAAATTTCCATTATTTCCAAATCTATCGATAAGCGTGATAGGGGATTCCAGCTAAAAATAGGCACAGATGTCTGATGATTGCTAGGATGATCATGAAATGTGATCTCAAAAGTGGTCATGTTGTTTTTCTTAGTTTAAAAATAGCTAACTTTTGCATCCTGGCTCAGATAGGAAATACCCTCTTTTGAATGACAAGTTGGGTGTTATTCTTTACTTTTCACATGAATATAGAGCACCAATAAACAGCATTTCGCAGAGATTTTTCAGGTAACAATAATTTTTTTGGTTACATGACAATGGGAAAATGGTCCAAACTGTTTGATAGAACCTTTAAATCCTCTGTGTACTCTATGATATGATTCTGACTGGTAATTGACCTTCACTGTCACCCCAATCAGGGGCGTGCGTAGACGACTTTTGTGTATACGCACTCCTGCTAGGGGGGTCCGGAAAAATTTTTTTACTACATAACGCCGTAGGTGCATTCTGGGGCGTTTTTAAACATAAAAAATTGCCAATAACTATCACTTGAAATAGAAAATATGTCATACTTTTTCAGGTGTCTTTATAACGCTTCATGATGTATACAAAACATTTTTTTCCTGAAAACAAGTAATAGTAGTAAAATTAAAACTATATATGTAGATAGTCAAACAAGAAAAAGATGGATGTAAATTAGACATTTGTAATTAAACCCTGATCAAATATCTAAATAAATGGTAGTTACATAATCAGAACAATAGACATGTTTAGAATGAACAGCGATGAAAAAAGTTTCAAACGTATGTACATATATACACGCACTCATGGATGCGAAATTATAAAAAAACTGTCAGGATTCAATTATGAATACATGCAGGTCAAAGGCGAACAGTGCACAGAACTGTTTTACAGCAGAAGACCAAAATACCTCATTGATTATAGAAGAAGTTGTACAAAATCTTAAATTATAATATTTATTTGAATGATGAAAACCACTAGATCTTACAGGTAGTGCCTAACCCGGGTTAGGCCATGATTTTTATTCGCTTTTTGGCGTTTTTATTTTTTCAATTTCTGGAAGCCACTGTACGCACGTGCGTAAGTGCGTAACGGCAGGCACGCCCCTGCCAATGCTGATTGTAAATGGTGTACAGTCCATTGTTATAAACTAAGCTGCTAAAAAGTATATAACAAGCAAAAGTTTAAACAACAACCTCCTGCTTATTCAGAACACCTCGGATAATTCACGAATCATCTCTCGGATGTATGTAGGTAGTTGGATTACCTCGACCATTTCCCTAAATGGGACTTCTTTTGTGACAGATGTCAAAACAAAGATGGCAGCTCGGATGACAGCTCACTACAGTATGAAGCCTGTAAAACTCCAATTTGTGGCTGCTTCAAATTTAAATCTTCAAAGTTTAATTTACCTGGAGCAGCAAAGACACAGCTGTCAAACAACTTCATTGTTTATGTTTTGTGCCAACTACATTTTAAGCATATTCTTCAGACTTCTGGCAAACACAACGATCGTGATTTCTGTAAGTATCATTACACCAGATACATCCGAGGGTTGAATGTCCCAAGAACAGAATTACCCGAGGAGTTCTGATTGCCTCCTGCTATAGAATCGTGTCCTCTACAAATGCATCTACTTAAGCTGGCATCACCATATTAAACATATATATTTACATCTGATTACATTTAAGTTTGTTTATTAGGTTTGTCATCCAACCAGTATTTCAGTTATTTGGAGACCGTGTTCACTTGAAGCAGATATAGTGCTTCCTTCACTGTGTAGTAGCATGCCATGAACACCTGGCATGATACCACACCCAGTCAGTTTATCCTGACACTGGGCAAACAGGTGTTGAATTACCCTTATATTTACTTAAACGTTAGCAAGGGAGCTATACCTCTACCATTTTTAACAACTTTGGTATGTCTTGACCCAGGATCGAGCCCAGGGCCTCCCGTACCTGGAGCCGACACTCTGCTGATTGCATTATCATGTCTGGTAAATTAGGAATGTAATTAGAGCGTGGATTGTGCGTTCTTCCTTGGTGGTTTTTGCTAACCATATATGAGTAAGCTTTTAGCCAGCCTATCATGATTGAAAAAGGCTTAGACAAATAGTGTTGCTCTAGGATTTGCATATTGACAAATGGTGTTGCTCTAGGATTTGCACTTAGACAAATAGTGTTGCTCTAGGATTTGCACTTAGACAAATAGTGTTGCTCTAGGATTTGCATATTGACAAATAGTGTTGCTCTAGGATTTGCATATTGACAAATAGTGTTGCTCTAGGATTCGCACTTAGAAAATAGTGTTGCTCTAGGATTTGCACTTAGATAAATAGTGTTGCTCTAATATTTGCACTTACACAAATAGTGTTGCTCTAGGATTTGCATATTGACAAATAGAGTTGCTCTAGGATTTGCACTTAGATAAATAGTGTTGATCCACCATGACCACTAAATACTATTTTGAGCAAACTTCACATTGCTTGCATAAGGGTTTCCCATTAGAATTAAGGATTTTATCTAAGAAGTTCTTCCAGCTGACCTTCGGTGCACCGCAGGGTCTACCTAGATATTTGTCTCTGGTCACAGCTGGAAAGTGCTATAATGATCCTAATTGGTCACTGTGATGCATTTCAAAAACAAAACAAAACATGAACAGTAATTAAATAATTACTTCCAGCAAACTGACTGATTGTACTGGCTGCAATAGCTCAGGTGGTAGAGCATCAGCTTGCGGATCGAGAGGTTGTGGGTTCGAACCACGGCTGGGTCAAACCAAAGACTTAAAAGTTGGTAGTAGTGGCTTCCCTCCTAATGCTTTGGGCTAAGGGGACAGCATTACACCTGACTTGTCAGTGTCAGTATAATGGACTGGCTGGGTTCAGTCCCTAGGCACCTCATAAGTGCCCCTATGCTGTAATGATAGACATGTCGCTGCACAGTATCGGCAAAAATGCCAGCTAATCCCCTCCCGTCCCATCCCTGAATGATTGTCTCTCAACACATGAGTTTGTGTACCAATCTGGATGAAGGACATCATCAGAGAACCTTACCACACCAGAGGTGCCCCATGGCATAATGGTAGTGTTGCCAATTTGTAACTTTTCTCACTGCTTAGCCTCATACCGCGTGGGTTTGAGTCCCGTTCGGTGTGAAGGTTTTAATGTGAGAAGGTCTTCCAGCTCACCTGCGGTGCGCCGATGGTTCTACCCAGACAGATGTCTGGGGTCATCCTCCACCAAAACAGCTGGATGTCACTATAATGATTATAATTGGTCGCTGCGATGTATCTCTAAAACAAAACAAAACTTACCACATCTCACCCATGCAGTAGGTGGCTAAGCAGTCGGAGGAAGATTTTGTATTGATATAGTAACAAATGATTGCATGATAAAAAATGGAATGTCAGTTTTGCTAATACATTTTTACAGCCTGTGCAAACAAACTCATTGTACATTTTTTGGCGATTTCTATCATGTTATGGATGATAATTACATTTTAATATCTTTTTTGTTGTGAGTAAATCATATGTCTGAAATGAAAGTGTCCAGTTAGATAATAGATAGTTCAACTCTTATGCTATGTTTATTTCAAAGTAGCACTAAGTCTTAGGTTGTTTTTTGTTGTTGCTTAAAGTAAAATGCTAGGTTGTTTTTTGTTGTTGCTAAAAGAGAAAACTAGGTTGTTTTATGTTGTTGCTAAAAGTAAAGTGCCAGGTTAATTTTTGTTGTTGCTAAAAGTTAAAAGCTAGGCTGTTTTTAGTTGTTGCTAAAAGTAAAAAGCTAGATTTTTTTTGTTGTTGCTAAAAGTAAAATGCTAGTGTTTTTTTTTTTGTTTTTTTTGCTAAAAGTTAAGTAATAGTAAAATGCTAAGTTAATAAGACATATATCTAGAGGTTCAGCAGCAAATAGTTCAGAGATCCTGGTCAGACATTTTCCTGATCTGGATCTACACTTTTTTGCTCTAATCCAAATAAATAAAAGCTACTGGGCCTAGAGTCATTAATTACATACAAGTACAATGTTTTAAACAATTATAAATAAACAGCAGCATTATAAAATCAATAATAATAAAAGTCTTCGAATACCAGAAATAATATAGTTAGGTTAAATGTTATTTAAGAGATGTATGTACTTCTATTTTGAATCAGGAAACCTTTTAGAGTATTACAAATACATATTAAAACAAAAACTGCTCTTAAAATCATTGTGATGCATAATGCAATGAATTCAAGTTGACATTTTGCCTAAAGAAAGCACTCAAGGATAATTTTTGATTCAAAATTATTATACTGAACTTCTAGTTATAAATATTTGTTATTTAGATGGATATAACTTTCAGTCGACCTAAACATTTTTCCCAAAACAATGTCCACTTGAAACAGATGCAGTGCTGCCTTCACTTTTTGTAGCATGCTGTGATCACCTGGCATGATACCACAACCAGTCATATTATCCTGTCACCGGGCCAACCACTCTTATATTTTATAGTGGGACTATTCTTATATTTGCTCCAGCATTAGCAAGGAAGCTAAACCACTACCATTTTTAACAACTTTGTATGTCTCGGCAAGGGATTGAACCTGGCGCCTCCTATTCCTGGAGCCATGCACTGAACACATTATACTACACCCAGTTATATTATCCTGATGCAGGTATCATTATTTTTGCTTGAGCAAGGAGCATTCAACTGACATTTTTAATGACTGGTATGGCACTGTGTGAGTTTAAACCCAGGGCCTCCAGTGCCTGGACTCTTAACTTAAGGGGAACATTGGTGGAATAAAAATTGTCTGCCATGTTTGATAATTTTCCAGGTAATCCCAATAGTATGTATGTCATTTTAAGTTTGAATTTCTTGGCCTTTTTTTGTGTCTAAAAAATGCAATTATATACTGTAAAATTTCTCAACTTCGCATTAATATGAGCTTTAAATCTATTGAAACAAGAAAATTGAAGTGTTTGTTGATACTGATTCACATGGGTTCCAAAAGAAAGGCATTAAAGTGATAATACACTCCAAAGGGTACAATCATGAAAACCAAGGAATCCAAATGAAAGGACCGACTTTCATGTAAGGGAAGATTCTCTTCCTACAGCTCTCAGTGTGCAATCACAGATTACAAACATGCTACAGGCTATCAAGACCCAACATGATAGCACAATCAGTAGAGCATCGGCTTCAGGTACGGGAGGCCCCGGGTTTGATCCCAGACTTCGACATACCAAGTCGTTAAAAATGGTATTGGTTAGCTCCCTTGCTAACACTCAAGCAAATATAAGGGTAATTCCATGACCGGTTGGCCCTGTGTCAGGATAATGTGACTGGGTGTGGTATCATACCAGGTGTTCACAGTATGCTATATACAGTGAAGGCAGCATTATATCTGCTTCAAGTGAACACTGTCTCCATATAACCGAAATACTGTTGGTAGGACGATAAACCCAATAAACATCTATAACCATACCAATAGCATAAAGGTTGTCTATGGCCAAGTGAATAAAGCGGCCGATATTTCTGACTCCACGGCTCTTCATTTTTATGATCATCTGGGGATCTTTCTCCAACAATAATAGTTGGATGCCACCAATATGACAATACTTGAGTCAGTGCAATGTATCAAATACTGTAAAGACAGCAGATAGTTGAATACTGGTTGTTGGGGGAAAGCATATAGCTTAATACTGGTTGTGGTGGCCAGCCACTAGAGTTGATGACTTCTCTCTGAATGAGTTCAAGTCCTGGTTATGGCGAAAAAAATAAATTTTGGGAGGTCTCCCAGCTGAACTGTCTTCCTTTACTAGTAATAGCTAGATGCCACCAGTATGACTTGTGTTTGCGTGATGTGTCTAAAACTCTAAAGCTATTTCTGGTAATGGTATAGCATCCAAGCTTACCATATTTTTCATTTGTAACTGTTTGAGTCCTGTTTGGGATGAAAGACTTAATGTGAGAAGGTCTTCCAGCTGACTTGCAGTGTGCCAGTTGATCTACCCAGACATTTGTCTGAGGTCTTCGGCCACCAAAAAACTGGACATTGCTATAATGATCATAATTGGTCGCTGCAATGTATTTCAAAAACAAACAAACCAACATGTTCGTGGAATTCTGAAAATATTAGACTACATTGATCTTCGTTATGACAAATTCGCTTGAGATAAAATTCCACTTGACTCATTATTCATGATATTTTCCAATTCCCATTTTGTTTCCTTCTTTGATTATATAAAAAAAATGTGTAAGACAAATTCGCATAAGCAGCATTCCCCTTTAACTCAAAATGATTGCTGGGCCCCTGATCATGTTTTCAACTCACTTGACACGAAGATCAAAGGCCACTGCCAATTCTTGTCACTCAACAGCTTGATTAAGTGTGAATGTGACATCATAGATCAATTAACATTGGCTTCCCACATGCACAAGCCACTGAGAGGGTCAATGATGATATGATTTGGATAGGTTCCAGTTAATGCAGTTTGCTGAATGGAATGTATTTGTATTTTGGGTTGGAATGTGATCAGTAATTAGTCTTTAGCTTGGGTAAGGGCAAAAATTAGTCTTTAGCTTGGGTAAGGGCAATTAAAGATGCCACCATATTGTTTCAGGGTAGCATGATTGTGTGAATAACGTTGTTGTACTGTAAATATATTAAACACGAAATGCGATAGCTTTATTGTCAAAATGACGCTCACACAGCTTCTGATACTCTAGCTGAGCAATCCAGAGAAGGACCCAGTTTTAATCTTGGGGATATCTGGATCAGTCAAGGGTCAGATATTGAAAAGAAAGTTGAAAGGTGATAAAATCAAAGAAACAAATTGCAGGTGAACACAGCATACCTAAGTTAACATTGTCTTCATGGTTGAAAGCAAAAGTTGACATTTAAAACAGATTTCTAAGCAGAAGATTAGAACCTGAGAGAAAAAAAGGCAAATCTGATATTTCAAAGTTCTTGTAATTAAAGTATTTTGCCAGGTCCTTTGAGATAATGAAGTTTAACTGTAGTTGGATGAAATAATAGGAAACTAGACTTAGCCTCATATAATATTTTCAGTATTCGATGAACACTTATATTTAAGAAGAAAAATTTACAATCATCTTCACAGTTGTTGATATAACTATATGAATGGTTGTATCTGACAGTTTGCCTATATCTAAGACTCTATCCAGACATTTTTCTGGTGTCTCCCTCCACCAAATAGCTGGATGTCACAATAATGATCATAAATGGTTGCTGGGGTGTATTTCAAAAATAAAACAAAACAAACTTTTTTAACACTCTACTTTAACAAAAACAACATGTGAAAAGTTACGTTCGCACATTGCAAGCTCACAATTTTTGGGTAGATAATGAGAAAGTCGGTCAAGAAAAAGGTGTGGACTGCTAGCTGCAAAAATGTGCCATAAAGACTTGAGGTATGGTGAAGATTGAAGGCAAATAACTTTGATGAAACACATTTTGTCAGTCATATTTACACAGTTTTATTGATTGCTTAAGTTTGTGATAACATCATATTATGTAAAACCAGACCTACGTTGGTGTATTCGAGAAAAATGTGCCTAAATATATGCTCCCCTGTGATGTTTTATATAGTGCCTGGTTCTCGTATTAGAAAAAATACGGTAGCTTATAAAGTCTATTTTTCAACTAGTTGGCTTGCTGTCAAGGTAATACTTATATGACTGGGTATGGAATCATTATAATAAGCTTTTATGGCATAGATAAGACAAATAAATTAAATTTGGTAAAATTAAGTTGATCATAATTCTCCACCAAATCGTATCTAGTGGATACTCAATTCTTCTTACTAAGTCAATTTTGATAAGTACAGCCACTTAAGGGCTTTGAGGAGAAATAAAATAATATCATAAAGCAATGTCCCTCTTGTCTGGGAGTCTGCATTTTCGTTTGAAGATTGTCCCGAAATATAATCTGCATAATTTATATTATTCTTATATTTGTCATATTTTCACTTTTCCACTTACTTTATTTATGTTTCTATTTTGCCTTCCATTTCCATTTCCATTTAACCATTCTGGCAGAATTGTAAAACGCAAGCTATTTCTATCCCAGGGTTTGTCTGGGTTACTTTTACTGGGAACGACTGGCCAGTGCTGATAAGCCCAGTAGGCTGTGCTAGAAATATTATATTTAGTGTGCAGTTTGTTACTGCATTATATGCTGTATTATCGTCATTCAGTTAGCGTAGTATGGCTGTAGGCTCTGACATAGATGGTTACAAGATAGCCTTGCGTTGATAGGACTTTTCAGACTGTAGAAATAGAGCTGGACTGTGCAGATGGTTGCAGAAAGTATTGCTTATGATAAGATCTGGGTTATTTATGTTGTTTATGTTGCCAAAAGTGTAATTATACTGCCTCCCCTTTTCCCCATTTCTATTCCCCATTCTAAAATATTTTGCAATGAACATTTATGTACAAATGCAATTGTCAGTTTGTGTGTACACATCCAATTTTGATATTTTGAAAGGTTATGATATAAAGATATTAAATAAAACTTTGAGTTAGAGTTTTCTACTTCTAGAAGAGGATAAAAATGTATAAACACAAATAATGAGTTAACGTTAAGTCTGCTATATTATGTATTTAAAAGGCTTGTGTAAAAAACTGAATTAATCAAGAAGAGCCATCTTGCTTGAAGCTGTCTGATCAGGATCTACACTAATTGCTGCTCAGTCTCTGTTTATAAGTATATATTAATCTTTACATAAAATAGCCATGATACTTAGGGGCGCTGGTGGAGTAGTGGTAGAGTTGCCAATATGTAACTCCTCTGACTGCTTAGCCTCTCGCCATGTGGCTTCGACTCCCTTCGGGGTGAAGGACTTAATATTGGAAGGTCTTCCAGCTGACCTACGGTGCGCAAGTGGTTCTTCCCAGATATTGTCTGGGGTCTTCCTCCACCAAAAAAGCTAGACATTGCCATAATGATCATAAATGGTGGCTGCAATGTATTTGAAAAACAAAACAAAAACATGATGCATATATCTTGGTGAAACAATTTGTTAACACAATATCAGTCTTCATGAAATTTATAAACATTAGACCTTCGGTCGACAAAGCTGGCAAATAACTCGTGGACCGGACCAAATTCTACCAGATGAGTAAGATTCGGTCATTTTGACATAAAAGATTTGTAAGCGGCTTGCGGATCAGGAGGATGTGGGTTCAAACCCTGGCCGTGTCAAACCAAAGACTTTTAAGTTGGTAGTAGTGGCTTTTTCCTAACACTCTGGGCTAAGGGGACAGCATTTCGCCTGACTTGTCGGTGTCAGTATAATGGACCGGCAGGGTTCAGTCCAAGGGCACCTCATAAGTGCCCCTGTGCTATAATGATAGAAATGTCGCTGCACAGTATCAGCAAAAATGCCAGCAAATCCCATCCCAACCTATCCCAGGTATAGTTGGATTCAATAAAAGGCTGTAAAGCATTGTTTAGTTTAGTTTTGTTTATATCTTTTCAAAATAATTCAGAATTTTGAAACTGGTGTGGCTGAAAATTCTGTTGGACTATGAATCCACTTAACTTATCAGACTTAATGGACTGACAGAGATTTTGGTGGACTTAAGTAGACTTGGGCCATGGTCCACTGGGTCTTATCGATGACTGCAATGTAGTGTGATTAGGGTTAACTGTATAACCACTGTATAACCAGATACCAACTACTTACTCTCTGATCTGATAGTGTTGATATCCATAATCTCTTAGCTAGGAGTTATCTAATCAGAATCTACACTATTTGTCAACCAGTCCCTTTCAGGGTTGTTTATCATTGCATAAAGTTGTAAGTAAAAAATGCAAGGCTTGTTTGTTTTTTGTTACATCACACAGACACCCTGATGGTCATATTGGTGATATCCAACTAATTTCTGTGTCTGGGATCCCAGACCATTGTCTGGGTAGAACCACTGCAGGTTACTGTAAAACCTCCTTGCATTAAAGTTCTCACCATGACCTTGACTAGAACCCTCGCACGGAAGGGCTGCAGATTTACAAGTGGGCAACTCGAACTGCTGGGCTATGGGTGCTCCATGTTAGGCTTGTGTTTGGAGTGTGAACATTTCACTTTAGTTTGTTTTCTGACAATGTAATACAACATACTAAGGTAATTAAACATGTTACTGTAAAATTCTAATTTCTAAATTGCAACTTAAAAACTCTGCCAATATGAACCATGTCTATATTAAGACAAGTACAAGCTCACATGGAGAAAAACAGGTCTAAATTTTAAACAAAAAAATCTGGCAAGTTTAAACTTTACTATCAACCATTCAAATATAATTACCTCGTTTCTGTCATTTCTGTTATTTGATATTGTTGCACACTTTCAGTACAATACCTACCACAGACAATTTAACAAGAACAATAAAATCATCTGCCCAAATCAGATGTGGTCGCATTTAATTTTATCCAACATAAAGAGAGTTACATTCTCGTCTTATCAATACAATTCAAAGAATACCTCACCAGTGTTTGCTGGGGACATCAGGGATAAACCATGAGACATGCTGCTTTTTTCTGGCCCACTTCCAAAATGGCTGTTTCGTAACCAGAAAAATGTTTTTAGTGGTGAATGGCAATGACCAATTTTGATCATTATAGAGACATTTTGGTATTTTGGTGGAGAAATACTCTAAACAACTGTCTGGCTAGAACCACTGGTACACTGCATGTCTAGAAGACCATCCCACATTAAGTCTTTTGCCCTGAACTGGAACTCGAACTCTTGGCTTAGAGGCTAAGCAGTCAGAGAAGGTACAAGATATCAACTCTGCCAGTTTGACATGGATGCCCCTTAATTCCAACTCTCAATCAAATAATACCTACCTGTATATCTTTGGTAGTATTTAAAGTTGGTATCCGAGAGTTTGGACAAAATATTTTTTCTCAATTTACCAAATAAGTCATTGGTACCTGAAAAGGTCCTGCAAATTGCTGTAATTGGGGCCCTAAATCTGTGTGAACAGTAAATAATAAATCCTCACTTGCCATTGTAAGCAGGTATTTCCTATCTAAGCAGAGTTACAGAGATAAGTATTTTTAAACTTAAGAAAACCACATGACATCTTGCTTTTGAGATCATGTTATATCTTCATCTGGCTAGTTCACTTTGATATCAATATTTTTAGCAATGATCACTATCATGTTTATTTATAGATATAGAAAGAATGAACATTTAGAGTGATGTTTTTTCAGTTTGTACAGTCTATCAAAATAGATAGTGTTCATAATCGTGTTAACATAGACTAAAGTATGAGTATATTCAGAAATTATGCCTTAATTCTCCATAAGTATGGAAAGATATTGTTGCATGCATTTGATATAGGCAAACTGCCGGAGACCACATTTAATTCATAAGCTACCAAGCATGCAAACCAAGCAGTTGACACTTTGCATACATCAAACTTAGGCAAAAAGCGTACTTCCTGATTCAGCTCAGGATCTGCACTTTTTGCAGCTGAATCTCTAGCAATTGTTCAAGGCAATCTTGTTTGTCAATGTTAGAAGATACTTGAGAGTAAACTAATTTACAAACAAGCTGTGAAAGTAGCCAATAAAAGGTGGTTTATGACAGTTTGGGTCACAAACTGTGTCCCCGAACAAGCAAATATGTTATTATTGATTATTATTACCTGAGAAGATCTTGTGAAGTTCTGTTAACTGGTATCCTTTTTCTTTGTGCAAAGTGAATCATAACACCACAATGTCATTCAAAATGTGTTCACTATCTGAGCCACACTGCTAAGTTGGCTTTTTTTTTTTTTTTCTAGGAAAACCATGTGACCACTTATAGCTTAGGATTACGTTTATAATCATTTCAGGTCATCTAGTCTCATGTGATCTATTTTTTCCTGTCTTAAACTTGACATAGTGATTTAAAGTGACTTTTGCTTTGACTTAAGTATGTTTTTCTGCAGAAATTATCCACAAATACTTCAAAATGGGGGTCAAATATTTTCACATGTATTTGATGTAGGCAAACTTTTAGATACCTCTTTTAAATTTTTTTCTTCCATTTTGAAAATGACTACATCTGTAGATAAGTACACTCTTCAAAGATAGGCAATATTTGATCACCTCGTGAATATTCAAAATTAGGGACAGTCTGTCAGATAAGGCCCTTTAAGCGAAAAGTTGAGTAAATCTTTTTCTTTTAACAAATTTACGTCAATATCTGCGATTGAGTTACCTTAAATGCTGTGTCTGTCTGCATGAAAAACAAATCAGTAAGATCTGTGAACTTCTAATGGTGTGGAGAACTGTAAATCAGTCTGCAATGGTGATAGGCACCATAGTTCCCTCCAATCCCCAAAGACATAACTGTTACTTATTTTCCTCCAATCTGAAAGATCAACAAAGTCCCTTAACCTCCTTCTTTATTAAGAAAAACTTGAACTTATTCTAAATTATTCATTTAAGTTAAATATAAATTAAGATAACTAGACATATTGCTAGTTACTCTATGGCAAAAAGTGTAGATCTTGATCAGATGCTACCAACGGAAGCTAGCTGGTCTGGATCTACACAATTTGCCTTAGCCAGATAAAGTCACGCTCAGCAGGTTAAAAGTTGAAGCCAGCCCTGGTAATAATTTCTTACATCTTTACTTGGCTATCTTTCAAACAAGAAGTAGTTATTTCTGTTTGTTTTATTGGGAAATCATTTTTTTCTTGTCTATTATAATTTCATTTTATACAGAAATTCATCGCGTGTTGAAATATTCAATCTATGTTTTTTTGGCTCTGTTTTATATCTATTTTCTTGGCTGTTGATTTCAAACACCATCCAGAGACATGGTGTTAGTTTGTTGTACATATTTATCTATATATTTTAGAATATGAAATTCTGAAGTGCACAGGACCTGGTAGCACAATCGCTAGAGAATCTGTTGCTAGTATGGATTGCCATGGGTTCATAACACTTTGATATATGAAAAAAAAAATGGTGGTTACATAGATCCCCTGATCAAATATATTGCTAGTAAACTGCAGTGTGCCAGTGGTTCTACCCAGACATAATTCTGGGGTCTTCACCAATAATTAGCTGGATATGACCTATAAGACCATAACTGTGTTGGTACGATATTCCTAGGTCCATGACAGGCTTGACCATAATTGTGTCCTGATGTTAAAAAAACAACAAAAAAACAACAACAATATTGCTAGTTCTATGACTGGGCTTTGTGTAACGATTATGTGACTGGGTGTGGCATCATGCAAGTTGTTCACAGCATGCTATTCACAGTAAAGGTATTGTATCTGCTTTAATTAAACACTGTCTTCAGTTAACGGAAATATTGTAAATGGGACAATGACAAAACAAGTTATCAAGCAATGCATTCAACAAAGGAGGGGGCACCTGTGGTGGAATGGTTAGAGTTGCTGACTTGTATCTCCTCAGTCCCTCACCATGTGGGTTTGAGTCCTGGTCTGGCAAGAACTTTTATATGGGGAGGATTTCCAGCTTGTGTAGTGTGCCGGTGGTTCTACTCAAGACATAAATCTTGGGGTCTTCCTCCACCAATAATTAGCTGAATGTCGCCAGTATGGCCATAAACGTGTTGATGCGATGTAGCCAAAATTAAACATCAATAAAAGATAACTTTATTAACCCTCTTTAAATATTAAAGGTGGTATCCAACTGTTTGGGACCAATTTGTTTCATCTCTTGCAATCAAAAATAACTTTCTGGAAAAGATTCACTGAAATGCTGTTTAATACATAATACCCCACTTGTCATTACAAAAAGTATTTCCTTTCCATGCCACACTGCACAGTTATTTGTTAATTTGTTTGTTTATTGGGTTTATTGTCCCGCCAACAGTATTTCAGTTATCTGGAGATGGTGTCCACTTGAAGCAGATATAGTACTGCCTTCACTGTGTATAGCATGCCATGAACACCTGGCATGATACCACACCCAGTCACATTATCCTGACACCGGGCCAACCAGTTGTGGAACTACCCTTATATTTGCTTGAGCGTTAGCAAGGGGGCTATACCACTACCATTTGAAATGACTTTGGTATGTGGCTGCCCAGGATCAAACCCAGGACCTACCGTACCTGGAGCCAACACTCTACCAATTGTGTTGCCAGGTCCAGTACTGTTCTTTTTAAAAGATTCAGTGAAATGCTGTTTATTGGTGATATATATCCATGCAGAAAATAAAGCATCATGCACCTATCCCTGCCACATGGCACAGTTAGCTATTTTTAAACTAAGAAAACCACAAGACCACTTAAGTTTTGAGATGACATAACATAGACATCAGTCTGATGTCGATATCTATGTTTAGCTGAAATCCTTATCATGTTTATTTATAGAACGGGAAATAATGAGGGTTAAAAATGATAATTTCACCATTTATACAGACTAATGATTAAGGTAATGTTATTAAAAGCCTTTACTTCAAATAAAATATAACTTACTTCAGCAGTTATCCACAAATTCTCCTATAATTGGGATAAGATACTGTTACATGTATTTGATTGTTGAATACCACCTTTAAAGGTATATGGTTACAGTTTAACACTAGTAAATGTCACATAAAACCATACTTACTTACCATATCTGTACTTCATATGTTTTTATTGTCACATGTCCTTCTTATAGAAAAATAATAAAAACTGACTAGCATTTTACTTGCTTGTCACCATTTATATGACTTCAAAAGTCCATATTCATTAGCAAAACTTTAAATCAATTTTCCGGACTGGTGCCCTTGGCATAGTGGTAGAGTCGCTGATTTGTAACTCCACTGACTGCTTAGCCTCTCACCACGTGGGTTTGAGACCCGTTTGGGGTGAAGGACTTAATGTGAGAAGGTCTTCCTGCTGACTTGTGGTGTGCCTGTGGTTCTAACTGGACATTTGTGTGGGGTCTTCCTCCACCAGGAAGCTGGACATTTGCTATAATGATCATAAATGGTCGCTGCAATGTATTTCAAAAACAAAACAAAAAACAATTGTCTGGTGAAAATATGCGAATGCAAGTATCAATCTCATTGATAAGTAATAATGTTTGTTTTGTTTGTTTTGGGTTTTACGGCACACCGACACTTGATAGGTCATACGGCGCCGAATACATTAAAGTTTAACGACATGAAAGTAATAATGTAAACCATTAGTACAATACCTATTAACCAATCTTTAAAGATGGTATCCGACAGTTTGCCGACATCTTATATATGTAACAATATCAGTAAATAAGAACGATTGGGATTCCTGCTAAAAATAGACATCTACGTCACACCAGATGACGTGGATGAACTTTAACATTAGTGGCCACATGGTGTTCTTGGTTTTAAAATAGCTAACCGTGCAGCCTGGCTCATATAGGAAATACACGTTGGTAATGACGATTGTGGCAATATGGTTCACTTTTCCGACAGGTGTAGGACATCAGTTAACAGCATTTTTTACAAGATTTGTTCATATAACAATGGTTTACTAAGATGTATAATGAACATACTTTTATTCCAAACTGGACCACCTTTAAATATTCAGGGAACAAAAGGTAAAGATATTTATCTAGGCTTCACAGCTTGGATTACAGTATTACAATAACTGATGAGATAATGTTTATATCTATAGAAAAAACCCACACACTCTCTAACCATTCAACCAGACATATTGACAGATCGAGTAGCAACATTTCTAAAGTAAAAGGCGTGGCATGTAATGGATATCAGTCATTCTGAACATGGTAATACACATCAGGTCATCAAAGCTTCGGCATGGTTTCAATTGAGAATGTCAACCACTTTGTTCGCAGCAGACGATCACATTTGAATGATTTCAGGTCAGTTTCTATGAGAAAGCAAAATGGAAATATAAGATATAACAACAGCATACATGTGAACTTTTTCTGAGGCCATAGTGGGAGATTTTCACTTGCAACGCAGGAGATTTGTTAAATTCATATAAACAAAGAAGGAAGTTATCAGTTTCCAAAAGATTTCTGAAAATGTGTTAAAGAACCCTCATTTTCAAATAATTTTAAACCTTAAAAGTGTTGAATCCAAAAGGGGGAGAGCTCACAAGTGTGCAATAGTTTTGTCTACTTCTTGAAATTAACTGTGTATTCATAGGAAAGGGACAACTTCTTCAATTATCAGGGTTTGTACAGAGACTGAAAATCCCTAGAAGAGTATGAAAGTGAGAAGTTTTTTTAGGTCTGGAAAAGGTACAGAAAACAGCAAACAGTACTGTAGGAGAAAAATACTAAAAAAAGTCTGGAAAAATGATGCAAAGGAAATACTGCACTCACAAATACTCTCAAAGAAATCAACATTTCAACAACACAACCTGAATGAAATTCAAAATCGTAGGGAATTTGTTTTTTGGCTCTTAATTTCTGACCAGGTTAAGATAACAACTCCATGTTTAGTTCAGCTTTTGGCAATGCTTTTTTTAGTAGAAAGGTATGTAAATTTTAATTTTATGTCTGGAAAAAATCTGGAAAATGTCTGGACTTTTTATCATACAGATCTGTATGAACCCTGTATTATTTATATAAAAAATATCAAGCACATGTCTGAAGAGATTAATTCTAATGAGAGTAATATAAATAACAAAAAATATATTTTCAAACCTTCTAGGTAGTTTTTGGTTGAATTTTTTATTTGTTATCTTGGGGCTTTGCTGCGATACGAACAATAAATGGATTCAGACTGTTCCAGTAGTTTCTGTCAAGTGCTCATTATTATGTCATACTCATTGTTGGGATGCTATTGTAAAATCGTGATTTATATATAAGTAAAAACTGGACTTGCTGTATATTGTTGGGTGTCATAAAGTTGTTATTGTTGGGTGTCTTTAAGTTGCAATTGTTGGGTGTCTTAAAATATCCTGCTAGTGAAATCACAGTGTCATTTTTTATGATTTTAGCATCAGCAATTTCTATAGACAATTTCAGTAATACATATACAATGACAACTACGCTGCTTCTGGTGAAATTAACCACATTTTCCACTGAAAATGTTAACTGAACATATCATTAATTGAATTAAAAAAACGTTAACATTTATGTAATTAGTGCTTTATAAACTCATTATCGCATTTTAATTGCCTGTGTAGCAGTTCTAAACTGTTCTGCAGATTATGAGATACCATGTCTCCAAAACCATTTAGAAAAACTGATTGTTCATTAATCATCAGAATTGAACCATTACCCTTGTCCTGCCAGATTGGTTTTGTTCATTTGTTTATTGGGTTTATCATCCTGCCTGCTAGATTTGTTTTTTGTTTGTTTATGTGGTTTATCATCCTTCTGCTGGATTTGTTTTTTTGTTTATTTGGTTTATCATCCTGCCTGCTAGATTTGTTTTTTTGTTTTTGTTTATTTGGTTTTTAGTCCTGCCTGTAAGATTATTTTTTTAATTTGGATTATCCTCCTTCCTGCTAGATTTATTTGGTTTGTTAATTGGGTTTATCATCATAGACAGTATGTCAATTATCTGGAGATCTAAAACAACCTGAAGGTTGACATATAGTGCTGCCTTCACTGTGTATAGCATGCCAGTAGCATGATACCACACCCAGTCACATTATACTGACACCTGGCCAACCAGTTGAGGAACTAATTGCTTGGGTGTTAGCAAGGGAGCTATACCACTACCATGTGTTTCGGTATGTCCCAGGCCATGATCGACCTGGAGTCTCCCATAACAAGAGCCACTGCTCTATGGATTATGCTAACGGGTCTGGTAGATTTATTTTTAAACCAATAAAAAAAAAGATTCAGCACGAAAGACTCAGTATTAAAAAATGCAAATCCTGAACATACTGAATCTACTTTTTTTCTTGTTTAAGACCAATCAAAACAGGCTTTGCAGACGAAGAATTAAGAAGGCTTTCTAATTCAAAACTGTCAATGATTGGAGTTTGTGATGTCCGAGACTGTGCGTGTTCTTTTGTTTAATTAACATTTTTAACACTCGATGACTGGATGATTGACAAGTGTTCCATGTTATTGGTTTAAGCATGAATAAGAATAAAAGGACTTATAAAAATCTTAGAACTTGAAACTTGGATTGAGGTGAATCAGACATTAACAAGATTATTTAGAAGAATTTTTTGTGTTAAATTCTGGAGAACTGATCCAATTGAGTTTTCTCAGTTTGTTGTTTTGTAATCTTATTACCAACAAAGCTTCTGATATTGGTTGGTAATGTTTTTGGCAGTTTGATGATTAAATTGGCATCTTTTATGTTAACTCATGTAAGAGATTCAGGAAATGCTGTCAACTGTGTTGCCGGGTGATAGGGAGAGAATGTGTAAGCAGTCTGGTTAGCTCAGTCGGTAGAGCATTAGTTGACTAATGCAATAGCAGTTGTATAATATATAGAATTTATTTAGTACTAGTTGACAAATGTAATAGCATTTGTATAATATATATAATATAGTCAATTTATTTAGTACTAGTTGACTAATGTAATAGCATTTGTATAATATATATAATATAGTCAATTTATTCAGTACTAGTTGACTATAATGTAATAGCAGTTGTATAATATATATAATATAGTCAATCTGTATTTATTTAGAACTAGTTGACTAATGTAATAGCAGTTGTATAAAATATATAATGTAGTCAATCTGTATTTATTCAGTACTAGTTGACTAATGTAATAGCATTTGTATAATATATATAACATAGTCAATCTGTATTTATTCACAACTAGTTGACTCATGTAATAGCAGTTGTATAATATATATAATGTAGTCAATCTGTATTTATTCAATACTAGTTGACTAATGTAATAGCAGTTGTATAATATAATATCTGCCGCGGATCCATACCAGTTCTCACCTTTTCACGTGAAACTGTCAACATTCCTGAAGCTCTTTTTTCAAAGGCCTCGAATATTTGGTTTCATGCCCTTACCACAAGCACTGCTAAGCATATTAGCTAGGCATATATATATAATGTTTCATCAAATGTGGTTGTGTGTGCATATGTTTCTCATGTTTTTTGCTACATTTAGAAACAAAGAATGACATTTGTGTTATTTTTACAATGAAACATTTTTTTATACTTGAATGGGACCTAGGATTGGCTACATGATTCCCCTCTGTAACTGTGAGTAGGTCAAATTTAGGGTGTGGATCTGCCCCTGAATATTTATAATGTAGTAAACCTGTATTTATTTAGTACCAGTTAACTAATGTAATACATATTATGAAGTAAACCTGTGTGAAAGCCAAGCCATTGGTACTTAAATTAATCAACAAGTCAATATAATTATTAAATTATTATACTAAACCCATGTTCTAATCATGTTCTAATCAAGTACAATACTTGATTATGGACGAGTGATTATATAATTAACTGTGGAAACCATTACCCTAATCCTGCTATGGACACAGTAATCATGCTTATACAAGTATTGTAGATCCAGATCAGCCATTTTCCTGGTAGAAGCAGTGTAAGCAGGATCTACACTTTTTGTTAGGCAAATTTTCGACATGTGTTAAGGCCCTTTTTTACATAAGATATCTAAGAATTATTTTCAATTATTAAAAAGATATAGCATGATAAGGGTTAATCTTTGTTGAGTTGACTGGCATCTCTTGTTGGAGACATTTATTGTAATGATTCAATGTTATCCACTTATTCAGCCCTTTGATTTGCAGCATTCAATAGAGCTTTATTGGATTTTATAGGTAGCAGTGGGGAAAGTTTCATACACTGTGAGAAATTACCAAACATTCTTACCGACTCATAACCGACTTAGCCTAAATTGATCAAGTAGAGACAAATAATTTAGATCCAGATCAGTCAGCTCCCACAGGGTGCTTGTTTTGTTGGTCTAGATTTGGAGTATTTGTTGTAAGATATATTTCCTACGATGTTTGATTATTGCTGGCAAAAAAGTAATGACAAGTGTTGGTTTGTGCTATTTCTTTATCTACCGAGTTTGTTTCCCTTTAATCAAACTGGCCTGGCTTCTAAAGCCAGTTTTCCAAGATGTTTAAGCCATCATTTTACAGCGTTTTAGCTCCTCGTCATTAAAGTTTGAGTCGCGTTCCAGATATTCCAGCTGACTTACTCAGCCTTTAAAAATCTACCAAAAAAAACCTAAATACACAAAGACTGGCAGCAAAAATTGAAGTGCAGCAAGCGCTGTGGTATCGCCTGCTTCAGAAAAGTTTGTTTATTGGGTTTATCGTCCCACCAACAGTATTTCAGTTATCTGGAGACAAAGTCCACTTGAAGCAAATATAGTGCTGCCTTCACTGTGTAAAGCATACCGTGAACACCTGGCATGATACCACACCCAGTCACATTATCCTGACACTGGATCAACCAGTCGTGGAACTACCCTTATATTTGCTTGAACATTAGCAAGGGAGCTATACCACTAACATTTTTTAAGACTTTGGTATGTCGCGGCCCGGGTTTGAACCTGGGGCCTCCCAAACCTTGAGCCGATGCTCTACTGATTGCGCTACCAGGTCTGGTCCCCCATTGTTGCAAAATGAGTAGATTGGTGGATGATAAACCCAATAAACAAACAGACAAAAAATCATCTTACAGAGCTGTTGTGCTACAGTTTAATACTTTTATATCCCATCAACTTAGAAAGGTTTTGGTGTTAAGATATTAAAATGAACTTAGAGATGCAATCAGTAAATAATGCGCGTAATCTCAAAATAGGAGCTCAGCACACTGTTGTTCAGCATGTGCAACAATATCTGGGTTAAATCTTTTTTTTTCATCAGTGGTGCCGATTAACTACTAGCTCCTCACTGTCAATGATGGCACTCAGTGTCTCAATAGGTACCTGATTTTTGTCCGCACTATCAACATAAATTAACATTTTTTAAGGCATAAGAACAATAGATAGTTTCCACATCAATAAATATCCCTTATATTGGCAGCCATCTTTGATGGCAACTTCAAGGGATTTTCAGATGAATTTTATAGAAGCGTAAATTTTATTTTCTTGTCATTTTTCATTTGTGGTCCAAAAATTAAAAGCTATACACCATTGGAAAGCTCTTAAAATTCCTATTTTTAGAAAACAATATTTTTAAAATTTATAAATGTACAAAGAATTAATATACATAAATAAAATTATTGGCTCATCCTTAAACAAAATGAACAGTGTATCTCTTTTGGTTGTATTCTTTTTACCTTTAAAACTATCAGAATATTGTTTTGATGTTTAAAATACTTTATAAAAGCTGTTAAATTTGATATAAAATTCATTAAAATAGACTGAAAAGGAAAAACACAGTGGTGAGTTTAATACAGTACATATTTCCAAATTAGCATCCGCCTTCCAAGATGGCTTCCTTAAACTGTATTATCAGTGCCTATGATATCACATGGAAACTATCTATTCATGGCCTCTGTAAGTTCAAATAAATCAAATTGATTGAGTCAATACAAAAAATGATTTTGAAGTGGTCTTCACAAGTTATCAATTGATAATGTAGGACAAGTTCATAAATTGATGTGTCTTATGTGATGGATGAACTTTGAATGTGTCTATTAATGTAAGTTAACCATTTAATATGAATTGTTACTTAAAAATGGGGAATGAACAATTAATAGAAAAAAGTGAGAAAAAGTGGATTTAATTGATATTTATTAGGTTTTAATTTAGGGATTATTATTTTCTAATTTCAATCATGATAGTAGCTGTCATATTTCAGTTGTAGATCATATTTTATCCTGAAAATATAAGCTAATCTTAATTTTCAATTAAAAGAAAATCATGAATATATGTATATTCTAAAGAATGACCAAGGAGTAAGCATAAAGTATTTATCCTCTTAGAGCAGTATAGATCCGATTCAGGTCCAAAGTCATTTTGCACTCATCAGTGTGTTTTACCAGTAAAACTTTTATATAAATATTGTCTTTGTAGAAATGAACACATGTAGCTTATTGTTGAATATGCTGGGCAATGAATATGCTTGGCAAAACAAGTGTAAAGGGAGGTAATAAAGCCAGAGTTTAAGGCTATCTCTGTTATATTTACCTCCCTTGGCATTATTAACACATAGCAGCTTTAGATAAGCTTAAACCTTACGATTTTTACATATTCCTTGTTAAGGTTAATGTTAATAATTTTAAAGTAGTAATTTAAATTGTGAAAATAATTGTCACTGTGAAATGGTAATTATTAGACTTGTTAACAAAAAAGAATTACATTGGCACACAAGGACACATGGTTTAGTTTTAACATATTTGTTGATGAATAAACTTATAATTCCTCTAGACTGTCTACTTTTTGGGTAGAACCAGTGATGTTGTGTTACTCACCTGCATGGTGTTTTGACAGTGACAACGGTACATGTATAAAATTATTATTTGGCAGTCTTGACATTCTATAAACACACCACAAGTTAGCTGGAAAACCCCCCACACAAAAGTTATGGCACTGGCTGGGACTTTAACCTAAGTGGTTAGGGGCTGATGAGTCACAAGTCGTTGACTGTCACCGCTCTGCCATAGGCACCTCCTACAGCCTGTTCAAATAATCAATCTAAGTCACCTTTTTTCCAAATATTTGTTTTTGAGGCTGTTCAATCCTTTTGGGTTAAAAAACTAATGAGCACCAGGTCAGTGTTACTTTGTCATGAACATGGTCTCGTTATTGATACATTTATTGCCTAAGATAAACTGATGTTATCAGAACATCTATTTTTATCTATTAGGCAATCAATATTTATACAGCAGAAGAACTTTATTCTTATATCAGACCAGAGACACATGGATGGATACACAAGCAGATGAACAAACATGGTAGTCAATAGTATGGTGGTTTAACAATAGTATGGTGGTTTAACAATAGTATGGTGGTTTAACAATAGTCAATAGTATGGTGGTTTAACAATAGTATGGTGGTTTAACAATAGTCAGTAGTATGGTGGTTTAACAATAGTATGGTGGTTTAACAATAGTCAATAGTATGGTGGTTTAACAATAGTATGGTGGTTTAACAATAGTCAGTAGTATGGTGGTTTAACAATAGTCAATAGTATGGTGGTTTAACAATAGTCAATAGTATGGTGGTTTAACAGCAGTCAATAGTATGGTGGTTTAACAATAGTCAATAGTATGGTGGTTTAACAATAGTCAAAAGTATGGTGGTTTAACAATAGGCAATAGTATGGTGGTTTAACAATAGTCAATAGTATGGTGGTTTAACAATAGGCAATAGTATGGTGGTTTAACAATAGTCAATAGTATGGTGGTTTAACAATAGTCAATAGTATAGTGGTTTAACAATAGTCAATAGTATGGTGGTTTAACAATAGGCAATAGTATGGTGGTTTAACAATAGTCAATAGTATGGTGGTTTAACAATAGTCAATAGTATAGTGGTTTAACAATAGGCAATAGTATGGTGGTTTAACAATAGTCAGTAGTATGGTGGTTTAACAATAGGCAATAGTATGGTGGTTTAACAATAGGCAATAGTATGGTGGTTTAACAATAGGCAAAGTATGGTGGTTTAACAATAGTCAGTAGTATGGTGGTTTAACAATAGGCAATAGTATGGTGGTTTAACAATAGGCAATAGTATGGTGGTTTAACAAAAGGCAATAGTATGGTGGTTTAACAATAGGCAAAAGTATGGTGGTTTAACAATAGTCAATAGTATGGTGGTTAAACAATAGTCAATAGTATGGTGGTTTAACAATAGTCAATAGTATGGTGGTTTAACAATAGTCAATAGTATGGTGGTTTAACAATAGGCAATAGTATGGTGGTTTAACAATAGTCAATAGTATGGTGGTTTAACAATAGTCAATAGTATAGTGGTTTAACAATAGTCAATAGTATGGTGGTTTAACAATAGGCAATAGTATGGTGGTTTAACAATAGTCAATAGTATGGTAGTTTAACAATAGTCAATAGTATAGTGGTTTAACAATAGGCAATAGTATGGTGGTTTAACAATAGTCAGTAGTATGGTGGTTTAACAATAGGCAATAGTATGGTGGTTTAACAATAGGCAATAGTATGGTGGTTTAACAATAGGCAAAAGTATGGTGGTTTAACAATAGTCAGTAGTATGGTGGTTTAACAATAGGCAATAGTATGGTGGTTTAACAATAGGCAATAGTATGGTGGTTTAACAAAAGGCAACAGTATGGTGGTTTAACAATAGGCAAAAGTATGGTGGTTTAACAATAGTCAATAGTATGGTGGTTAAACAATAGTCAATAGTATGGTGGTTTAACAATAGTCAATAGTATGGTGGTTTAACAATAGTCAATAGTATGGTGGTTTAACAGCAGTCAATAGTATGGTGGTTTAACAATAGTCAATAGTATGGTGGTTTAACAATAGTCAATAGTATAGTGGTTTAACAATAGTCAATAGTATGGTGGTTTAACAATAGTCAATAGTATGGTGGTTTAACAGCAGTCAATAGTATGGTGGTTTAACAATAGTCAATAGTATGGTGGTTTAACAATAGTCAAAAGTATGGTGGTTTAACAATAGGCAATAGTATGGTGGTTTAACAATAGTCAATAGTATGGTGGTTTAACAGTAGTCAATAGTATGGTGGTTTAACAATAGGCAATAGTATGATGGTTTAACAATAGGCAATAGTATGGTGGTTTAACAATAGTCAATAGTATGGTGGTTTAACAATAGGCAATAGTATGGTGGTTTAACAATAGGCAATAGTATGGTGGTTTAACAATAGTCAATAGTATGGTGGTTTAACAATAGTCAATAGTATGGTGGTTTAACAATAGGCAAAAGTATGGTGGTTTAACAATAGTCAATAGTATGGTGGTTTAACAATAGTCAATAGTATAGTGGTTTAACAATAGTCAATAGTATGGTGGTTTAACAATAGTCAATAGTATGGTGGTTTAACAGCAGTCAATAGTATGGTGGTTTAACAATAGTCAATAGTATGGTGGTTTAACAATAGGCAATAGTATGGTGGTTTAACAATAGTCAATAGTATGGTGGTTTAACAATAGTTAATAGTATGGTGGTTTAACAATAGTCAATAGTATGGTGGTTTAACAATAGGCAATAGTATGGTGGTTTAACAATAGTCAATAGTATGGTGGTTTAACAATAGTTAATAGTATGGTGGTTTAACAATAGTCAATAGTATGGTGGTTTAATAATAGGCAATAGTATGGTGGTTTAACAATAGTCAATAGTATGGTGGTTTAACAATAGGCAATAGCATGGTGGTTAAACAATAGGCAATAGCATTGTGGCTTAACAATGTTACCGTCTTATTACATACATGTGTAATACTGGAATAACCTGTGTAATACTGGAATAACCTGTGTAATTGGAATAACCTGTGGTGTAATACTGGAATAACCTATCTAAGGCCCGTATTCATCAACTATTCTGAAGTAAGAATCTCTCAAGTCATGGATTTCAATCCACAACATCTTAGTTATGAATTTAGCTACATGTGTGTGATTTTTGCATGACACTTTAACTTTGTTACCTTCAGCTTGAAATGACATTGAAACTTCATAAATAACCTCATTTTAATTGGAATGAAAAAAATTGACTTGGGCTTAAGTCATTAGGCTTAAGAATGGTTGGTGAATATGGGCCTAAGACATCTATTTCCAAATATGTGTTTATAAAGCCTTTAAATCTACTGGGGTTTAAGTTGACTTTGTTGAAAAACTAATGAGCGCCAAGTTAAAGTTGCTCTGCTATAAACATGTTCTCATTATTGATATGTTTATTGTCTAAGATAAACTGATGTTATCAGTACATCTATTTTTATCTGTTAGGCAAGTAACTGTTTTGTTTTACTAATAACATAAGTATTAAATTATTATAAAAAATAAATAAATAAAATATGCAATTTTGCCTGTAATTGATATATAAAAAAATAAAATAAATAAATAACCAGGAAGTACACGAGGGTGCAATAGAACAGCCAAACAAGAGAAACAAAATAACAACATTGCATAAATTGTAGTTTGCATTGTAGTTTGAATTTGTGTCCCTTTTAAATCAAAATTGCTTGAAGAATGTGTTAGAATAAGAGTAGGAAAAGCCATATGTTATAGCATAAATATAGGTAATATGGGAAAAAAAAAAAAAAAAAAAAAAGACATAGCTCTTACCTGCTGTCGCATTGGACATACTAGATTTACTCATTCATATCTTTTAAAAAGAGAAGTTCAACCTGTATGTGTTCCTTGCCAGGAACCACTGACAGTCAACCATACTTTATTACAGTGTATCGACACAGACCACATACGGACAAAGTATTTTAATGTCAATAACATGTACAAACTATTTAGGAAAGTGTCGGATTCTAAACTTGTTTGCTTCTTGAACAAGATTAGTATTCTTAATAAGTAATAAATTTTTAAAACTGTTTATTTACCAATCATCATACTTTTTTAAACTGTTTTATGTGATGACCTGTTTTCAATTATAATTTATTTTTTTAACCTGATAGTTTTTATATTTTTCTATATTTTACTTGGATAGTTTGGTTTTAACCTGATTATGCTCTATTCACATATTCACATTTAACTTTGTATTTGACGCCATATGACCTGTTAAGTGTTGGTGTTCTGTAAACCCCCCCACCCCCCACCCCACCCACCCAAAAAAAAAAAAAAAAAAAAAAAAAAAAAAATACATGTCAGATGGATCCAGGGTGGGGGGGGATGTGGCGAGAGGGATTGAAAACATAGGCAACCTGTTTCAAATGTACCTGTTTACTTGTACAAGAAAATAAGTAATTAAACTTAAAGTTATTTGTATTATTAAGAAAAATTAATTTAAAAAGAAAAAACATGTTTTTATGAAAATTTTCCCCTCATTTCTGTTTATAAATATATCCAATTGTTGGTATCCACAATTGAAAAAATCTTACAAATTGTTGACTGTCATTTATAAAGTTTTTGTAAATGCTGATTGTTTTTTTGATTTTTGTTCACATGTTAACAAGCATAACTTGCTGCATTAATTGGACCTTGTCCATTATATATAAACAGGGGAGGCAGGTAATAATCACTAATCGATAAAGTTAACATTATCAGCAATCCAGTATGCTTTATTGATAATTTGTGGAAATACTAAAATCTCAAAGGTAAAATGCACAGTGGTAGAACCTCTAGAACATAAATATATATAAACTTACACAAGGATCAGTTCTGGTCAGCAGCATTTATGTAAATCTTCTTTTGAGTTGAATGAGAGACATTAATGGATAGTCTCCCCTGAACAATCCCTAAATGGAAGTAGGTCCTTTCATTTGTTTTACTTGGTTTTCATGCTTGTGCTCTTTGGAGTGTATGTTGACTATTCTGCTTTCCTTGTGATACCCAGGTTAACCATCATCAACAAACAACTAAAAGCATTATTTAAGAAATGAATCATTGATTACATTCAACAGTTGATGAACTTCAACCGATGTACTAAGGTTCATCAGCTGGTCAAAATCAACGATTTATTCCTTAGATTTACATTACATTTAGATTCAATTAGACTCAAATTATTTAAAAAAAGGAAGATAATTTCAACCTCTCTGTGCATGAAAACATTCTTCACATTTAAGCCACGCCTACAAAGTCTAGAAGCAAATCAACAAGAAAGTAGTTCCTCATTTTCAGTTCTTATATGTTTCTTTTACAGATTTTTTTAAAGATAATGTGTTTGAAACCACATTTATATGTAATGTGTTTGCAAACAGATAAAACAAATTAAACATTTAACTCACCTGCTACATGACATAATTTGATGTCATGTTTATGTTTATTCATGAAAACAGTCTGTAGTAAAATAGACTCCACCCACCTAGTCAATCAGCAGTCAGAAATGCAAGTGCACGCTGTCTACGTCACACTGGAGTTTATCGATAAATTAATGTAATTTTATAATTTATAATAAATATTAGAAATATAAATATTTAACAACATTCCCTTTTTTAAAGATGACTTAAATATGTCAGGATAAAAGCTGACATTTATGCAGATTTCATGTTAGGAGTACCGGTAATATGCTGGAACCAAATCTTTGTGAGGTTCAACGTGGCTGAAAACAGCTGGGATTTAAAATTTTTGTGATTCTACAATAATTTTATCTTTTGTCATTTCAGATGGAAAAAGAAGAGTTTATAAGAACGTGTCTACTTCTGCTTTACTGCTTGTTGACTGTTGCTAATTCACATTCTGGAACTTATCATGCTGGAAATGGCATTTATTGCAACAAATGTCATCCTGGGACTTACGTAAATAAAAACTGTACATCAAAAGACCCTACGCCAGACTGTCAGCCCTGTGAACTGGGGAAACAATTCCAGCCCGACTGGACCCCAGCCACAACATGTGCTCCCTGCAGTACTTGTGATTCTGATACTCGAAAGGAGATAAAAGAAAATTGTACCACTACAGCTGACATTGTCTGCCAGTGCAAGGCTGGCTATTACAGAAGGTCAGAAACTGAAGAAAAGTTTGTTTGTATAGAACATACCAAATGTGAAGAAGGTCAAGGCCTCCTGCGCCAGGGTGAGTCTGTATGTTAGTCAAGATTCTGAAAAACACACCTTTTGTGTAAATCCAACTCCAACAAGCTTGCAATCCTCTACAACTTTTATTGTTAGCAATTAACATTTTCAACGAAAATCTTTATTATTAGATTGTGGTATGGTGGGCGGGCGGGCGGCATCAAACAGAGGGTTTCCGGTCAATAACTTCTGTTTGGATAAACCAATCTTGCTGATACTTTGGATATATAGCAATCTTGCATAAAGACCTAGCTTGGGATTTGAGTTTGGGCCAGTTGGGTCAAGGTCACTGTTACTAAAAATAGAAAAACAGTTTCTGGTCAATAATTTCAGTTTGAATAAACCAATCTGAAACTGGATATAGCAAGCTTGCATGAAGACCTAGCTTGAGATTGGATATGCAGCCAGTCGGGTCTAAGTCAAGGTCACTGTTACTAAAAATAGAAAAAAACAGTTTCTACTTAAAAATTTGTGTTAAAATGGAGTTTTTTTGCTGAAATTTTGTTTGTAGGTAGTTTATGTGCGAAATTAGCATAGGATTGGATTAGGAGCCAGTTGGGTCAAGGGGAAGGTCACTGTTTCAAAAATTGAAAAAAACAGTTTCTGGTCAATAACTTCAGTTTGGATAAACCAATCTTGCTGAAACTTTGGATGTAGCAAGCTTGCATGAAGACCTAGCTTGAGATTGGATATGGAGCCAGTCTACTTATAAAGTTAATTGTTAAATCGCTGAAAACCAGGTTTTGTGGCAAGACCACATTTCTTGTGATGGCTATTATAAGGAAATTATTATTAAGGTTTTCTATACAAGTTGAGTATTTTCACCTGAGCAAATCTACAATGGTTAGTTGAATATCTTTGTTGATTGGCGTAGAGCATGCAGATTGTTCCTGTCAATCCTTCTTAACAAGAGTCGGCTGACTGCCTTGATTTCCTTTTGAAGGAACAAAATCTTCCACTCAATACGTTGTTAGGGTACGGTTCTTCGATTTTGTGGCTTTATTTAAGATTTTGGGAGAAGAACCTTTTCTTTTGAAACTCATTCTTTTCCTTGAATTGTGAAGACCTATTCTTTCTAGCTGTTCCAATTGACATTTGTCTTAAATGCTGTGATCTCTCATAAAGGCTTCTTACAAACCCTTAATATGCTCTTTTCTTTCAAATCTTATGTGGAAGATAATTTTTCTCACGGACCTGGTAGTGCAATTGGTAGAGCATTGGCTCCAGATATGGGAGGCCCTGGGTTTGATCCTGGGCTACGACATATCAAATTTGTTAAAAATGGTAGTGGTATAGCTCCCCTGCTAAATCTTAAGCAACTAAAAGGGGAGTTGTAGTACGACTGGTCTGCCCTTTGTCAAGATGATGTGACTGGGTGCCGTATCATGCCAGGTGTCCTTGGCATGCTATTCACAGTAAAGGCAACACTAAATCTGCTTCAAGTGGACACCATCTCCCGATAACTGAAATACTGTTGGTGGGATGATAAACCTAATAAACAAATGTAACCCAATGCCTATTTTATAGCAGGTTAGTGTTTCTAGCTAAAACTGGTTTTTAGATCACATTTGGTGAAATTGTGCATAAAAATTGACATCAGTAAAGTTATTGTGTCTTGTATAAATTTGTACGAAATTAACATACAGTTAAATGGGGGATTGTTGACAGATAATATGTGTATGTTTTTTTTTAAATGTTGTTATAATTGTATAAAGTTTGCTGATTTCAGGTGATCGTGAGACTAATGCTATTTGTGAAAGCTGCGTAAATGGCAGCACATACTTTGATACGACACAACAACCCTGCCAACTATGTACAAACTGCTCAACAGAAATTTGTGCTCCGTTCTGTTTGCCAGCAAATCCAGGTAAGTAGCCATGTTATGTTATGCATCCTTCTTTAGAAAAGATTATAAATATTAAACAAAGCAGAAGACCGGACATGGTAGCGCAATCGTTAGATCCCAGGCAACGACATACCAAAGTCATTAAAAATGGTATTAGCAAAGTTTCCTTGCTAACACTCAAGCAAATATAAGGGTTGTTCCACGATTTGTTCACCCGGTGTCAGGATAATGTGACTGAGTGTTTTATCATGGCAGGTGTTCACGGCATGTTATACACAGTAAAGGCAGCACTATATTTGCTTCAAGTGGACGCGGTCACCAGATAACTGAAATACTGTTGCTGGGACGATAAACCTTATAAACAATAAAAATGATAAAAACAAATAAGAAGTAAACATAGAACAGAGAAAAAGAAACAAGCAACAACTTTGGTGTCAGTATAATGGACCGGCCGGGTTCAGTCCCTGGGCACCTCGTAAGTGCCCCTGTACTATAATGATAGAAATGTCACGACATACCGAAGTCAGTAATAATGGTAGTCATATAGCTCCCTTGTTAATGCTCAAGCAAATATAAAGATAGTTCCATGACTGGTTGGCCCTGTGTCAGGATAATGTGACTGGGTGTGGTATCATGCCAGGTGTTCACGGCATACTATACACAGTGAAGGCATCACTATATCTGCTTCAAGTGGACACTGTCTCCAGATAACTGAAATACTGATCATGGCAGGTTAAACCCAACAAACAAACAAATAACTTTACTTTCTATGGATTACTTCTCAACAATAAAACAAGAATTTTTAAAATTTGTTCAGGTATAATCCTTAAGACAATACGATTGCAACATGTCAAGATGAAACATATGTTGTTCCTGTCTTATCTATTACAGTAACAACTGAGAAAACAGCAGGGTTGGCTGGCTATGCAATTGCTCTAATTGTTTTGGCAGTAGTGGCAGCTGTAATTATTTTAGTTGCCCTGATTGCATGTTATAAGAAAGTCCCCTGTTGGCATGAGCAAAGCAGGTAAGCAATTACTCGTATAGAAGGTTCATGATAAAATATATATATATATTACCTAAGACCTTCTTTTTTAGCTTAAAAAAGCACTAATTATGATTATGATTATGAAATATTTGAGGTAATATTATAGACTAAGATAATAGATGATGAGAGGTGTTGATTTTTTTTTTAGAAACGTATGTTTTTACTAAATAATGAGGTTATTAGTACAGTGATTGAAACAGGATTTTTGGGTCAAATCAATTTTTCTGACAGTGATCTCACAAAAAGGTTGCAAACAAAATCCACAAGAATCCAATACAAAAGCCCATATTGGTTCACTGCATTGGTAGTTCTTTTATTTTCTGTTTGATAGCATTTTTGTAGATAAAAAGTTTTAAAAATAAAATCATTGGAAAAATAAATAAAGATAATTGTTGATTTTTTTCTATTTCAAACATAGGATAAAAATATTCATGAAGTGTGCCTTGACACGTCTCTTAATTAGTTGCAAAGGGACAGATTGTAAACATACATTTACCTACTATAAATACTTTCACTGCAGTACTTTAACTATAGACAGTTCTCTACGATGTTTAAGTACAAAAACACTCACTCATTTTTATGTTTCACCCTTTCACCCTTGATTTAAGACATTCCTAGGATAAGTTAGCTGAAAGTATACATCAAATCTTTGAAATAACTTTTTGCATGAAAGTAAAGCATTGGCCCTAGGTATCAGAGGCCCTGGGCTGCAACATACCAGAGTCATAAAAGAATGGTAGTCATATAGCTTCCCTGCTAACGCTCAAGCAAATATAAGGGTAGTTCCACAACTGGTTGGCCCCGCTGTCAGGATAATGCGACTGGGTGTGGTATCATGCCAGGTGTCCAAGGCATGCTAAACACAATGAATGCAGCACTCTATCTTCTTCAAGTGGAAACCATCTCCAGTTGACTGAAATACTGTTGGTGGGATGATAAACCCAATAAACAAACAACATCTGTTTACAGTATACAGTTCTGTATATTTTGTCAAATAATGATGTCATTATAAGCAAGTTTCTTTTCTTAATTGTTTTGTGCATATTATTTCAAAATATACATATAATCATTTGTTTCAAAATTAAATATATTGTACACATTTCTTTTGTTTTTATAAATTTTAAATGAAATGATGAAATCTACTTAAGGTAAAAAAGTAGTGCCAGATTTCCAACAGGAAGAATAAAAAAATTCAGTATGGAAGACAAACCTTTGTTCAATACTTATCACAATGCATTCGTCATGGAATAATAATAATAATCATATAATAAAGACCTGTTTTAGCCTTTAAGTTATAACTAATTTTCCTCTTAATGAGAACTAATTTTCTCTTATTTACCTGTATATTTTTGAAATTAATTTCATTTTCATTTCAGTAATGCTGCATCAGCACCTCACGAAGAGTCCCGCCCTCTTTCAAATGGTGAATTTCATTTTATATTTTTACTTATATTAAATAAGTTAACAAATGTTTAGAGCATAATTGACAATAGGGTCCCATACCAGTATATGATATATGTGATATATATCATATACCTGTATTTAAAGTTCGATAGATATATCTGTCGAATGTTTCTGTATTGGACAAAAATGTCAACCATTAACAAAGCATATAAAGAATAACAATGCCACTCATTTTTTTCTGAAAATAAATCTTGAATACGGAACAGTTTGAAATATTCAAGTAGAGAAAGAACGGTCTCATTCTATTTTTTTTTTCCAATAGCCAGAAATACATTTGGTTACATTTGTCTGTACCTATTAACCGTGATGTATGCCATCCTTGCTTGGGCAGTTGATCGTTCAGTACCGCATTAACAAATTTTCATCATAAGAAAGTCAAATTAGTAAACAGTATATTTTATCTTCAAGCTGTAAAGTCCTGTAAAGTGCTGTTCATAAAGCTAATTAGTATTCAAAATGGTGGCTGTCGAAAACTTTCAATCTCTGCGTAAGTAAACACTAATGAAGTCGGGCAATGTATTGGAATAAGAAATCCATCATAGATTTTGGCCGATACATTTCTTCAAAGGTTAACTATTACATGAACATCTGTGGCTATTGAGACGTTAGCATATCAATAGCATGGCCGCAATTACCGGTACAAAATTCTCGACTTTCCCGGTTTTCCATAATCGCTCGTGCATCAAATGACTTCCGGTTTAAAAATGTTGGAAGCTGGAGCTGAAAATTGAAATATGCAAAGCACCATTTCCGATGCAGTAAGTATTTTATCAGTCCTTGGAACTGTAACCCCCTTTCAAGTTTTAAAATTATTTGTAAATATATGTAAATATTGTATATAGTGGCAGTACATCAGTTTTCAAATGCAGTTTTTGAGGAACATTATTTTAAATAAAACTGTTTTCTAGTAGAAATCTGAACTTGCAGCTTGTATTGCTAGATATGCAGTTTGTTACTGGTGTTGAACATAAGTTAATAGGATATTTTAGCCTAACCACAGAAAGAAAGTTGGGCATTTTTTTTAGGAAAATGTTAAAGATTACCCCACTCATTAAAAACAGGTGTTTGTTTACCAGTAAAATGGTGCTGAATGATTTTTAAGGCAGATAGTTGACCTATACAAAAATGTAAGATTATGCTTATCAAGACGTTTGAGGCCAAGTCGTTTTTTTTAAACACTGGTGCCCTAAGTATGATGAACAAAAGGCTGAAAAGATATTGAAGGTGTGCCAACAAATGACATTACCAGTGCATCCGTAAATGTATATGTCAGGCATATAAATTAACACGATTGACTTATAAACATAAATAAAAAAATGCCAGTGCACCACCATTTAAATTATCTTTGTACCTTTATACATCCAATGTGTATAATTTCTATGGCTGTTGCATAAAATAGTGGTGCATGGTAAACATGTAAATTTCTGGTGCACCACTCATTTATGCAACAGCCATAGAAAGTTTACACATATGATGTACATGTATATTGTTTCCATGTTGGCCATGTACAGGTGCACCCATATTATCTAAACATTAGAGCACCCTTAGTTTATTGTTCACCTTTAAATTTATTTATCGGACATGTAGAAGTATATGTTAGATACGTAAATATATATAGGTGCATGAGTATTGGATATCTTTTGTACCTTTGCTGTGCCATAGACATACACTATTAAGATGAAATATAACATTGGCAGTGTTGATGCTTTTTAGGCATAGCAGCAGACATACAGCCAGATATTTAGTCTTGGAACAAATGAAGTTAAGAAACTCTGCCTGGTCAATGGTATGGATTCTAAGCTGCCCAGAAAAGCCCGAGTCATTCTTTGTACAGTACAGGTTTGGGCAGCATACCTCACAGTGTTACCAGATATTGAGGAGTCAGAAATCAAGACTTACCTTGTTAGTTCAAATGTTCTTGTGGCCAAATCTGCAAGAGATGGGGGATACTATAAGCCCACTGCAATCCATCGCAGTCTGCAATATGATGATACAGTGGTGTCACAATTTCTCAATGTCTTGATTCTTTAAATGTTGGCGAAAACTCGAGCACAAAGCCTGGTCCCTTGTTTCTGCCCTTATTATTCTATATAAGTTTATTAGTGAATACTTAATTTTGTGTAACTCGAGGTCCTTGCCTGGTCCCTAGATAACATTTACTTCATACCTATTACTCGATTTCTCAAGTCGCTTTCACACTTACGGTGATAATGTCACCATGTCAAGGGAATGTATTGTGTGTTTTCACACAGGCCATAATTGTAATGCTGAGATGTTTGAACTGCATGTGTGTGTGAAATCTATATATTTTTTTGTCACACCTTCTCTTTAACTTTTTCACTGCAAATTAACATTGATTAAAGAATCTGACTTTTTTCCCTATGTACAGATCCCCTACCACAAATTCAAAGAAAACGAAATCATGATTTCAAGAAATAATCAATGTCCATTATGAAGGTAAATGAAATAGTACATGTGATTTTCTCATTGAACTTGCAACATTACGATTATCTTATATTTTTTCTCTGTTATTAACATTATAAACTTAAAATTATTATATTAGTTACAGAGAAATTAACAAAAATAAACCTGAAAGACTCATATTGACATTCATTATCTAACTCTTCCAACATGTTATCTGCTTTGGAGATTGTGTACAGTAACTCGAATATGTTGATTCTTAGAGGTTTCAAGTCATCCCTGTCTGACCTCAAGGAATCGAGACACCACTGCATTAAAAGTTGTAATCATTATTTTCGACAAAATTTCAGGCGAACCTCATGGAGGCTTCTGCACATGCACTGTAGGACATTTAGAAAAGTGGGAGCATGTAGGAGCTGTGCTTTTCAAAGTGTCAGAGTTGCAGGCAACAGATGCGACAGAAGAGCCATCTTGCACAGATGTCCTCTTCAAAGGGGCCAAATCCAAGGAAAGCAAGTGTGAGCCCAGTGTATTCAGTGATATCAAATTCAAGAGGTCTGACAGTAATTTAGCAAGACATTGAAGCTTTGGGACAGAAACTGTCGAAATCATCTTCACCAACATATAATGCAGTTGCTGCATTGAGGGCCAGGCTAAATGGGCTGTATATATGATAACATTTAAATGAATAGGTAAATAATACTAAATGTAATGTTTTTTGTAGTGCAGATTTGTTTGACATTTAGTTTGATTTTTGTTCTCAGAAAGCAGTTAATCCATTACTCCATATAAATGATTTTTATTGCAGTGTAGATTCCGATTAGCAGTCACATCTGTCTACACTGGTCGCTTCTTGGCCAGAAATAACAAACTTCAAAAAAAAGTGAACTGTGTAAATACTGATCAGACATCACGGATCTGGATCTACACTGTTCACACGACTGCCTGCTTTAAAACAGAGCCAATATCTATATCACTTTTTCGGCTCCGGGTCGAAAAGTGATATAAAAAACCTGCATTTGAAGTAATTTCAGCGGCATGAATTGGTAGTGTTTAACTGAATGGGTTATTAATTTATGACTTGTTGATTTCACAAAAACACAAACAAGCATTTTCTGACTTGGATTAATGGAAAAACTAAGTATTAAATGTGCAATGTTTTAAGTACATGTAGTTGTTTAATAATATTGTCAGTAAATAAGTGATTTGATATTGGCCATGTTATTTGTCATCATGTCAGTCATATTGGGTTTTGGCCTTGGGCCAATATGACTGCCCTTGGACAAATAGCAGGGCCAATATCAAATCACTTATTTAATAGCATATAATATTCCAATACAATAGACAATATACAATACATACTACAATATATTGCCACATTTGATAAAATTTTTATAAGGAGCATTTTACCCAATTATAATGAGCAGACTGAACAACAAATGCCTGATTGTGGTATGACATAGCTTTATAAGCTTTATAACAGGTAAAGACAGAAAAAACAAAGTTATATAACTAGAAGGTATTAAAGTTGAATAAACACAAACAAATTGACTACAAAAATTCACAATAGTGTAGTGCGATATACCCAGTAAATAATGGTTCACAAATATATTTAGTTGGTTATACCTCCTCTGTCTCTTACATGCGCTGCAAAATGTCAACAAAATATGACAGCTTCAACAATTTTCTTTGCTGATCTGTCATCCTTTACCTATAAGTGGCCCACCACAATCGCTTTTTGCTATTTACTTAAGCATTCTTTCAGAAAACCCAACAGCTCCCCATATTGTTTTCAGTCATGTTGATTAAACAAACGGTAATGAAAATGTTCTAAGTATTCTGCAACAAACTATTCTATAACAATGTGACTACTTGTAGTGAATTTTAAGATTCATGCTTCTAAGCAACATTTGTTAAAAAATAAAAAATTGTCAAGTCAAAGTCAAAACCTAGTTTAAAACTCTTGAAAGGAATACCACAAATGCAAATCAAGTAAATCGCATTTCTCGAGCGGTTTAGAATGAATTCCCCTTACATGTTTTTGACATTAGATTACATTTTTAGTCATTTATCGATAATCGCTTTTCAAACCTGGTATATTCATTGTGTATTGTAGTACTGTATTAACTTTACCCAGTATATCAGTATACCAGTATACTGCGACAGCTGTAGTGTTTTTCTCACTTTTAACTTTGACAAGACATGAAAATATTTATACAATGTTTTTTATGTTATTCTCCTATTCATAGACAGAATTTAACATGTGAATCCAAAGAACAAGTTAATGAATGTGCATGGCCATAGTCCAGTCAAAGAACATTTTACATTATATTTAAATGTCAAAGAGACTAATTTTCTGTTACAATAAAACAATGTGACATTTGACAGTCATTGATCTCAATAACATATATATGTGATAACTGATTTGTGATACATTGTCTTTTGTTTGTCTTTCAAAATTGGTAACATGACTTGCCAGAATTGGTTTTCAGAGTCATTATCTTTAGAAATTATGAGAAAATAAGTATAGGACAACATTTAAGTTATTTATTAAGGTTGTTCAAATTAGCAGACTAGATCAGAATATGTTTACTACTGGATGCATTAAATCAAATATTGTACACTACCTTATTTGCAAGGGTATTATTGCTTTTTCCTGTGTGCATGGAAACATTTTTATCTTCATATTTCTTTAAATATAATGTATGTGACCTTATTTTTTAAGGTGGATTCTGATATGGAACAAAATAGAAAATACCAATTCATATTTTACCAATATTTTTTTTTTAATATAATGTGAAATGACATTTCTTTTCAGATTCTTTGTATGTATTTCTATATGTTTATAACTTTTAATACTTATAGTGACTGTAATAAATGTTTGGTTAAATTACAGTTTGAGCAGGAGCCATAATATGGAGACCAAAGTGCAAACCTGCCTTCAAGCAGTACATTACCGGTACTTTGTTGTAAATGCTGTACAGAAAAAAACACACGTTAAGACCACCATGAAATTAAGACCCCCTCAATAACTTTTACAATAAACTTTTACTGAAGACAATTTTGGGTTGTATTAAATTTTCAACTTATCTGCTTGTTTTGTTTATGTTTACTTGCGGACCCTTCTATCAATTAGTACCATTCATTGGGAATGTTCTTTTTGCTAGAACCAGGGTCCAAGGTTATAATACTGAAGTTTGATCTCAGTGCACAAGACTCAAAATCTGGTTCTTGTCATTATGAGAAAAATCTAATGTATGTATGAACATTCGCTTTGTAGACCAGACTTTCCCACCAAAGAAAAAAGTGGCATTTGTTGTTTTGTCATGTTTAAATACTTTGATTTCACTTTACACTTTGGCGCAACAATTTATACTGGTTATATAAAGCTCTTTAACATTGCATTTCAAAACATCTGAGCAAATATTAATATTATAAAGTGTGCCACTTCTCAATAGACAGGACTTGGCCTTTTTTTGTTTCGTTTTTACAAGATTTTACTGTATTAATGTATGACATTGTTTTTTTTTAGACTTGTAAACTACCAGATAATTTATCTTTGTGGATATTCTCGCTTTTATTTTCAGAATAACTTTATACCTTAGTTTTAATTAGTAAACATTTATGATTTTTATTTGGTGGATGAAAACTCCTCTGGACCAGACACATGTCTGGGTAGAATCACGGGCACTCTGCATGTTAACTGAAAGACCTGTCTAAAGTTCTAGCCTGCAGGGACTTGAACTGGTGAGTTACTAGTTGGTGACTCTTACTACAAGTCAACAGGCACCCTTGATGTTTTTTTAAATACCTAGATCTATTTAGTCTAATGCTTCTTCAGTCAAATGTGATTTTGTCTCATTCCAGGTACGAATGGAAGTCCAAGGATGAATGGCCAACACTGTACACATTGATTTAAAAGGCACACAGCGTAGGCACGGCTTGTTGAAAGACATGTAACTTGACATTCAGCATAAGACTTGGAGGGAAAAATGATCTGAACAAGCATCAGGGTAACGCGATTCATCGAGCCAGGCAAGGAGATGTTGTCAACATGAGGAAGCTGACAACTCTCTTTTTCAAAGCCATGTAATCAAGAGGGCAGAAGTTCTGTTTTCTTTTGTCATTGCTACATTGGAGGCAGAGTTGTGTATGTTGAGAAGGGATGGCTGTATTACACAAACATTATACAGCAGTTTGTCTTCACTGGTTCTATTTGTCTAAAACTGTGACTACTTTTTCACAGTGCTTGCAGCACCTTTATAAGAAATTCCCCTCGAGCTGAAAATTTTGCTCAGTCTGAAAAAATCACATATTATGAATTGTTTGCCTTTAAAAAATCACATTTTGTTCAACTTGTAGATGTTTAGAACACACAGGATCCATTTCGTCTCAAGCGTGTAAAAACTGGGGCCAGGTATAAACCGCGGGTCTAGCATCTGCCGTCAATAGAATATTTGGCCATTTTTCTGAATTGTAAATATAACGTTTGATTTTTCTCTCTAACTCGCTACAAAATTGCATAGACAATATTAAGGACTGAATAACAATGTCATATCAAAGGTGTAATAGTTTTATTATGGGAAGTAACTGCTGGCCGGCCCTGCCCAGATCATTCTGAAATTTAAACTATCTTTTTTTCAGTAGTTGCCATGTCGCATAATAGCAGATGCTAAGTAAAAAAGTTTTTTCCCCAACTGAAAGGTCAGGCTTTTTCCCTGAAATTGAAAGAAAAAATCTGATAGCTAATCAGGGTACAATTTAATAAAAGCATTCATATTTATTATATTTCATGTTTATTATGTTTGTTAAATAACATGTAAATGTAAAAGTCAAACATATTGTTTAAATAGTACATGTTCATTATGTTTAATGTTTATTGTTTTTTTAAAAAACTTAAAAATATGAAAGGCAAACATGTTGGTTATAAAATATTATATATTTATTTATTTAGAAAAAGGTATAAGAAATAAAGGTGAAGAATGTTAGTACATGTGTTCTGTTATCTATTATAGACACTTTTTAACTTTTAATGCAGATAGCTTTTTTAAACAATTTATTTTTTATTAATTAAGTTACAGAATACAATTATTTTCACCACAATTATTTCCTCTGCGAAAATCTCCCTCTCTAGCACCCTATTCTCCCTCTCTAGCACCCTAATCTCCCTCTCGCACCCTAATCTCCCTCTCTAGCCTAATCTCCCTCTCTAGCACCCTTATCTCCCTCTCTTTCATCCTAATCTCCCTCTCTAGCACCCTAATCTCCCTCTCTTTCATCCTAATCTCCCTCTCTAGCACCCTAATCTCCCTCTCTTTCATCCTTATCGCCCTCTTTTTCATCCTAATCTCCCTCTCTAGCACCCTAATCTCCCTCTCTATCATCCAAATCTCCCTCTCTAGCACCCTAATTTCCCTCTCTATCATCCTAATCTCCCTCTCTAGCCTAATCCCCCTCTCTAGCATCCTAATCTCCCTCTCTAGCACCCTAATCTCCCTATCTATCATCCTAATCTATCATCCTAATCTCCCTCTCTATCATCCTTATCTCCCTCTGTAGCACCCTAATCTCCCTCTCTAGCATCCTAATCTCCCTCTCTAGCACCCTAATCTCCCTCTGTAGCACCCTAATCTCCCTCTCTAGCACCCTAATCTTTCTCTCTAGCACCCTAATCACCCTCTCTAGCATCCTAATCTCCCTCTCTAGCACCCTAATCTCCCTCTCTGGCACCCTAATCTCCCTCTCTAGCATCCTAATCTCCCTCTCTAGCATCCTAATCTCCCTCTCTAGCACCCTAATCTCCCTCTCTGGCACCCTAATCTCCCTCTCTAGCCTAATCTCCCTCTCTGGCACCCTAATCTCCCTCTCTAGCACCCTAATCTTTCTCTCTATCATCCTAATCTCCCTCTCTATCATCCTAATCTCCCTCTCTAGCACCCTAATCTCCCTCTCTAGCCTAATCTCCCTCTCTAGCACTCTTATCCCCCTCTCTAGCATCCTATTCTCCCTCTCTAGCACCCTCATCTCCCTCTATCACCCTAATCTCCCTCTCTAGCACCCTAATCTCCCTCTCTAGCTCCCTATTCTCCCCCTGTAGCACCCTAATCTCCCCCTCTAGCCTAATCTCCCCTAGCACCCTTATCTCCCTCTCTAGCCTAATCTCCCCTAGCACCCTAATCTCCCTCTCTAGCATGCTAATTTCCCATTCTAGCACCCTAATATCACTTTCTGGCACCCTAATCTCCCTCTCTAGCATCCTATTCTCCCTCTCTAGCACCCTAATCTCCCTCTCTAGCATCCTAATCTCCCTCTCTAGCACCCTAATCTCCCTCTCTGGCACCCTAATCTCCCTTTCTAGCATCCTAATCTCCCTCACTAGCACCCTAATCTCCCTCTCTAGCATCCTATTCTCTCTCTGTGGCACCCTAATCTCCCTCTGTAGCCCTCTATTCCCCCTCTGTGGCATCCTAATCTCCCTCTCTGGCACCCTATTCTCCCTCTAGCACCCTAATCTCCCTCTAGCACCCTAATCCCCCTCTCTAGCACCCTATTCTCCATCTCTAGCACCCTAATCTCCCTCTCTAGCATCCTATTCTCCCTCTCTAGCACCCTAATCTCCTTCTCCAGCATCCTAATCTCCCTCTCTAGCACCCTAATCTCCCTCTCTGGCACCCTAATCTCCCTCTCTAGCATCCTAATCTCCCTCACTAGCACCCTAATCTCCCTCTCTAGCATCCTATTCTCCCTCTCTAGCATCCTAACCTCCCTTTCTGGTTCCCTAATCTCCCTCTGGGGCACCCTAATCTCCCTCTGTAGCCCTCTAATCTCCCTCTCCGGCACCCTATTCTACCTCTAGCACCCTAATCTCCCTCTAGCACCCTAATCTCCCTCCCTGGCATCCTAATCTCCCTCTGTGGCACCCTAGTCTCCCTCTGTGGCATCCTAGTCTCCCTCTCTAGCACCCTTATCTCCCTCTCTAGCACCCTTATCTCCCTCTCTATCATCCTAATCTCCCCCTGTGGCACCCTAATCTCCCCCTCTAGCACTCTATTCTCCCTTTCTAGCATCCTAATCTCCCTCTGTGGCATCCTTATCTCCCTCACTAGCATCCTAATCTCCCTCTCTAGCACCCTAATCTCCCTCTGTGGCATCCTAATCTACCTCTCTAGCACCATAATCTCCCTCTCTATCATCCTAATCTCCCTCTCTAGCACCCTAATCTCCCTCTCTAGCATCCTAATCTCCCTCTCTAGCGCCCTAATCTCCCTCTCTAGCATCCTAATCTCTCTCTGTGCCACCCTAATCTCCCTCTGTGGCATCCTATTCTCCCCCTCTAGCATCCTAATCCCCCTCTCTAGCACCCTAATCTCCCTCTGTGGCATCATATTCTCCCTCTCTAGCACTCCAATAACCCTCTCTAGCACCCTTATCTCCCTCTCTGGCATCCTAATCTCCCTCTCTAGCATCCTAATCTCCCTCTCTAGCATCCTAGTCTCCCTCTGTGGCATCCTAATCTCCCCCTCTAGCATCCTTATCTCCCTCTCTAGCACCCTAATCTCCCTCTCTAGCATTCTAATCTCCCTCTCTAGCATCCTAATCTCCCTCTCTAGCATTCTAATCTCCCTCTGTGGCATCCTTATCTCCCTCTCTAGCACCCTAATCTCCCTCTCTAGCACCCTAATCTCCCTCTGTGGCATCCTTATCTCCCTCTCTAGCATCCTTATCTCCCTCTCTAACACCCTAATCTCACACTCTAGCACCCTTATCTCTAATCTCCTTCTCTAGCACCCTAATCTCCCTCTCTAGCACCCTAATCTCCTTCTCTAGCTTCATAATCTCCCTCTCTAGCACCCTAACATTTCCTTCAGGACCATGTAGTAAAAATAAAAGGAAAGAAGAAATGCCATCAATGGAAGAATTTTATGATCACTTTTAAAAGATTAACAAAAATAACGCTGCAGAAAATATCCCTAATTTTAACCTAAACACCTCAAACGACTTGCTAAATACCCCGATTAACAAACCAGAAGAATGTCATCAATAATTTGAAAAATGATAAAGCCGCTAGCCCCATTGCTAAAATATTAAACAAAAACGTCTATTGTACAAAAAGTTTAATTATGCCACTATATTCAAAACTTTTTATACTCCCACCACAAAATGTGGGAGGGGCCATAATGGATTCGCTTTGTCGCTCTATAAATCCTATACCAATTGAAGGATTTTCTTCAAACTTGGCTAAAATGTTCACCTCAACAAGAGGATGTGCAGAACCCATGTTGCCCATGTGTCAGCTCAAGGTCAAGATCACAATTGAAGGTCAAATATCAAATAATCAAATATTAGACATTATGTCGTGTCCGCTCTGTAAGTCCTACACTAATTGAAAGATTTTCTTTAATCTTGGCTCAAATGTTCACCTCAACAAGGGGATGTGCAGAACCCATGTTACTCTTTTGCCGGCTTAAGGTCAAGGTCACACTTGAAGGTCAAAAATTGACTTAGAAAATATTCTTAAATTTTAACATGTATTTAAATATTTCTGAAACTAGAAAAAGTATTTGCTTGAAACTTAAAATATGTATGAAGTGTCACAATTAGAATATGCAGGTCAAGTTTCATAACTCTGTATTGCATTTTGACAAAGTTATGCCCCTTTTAAGTCTTCAAATTTACATACAATCAAGTATTAGACAATATGTCGTGTCCGCTCTATAAAGCCTATACTAATGGAAGAATTTTCTTCAAACTTTACTCAAATGTTCAACTCAACAAGGTTATGTGCAGAACCCATGTTACCTTTTCGCCGGTTTAGGGTCAAGGTCACACTTGAATGTCGAAATTGACTTAGAAAATGTTCTTAAATTTTAACATGTACTTGAATATTTTTGAAATTAGCACAGGTATTTGCTTGAAACTTAAAAGGTATATGACGTATCACAAGTAAGATATGCAGGTCAAGTTTCATAACTCTGTATTGCATTTTGACAAAGTTATACCCCTTTTTAAGTCTTAATTTACTTACAATCAATACTAGACAATATGTTGTGGCTGCCCTATAAATTCTATACTAATGTAAGGATTTTCTTCAAACTTAGCTCAAATGTTCACCCCAACTGGGCAATGTGCAGAACCCATCTTACCCTTGTACCAGCTTTGTCAAGGACATTGGTGGGGGTATGAATTGCATTCAGCGATAGTTCTAGTTAACACTGTATTCAACACTGGTTTTTTACCACACACTTGGATTGAAGGTTTCATTGTGCCAATCTATAAAAATAAAGGAGATCCAAAAGATGTTAATAACTACAGGCCAATTACTATATTAAGCTGTTTAGGGAAACTATTCATGTTGATTTTGAACACGCGATTGAGCCAATTTCTTGAGGTTAATAGCGTAATTAACGAAAATCAAGCAGGATTTAAAAAAGGTTTTTCATGTGCCGATCATATATTCACACTTCATGCATTAATTGAAATAATGAAAAAGTCTAACGAAAACTTTTTTGCGGCTTTATTGGTTTTACCCAAGTGTTTGACAAAGTTTGGTGAGTAGATTTATGGCAAAAAATACTACAGTACTCAACAGATGGGAAATTCTTTTCTGTCATTTATAATATGTATCAACACATGTATTCAATTAAATAGTATTATATCCGAATTGTTCCCATCCAAAATGGGGCAAGTCGAAAACCTATCACTGTTACTCTTTTCTTTGTTTTTAAATGACTTGCATCTATATATTCATAACAGAGGTGCCAAAGGTATTGAATTATTTAATAGCGACGACGCTTCACTAGGTGTACGGACATTTGCCCCCCCGGACATTTGCCCCCCGGACGTTTGCCCTCTTTTAAATGCAGGCCGGACGTTTGCCCCCCTGTCGTTTTTCAGAGCCGGACTTTTGCCCCCCTGCCGATTTTCAAAGCCGGACGTTTGCCCCCTCAACAAAACTTGAGGGCGGACTTTTGCCCCCCCCCCCCCCCCCCCCCCCCCCCCATAACGTAAGGGCAGACTTTCAAAAAAATCAATCTGTCAATTTCATTAATTTTACAAAGAATGTAAAAAACGGCGATTAACATCCTTGTACTTAATTATAAACAATTAGCTTCACTATGGCTTTAACATCTTGTTCTAGTCTGTGCAGATGACACTGTTATTGTTGAGGATTTGGCTGTTGATTTTCAACACACCCTAAATGCATTTAACAATTACTGTAACCGTCTCCAGATAACTGAAATACTATTGGTGGGACGATAAACCCAATAAACAAACAATTACTGTAATAATTGGCACTTGAATGTTAACATAGGTAAAACAAAGGTAATTGTCTTTGGTACAAGAGGATTATATAATGCACAATTTAAACTGGAGTCCCAAACAATCGAAAATACACAGGAATATACTTATTTAGGAATCACTTTTAGTAACAATGGCTCTTTTTTAAAAGAGTGAAAACATATTAGCCAACAGGCAAACAAAGCCTTACACCTACTTTACACAAAATCTAAACATGCTGATCTGCCAATTGATTTAATTATAAAACTGTTTGACCATACAATAATGCCTATCGGTTCGGATGTTTTTGGTTTTGAAAATATTGATATACTAGAACACTTACATACCAACTTTCTCCACAGAATTACAAATGAACGCAGGTCCACACCTATCTCTTTTATCTATGGCCAATTAGGCCGTTACCCTATCACTGTTACAATTCAAAGTATGTTGATATCATTTTGGCTGCGCCTTGTTACCAGAAATAGAAATAAAATAAGTTATAAATTATACAAATATATGTTAGACAATACTAATCTTAAGTCTTAATATAGACTTAACGGTTAAATCAAGAAAATATTCTAACTACAAATATCAGGAAACATGTCAAACAAGTACTTATTGATCAATATAAACAGAGTTGGACAGCTAGTTTACAGAACAGTTATAAACGGAAAATATATAATTCTTTTAAAACAGTCCATTCATTTGAAGGATACATAAAAGCACTTGGCAAAAAGCAAGTAGTTGATCTTTTTATATCTTGAACTTAAAACCACAACTTACCAATTGAGACCGGACATTATGACGGGACGCTCCTTCAAGATCGAATATGCCACCTCTGTAGCTCCAATAGCGTAGGTGACGAATATCATTATTTATTTGACTGAAGACACCTCAACAACCGGACCAAACTTATAGGGACATATATTGACTCGCATTACCTTGTAAACCTTAAAATACTGTCTAGTACTGACACAAACTTACTAAAGCAATTATGTTAATAAAACAAAATTATTTCTACATTCTAAGAAAATTCTAGAACTATATTTAATATGCCAATACCTCTGGCTTGCACTTCACTACACTGACTTAGATAACTTCGCTCATACGTTTATTTATTATTATTTCATGTGTTTCCACTTTCTCTTATGTCCCTTAATTTCATTGTCAAATAATCCTTATCAATTGACTCTCCAGAATTCCATCTTTTATTTAAATTTTCACTAACAAATTGGCATGTGCAATCCACCTTATCCAATGTTGCATGTAACAATACTTTACCTCACCTGTCTAGCAGTGCTCAGTAGCCTTTACGTTGGTCGGTAAAATCTTGTGCCCCACGTGCCTGTTACAACTGATAAAAGACCGTCAAATTCAACACTCCCTTGCACCAGTGCACTGGTTATTACTTATGCGTATCAATGCTGTTTGTATGAGTATACTGTCTTTATTTGTGTACATATACTTTCCAACATTTATTCTTGTCTAAATAATAATCTAAACATTATTTCAACAAACAGTAATTATTAACATGCTACCTGTTACTCCCCTCCTACACACTCCACCACCAGTGTCCACCTGTCATCCCACACATCCACACTCTAGAACACTGATACTTGAGCTTTTCGGTCGAAATGAACTGATCTTTCATGCCTCATTTCACGTCTTCTAATCGACTATAATGGTTTTTGTTGTAATACAAATACTATTTTTTGTACCACTACCTATTTTGTTTTTCTCTCTCTTACCTTTCTTCAGTTTTTATAATAGATTTACGATAGACTCCATTTTGCCTGTTAAATTTTAAAATTACTCTTATCTATTAGATGCATGATCTTTAGTATATGTGATTAACTTCTCACATTTGTTATTAGTATTTAAAAGACATATTCGTAAAATTTGCATTACTTAGCTTGGTTCTTATTTGTTTGTTAACTATTTTACTAGAATTGCTATTATGTTCCACTGTAACTTTGTAACTTGTATATGACTTCGCAATGAGACATGCATAAGAAACAACAAAACACATCTAATTAGAAATCATCTATATACATCATATATACATGTATCCACTTTCGTCCTTCCTCTTCCGCGCATCATTCTTTTCCTCTCTCTGTTTTTCTTTCTCTTTTTCTTTCTCTCTCTTTCTCTCTCCCTTTACCCATTTCACTCTTTTGTAGTATGTCAACCCAACCACTGGAACCTATTGTTACTTTTCCTGTCTCTTTATAGTATATAGTTCTCTATGTAGTATACTTTGTATACCTGGAAAAAATTAAGATTTGTTCTGTTCTGTTCTTGCAATCTAATATCCCCTAGCACCCTAATCTCCCTCTCTAGCACCCTAATCTCCCTCTCTAGCATCCTAATCTCCCTCTCTAGCACCCTAATCTCCCTCTCTAGCACTCTTATCTCCCTCTCTAGCATCCTAATCTCCCTCTCTAGCACCCTAATCTCCCTCTCTAGCACCCTAATCTCCCTCTCTAGCACTCTTATCTCCCTCTCTAGCATCCTAATCTCCCTCTCTAGCACCCTAATCTCCCTCTTTAGCACTCTTATCTCCCTCTCTAGCATCCAAATCTCCCTCTCTAGCACCCTAATCACCCTCTCTAGCACAATAATCTCCCTCTCTAGCATCCTAATCGCCCCTAGCACCGTAATCTCCCTCTCTAGCTACCTAATCTCCCTCTCTAGCACCCTAATCTCCCTCTCAAGCACCCAAATCGCCCTCTCTATCATCCTAATCTCCCTCTCTAGCATCCTGATCTCCCTCTCTAGCACCCTAATCTCTAATCTCCCTCTCTAGCATCCTGATCTCCCTCTCTAGCTTCATAATAACCCTCTCTAGCATCCTAATCTCTCTCACTAGCACCCTAATCTCCAATCTCCCTCTCTAGCATCCTAATCTCCCTCTCTAGCATCCTTATCTCCCTCTCTAGCACCCTTATATCTAATCTCCCTCTCTAGCACCCTAATCTCTAATCTCCTTCTCTTGCTTCATAATATCTCTCTCTAGCATCCTAATCTCCCTCTCTAGCACCCTAATCTCTAATCTCCTTCTCTAGCTTCATAATCTCCCTCTCTAGCACCCTAATCTCCCTCTCTAGCACCCTAATCTCTCTCTCTAGCATCCTAATCTCCCTCTCTAGCACCCTAACCTCCCTCTCTAGCACCCTAATCTCTCTCTCTAGCATCCTAATCTCCCTCTCTAGCACCCTAATCTCCCTCTAAAGCACCATAATCTCTCTCTCTAGCATCCTAATCTCCCTCTCTAGCACCCTAATCTCCCTCTCTAGCACCCTAATCTCTCTCTCTAGCATCCTAATCTCCCTCTCTAGCACCCTAACCTCCCTCTCTAGCACCCTAATCTCCCTCTCTAGCATCCTAATCTCCCTCTCTAGCACCCTAATCTCCCTCTCTAGCATCCTACTCTCCCTCTCTAGCACCCTACTCTCTAATCTCCTTCTCTATGGAGCCCTACTTGACATCATAAGAATATTAAAAGAATAATAATTGTATGGCATATTTTCATCAAACAAGTAACAAAATTAGGCCTTTTCTTGCTGGAACTACCAATGACCCTATTTGGTATCTTAAATATTTACTATACTATAACAAAATTTTAGTATTTTCAACTCTTTGTTCCTTATACACACCAGCCTAATTTAACTTATTATGGTATAGGCTTTTATGTGATTACGCATGATATAATTCTGACAGAGGGGGCCGCTCATGGCCAAGCTGTTAGAGTTGCCGACTTGTGACCTTTCAGTGTGAGGGTTCTAGTCCTGATCTGGGTCGGAACTGTCAGTTCTGTGAGTTTGTGAGATTTTCCAGTGTACCTGTGGTGTGCCGTTGGTTCTACATAGATATGTCTTCCTCTTCCAAAAATGAGCTGGACATTGCCAGTGACCCTAATGGTGTCGGTATGATGTAGAAAAAAATAAAATCATCTGGAAACTAATGTTTTTTGTCTGTTTCTAGCCATCATAGTTGATGAGACAGACCGAGGAACTCAGAGGATGGGTAAGTTTTGGTTTCATATACTTTACATATGTTCAGAAAGTTGCAGCAAAGATGACATAGTTTTAATGATAATAATTATTTGTAATAATTACTATTCACTACAAAAAGGGATTTCAAATTATTACTTAAATTAGCCATTGTTGGTAATCATCTCTCATGTGTTATCTTGCATGGGTAAACCACTTTATTTTGTATTCCTACTAGATTAGGGAATTATCAATCTATAGTTTATATGAAAATAGAAAAGTTTCTTTTAAAGCACAAAACATCACTTGTACTTAAATGAATTACAAATAATATGAATAATATTTACATATTTAAGTACAGTTGAACTTCATTATGTCAAACTCGCTTGAGATAAAAATTCCCCATGACTCAAACTATTTTTCAAGTCCCATTTTGTTTCCTTCTTTGATCATATAAAAAAACCTGCATAAGACCAATTCGCTTGAGCTGCATGAAATGCCATAGCTTCATTTACCAGTTATCAGAATACTAAATGGGGTACATTGGTTAAACCAGACCTGGAAGCACAATCGGTAGAGCGTCTGCTCCAGGTACGGGAGGCCCCGGGTTCGATCCCGGGTCGCGACATACCAAAGTCGTTAAAAATGGTAGTGGTATAGCTCCCTTGCTAATGCTTAAGCAAATATAAGGGTAGTTCCACAACTGGTTGGCCCGGTGTCAGGATAATGTGATGGGTGTGGTATCATGCCAGGTGTTCACGGCATGCGATACACAGTCAAGGCAGCACTATATCTGCTTCAAGTGAACACCGTGAAATGGAAATTGTCTCCCTTGTTAGTTAATATCTGAGGTATTCCAAACAGTAGGAAGGTCCTATCAGTTGGAATTTTGGGACTTTATCACCTGGTCTTTTGTAGATAATGCAATTACAAATGGCGAAATTTCTTACTTTTACATAGATATAAGCTTAAAATCCATTTAAATATACTTATAGTGATTAGTTACTTAAAAAAGAAAATAGAAATGATTATTGATGATGGTTAACCTGGGTATCACAAAAAAGGCAGAAAGGTCAACATACACTCCAAAGAGCACAAGCATAAAAACCGTGTAAAACAAAAAAGACCTACTTGCATTTAGGGATTATTCAGGGGAGACTGTTCATTAATGTCTCATTGGTACCCATATGCAAAATCTGCATCAGGATAATGGTAAAAGTATAAGCACATGTGAGAAACTATCCTTAATTTTAAAACTAGGTAAATAAAATATAAATGTTAGGTTGGGAAGTATAGAGGGAGGAACAACTTCTCTGTTTAGTGGCTTGTTTATAGTGATACACAGTAGAAGTGGCTGCTGTAGGTAGTCAGTAGGCTCGGCTTCTCAGCAGTAGGCAGGACTAAATACACAACAATAAACATAGTATAAATGTATTTATACTGTGTCAGGGCTGGAAAAATGTTCTTTTCAATGACTATTTCTGGACTAGTAGTAACATGGACAAAAATGACTTGTCCAAAAATTTGTGTTGTTTTTAATTAACAACCATTAAAACACATTTGTCATATCTACAACTTACCAAACAAGATATACCGAGTAACAACAAGTTGTTTCTTTCATTTTTTTGTCAAGATGCATTTAAGTATTGTGCGCCATGATTGTCTGTTTTGGACAGTCGTCAGTGGCATGCATTGTACACGTACCACCTTTACATGTTGTTGATAAATGCTTTGGTGTAAAATTGGTTGTCTTCATTGCTAATTAGAAACTTATTTGTCACTTGTCCGAATGCCGACTTATAACTTGTTCGGGAACTAATTTATTGATCAATGACCAGTAGCCTGAAACTGCATTTTGACTTGTCCGGGACGTTGGACTACTGTATTTTTCCAGCCCTGTGTGTAAGTGGAAAATAAACCACTCTGATGAAGTACAAATGTATGTTACTGAATTGGAAGTTTTCTGATGGAGAAAATTGAAGAATTTTTTTAATCTTGACTCAATTGAAATAATAACAGCTATGAAGAAAAAGTTTTATATGTCATGTAATATATTTGAAAAAGAATTTGCACACATTTTTAAGGTGAAAATCAAATCTATATGTAACAGTTTTATGAAAGCAAAATCCTGGACATGATTTGTAAGTGAACACTATCACTAGTAGACAGGAACTGTAATAAGGGGACTGAATCCATCAAAGTAATTCTATTGGAAATTGCTGCTATTATCTTTTGTCATAGTATAGTAATGTCAACTCAAATAAAGTGATCTTTATATTTGCAGGTGGCTTAACAACACATGTTTTAAAGGAATTAGCCCATGACCTCATCAGTCTCAATTGGGCTTTTTTCTTTAGAGGCCTGTTTTCTACAGGTAAGTTTGCTCTGGTTGTGTTGTGAAAACAACAGACAATATTTTTAGTTTGCATTCTTAACTTCTTAAGGTTCAGTCTGAAGGTGAAAATCCATATATGTGGTAGCAGAACAGCACTCATGAAAATGGCAGATATGTATATGGTACTTCTGCAGTACTGCATTTTTGAAAATTATTATAAAAAGACTATGGAAACAAAAAAACAACATTTCTATCATAGACTTCAGCTTCAGAAACATGTTATATTCAGCGTGTTACAATCATAATAAACATTTTTTGTTAAGTGTAAAAGGACTGAACATTTTGTCATAGCTATGAAATAGAACCAAAAAAGGAACAAAGTTCAGCTCAATCACGGGCACAAATCACCGATTCAACACATTTTGAAGAGTTGCAATTTTTGTTTTTATTTAAGTGATAATGATTTTCTGTCCTGTCTGAAAGTTTGGTGCAATTCAGGTTGCGCAAAATTCACTACATATGTATCTCTGCGGTATGTTGTGTCACTTCTATTTTGATGTTGTTCTGTGGTAATGTATTTATTAGCTCACCTGAGCAATTAGCTCACCTGAGCAAAATGTGCTCAAGGGGAGCTTTTGTGATACCGCTTCGTCCGGCATTCGTCGTCAACATTTTACCTTGTGAACACACTAGAGGCCACAATTTTTATCCAATCTTCATCAATCTTAGTCAGAATGTTTGTCTGCATGAAATCTTGGATGAGTTCATTATTGGGTCACCTGGGGTCAAAAAGTTGGTCACAAGGTCAAATTTTAGGAAAAACTTGTGAACACACTAGAGACCACATTTATAGCCCAATCTTCACCAAACTTGGTCAGAATTTTTATCTACATGAAATCTGGGATGAGTTCGTAACTGGGTCACGTGGGGTCAAAAAGTAGGTCACTAGGTCAAATCTTAGAAAAAGCTTGTGAACACACTAGAGACCACATTTATAGCTCAATCTTCACCAAACTTGGTCAGAATGTTTGTCTGCATGAAATCTTGTATGAGTTCGTAACTGGTTCACATGGGGTCAAAAAGTAGGTCACTAGGTCAAATCTAAGAAAAAGCTTGTAAACACACTAGAGACCACATTTATAGCCCAATCTTCACCAAATTTGGTCAGAATGTTAGTCTACATAAAATCTTGGATGAGTTCGTTATTGGGTCATGTGTGGTCAAAAAGTAGGTCACTAGGTTACATTTTAGAAAAACCTTGTGAAAACACTTAAGAGGCTACATTGATGTGAGCCATCACCAAACTTGACCAGCATGTTTGCCAGTATGAAATCTGAATATGAACATATGTTTTGAAGTGAGTCATGTGGATTCAGTAGGTCACTAGGTAAAATTCTAGAAAATCTTATCAGCCCAGTGGCCACACTAATGGTCCAGTCTTCACCAAAGATTTCTAAAGTATAATAACTCTTAGTTACTTGATGCCAGATATGAGTCTACTTAAAGCCTGTGTCATCAGGTGTCGATTAAGGGCCATCATGGTCCGTTTCTCGTTTGTGCTACTTTTTCATACAGGTCTCTTAAACCCTTTAAATTTATGTCCAAGGTACTAGAGGCTCTAAGTTAATACATAGTCATGTGGTTAAAAAAGGTAGAGGCATAGCTCCCTTGCTAAAACTCAAGCTAATATTATTGTAGTTCCAAGACTGATTGGCCCTGTATCTGGATAATGTGAGTGTGGTATAATACCTGAGGTTCATGGCATACTATACACAATGAAGGAAGCACGATATCTGCTCTAAGTTAACACTGTCTCTAAATAACTGAAATAATGTTTGTTTGACAATAAACCCAACGAACAAATTTATGTCAATTCCAAAATATATAAAAGCCATTTTCTTTTGAAAAATGCCCTCAGAAAGACTATTTTGCTCCTTAATCTATGAAATTGAGAGGGGGCACCTGTGGCAGAGTGGTAAGTGTCACCAACATGTTATTCCTCAGTCCCTTACTGCTTGGATTCGAGTCCACGTTGAGGTGAAAACTTTCATGTGGGGTGGTTTTCCAGCTAACCTGTTTACCATATGTCTATGGGTCTCCCTCCACTAACAATTAGCTGGATGTCACCACTATGACCAAAAAACAAAAAAATATGAAATTGATTGAATAGATTATTTAAAAATACAACTTTTTTTTAAATAAGACAATTTAGCCACTTTTGCATTTCAGTGTAACAACAGTGTTTGAAACATGTATGCATGACTCTCCTATCATGACTTGGTCACTGTCAGTCCTATTGGCCTTTTTTTATTTTTGAAGATTTGTTAAATGGCAATAAAGAATGGATTAAAATATGACCATATCATAAGACTGTATGTGAACAGACTGTCTTTTAAAATATCTTGTCTATAAGTTGAGAAAATCAAAATCAAAAGCATTGCAATGCTTTTTTAGCTGTTTTTAGCCACTTTTGCTGAAAGACCTTGTATGTCTTCAAACTGCACACATGATAATATATGAATGTATGCCTTGAGTATACGTCAGTCGTATACAACATGCTGATTGACTAGGAAGTGATGAAGTACTTTTAAAACATATAAAGTGCAGATTGTGTGCTTTTGTGTGTCTTGTTTGTTTGTAAAATTGAGGTCATGTTGCCCTAGCCATGCTTAGAGAACTTTTCACATATTTATTTTAGTCTTGAGATTGATTTTGACATATCTATTTCAGGTAGCGATGTTGACAAAGAAATAGACAAAGTCAAGATAGATTTTCCTTTAAATGTAACAGAACAAATCTATCAAATGCTGTTGACATGGAAACGGATTGAAGGACATAAAGCGACACTAGAGAGAATTGTAATTGTGCTGAGGCAAGAAAATATGTATGTCTTGGTTGAAAAGTATCAGAATTTTTACCCCGATCCTTCACACTCTAATGGAAGTGTTTTGAACTGTGTTGCCAATGGTGACAGTAGAAGTATGCCACCTACAGCTCCACCAGCCAATGATGTAGATGATGAACCTGGAGAAGATTGTCAACTGGTCAGTGATTCAAATGGACAGATGAATGGTGCTCATTTCCAAAATAATGGACATGTGGGGACAAATGGCATGTTGTGATTTTTCACCTTTTAGGAACAATTTAAATCATTCTTCTAGAGCATCAAACATTTCAAAGGCCTCTTGGTAAAATATTTTTATTATAAAGACTTAAAAAATATATAGCTGAATATTAACTTCTTACTGGTCATAAAAAAAATTCTTCAGACAATTTTGAAGATAAGTACATCATAATGGCAGGTTTTCTGTAAAACAATTAAAATAATCTTTATATAGGGTATTTTCACTTGCCATCTATGATGACATCGGGACAGCAACACATCTCAGCAGCAGCAGTTTTCTGTGCCTCTGCCGAATTTGCTGTGGAGAGGTTTCACTGTATATACTACTTTCTACTGAATATGTACGCAGTGGTTTTTTTTGCTTTTTTTAAAATGTTCAAAAGTCTCAAAATTGGGAAAATTTTAAAAACAGCTTTATTATGAAAACCTGATGACGGATCAGCGGTTTGGGACGTTACCAATTCACTTGAATCGCCTGTCTTCATCTTCTTTATGAATGTATCTATGGACTGTTGTCTGCGTGCATCTTTTATACGCAGTTTTTTTCACGGAGTATTGAGAATTATGTGACATATTGCTTAATTACCAAAATGCTTGCAGTAGACAAGCTTTCTGATCACACTGATCGCTTTACTAAATCTCAGTATTGGGATACAATCGACATAAGGGTTTATTGTAAAGAAAGAAAATGCCATTGATAGCGGGGTTTATTTTTGTCTTGTGCTGTTGTTTTTTTTCATAATAAATATGTTTTATGCATATGAAATTGAAATATTTGGAGGTTGATATTATATTTTTAGAGGGAAAAGACCAGTCTATTTTTCGTGGGTAAAATGCCGATATTCGGCAAAAATTTTAGGCAAAAAAAATCACTGGTATGTCATGATAAAAGTAAGTAAATACAAACTACAACAATAAAGACACTAGCAGTACTGCAACAATGTTAATTGTGTAGAAAATTCTAAATTTTTTAAGAAAATACCTTTTTGGAAAATCGTGCAGCAGAAATGTATACAAATGGTTGACGATAAAATAAGGGTTATTTCAGGTTTTAAGGAGTGAAAAAATAAAAGGGTTTAAAGTAAAGGATTTGCTAGTAGGCCTGCATAGTTCATCTGTGACATCTAAGATTCTAGCTCAAGTTCTTTTGTTTAGAGTAGATGGCTGGATACTGTTGCAAGCATGTGTTGTCACTTCGACCATACTATTAGTGGTATAGCTGTTATTTTATTAAATATTAACATTAGCTTTTGATATTTGGAATAAAATCTGTAAAATATATACAGTCAAAGAGATATAATAAGCATGTTATTTTTGTAATGATAATTTGTTATTTGTCATTAAAAGACAATTTCATGAATTTTGTGAACTTTAATTTTAACCAAAATATGTTAATAATTTAAATATTCTTTCCCTTTTAAACTGAGATAATGGGTAAAAATCTATCATTATAAATGTGAATGTTTTTATTTAAAACAGTTGTGATTATTCCTAAAGCATAATAAAGAAAAAAAGCAGTACTGCAACAAAGTAAATTGCTATGAAAATCATTAATTTTTAAAGAAAACACTTTTTCAGAAAGTCATACAGATAAAAATGTTTGAAGAAAAAAAGTAATGGTTATTTCAGGTTTTAAGTTACTAAAGGAAAATGGAAAGGATTAAAGTAATGGATTTTAAGCAAATATTTTGCCATTAAGTCTAAATAGCTCATTTGTGACGTCTAAGTTTCTGGCTCAAGTTGTTTTAATTGAGTAGATGGCTTGAAAATGTTGTAAGCATGTGTATCAAAATCAACCGTTCTTTAAGTTTTACAGCTGTTTTTTTAATAATGACACTGTTAATAGTTAGAATCTGTAAAATATATGAAGTACAAAAGATATCTTAGCCTTGTTATTTTTATCATGATAGTATATAGTTTTGCTGTTTGTTAATCAAAGCAATGTTTATGATTTTTTTACACAAATTTAACCAAAATATATTATTAATGTCAACACTTTTCCTTTAAAAACGAGATAATTGGTAAAAATTTGGCATTATAAATGTGAATGCTTTTATTATAAATGTAAATGTTTATTTAAAGTGGTTGTGATTATTAAAGCATTATTTGTTTTTCTAAGCGTTACATACTTTTTTTTTGTAAGACATGTTAATCAGAGGCTTTATCGTGTTGTATTTATGGTAATTTGTTGACAAAATTACAATGAGAGCTGTGAAATTGTCCTGCAAGAGCTGTGAAATTGTCCTGCAAGAGCTGTGAAATTTTCCCGGTATGCATAATTAACTTTTCTACTCTTTTTTAAGCATAATTTAAGTATTTATTAAAGCCAAGCTTGCTAGTCATTTTGTATATACTGGTCATTTGTGTGTGTGCTAGACGACATTCATTGTACGACTCATAGTCGTTGTCTGGTAACTCGTCGGAAGGTTAGCTTCTCGCTGTGTGGATTCAAGTCTTGTCTGGGGTGAAGGACATAGTTCTACCACATTTGTATGGGGTCTTCCTCGACCAAAATAGCTAGACATAGCTGTAATGTTCATAATTGGTCGCTTCATTTTGCAAAAACATCAGAAACACTTGCTTCTTTAATTAAATACAAACTTTAAGATACTGTTGTTTTTTTCTGGTATCTTTTTTCTTGGTATTTTTTTCATATACTTATTTTTTAAATCTCTTTCCTTTGTCCATTTTGAATATTTCAATATGCAAATATTGGTTTGTTTGGATTTAAGCCAGGCACAAGTAGAGGTCAATGTTGTTGTTTTTTCACTGATTTGGTGGTGCTATCCAGACATTTCTTCTGGAGTCTTCCTCACCAAAATAGCTGGACATTGTAATAATCATCATGAATTGTTGCTGCGATGTTTGGTTAAAAAAAGGGATAACAACAATTATTTTCAAATAAATTGTTGCATAATATTTGTATTTATTTTACATAAAAGGTTTGTTAGTGACTTCTAAAGTTGTATTTAGTTTTTACTCTGTCTTTATCACAATTATTTTGAGCAACTCTATCCTGTTTTGCCAAAAACACCTCTTGAATAAAATTTTAAAGTAACTTATTTGAAAAGTATGAAGTAATATCTGATAGCAAATATAGTAAGAAAATTGACCTAAATGCGTTAAAATGAAGTCCTAATTTACCAAAACATAAACTGTTTCTGATATTTTTCTTCTCTCTTAAAAAAATAAAAATGAAAACAAGCACTGCTTTGAAATTTATGTTGAACAGCAATGACTTTTTTCAATATCAAAATCAGAAAAAGGCTTCAAGGAAAATGTCTCGATAAAATATGATAGAGTCATTTTGTTAAACTGATTAGAAATGCTGATATTAAACTTCATATGCTTAGATCTGAAATTTCGAAAGTTGGTTTGTTTTATTAAATACACCCAAAAAGCAAAACATTGTTGAACTACAGAAAAAATGGATGCTGTTTATTGATGTCCTACACCTGTCTGAAAAATTAACCATAATGCCACAATCGACATTACAAACATGTATTTTCTATCTGAGCCACGCTGCACAGTTAGCTATTTTTAAGTTAAGAAAATCATGTGAGGACAACTCATGTTTTAGCTCATCCAAATCATCCGCTGTGATGCTGATGTCCATTTTTAGCAGAAACCCCAATCGCTCTTATTTATAGATTTGAAAAGAATGAACATCAATAAATGATGAGTCCAATACTTTAAAGCAGAGTGTTGTTAAAGGTGGCCGACAGTTTGCGTAAATCTTATAACCATAGCAACATCTTAACCAAGTTGTGGTAAGCGTTTGTGCGATTTTCCTGCATTAACTGATACTATATTTTAAATAAAAAATATTTAAAAAAAACGTTTATAACATTACCTCAATCATTTAACAGTACAAATTATGAAATATATCTCTTAAAATGTCCACTATTTCCAGATGTATTATTTATCTATGACAAGTGGGGCATTATGCTAACTTTTCAAATGGATGCAGGGCACCAATAACAGCATTTTAAAGGACTTTTTAAGGTAACAGTAATTTATTTGGTTGCACAAGATAAAAAAATGGGGATAAAAAAATTGTTTAAATTATTGGATATCACTTTTAAAAGTTTGTTTTTGCTAAAAAAATAATTTTACTTATTTTTTTGTATGCTTGTATTGTTATTTAAGATTTCTGTGAAATAATTATTAAGATTCACCAATTCTCCACTTTTTTGTCAATAATAAAATATCACCTTTGCTAGCTAAACATCATTGTGATTATATAGTTTGTTTATTTCAGCATGCAAGCATTTGAAAACTTTGGTGCTCACATTTATGTACATTTATGTACATGTACATGTGTGTATTCTAGTTCTTAGCTTAAACTGTAACATTTAATTAATTGATAACATGTATGTCAGACTCCAATACTGATAATGTCAAAAACCTGTAAGATGACAATGCTTTAGGTTAATCAAATTTAGTATTAGTAAAATAATATTCTTATTTATGTAATACAATTTAAATAATTTAACATTCCTTTAATTTTTTTGTTAATATAATATAAAATTATATAAAAATAATTTATACCAGTAATATTACCAGTAAATTTCAGTCAAACTTTGTAATATTTTGTTAGGTTAAATTTCAGTCAAACTTTGTAATATTTTGTTAGGATAAATTTCAGTCAAACTTTTCTATGTGTTGGCAGAAGTTTCTTAGCACTAAAAGGGCACATAACTTAATATGGAACATAAATAATTTAAGTATTACTTTAGATAGCTAGTAGTTTATTGTAACTAATTTTGAAATTTCTTAATGTGTTAAAACAAAAACTTAAAAGAGGTGGGTTTTTTTGCTCTGTTACCTGTGTATAAGCTGGTAAACTTGTATCTTTATTTACAAACCTTTTCCACTTCTTAAACCCACTTCTTAAACAATGTCATAATAGCTCCAGTTGTCACTTCACAGCATTGTCGGACACCCACGATCGATCCATTCCATTTCTCTCCATTCATCGCCCGTGGGATATTAAGTTCACTTTTTGCCGTTTCTTGTAACAATATTTCATTGGACGCTTCACTGTCCGATGATAAAGCTTGTTCTTTCATTGTTTCGACTCTTCTAGTCTCCACGCTGAAGAGTATGGATTTTGTAAGCAGTATTATATATGGCCAGAAAATTTACCAATAAACCCACGGTCAATGAATGTAGTAAAATGGACTACTTGAGCATGGGTATCCCACGATGCTTCACAGCATAATATGTTTAATGTGTACATAATAGTTAAGTATTTTTTAAAAACTAAATACTGTATTTAATATTCATGAACAAATGAGATTCATTGTTATATATTTATTTATTGTTTTTGTTTGTTTTAATCCATCAGCAACCATTTGTGTTACTGGGTCAGTATAACATCACCCAGGTCTCTAAGAACTAAAAATTGGCCTTAAAGGTGGTATCCAACAGTTTGTCTTCATCAAATACATGTAAACCTGGATTTGGGAAGTGGGGCATAAATTCTGCAAAAAAATCAAACTTAAGTCTAACAGTAGACGATTTTGAACACTGTCTAAATTGTAAGACAGTAGAAATCATGAAATAAATCTCTGTACATGTCCATTCTTTCTAAAACTATAAATAAACATGATTTGTGATTTCTGCTAAAATAGACATCAATGTCAGAGCAGATTACCTGTATAGTTATATAAAGTTACGGGTCACATGGTTTTCTTAGTTTGAAAATAGCTAAATGTGCAGCGTGGCTTAGATAGGATATACCTATTTGTAATGACGAGTCATGTGTTATGCTTATCTTTTCACATAGATGTAGGACATCAATTATCGGCATTTTGCAAGATCTTTTCAGGTAATAATAATTTATTTGGTTTTTAGAAAAAAATCTGGTCCAAACTGTTAGATTCCACCTTTAAAGCAAGTCATAATTATTGTCTATGTAAAAAAATAACTAAAAACTATTATCCAACCTAAAACATCTTCATTGTAAATATTTTTCATTCTTGCAACTTCCTTTAAGGAATGGGAATGCCTGTGGCCGAGTGTGGTTTTATAATTGTGACTTTTTACAAAATGTTTCTATTCCAATTTTTTCGATTGAACAGTAACTATTGAAAAACTCCATTCTTACCTCCCTTATGGGTAGGTATTTGGTATATAGTTACTGCAGAAATCATAAGATTTTTCCACTTTTTAAACTTTCGAAATACACTTAAGACTAAAGCATGTGCATAAAATGGAATCTTATTGATTGAGATCTGAATTAATTAAAAAGCTTAAGTGCTTTTAAAAAAAATAAGCACATTAAAAAATTTTTTTTATAACTTTTACAAAAATTATGACATACCTTCCCACAAGTGAGAAAACTAAAACATTTTCATTTCAAAAATTTTGAATTGCCAAAATAAAAATTTCTTTTTTAGATAATGTAACTTTGACAGAATAGTTGTCAAAATCTATTACTAATACTTCATACATGGGGTGCCCGAGGCGTAATTTTGAGAAGATTTCTCGGATCAACGGGGACTTTGAGCTGGAATCGAAATTCCATGACAACAAACTATTACAACTCTTAGTTTGCGAAGCACATATTAACAAGTTAGGCAAATAGTGTAGATCCAGATAAGCAAGCTTCTTGCTGGGAGCTGTCTGATCAGGATCTGCATTAGGTACTGCTTAGTTTCCTGGAAAAGGGCTTATGACCCTGTCATGATGTTTTTCATATATTTGAATTTTTTCATTTAAGTGTGTCATGAAGCCAATAATTTCGAATTTAATAAGGGTTATTAATAAACAGAGCAGTCTGAGACACAATCTAAGCCAGTTAAGCATGAATTTATCAGACTTCAGCCAACGCTGTAGAATAAGAACCAGTGGGGTCGCCCGTGGCATAGTGGTAGAGTCTCCGTTTTGTTACTCCTCTGCTAAGCCTCTCACCGTGTGGGTGCGAGTCCTGTTTGGGGTGAAGGACTAAATGTGAGAAGGTCTTCCAGCTGACTTTCGGTATGCCAGTGGTTCTACCCAGACATGTGTCTGGGATCTTCCTCACCCAAAATGCTGGATAGTGCTATAATGATTTACCCTCCGTCCGTCAGTCAGTCCGTCAGTCTGTCCGCTAAAAATCTGGATCCTTTGATAACTTAAAAACTATTAAAGCTAGGCGCATGAAACTTGGTATGTTAATAGGTAGCAATGTGTCCAATATGCACACGCAACATTTGGGTCGCTACCTTGAAGGTCAAGGTCACAGCATGACCTTGAAGCAAAATTGTGTCCGGCATATGTGTGTGTGTGTGTGTGTGTCAATGTATTTCAAAAACAAAACTAATACTTCTTACAAACTTCACTTAGGTAATTACTTACGTACATACTTTAGTCACTCATAGAGTGTATAAAAAATACATACTGCTATATTATATTAAGATCTTAAAGGTGGTATTTGACAGTTTGAAGCAAATCTTTTCTTCTCAAACCACCAAATAAGTCTTTTTTTTTTTGCAGGGTCTTGCAAAAAACGCTCTTTATTGATGCCCTAGATCTGTGTGAACAGTCAAGCATAAATCCCCACTTTCCATTGCAAACCAGGTATTCCACGCTGCAGAGATAGCTATTTTTTTCATAATTTGTACTGTCTAATAATATACTTGGATATGAGTTTATGTGGAAACAATTGCCCAATTCCCTTGCAAAATGGTAGGATATTATGTATTTTATATAGACAAACTGTCAGGTTCCACCTTTAAAAATTGTTTTCTTGTTAACAGTACTTATTAGTATACACATTTTTGTAAATATTTGTTAAGTTTCGATTTCAGCATTACATTGTTTTGTGTATAGAGATTTATGGATGTAAGAAGATAGTTTGTTGTTTTTATGATTTTTAAATTGACTGTTGAATTGAGAGACATTAATTAATAGTCTCCCATGAATAATCCCTTAATGCCAGGAGGTCCTTTCATTTGTTTTACTCAGTTTTTATGCTTGTGCTCGGAGTGTGTGTTCTCTTTACTGCCTTTCTTACGTAGATCAGGTTAACCATCATCAAGAAACACTTCCATTTTCTTTTTTAAATAACAAATAAGTTTAAGTTTCTAATTGGATTTTAAGCATATATTTCTGAAAAAGTAGGAAATTTCAATGTTTGTTATTGCAATATACAAAAAAGCAGGTGTCAAAGTCCAAGAATTCCAACTAAAAGGTCCTACTTTCTGTTTGGAATACCTCGGATATTAACTTACAAGGGAGACAATTTCCATTTTACCAATGTAATGTACCCATTTGCACTATAGGTCTGATCTGTGGAGTGTTGTGAAAATTGATGAACAGTTGATAAGATTGTTTATTGGGTTTATTATCACACCAACAGTAGTTCAGTTATCTGGAGATGTTGTCTATGTGTGTCTTAATTCTGTAAGAACACCATTTTGCATCCAGCCTATACATTTGTGGTGTGTATATGTATGTGTTCTGAGAAATTGTGATGGGTCAACGTAAGGCTATTCCCTTGACTACTTTTTTATTCCTTTGTTATTTCGTCAATAGATACTTGTAAACAACCAACACCAATGTAAATTTATATCCCTTTATATAAATTGCAGTGTAGCACCAGGACACTGACTGATGAATAGTAAACTTCACATAACTACATCACTGATTACATAAAATACATCAAACAATTATGAAATATATCCAACATCTTACATTTATGAACCATTTCCTTCATACAAGTATACATGTAGATCTATTGTATTCTTTTACAATTCTTCAAATATATCCACCTACAAGTTTTTAAAGTCTAAAGAAATAAACCCGGTTAATAGGTGTTGACCAGTCGCTTGTCCAGAACTGAATAAACATTACTTGCCTGATCATGCACACTATCACCAGCTATGTGACGTTACAATTTTTTACGTTACAATCAATTTTTTTCTAATTCATACACATTCAACCGCAGAAAATTATATTTCTAAGTAGGATTTTCATATTTTACAGGTGTGCATTCAGGAGAAGCTAACATCGCTAACGTTAGCAAACAGTAGCTAACAGTGTCTTCTGAACAAACCGTTAGCAGCTAATGTTCGCTACTGTTCGCTAACAGATTCTGCAGGTAGTGAGCGAAGAAAATGAATCGTACAATAACACCGTTAGTAGCAAACATCGTTACCGGCTAACGTTCGCTTCTACTGAAAGCATGCCAAGTGAAAGTGGAAAATCCTTTTTTCGTTTTTTTCAGTAGTGAATTCAAAATTTCATTATTTGACCTATTTTTCATTTTTTTGCATTTGTTTGATTGTTATTTAATATTTGTTAAATTGATGTATTTTTATTGTAATTGTTTATGGATAGAAGTTTTTCCTATGATTATGGTTAGATGGTCTTATGCTGTCCTGTCGAAATTTTATACCTTGTTCATGCTTCTGTCATCTTTGTGTTTTGTTCAAAACAACTTCAGTCATTTTTTGTGTACCTGGGAAATCATCATTTAAATGAAATAAAATAAGAAATAACTTAACATACTTGTTTCTTATGTTTTCCAACCTTTATTTTTCAAATAACATGACTTTTAAACAATTGCGCACAATTTTATGTTTGTTTAATCTGGTATCATCTTTCCAACAGCATCTCAATTATCTGGAGATGGTGTCCAATTGAAGCAGATATAGTGCTGCTTTCACTGTGTATAGCATGCCGTGAAAACCTGGCATGATACTACACCCAGTCACATTATCCTGACACCAGGCCAACCAGTCGAGAACTACCCTTATACCTGCTTGAGCATTAGCAAGGGAGCTATAGTACTACCATTTAAATGTCACAGGGCGGGATCGAGCCTGAGTCCTTCTGTACCTGGAGTAGATACTCTACTGATTGTGCTACCATTTCTAGTAAACAAAAAAAAAAAAGTATCCACACAAACAAAACATCCAAGGTTTTGCATGTTCATGTGTTAAACATTGACACACAAAATGACGTCCACATCCACAAGTGAAACATATACATACAATAAATTACTCAGGCTACAACAAACCTTCCTTGGACTTCCCAAATTATAAGTAAAATCAAAGAATTCAGAAACTCGCAATTTTGTACAATCATCCCTAACATGACAGGCATTGTCTTTTACCTTTTAAGAATTGTTGGTGAATACGGGCATTAGAAGCAAATAGTGCAGCTCATGATCATATAGGTCACAGCAGGTAGTTGACTGATTTGGATTTACACTATTGGCCTATGCCGAAACAATTTCCTGCTATGGGTACGACTGCACTGGGATTTGGGATTTGCCTGCATTTTTGCCAATACTGTGCAGCAATATTTCTATCATTATAGCACAGGGGCACTTATGAGGTGCCCAGGGACTGAACCCGGCCAGTCCATTATACTCACACCGACAAGTCAGTTGTAATGCTGTCCCCTTAGCCCCGAGCATTAAGAGGGAAGCCACTACTACCAACTTTATAGTCTTTGGTTTGACCCGGTCGGGGTTTGAACCACCGACCTCCCGATCCGCAAGCCGACACTCTACCAATTGAGCTATTGTTGCCAGTTTTTCTATGAAGGTCTATCATACATCTGAAATGCTGGTAAATATGATCCGAGGTGAAACCCTTCTATAAACATGAAATAATAGAAAATTCTAACATGATCAACAAAATAAGCTTTATTAATATAAATGGATTTTAACATACTCAATATGTACCTAATGCATACATGTGAACTTTTTCTGAGGCCAAAGTGGGATATTTTCACTTGCAAAGTGGGAGCTTTGTTATTTACATATAAACAAAGAAGGGAGTCATTTGTTTCCAAGTAGGAGATTTCAGAAAATGTGTAAAACACCATTAATTTTCAAATAATTGTTAACCTTAAAAGTGGGAGTCTCCCTCCAAAATTGGGAGAGTTCACATGTATGCTAATGGCTAATTCCTGTGTTTTAAGGTTCAATTATTAACCATGCTCCATTTTTGTATAAGAGGTCTTATACAACTATGGAAAAGTTTATTTTATGCCAATGCATTGAGACTCATAATTTATTAGATATTAAAAATATACACCCGTAAAATAACTAAGCTATTTCATAATAAGTAAAAATAATAACAACAAATGACATCTTTTCTTTGATGAAATGTTGAAAAAGAAGAGAAGTAAATTGAATAAAGTGTAATAAAAGAGTAATGAAGAGAAATAAAAATGTAATTTTGTAATAAAAATAAAATAAATCAACACATTTGTATTCCTTGTATTATTTTATTGTAAAGTAAATGTATTAGAATGGACTAAAAACTTAAGTTTTATGGTACATATAGCTGAATGATATTCTATGTTGTATTCAGATAGAATTGCAGAAGATCACTCAAACCTACAACCTTCGTAATTAGAATTATCGGCCATCTGGTTGCTCCATCAGGCATTTTTTGGTGATACGCCGTATATATCACACAAATCTTAAATCTATTTCCTAAACTCAACAAACCAAAGAAAAGCTTTAAGGAGAAACTCTACTTTAAAGTATTTGATACAATGTAGAAAACGTGTTCAAGTATGAAACCCTCACATACCGGTATTCAAAATTTGGAGTTTCAAAAGATTGTATTTCAAACAAAACAATGATTGTATAAATTCAGAGATTCAACCTCTTAAAGAGTAACAGAAATACAGTTCAAATAACAATGATGATGCAATAGTGATGACAACAACAATGATGATGAAGAAAATGAAAGCAAAAAAATACAAAAATAAATATATGTGCAAGTAAAAATTAAACAATATGCATTTTCATATCAAAATAAACAATATATTCAATATTTCATTACCAATATGCCTTAACTTTATATATTACTCAACTGCAAATAACTATATAATTGGTATAAAAATAATGTTTATCTATGGCAATTGAGTTTTATATTGCTCTTCATTTCTGAAAAAAAACACTGGCATAACTACAACTAAACTAATCCAGAGTGTAAAAAATACCTTGGTTCATGCATCGCTCATATCAAAGTCAGAAATATCAGAGAGGGGAAATAACTCCTGTAAATGTCTCATGTCCAAGGAGAGACATTAATGAATAGTCTCCCCTGTATTATCCCAAAATGCAAGTAGGTTCTTTCATTTGTTTCACTCATACACACGAACTTGTTCTGAGGCCAAAGTGGGAGATTTTCACTTGCAGAGTGGGAGATTTGTTATATAAACAAAGAAGGGAGTTATCTGTTTCCCAAATAGGGAGATTTCTGAAAATGTGTAAAACACCCAGCATTTTCAAATAATTTCAAACCTTGAAAGTGGAAGTCTACCTCCAAAGAGGAGAGTTCACATATATATATATATATATGAGTAAGGGGAAATAACCTCTGCAGTTTTCATCTGATTGTAACAAAACAGCAGGTGCACAGGTTCTTATGGTACTAAAGATAATGTAAAGTTTAACTGAAATGGATGCAAAACTGTAGGAGAATATCCTCAAAGCCAAACTGCATCCACAGACAGACTGACGGATTCCAGCATACACCCAAACCTTTATGTGGGATTATAATTATCTGTTCTAAAATCTTTGCAGGTTTATTGTCCTCATTATTTTTGTATATATCTGAGTCCCAATTTTGCTGTTCGGAAACAAAAAGGGAATAAAAGTCTATGGGCTGTCTCAAAGGACTTTGGTCTTTCCTTGGGTCATAAAATTTGACATCAGTAAAATTCCCTAGCCCAGATTTTGAACACAGTTGAAAGTGTGATTCTTGGTAAGTTACAAAACAATAAGGTTTCAATAAAAATACTAAAAATATTGTATGATAATTATATAATTAATTTAAGATTGAATGTTTTTTTAACAGTGCTGTGTTCAAATATGTTTAGAATATCATAAAAGACGCAAAATAGTTTTAATGAATAAGTCGTTGATCCCATCAACTTTATTTTTGCTATTTGTGTTAAGATTTAAAAAATATTTTTTTTTGCATCTCACTGAAACACTAATGGTCATATTGGCAACGTCCAGCTGATTATTGATGGAGGAAGTCCCCAGACTTATGTCTGGGTAGAACCAACGGCACACTTCAGGTTAGCTGGAAAATCTCCCCACATGAAAGTCCTCGCCTCGACCAGGGACTCAAACCCATGTGGTGAGGGACTGATGAGTTACAAGTCAGCGACTCTAACCACTCAGGCCACTGGCTGCCCTGCAACTTGAAGATTAAAGGAACAGCCAATTTCTACTCAGGCAACAACTAAAATCTAAAAAAAAAAGACCCCAACAAATCACACTGACTAAAGTCACTTGACATGAAAGATATTCATCAGGTCTCCACCATGAGGAAATACAAATAATAATCATACATCTAAAACTATTATAACTATACAATATGCACTGTTACCTTATAGAAAACAGAAATATGGAATCTTTAAGAAATTGTATATCATTGAACACATTTTGAGGTGAAAATTGTGTACATCTAAAACTATTATAACTATACAATATGCACTGTTACCTTATAGAAAACAGAAATATGGAATCTTCAAGAAATTGTATATCATTGAACACATTTTGAGGTGAAAATTGTGTACTCATGAGTTTAAATTATGACAATCTTTCTGGGTTTTTTTTTTTTTTTGGCTGAATGGTTAAAGTCACCAACTTGTAACTCCTCAGCCCCTAACTGCCACGGTGAGGAGAGAGAACTCTCGTGTGGATAGGTTATCCTGCTGATCTGAAGTGCTTTTGTGGTTCTACCAAGATGTAAGTCTGGGGTCAGCCTTCATCAAACTACTATTTAGTTTGACACACACTTTTTTTTTGAAATACATTGCAAAGACCAATAATGGTCATTATGTTGGCATTCAGATATTTTGGTGGAGAAAGAACCCCAGACAAATGTCTGCATAGATCCACAGAAGCACCTCAGATCCGCTGGAAGACTTTAACACATTAAGCACTTCACTCTGAATGGGACTTGAACTCATGTTTATTGGGTTTATCATCCAACCAACAGTCTTTCAGTTACCTGGAGATGATGTCCACTTGAAGCAGATATAGTGCTGCCTTCACTGTGTATAGCATGACGCGAACACCTGGCATGATACCACACCCAGTCACATTATACTGACACCAGGACCAACCAGTCGTGGAACTACACATATATTTGCTTGAGCGTCAGCAAGGGAGCTATACCACTACAATTTTGAACAACTTTGGCATGTGGCGGGCCGGGGATTGAACCTGGGGCCACCCGTACCTTGAGCCGACACTTTACAGATTGCGCTACTAGGTCTGGTGTGAAACCATGTGGGGAGGGGCTAAGTAGTCAGAGGAGTTACAAGTCAGGGACTCTACCACAATGCCACAGGCGCGTCCTTCACCAATTTGACCATAATTGTGTCAGTGTGATGTAACAGAAAACAAAACAACAAAAAAAATATTTCAGGCATGCACAATGGTGCAAAGGTAAGTTGGTCGATCTTAGCTCAATCCACTGGTCACAGCTTCCTCCTCTTCTTCCTCCTCCTCCTCTGCCTTTAACATCGTATACTGGACAGGGTCACTCTGAGGGTTCATCATCACGTCATAGATAACAATGATGAAATATAAAATTGCACCTGTAAAAAATATTATAAAATATCATTTTTAGTGGGCGGGGGACACATCTATTACATTCCAGTATTCAAATTTATTCTAGTATATGTACAAATGTACAAAATCAGCATATGAAAGAGTCATTTCTGACTTATAATGTGTAATTTCATTCCTGTAATATATTATAAATAGTACTAACGATGTCGAAAATGCACTTATTACATAGTGAGTTCGTCAAAACATGCTTCTTTCAAAGAACTAACATCTGAAGAAAATTCTCCCACTCCCTCTGTAAAAATTCTAGTTAAGCTCCTGGTCACCATCTTTATAATTGTGGCGTAACGGGGCTCCATAGCAGAATGCAACATCATCCCATGATTATGATTTTTATTAGTGAAAGTTACATTTTACAATCTAACAACAGTGAGGCATGAATACCTCTCTCTAAATGCCCAAATCCACACTCCTTTCCCTAGCTCATCTCAATTCCTTCTTTTTTCTTTTAATCAGAACATATATATAGTCCAAACTAATTGCTCATCCGAACTGAGCTCGCAGATTTTTTTGACAGTTGTGTCATTAACACAGTACACTGTCTCCACGATTCCCGCCTATATTTTGACGTATGCATTAATCACAGTCCTGAATCATGCCTCTTTATTGCCATTTTACTAGTTTCCCATGAGTCATAGTATATTTCCTTGTTTTGATTATTAATCATATCATTCTTTGTCCTGTTTTAAGTTAACTTTTTGCACTTAGTTTAATTAAACAGCACGATGTCTTTAACTAATCAATTATAACCAATTATTATTTAACGGAAAACTACAAACAAATTTATTATTTACTTGAAAACTAATTATTTTGGTAATATTACATGACATAATCACAATTGTTGTTACCAAAACCACCACCATGTCACCACTATTAGTAAACAACAACTACTACCACCATCTTTATAACCATTACCACCACCATCCTCACCACCAACATCAGGGCCGGAAAAATACGGTAGCCCGACGTCCCAGAAAAAATGAAAATGCAGTTTTGGGCTATTGATCATTGATCATTAAATAAGTCCCAGACAAGTCATAAATAGGCAGTCGGACAAAAGACAAATAAACAGCAGTTTCTAATTAGCGATGAAGACAATAAATTTCATCCCAGGAGCATAAATTTATCAACAACGTGTAAAGGCAGTACATGTACAATGCATGCACCTACATAAATGCTTCTAGACAAAAAATTAAAGAAACAACTTGTTGTTATACCTTGTTTGTTAGTTGCAGACAGGACAAATGTGTTGCTGTGTTAGTTAATTGAAAACAACGCAAATTTTCAGACAAGGCATTTTTGTCCAGGTCACTAGTCCGGGACTCGTCATTGAAAAGAACATTTTTCCAGCCCTAAACATCCTCACAACCATCATCCCCACCATAAATGTTGAAAATGCACTTATTATATAGTGAGTTGATCAAAACATGCTTCCTTCAAAGAACTAACATCTGAAGAAAATTCACCCACTCCCTCTGTAAAAACTCTAGTTAAGCCCCTTGTCACCACTATTTATAATTAGGACTGTTGTTACCAAAACCACCACCATGTCACCACTATTAGCAAACAACAACTACTACCAAGATCTTCATAACCATTACCACCACCATCCTTCACCACCAACATCCTCACTACCATCATGCCCACAACAACCATCACCATCACTAATACCATCATAACCATAACTATCATCATCACCATCATCTTAACTATCACCATAACAACCACCACCTACCATCACATGCTAGAAATGTGTGGAAGAATCTTACCAATGGCGGCCATTGTCACCTGAGGCAACAAGGGATCCCTTATCGACAGCTGACACCAACATGACCATGTTAAAGAATACACACAACACAGGAGCAAATGGCATCAGGGGTATCTGGAGCAGAAGATGGGCGGGACATGTTTTGTTCATGAATACAATATTAAAATAAAAGCAGATAGTCTCATACAGTTAATATAAAAAAATGATCCCCTAACAGCTCAGCTTTGAGTCCCAAATTGATGTACTGTCTAACCTCAGTTATTCAGTCAAACTTCGGTTATTCAAACTTGGGTTGACGGAAGCCAAGGCATAAATCAAAGTCATTGGGCGGGCCCGAATTTTTCCCCGTATAATTTAATGTAAAAATCATCCCGACTATTCATTTGCATTAATCAAAGTTTACGCATTATTTGAGTCAATTTTGGTCACCAATGTACATTTTTAATGCCATCTTCACGCATCTTATCAAAAGCCCGATCATGACACAGGTTGACCATTGTGTATTGCTACCAGTCAAACATTTTAAGGGCAGTTAATCCAGTAATATCGATGTTTGGCTTCGTTAATTGGTTGGTTGAAGTTGGCTTTTAACTATTTGATTTAATACTATGTGCTTGTAACCATTATGAACTGTAACTTGCTGTTTGTTGATGACGATAACATGTTTGTCAATGCTTTATACACATGTCCACAAATTTTGATTGGTTATTATCTTGAAAGGTGAAAAAAAAATACATTTATTCCATTTTTCATGTCTTTTCCAACAAAGAACTTTTCTAATGTTTCACTGTAATATGATGGTATATACATTAGATCTTGCAAAGAATTACGCATTTCAAACTGGCGGATTCTTGGCCAGAAAATTGTGTAAGTGAAGGCAATTTGGGTTATTCCAAGTAAATCGGCTGACCCGATGACTTCGAATAACCAAAGTTTGACTGTATGTGCTATCAGGCAGTTTTCTGAAATGACATGTGTCAGTGCTTCTACCCAGACTTTTGTCAATATCTTTCTCTATCAATTATTGCTAGACATTCTTAGAATGATGATAATTTGGCTGCAATAGATTACATGTAAGATCGATTAAGTGCTGCTATTGTAGGAGCAATGCATTGACAATCATAGTCAGTAGGGCAACTCAACATTGAGTACTGCGCCTAAACAATGATAAGACTCAACAGCAGCCATTGAAGGGATTTGGGATTTGTCGGCATTTTTGCCGATACTGTGAAACAACATTTATATCATTATAGCACAAGGGCACTTAACATGTATGAGGTGCCCAGGGACTGAACCCAGCCGGTCTATTATACTGACACTGACGAGTCAGGTGTAATGCTGTCCCCTTAGTCCTGAGCATTACGAGGGAAGCCACTACTACCAACTTTAAAGTCTATGGTTTGACCCGGCTGGGATTTGAACCCGTGACCTCTACCATTTGAGCTATTGCGGCCATTGCAGCCAATGAAATGTGGTTCTGTAAAAAAAGAGAGGGTGCCTATGGTCGAGACACTGACTTGTAACTCCTCCGACTGCTCAGCCTCTCATTACAGCCTGTAATCCTGATCGGGTCTATGGACTAAATGAGGAACTTAATGTGTGAAGGTATTCCAGCTGATGTGCAGTGTACCCAGTCATTTTCCTCGGGTCTTCTGCTACCAAAATATCTGGATGTCACTATGACCATAGTTGTGTTATTGCCATGTCTTCCCTAAACAAACCTAAGTATAATTCTTACTGTTTGGACAACAATCCCCACAAAGCTTCATACAATTTTGAGGATAAAGTTCATTTCCCTTGTTTATTTGTTTATAAGTCTTTCTCTTATTTGTATGTCATAATGCTGAATATCCATACATTACTAAAGTTAAAATTCACAACTGTAGCGACAGACAGCAGACAACATTATACTCACCAAAAATCCCTGGTTCTCTCCTAGTTGTTCCTTTCTCCATATCATCACAGAGCATGTTAGAGTTACTACCCCTAGAAGCATGGCAGCCAAGATGGCAGCCACGTTGCCCTCAGTAACATAACTACTTCCTGTCACCAGCAGAAGAGCCAAGCAGAAACAAGATACAATTATGACTGCCACAAGCTTCTTAACTGTCAGCCATGTCTGAAGACAGATGGAAATATTTTTATTTGCACAAATCTGGCTTGAATTCTTGTTGGTTTTGGCCAGGATCCCATTTTCCTCTACAAATCCATCATTTGTCTTACTTTTTCTTTTAAACTCTTTCTCCTTTTTAATAGGTTCATATCTTAACACTATCAGATATGCTGCAAAGAGTCCATATTGTATAAAACTGTAAGTTACCATAAAACCTATTAGGTTTGACAGATCTATTGTAAGAACCAAAATTATTCCGACAGGGCCTATGATAAGAACTGGGTAAATAGGCACCTTAGTTTTATGGTTCACGATGGAGAGAAATTTGAAAAGCAGTCCATCTTCTGACATAGAGAAACACAGTCTTGTGATGGTGTACATTTCCAGAACACATAAATTTGACAGCGCAAACAGAGGCCCAATAGACACTATATATTTAGCCCAGGACACGTTATTGTAGGCAAATGCCCCTGGAAAAGGTGCCAATGTGTTCACTTCAGTATATGGCACCATTAACGTAAATGAGATTGCTACGCCAATATATAAGGCAGTCACTATAAGTAGCACCAACACTATAGACCTGGGCACATTTTTCTTTGGATTTATCGTCTCCTCAGCAGAAAATCCCAGAATTTCAAATCCCTGGAATGCATAAAAGCAAGCGGATGATGCCTTCAGAACCCCTTTCATCCCATACGGAAAAAATCCCCCCTCCACCTTGGTCCAGTTATCGAGGTTTGCATAAAACAGCCCGCAAACAATAATAAAGATCAATAAGATTCCTGAGCATGCTGCTAAAACGGCATTGATGAGAGTGGAAAAGTGGACGCCCACAGAAGTGATCACCATGACAACGATGATTATAAAAATAGCTGGAAAATCTGGATACGATGGGAAAGGTGGTCCAATGGTCCAGTTAGCAATGTGTGTTGTGGTGTAGTTTTGAATAGCGTGTCCGAACAGGGAGTCCACGTAGCCACTCCATCCTCGAGATGCCATAGATAAGGCAGATATGTAACCTAGGCAACCAAAGTAAAATAATTAAAAATGTGTATGAACAAAGTAGGAAGTACGTGAGCAGTTTGCCGATATGAAATTGTAACCTTATGACAGGAAGATTTTTTTTAACAAACTTGCTGCATTTTTTTCCTGTTTCCTTGTTGCATTAAATCTGTTTTTCATCCCAAAGTTCTTTTTAAAAAAGATAAACAGCATAAATACTCATAATAATTGAAGATTGTGTTGCATTTTCTTAACATAGCATTAACAGCATTATTTAAATAGCATTATTTTAGCTACGTATAGATGTCAATTTATATAATTTTCACAAACTTGCATACATTTCGTTATTTGTAGATTCTTTATAAGCATTTTTCTTATAAAATATAATTATACAAATATCAAATAATAATTAAGTTATTAATCCACATCTATGCTTTTAGGTCAATGACCCACTTGACAAAACATCAATATTTTCTGGACTTTGAGGTAAAGTGAGGTAATTATGTTGAGCAATCAACTAAGATAAAAAGTAATTAACTTAAGTATTTGGTAATTAAAATCTTGATGGAGAAGAGTTTATGTTTTTTGGGTTTATCGTCCTACCAACAGTATTTCAGTAATCTAGGGATGGTGTCCACTTGAAGCAGATGCAGTGCTGCCTTCACTGTGTAAAGCATGCCGTGAACACCTGGCATGATACCTCACCCAGTCACATTATCCTGACATCGGGCCAACTAGTTGTGGAACTATTTTTATATATGCTTGAGCATTAGCCGGGAGCTATATCACTACAATTTTTAATGACTTTGGTATGTCGTGGCCCTAGACCGAACCCGGAGCCTCCTGAAATTGGAGCCGATGCTCTTCTGATTGCGCTACCAGGCCCAGTTTGGAAAACAGTAGTTTAAGTGAAGGTAACCTTGGTTAATATATTTAAATAACACTAGGGCAACATGTTTTCTAAATATTTTTTTTTATTTTAAAATGGTTAGCTTAGTTCTTTGCCTGGGTAAAAGCAGGTCCTTGTTACGATGCCCATTTTTTGTGTAATTGTTACAATTTTTTTTTATTAAATATGCTTGTCTTAACTTATATTTTTATTATTGCATTTTTTATTGTTTTAGTTTTTTCAATAATCCTCTTCTTTTGATACTTCTTGGACTGTTTTCTAATTTTCTTAATAGCTTCGATATAATTAAATATTGCAGAAAATGATACGAAAAAATATTGCAATATTAGAATATTTGAGAAAATACATGACAGTAAGATAACTTTTTAAATGTTTTCTCTTTTTCTGTGCCTTTCTTTGTATTATTTACTTGAACATATTTCAGCTAATACAAAATTACCATTTTATTATGATATTTGAAATTCCTACAGCAATATGGAAATACATATCATCATAACCAGTATATTGTTATTAATCAACCACTTCTATTTAATTCAGTTTATGTTACAAGTTATTATCATCCCTCCAATAATGGTTAAGTTATCTGTAGACTGTATTGTCAAATGTAGCTTTTAATATCAAAACTAACAGGAGATTTTTGTAAAACATATATTCCACCACATTTCCCTGACCCCAAAACCATAACAAAAATCAGGATTAAGGTTACTGTGACTAACCTAGCACAGATGTCCAGCCCATAAAGTAAGCCACGCCCTCTTCAGCTAAATCATACATATTTGTATACTGCCAATAACAAGAACAAAAGGATTCTCCCAGCATGGACGTCCAGCCCACAAGATAAGCCACACCCTCCCCAGCCAACTCATACATATTTGTATACTGTCAACAAAAGAAAATAAGTACTAACCTAGCATGGATGTCCAGCCCACAAGGTAAGCCACACCCTCTCCAGCAGACTCATACATATATGTATACTGGGCACCAGTCTTGGGGTTCTTTGAAGCAAACTCAGCAAAACACAGACCATTGAGCAAAATCACCACAAACGCCAGGAGGAATGCCAAGATAACAGATGGTCCTAGAAAAAGGATGTGGAGAAGCCTGAACATAGTAAGAGGGTCTTGTTTGTTGGGTTTATCATCCCACCAACAGTATTTCACTTATCTCGAGACAGTAAACAGGTCCTGACACTCTACTCAAGCCCAGCGGTCTGTGTTCAGTAGAATTGGTAGCAGATCGACTGACTTTATAGGCAAGTCAGTCCACAAGTAACAGCAGACAAAGACCTTTTCCAATAATTTTTTTATTTTGTAAGAATCTTAGTTTGTAGAATATGAAAATACTAACTTATAATATAATAATATAATAATAAAAAAATGAGTTTTTTTATGCATAAGTTCCTCAACATTTCATAGAAGTGGTTATGCCATATATACAAGCTGTCAGAGTTGCCAAAATGTAACTTGGTAACCCCTCACTGTATGAGTTAGTCCTGCTATGTGCAAGATCTTTCAAGTTGGGAGGTTTTCCTACTGACCTGCAGTGTGCTAGTGGTTCTACCCAGTTATATGTATGGGGTCTTCCTCCACAAATTGTTAGTGAATGTTTCCAATTATGTTGATGGGATGGAAAGCCCCTGGAACACTTCTTGTATATACTGGTCAGGGATGGGTAATCACTTGCTTAATATGTTGTACATAGGTAGAGATATATTGTTTGTTTGTTTGTTGAGTTTATCGTCCCACCAACAGTATTTCAGTTATCTGGAGATGATGTCCACTTGAAACAGATATAGTACTGCCTTTACTGTATATAGCATGCCGGAACACCTCTCATGATACCACACCCTGTCACATTATCCTGACACTGGGCCAACCAGTCGTGGAACTACCCTTATATTTGCTTGAGCATTAAAAAGGGAGCTATGCCACTACCATTTTTAATGACTTTGGTATGTCGTGACCCGGTGTCGAACCCGGAGCCTCTCATACCTGGAGCCGTTGCTCTACCAATTGCGCCACCATGTCAGGTGAAGATATATTGCTAGAGACTTGGAAACAGTGTCAAACTCGATTAGGCAGCAGCAAGCTTCTCGTGGCAGCTGGCTCACCGGGATCTTCACTACTTGCCTATGTTTCTTCTGTTTGTGCTCAGGAGGTTTACAGTTAATTAAAAGAGTATACAGGAATAAAGATTTTGCTTTTTTGTACTGTGTTTGAAAAACAATATGTATAGAAGAATAAATATTATTTGTTTATAAATTTTCATGGATTTAAAAGTGATAAAATAAAAAAGTAATTTTTAATTCAAAGCTTCCACGTGAAAAAGTGATAATGACCCTTAAAAATGTCATAAATACACATACCTGCATATTCCTTGGTTGCTACGCCAATCAACACGTAAATACCCACACCAACTGTCTTGCCGACGCCAATGAACGTGAGTCTCTTTAGTGAGAGGCATCGCTTAAGACTCGTACTCGTGTCTTCGGCATCCACATGTTTCAGCTGGCACATCCGCCGCCCTACACCCCTCATTATAGCCCTGCATCCTGGCATCTTTCTCTCAACTCAGAATATCACTAGAAAGAAAAAGTATTTATTATAAGGCCAATTGATATTCACCAGTCTGTCTTTTGTAAGATTTGCAAAAGACTTCTGTCCACCAGTATAATTTAAATTAAATCAAACCAAATCTAATTAACACAATCTTTAATTTACTATATGTTGAGCACACCTATCACTTGAGCATCCAGGCTGATGCAATTTAGCATTAAGCTTGCTTACATTTGTTAATAACCCAAACTTATTCTTAGTCATCTTCTGACATTGATATGCAAATAGTGCCTAGACATATTGCTAGAGATTCAGCTGAAAACAGTGTAGAACCTGATCAAAGAACATTCAGCAGGGAGCTAGCTAATCTGGATCTACACCATTTGACAAAGTTGTATAAAAAAACTGTGTTTACCAAACTCAGGGTTAGCTGGTAGAAAAAATTGTACATTTCACTTAACTTGCTCAGAATACAATACAGATTTATCAATTATTATCAATTTATTATTATAATTTGTTAGTTTTTGTTACATTGCAGCAACACAATAATTGTCATGATGGCGATGTCCAGTTAGTTATTGGTGGAGGAAGACCCCCAGACGTGTGTCAGAGTCAGCACACTGTAGGCCAGATGGGAGACCTCTCTGTATGAAAGTTCTTGCCAACTCAAGACTCGCACCCACATGGTGAGTGACTGAGGACTTAGAAGATGGAGACTCTAATCCCTCAGCCTATAGTGCCTCTTCAGTAGAATTTTCTGGGATTTCAATGATAAATCATGGCCTGTAACCGATGATTACATTTAAATATTAAACATGATTTTAGGTACTCAAAAATGGCAACTACTTATGTACATTTACAACTGTTAACATTTTACATTTACAATTTTTTTTACAGTCATCTCGGAAAACAAGTTATTTCCACTTATAATAATCTCTCTCGATTGACCATTTCCTCGAAAGAACCAGTACTCAGGTACTAAGTACCTGGGACAATGAGCAGTCAATAGTTATGCTTAGAAAAGACTAATATCGCGTGGTCTGTTTTGGGCTTCGAACCTCGTGCCCTCAAATCCTGAGTCAGTGTCTTTACCATGAGACCAGAATGCTTACTACATTTCAAATAGTCATAGAAGACATTTAGTACCGGGTATATAACATTGACACTCACACACACATTTTAGACAAGCTTGCCATTTTTTAGTACAATTATGATGATGATTATTATTATAATGATGATGACAATGATGATGTGAGGTGCAAATAAAAAATATCTAACATTTACACACACACAAAAATCCAACAAACAATCCAGCATAATTATTTTGTCATATCAAACAAAATGCCTTCAAATAAACTTTAAATGGTTGCCAGAAGCACATACCTCTTTTCTTTTGAATTGTTTATCAATATCCACACTTGACTATGACCCAGTAAGAAAACAACTTTCTTAGTGGATGTTGTAGTTCCTTATATTAGTTTTAGTCAGCCTACTTAAGTCACATGGTCATTACAAAATCAATAAGTTATTCCCAGCAGAAAGGATTACTTTATATCCACCTGCAGGAATCTAATTATTTTAAACAATACTAATTATCTTTCTTCAGGCAATGCCTTTAAACAGGATCAGCAGTCCTGTCTTTGATTATGAGGTCATAATAAAGAGGTTATAATTAGGTTATAATTATGGGGTTAAAATTAGGAGGTTATAATTAGAAGGTTATAATTAGGCTATAATTAGGAGGTTATAATTAAAAGGTTATAATTAGATGATTAAAATTAAGAGGTTGGTATTCAACACACCAAATTTCAACAGTCAATTTCTGACTATGACAGAAAGGCAACTGTCAGGTGACAGCTCATAGTGTATTAAATTGAAGAGACTCTCTGAGAGTTTAAAAAAACATATACAACCCCATTTCTTACTGGTCTGCCCGCTGACCCCAAAACCAAAACCAAAGTCACATTCAGCTGACCCTGAAACCAACAGGGGTCATCTAGTCACAATGACCTTTGCCCAAACTAAGTTTAAGGACAGTGGTCTAACATTTCTCTTTAATTTTTTAGCAGTTTCCAAAATTTTACTTCATTGCCACTATCAGGAGCCGCATTTCATCTGCATGGGCAGGATGGTGCCTGTTGTCTCCATATCTGAAAGACACTGTTGTCCCAATTTGCATGAGATTCAACCTCTTTTGCACTTCTGTTTTCTGGCAGAGAGACAGGTGCATTGATTCCAATCTTCTGCAGGCCATCAACAGGAAGATGCTCATTCCAGCCTAAATAATGACAGGTCATGCAAAATGCTGGGAAAAGTGCCTGCCCAGTGTCAGCTACGTTGGTATGGCTATATCTCTCACCATGAAGTGTTTGTTTGTTTATTCTTTGTGTATTGGGTTTATTGTCCCACCAGCAGTATTTCATTATCCGTAGAGGGTGTCCACTTAAACGCAGTTATAGTGCTGCCTTCACTGTGTATAGCATGCTATGAACAACTGGCATGATACCACACCCAGTTACATTATCCTGACACCAGGCCAACCAGTCATGGAACTACCTTTATATTTGCCTGAGCATTAGAAAGGGACTTAGAGCACTATCTTTAGTACAACTTTGGTTTGTCATGGCCAGGGATCAAACATGAGTCCTCCCATACCTGGAGCTGATGCTCGTCTGATTGCGCTATTAGATCAGGTTGATCCACTAGGCACATTCTTAAATTTGGAGGCAGGGCACCAGATCAGCCGATGTCAGTGTGGCTCAAGTCCATGTCCATCAAACAGAAAAGGCTTGAACTTAAAGAAGCAATTCCAAATGACAAGAAGACATAGCAAGGCAACTTGTGTACAGTTGAACATCCAAAAACTGGATACCATAGAGGCTCAAAAAGCACATCATGATTATGAAAGAATTACCTTCATTTGACAAAACCTAAAAACAACAATTTCATATGGTATTCCTTTGTCGATGAGAAATATATATATATATATATATATATATATATATATATATACTTTATTGGACATATCACAGGCTACACTTACTGCATGTACAAGTTAGATCAGTTAAATAAACACGTTTGAAATTAACAAATTTAATTAAAATTTTGTCTATTATCTCACAGGGACCTGAAATGTAAGCAATAAGTTTACAATCTCCACGTCAGAGGTAATTTTGCCTTTAGCAGTAACCTATGTCGACATGTAGAAAAAAAAGGACAAAGGCTTTGACGAATAAGATTTAAATGAGATTATAATATTTTATATACTTTTTAAAGTGTTTATACTGTTATATTTTTATTTTAATGTTAAAATCTGAAGATTGTTTATATTTTGCTTTTATTAAATTTCAATCAGTTTTAAATAGACAATGATGCTGATGTACACGAGCTATGGTTAATCTTACATACAGTAGTGGTTACTGAAACAATGCAAAATGTATTGAAACTCATCAAATTGATAACACTGATAGTGTTGAAAGCCGTTGATAGGAATTTTTTTTTTTTTTTTTTTTTATATCGCACTGACACAATTATGGTCCCACTGGTAAAGCCGTGTTGATAGGAATTTTTTTTTTTTTTTTTTTTTTTTTTTTTTTCTTATATCGCACTGACACAATTATGGTCCCACTGGTGACATCCAGCCAATTATTGGTGGAGTAAGACCCCAGACTTATTTCTGGGTAGAACGACCAGCCCACTGCATGTTAGCAGTAAAATCACCCCACATGAAAGTTCTTGTAAACACTGTGCTAGTCGCATCGCATAAAAATACATAAAACAACCATGTATAAAGACTCAGTGGCCAAGTCACCAGACCACTGGACAGCCATACAAGATATCGGTTGTTGGACGTAATGTACCATTACCGTAATGTACCAGGACTTAATGTACCATTTTTGGATCGAATGTACCATATATAGAATATATAGGGAATTATTGTTAACGTTTATATATATTGTTTTTAGTTCAAATAAAGTTAAAACATGTTGTACATTTGTGTATATGATATTTAAATGTGTATGTATTGAAATTTTAATGAGTTTTATTTAAATAAAATGCATAATTACCTGTGTTTGTTCTTTAAAGTAAGTGGTTATAAACCTATATTTTCGTAATTTAACCCAGTCACAAATGTGTTTTGTATTTAATTAAATTAAGATTGGAATGGATAACAATTAATGTATTAGATTATTGTCCCACACATCTCCAAGTGATGTGCCAAGTGATGTGTTTAAACAATCATTGTGATTGTTTGTTTTTTTAGTTATTCACACATTAATTTAAACTGTGAATGTTTTAGCACAATTGTGTAATTAAGGGTATTTAAAGTTTCAAATGGTCATGATTAAAGTATTAAAGATGTGAAAGTATGCCATTGACTGTGTGACATTGACTGATATCGGGATATATATATTTAAATGATGATGTGTTGTATTGTTTTTAATTTTTTTTTTACTATTAAAGTTTATTGATAAATTCTTAACTTAAGTAAAACAATCTTATAATTTCTTAATACATGGAACAATTGTTAATAACCCATACAAGACTTGTAGTTTATTCTTCAAACAGATTTATAAATGGTTAAAAACTAGCCTGTCATATTAACAAACAGGTTTATCAATTGACAAATACACAACAGAATGCCCCAGTGAGATTTTCACACCTAATTATCTATATAAACATGAATTTGAAATAGAAATGTACCTAAAGCACAATATTGAACCTAGATACCAGACAGCTATATCCAAATTTAGGCTGTATTCCTTTAATTTAAATATCGAAACAGGTAGATATACAAACACAAGAAGAGACATGCGAATATGCACACAATGTAACATGGATATTGTTGAGGATTGTTATCATTTTCTTTTAATTTGTCCCAAATATCGAGAAATAAGACAACAGTTTTTTAAATCATATTTTTGCAATTTTCCGACAAAACAGAAATATATACGCCTCGTGTCTTCACAAAATAGAAACACTATTAGAAATATTGGAAAAATATATTATATTAGCTTTCAAAATCCGTAATAAACAATAATATTGTTCTTCCCGAAAAACAAACGTGTAATTGCACTACTGATCACAATTGTTTATATGTTTTAATATTTGGCTTTATGTATTATTTGTATATGCATTATGCCAATAAAGTATATGTATGTATGTATCACCCCTCAATGGGGTCCTCCACACTGAACAATATGCCTACCATAATCCCTATATAAACTATAGATGGTACATTCAATCCAAAAAGGTACATTAAGTCTTGGTACATTACGGTAATGGTACATTAAGACCACCACCCCAAGATATCCAGGGTTTGAATCCTTCAAAAGTCAAGCATTATCTATTTTTACGTTCATTATTATTATTACTATTATTATTATTAAGAGCAATTGAATTTTATGGACGGATTAGTTTTAGTATTATTTTTAAACTACACAGAAATGTTGATGGATAAGATATAACAAAATACTTCTCTGAGTTCTTATGTCATTAACAGTAAGATTATTCTGGCTAACGTTTCATTGACATATGACTGTATCGAGTTTCAATTTCCAGTTAATTAAAAGCAATATTCCTAAAAAAAAACATCGATGTGTACACGCTTGTTGAAACTTTGGTGTTATTGCCTTTGCGTGTTTCATTATAATTACCTGACAGTTTCCCATTGATGTGAAAATACGAGACAAATATTTAATTAACACATCATCGTTTTGACAGGTGTGCTACGTCGGCAAGAGGACGATAAATCCCGGGGCCGACGCGATAGTCGAGCTAGAGTTTTCCCCCCTTTGAATTTTTATTTTAATTAAGCCCCTCAACACCTGTAAGGTTCGATGTTTAATAACATCAACACATGCTGTTTGATAAGTCCATCAACACGTACGGTTCAACCTTCAATAAACATCAACTCATGCAGTCTGATACGCCCACCAATTTTATTTCTTATATAAAGTATATGAAAAATACCTTCCCGGAGATAACTAAAAAATTTCGAGAGAGAGAGAGAGAGAGAGAGAGAGATGGGGGCAAACCTGTGGTCCGAAGGTACAGGCAGTTAATAAAAAAGTCAAGCATTTCACGTGAACGCATCATTCATATAATGATTTCTTAAGACGTTACTGCCAGCCCGGATGTACCGAGGGCTTGCCCGTCCCCCCCCCCCCCCCCCCCGTTGGCCCGGACATACATTTATTATACAGCTATATTTCTTGAGAGATGGCCTGATCACTCTAATTTTGTAGACCGTGAAGAAAGAACCTGAGGCCGTCCGGTTCGAGTACGGTGAAAGGCTATGCAGTACTAGTCGGCGACTCTATCACTAAGCCATGGGCGCCCCTGTGTGCGGATTTTGTTGACTCTAAAATGTTTATACAATAAACACATTTATTATATGTTAACCGGAAACATATTTGGAAATATTTATTATGGTTTGCATGAAATGTGTTGCTTTGGCATTTGGAGTAATGATTATTTTCCTAAAATCCAAATGAACAATATTCTGGAATTCTACGTTAGTTTGTGACGATGCCTCACGCCCTCACCATTATTATTTTTTGGCACAAGATTTCGTAAACGCTTTATTTGGTTGGTGTGCTATAAATCCATTTTGAAGTTTAAAGAAAATGCTGTTATATTTTGTTTGTTCTATAACATTTACTAATAGTTGTATTTCGTCTGCTCCAACATGTAATAAAGCATTCCCTGCAAATCGGTTCTGTTTTGTTTGTCAAACCATTTACTGAAGGCTCCAAGTGTGTGTTTTTTTATTTTATTTTTTATTTGATGAGTTTTTTTATGTAACTTCCACAAATACGCTACATCAAAATTATGCACAGCACATTCCCAAACTCCCAATTGAAATCTCAATAATTCAGAAAACATTAATGTTTTTTTGTTGTTGTTTTTTTGTTTTTTTTTTGTTTTGTTTTTTGTTGTTGTTGTTGTTAAGCATAAAATCCGACCATACTGCAATGATTGTTGGCTAAAAAACTAAGATAGCAAGACTGTTTTATTATTGTTGTTTTAATTTATTTTCCTTCACAATATATGCACACGACGATCGATGGGAAAACAGAGCCACAAAAGTAATCCAGCTTCATTTCATAGGCCAACTCAAAGGAAAGTATGCGTTTGCCTGTTTCAGCATACTTCTGTGAATAATTCGAACCACTTTTCGTTATACGACGGAAAGTGACGATGTTTTCAGTTTGCTCAGTAGTTATTCTACGACCGACAGTCGTGTTTCTTGGCAAAACTGTGAACGAGTCGAGCTTTATCTTCACATACAAGGTAATCTCAGGTCCTACATCTTTTTGTTATGTCACAAACACCAAAAATACCCATGTTGAACATGCTACGATGAGTGTACTTGTAACCATGTCGGCATGTTCTACTTCCGAGAAATGGAAGGCGGAACTTATCTCCTGTAAGTTTAAGGAAACGGAAGGATTTCAAAATAATTTAATCAAAATCAGCATGACTATGTAAGTAACATGACTGTGAGCAAAATAGGCTGCAGCAGCAGAAATGAAACCATCATCATAATCATCATCATCATCATCATCATCATCATCATCGCCATTTTAATCTTACTCATCATCATCATTGTCGTTGTCATCATTATCGTAATCATCAAATCCATCAGTGCCTTAACAATCATCATCACCAGCAGCAACAGCAGCAGCACGAGCAGCAGTAGAAGCAAAAATTGCCATCGTCAGCATCTTCTTCTACACCATCAAACCACCAACACTACCAGCACCAGCACAACTACCACCATCATCATCACCATCACGATCATCACTTTCATCTTGAAGTGTTATCAGAATTGTCATCAGCATCATCAGCAACGGTCTTATGACGTCTTGCACATTTTTACAACAAACACTACGTTTAAAAATAGACTATGTACTATATGAAGAATAAAAATACCGGATACCAAGGTCAGGAAACAATTTTTCATTTTAATAGTACAACTTGAGACTGTAACAACAGCCAATGGCAATCAGGAAGGAAATATTTTTATAACCTAAGTGAAGACATAAGTAAAAACTCAAATTAATGTCGCTGGCAATGTGCCGACCATTAAAGGGCAAGGTTATAACAAATATCACTGGCGTGACACGAATGTACTCGCGCAATTTTTGTAGGACAAATATATAAACATAACTTATGACGTACAATCCCAATAATGTGTATAATAATAAATTATTATTTCATATAGGAACTATAGCCTCTTTATTTACATTTACCTAGCGTGTAATTTTACTAGGTGCGCAGAAGAAGCCGAGATACTTAAAAATTGAAAAAATAAAAAACAACAAATAAAAAAAAACAACAACAAACAAAAAACTAACAAACACCTAAAAACAAACAAACTTCGCCTAAACAAGAACTAATTAGTCTACACAGATATTTCATTGGCTTAACATAACGTGCGTAATTCTTTTAAAGGTGAAATCCGACAGTTTGGACTGATTTTTTTTCTCAAATAACCAAATAAGTCATTCTTTCCAAATCTATAAATAAGCACGAAAGTGATCTCTGCTAACAATAGATACCGACGTCAGCACGGATTTAACGGGTGACGATACAACGCGTTCTTAAAAGTAAGTTGTCACGTGGTTTTCTTAGTTAAAAATAGCTATCTCTGCAGCGTGTCTCAGATAGTAAGTACCTGTTTGTAATAACGATTGGGGTGTAATGCTTCACTTTTCACACATATCTAGGGCATTACTGAACAGCCAGCATTTTGCAGGACCTCTTCAGGTAACAATTAATTATTTGGTTATTTAAGAAAGAATATTTAGATTCAAACTGTCGGATGCCACCTTGAAATATTATTAGTGCTTACACTTTACTAAAAATGCACTCACTACTTACTCTTCTACTTCCTCACCAAGAACAACGACAGCTCAAGGGCGAATTAAGATGGAGAAGACCTAGCCGCCCCACCCTACCCCCCCCCCCCCCCACTCCCACCCCCGGTAAAATTTCCTGAACGTATATAACAAGTTTAAATTCAATTTAATAAACTAGTAAAATTGACAAAGCACACGCTAAAACGCATCTCTGGCATTCCAGAAATGAAGAGATTACGTTTTAAATTACTCTATCTGCAAAAATAACATTTGGAAAAACAGGAAGTCCCTCAGGTAAAGTCATAGATCCGCCTTTACAAAATAAATACAAAAAAAAAAATGACAATGTCAAAAAAGTAAATAAATTAGTATGTAAAAATATACATGTATAAAACAAAAACAAGCATTACAACTGTAGCTACATAGACATTGTCTGCGAACGTTACATTTTCTCCATCCGAATTTCTCTAAAGTGTTTTTAACAGACAAAAATGTGATGTCAAATAGTAGACAAGAATCGTTTAACATTAAAAGCAAGTCTGACCTTCGCGGTTAAAAAGTTATTTATTCCCTACGGTGATTTGGATGGGTACAAGTGTTCTTTGTAAAAAAAGTTAACCGCTGACAGTAACATTCAACATGACAACAAGCCAAGTATGTTAAATGTAAAAAATGACGGTAATTAAAAATAATGTTCACTTGCTTAAAATCATCCAAATGCATTCAGTGTTTGCTTTAATGGGTTCTCAAAAATGCTTATTAAGCTATTAATGTTTAATAAATAAATACTTAAGGTTATTTCCGAGATATTTCACATGTTGCCGTTGTTGTTTATGTTTGTTGTTGTTGTTGTAAAAAAAATAACGGTATGTACGAATTTATTTATAGCATTAAGGAAATGTCAAAATTCACAGATACAATGTAATCACCTTAAAGTGGTAAATACCGAATAATTCCATTGAACCGGAAGTCGGGATTTAACTTAACCGGAAGTAATTTATAGTACCTTAGAAATATTAAAAGTTTATATATATATTTAACAATATATAAAGTTTATTTATATCATATATTTCAGCATAATTACTATACACTTGGATTGAAGCACTTAACTAAAAATAGCTACATGCAAATATATTTATAATTATTATTGAGAAATGCAACGTCATTCTATTAGACGAGTTTAAATGTCTCTACGTTATGTAGTGTCGATTTCAAATTAAATGTCATCCTTTACAACACTCCGACCCAGCCCCTCCCCCTCCGCAAAATAATAATAATAACAACAACAATCAATAATAAATAAATAATAATAATAATAATAATAAAATCGCATACCGAAGTAAAAGATAATAGCCATCATTTTTTAAAATGAAAACAGTATCGCCAAAGACTAAATAAGATATTGTTGATTTCAGATGGTGTGCTGAAAGTTGGTCATGTCTTAGACTTGTGTCAAAGTGATCATTTCACACACACACAAATATGGTTTCGATTGTGGGAGCCTTATCTTTGTATACGCATCGGAGTTAGCAATTTAAGAAAGAATCAACCAAAAGAAGCTAGGCAAAACGTCGTCGTAGCTACGTACATGTATGATGGTTAGAGCCAAACTGTATGCTTAAGCTTGGTACCAGCCTATCTGCTACTTTGCTTTCTTCCTTGTTGTCTGCTACCAATCGGAACTCCTCGGGTAATTCCGTCCTAGAGACAATCATCCCTCTAATGTAACTGGTGCAATGATTCTTATTGAAATCACGATCGTTTTGTTCGCTGGAAGTCGGAATAAAAATATGCCTAAAATGTAGTCCGCTCAAAACATGAACAATGGCATCGTTTGACAGCTGCATGTCTGCTGCGCTGGGTAAATTAAACCTGGATGATTTAAAATTGAAACCGCCACAAAATGAAGTTTTACAGGTTTCATACTGTAGTGAGCTGTCATCCTAGCTGCCATCTTTGTTTTGACGTCTGTCACAAAAGCAGTCCCATTTAGAGAAATGGCCGAGGCGATCTGACTACCTACATACATCCGAGAGATGATTCGTGAATTATCCAAGGTGTTCCGATTGGTCTGCTACAACTTTTTGTCAGCCGCATTGTTAATTCCATGACGTTCAGGTTATTTTGTGTAGTAACTCATTGCCAAAATGCTGCGAATTCCATTTAATGTCTGGTTTTTATATATAATTGCAAGCTATGCTTTCTTGTTGCAAGGTACACCAGCATACTCGACACGCTGTGTCCTTTTTTTCTGAAAAGTTCTCAGTGAACAGATGTGATTTCCTGTTATTGCCTGCTACATTATGGTACATTCCAAAAGAATTGTCGCTCAGGAGAGCTCAGATATAAATAATTGTTTGCCATGAAGATTGGGATGTTTTGTTGTTGTTGTTTTCCATATATATGTAGGACATCAACAAACAGCACTTCGCGGGATCTTTCCAGGTCATAAAACTTTATAAGGTTATTCAAAAAAAGATTTTTTGTCCAAACTGACGAATACGACCTTTAAAGGTAGCATCCGGCAGTTTTGCCTATATCATATGCATGTAACAATGTATTTGGGAATTTAGGCATAGTTTTTTCATAAACCCACACTGAAGTCTAAGGAAAAACTATTTTGAACACTCCCTCATTGTTACACAAAATAGCTATCCTCTACAGCGTGGCTCAGATAGGAAATATATGTTTGCAACGACGAATCATGCTTTAATGTTCTCACAGACCTAGGACATCAATTAACATAATTTTGCAGGGCTTTTTCAGGTAACAATGACTTATCTGCCCCTACATGTTGCTCTTCAAATGAGATTTAACTTCCGGAAAACGCGCACCTGTTACTTCCGGGTAATTAACTCAGTCAAATCTGAACGCCCACAGACTCGGTTCATTGAAGCGAAGTGTAAAAAAGACTGATGTCATGAGCAATACATCGAAATAGAAAGGCAACGGGCACGCCCGTTACTGTTGTGTTTGTAAAGGCAACTTCTGTTGTAAATTGATTAATGGGGTGAGACTTTCCTTACATCGACTTCCCATCCGGGTAATTCGCTGTGATGTCGATATTTATTTTTAGCAGAAATCACCATCGTGCTTATTTATAATATTTATAAATTCGGAAAGAATGGAAATTTTAAAGCGAATTATTTCATGATCTGTACTGTCAATCAAGGAAGTATTTAATATCGTCTTTTCTTAGATTATAGTATGTGTTTATTTAGATATAATGCACATATTCACCCAAAAATCCATCACATATGATTACATGTATTTTATACTGGCAAACTGTTGGATACCACCTTTAATGTGAAAAGGTCTTCCAGCTGACCTGCGGTGCGCCTAGTGGTTCCTACCCAGTCGTTTGTCTTGGGGTTTTCAGGCACAAATAATCGCTGAAAGGCGCCAATATAGCAATAACTGTGTCGCTGCGTTGATGATTCCACCTTTAAGTAATAAAAACTATTGTAGATTATATGTCAAGGATTCAGTGTTCAGAGTGGTTTGATGACCAATCAAGATTGTCTCCTTTGGACAACTATTCTCCTTGGTAATATATCTTCTTATAAATGGTCTGAAAGCTAATAATGGCCATTTCAGTAGATAACAAACTGTTAGCCTCACCTTCATAAATATCACCATATATGGCAGTCAGGGATGGATCCAGGGTTTGGGGTGGGGGTTGGGGTGGGGTTTGGGGTGCATCCCCCAACCAACCAGGTAAAAGAGTAGAGTTGTGAAGTAAAGTAAAGTAAAGTAAAGTTTGTCTGTTGACTGCTTAGGTTGAAGTAAGGGTCCCTTACTGTATATATATAAATATATATATATATATATATATATATATATATATATATATATATATATATATATATATATATATATATATATATATATATATATATATATATATATATATATATATATATATATATATATATATAGAGAGAGAGAGAGAGAGAGAGAGAGAGAGAGAGAGAGAGAGAGAGAGAGAGATAGTATTTACTGCGATAAAGTTGAAGGGATATTGATTCCTACCACCCACTCCCACCCCACCCCACACCACCCCCCCCCACCCCCACCCCACCCCACCCCACCCCACCCCACCCCACCCCCACCCCCACCCCACCCCACCCCACCCAGAGAATTTTCTTGATCTGCCTCTTATAACAGAATTATGACCTCAGGTCTGACAGGTCCTGTGGTGAAAGATGAATAGAAGAAAATTTTATATTTTTTTTAATTATTTCCATTGTCTTATTTTGCGTGCCTGCTTGAGTTAATAAATAAAAATATACTTCAGTAAATAAACAGCTTTCTGTCTTTAAAGATGGTATCCGATAGTTTGCCTATATCAAATACTTGTACCAATAACTAACAACTGTTTTGGAAAAAATTGCTATAATTTTACATATACCCATACTTAAGTTTAAGAAAAGACGAATTTTAACACTACCTCATTTGTTAGACAAAACAGATCTTGAAGCAATCTCTCTAAGTGTTTTTTGTTTGTTTGTTTTTGTGTTGTTGTTTGTCTAAATCAATAAATGAGCACATTTTGGAATTCTGCTAAAAATAGAAGATGATATGACGTGAAGCAAGTGGTTTATATAGTTTAAAAATAGCTAACTATAGTGACGGGGGAGGTACAGCTTCAATTTTTACATAGATGTAGGGCACCAATAAACAGCATTTCGCTAGATCTTTTCAGCTAACAATATTTTATTCGGTTGTTTGAAAAAAAACAATTGGTCCAAACTGTCGGCTACGACCGTTAAATAATCGGTTAAAAAGTGTGTTCGTTAGCTAAAGGTTTTGAATAGTTAAGTATTTATTTTGTTCCTTTGACATGAACGTAAAGGCAAAATGCCAAACGTTGTATTTATTTAATTTGTTAAACAAATTAGTTATTTAAAACTGCTACATATGGTATTTAGCTACATCCGCCAGACATTCCACCGTGTTATGTATGTAGGTAAATAAACAGTATAGTTGCGGAAGTCCGGAAATCTTAATAAACTCCAACAAAGACAATATTACTTAACTTTTGTTACAATAAAAAGCTGTGAACTTTAATTTTTGTCAAACTGAAATACTGCATTGCATTTTACTTGTAAACACGTCGTTTAAACGGACTCTTCCTTAAAACTAAGAATCATTTTGTCTATTCCTATGATGTAAGCATTTTAAAATTAACCAGTTATTCGGGTGTGTAAAAATCGGACATACAAATAAACAACAAATAAACAAAAGCATAAACACAGATTCTAATTGGTTGCGGAGCTTGTTGCAACAAATGCACCATTCAATGTTACCTTATGCCACAGGGTGTGCATTTTTCTTCCCCTCACTTCTTCATGACCTTTCTAAATTTCTGTATAAATATAACCGCTCTAATCCTTCGTCTTGACAGTGTGATTAAGTTGTTCCTTTTCTCGACACTACTTTCTTCTTATGAATTGGTAATAAAACGACCGACCAGATGTGAATAGGAGATATAACTAAGTGTTTGGGTGAAGTTATCGCAAACGTTAACTAATGAAACAGTGTCTTGTTTATAGAACAATTACTAAATTTACTTGTCCTAGAACCTCGTTTTCAGTTTTGGTGCTTACTAGTAGCCAAGGCCTTCTGACGGAACAAAAGCCACCACCAACTGTACTAAAGTTGGCTTTATGGGTGACCACAAACCACTTGAAGCTAAAGTGCCGAAGTTCCGATATCAGTTGAAGTTCTAATACGGGGTTTAACAAAGAAACAGATTAAACGCAGGGATAATAACGATAACACCAAACTAAACTGGCATTACCATTGCTTTTTGATTTCATATGTGACTTTAATGTGCACAGGCCATAAGGAATCGAATGAGCATAGGACTTAGTGCCGAGAAAACGCCAGCAAAATTTTAATTTACTTTTATTTTTGTGTGATTACTACGGGTTTGAAGATAATACAATTGACTGAATTATTTTAAGTACATATAAAAATATATACAAACTTTAAGTAGGGAGCTCTGTCGTTTGTTTGTTTTCTAATTGCCATCTTCGCCGTGAATTTTAATCAGAAAAAAACCCTACAGAACAGCTAGCGCGTGTTCAAGGCTACTAATTGGCCTATTTTTATAAAAAACAACAAACAATAAAGGAGATAGATGTTTTGTAACTACCTCCCGACAACATTTGTTTAGATGAGACCAGACGTCGTTCATCTCCTGATTTACGTATCAATGCGTCCATTTAATGACTGTTTCATGTGTTAGACGTGTAACGAGAAAGGTTGAACCGTTCACTGTTCGCTGTATAGTCATTTGACATCAAACTGTTGACAGTACACGACATCCTTTGACGTGAAACGGTGAGTATTTTTATAGCACGACCATGGGGTACATAAACAACGACGACAGGAGTGAATAGTTATTAAGGATACTATTAAACACTTAGGTGATACTGTGTTGCTTAGTTGTGTTCGTGTATTTTTACCAGATTCTTTGAAACATTGGATATTTGCAGAGAAAAGCGTTTTATTCGCATTCCCGTTATATAACCGATGGAAACTTGCAGACCTTTTGGAGATGTGTCTAACAATTTTCTGTTTTATTAACTATCAAGAAAACAAGGTGAATTATTATATTGTTTAACTGATGAAAATGTTGTTTTGTGTGTGTGTGTGTGAATAAGTAAGTCAGCGTACTCAATAGTCTCTAGAATTATTCATTTGGAATTCCAGTTTCTACATACCAAAGATATTGTTGTATTTATTTGTGTTGTTTTATTCTCCATATTTACGGTGTTTACTCTATTGCAATGGGTTATGCAATGCACATTCTCTTGACGGTTTTAGTGGCTCAACTTGTATCTCTACGGCTAGCAACGGCCTCACATCTTACCGTCAACGCGCATAACCATTTTCCTATTTCCGGTCAACCATCATGGCGGACGAAAATCACCAAAACCTACCCGTACCGCAGTATTTTCGGTGAACTGATATACCCGCCTATTCCGATGAGTGAATTTCACCATCATGCAATGCCTGTACCTATTCTGGCGCCATTGAATCCTCCGCAATTGCTACGCTTCCCGCCGCAAAGAAATCTTGTTGCTATGGTAACGACGCCGTTGCCGGTTCCTGCGGATCCTGGGAATGCCGAGACGTTAGGCCGTGCCGTGCTAACTGATATAGTTCCAAAAGTTATGCCGAAAGAAACAACGACAACACAGATTTCAACAACTGTGACAGAAGGAAACAAATCACTGAGGCAGTTATTTGAGGAGATTTCTTTCAATGGACAAGGTATTCTTCCAAGCAGCACCGGCAACACGATTGATTTTTTTACAGCCAACAAAGAACTACAAAGACTGTTTGAAAGCGCAGCACAGCGACTACGCAGCCCAGAGGACGAAGACAAACTTAAACATCATTTGATCATGTTGAACGAGATTCAGCTTCAGAAAAAGGCAGGAGATAATTTTTCCATGATGGAGAAACAGTTGAACTATATTCAGACGATACCAGAACCAATCATACGCAGGGAGGTTCTGAAAATATTCGTCAAAGACATCGTCGAGAAGAGTGGCGTGATGAATAGCGGACTGGCCGGTGCCGCTGATATCGGAACAGTCAATAATCTTTTGAACATCATTGACAAAATAACCAAAGATCTGGAAGCAAAGGCTACAAGCACCAAAGCAGACTCATCAGTCTTTAGCCGCACAACGGCGGCAATGCCAAACGAGCTCAGCAAGACAAGCGAAGTGGCTGAACGCATTGCAAAGGCGCTGGTAGACCTGTCAAGGCAGCCAGCAAAGGTGAATCTGGCAGATATGAAAACAATTTCTGGGGAAACTTTCGCAAGGCTGACAAATTTTCGTGGACGAGGCCCAAGCAGACTGGAAACCAGTTCAGTTGTCGGTCTGTCAATATTCGGGGAGAAGGTGGAGCCCAAGGTAACAGTGACCCCCGCCAAGACAACAACCGAGAGCTTTATCAGAAGAGGTAAGTCTTAATTATTGAAATGATTGTGCTTATACCCTAGAAGCAACAAAAAACTATATAAGTTACTATATAAGTACTATTGCATCTTACTAGTTGTAGAATTTAGGACTATTAATTGGGCGATTTAATTCTGGGGTGGAAGAGATGCATCCCCTCCACCAAACAGGTAAAAGAGTAGGGTTGTGTAAACTCATACATGTATGCTTTAAAAAATACTAAACTTTTAAAGTTTTGTCTGTTGACTGCTTAGGTCGAAGTAAGGGCCCTTTAGTGTATAATATATAAGTATACCCTGACCAGGACCTGTCAAAACAAAATAAGAAGTTCAATATAAATCCCCATAATTACAAATATTTCATTAATTGAATCTGCGATAGTATCTAGCAACTTTTACATCGTGGTGACAATCAGTTATATAACCTCATACGTTAACGTATTTCTTCAACGTAATCACACGTTTAGGTCCATTGTCACCAGCTATTATATTAATAAGTCAAATTCTCCATGTTACTTATATTAGAAAAGCAATGGCATTTCTCGGTATATTGTATATGATTGTCACTTCAGAAAAGTAAACTTTCTCATCATCATCGTCATCTTCATCATCATCATCATCATCATCATCATCATCATCATCATCATATTCATCATATTCATCATATCCATCATCATTTTCATCATCATATTCATATTCATCATATTCATCATCATAATCATCATCATCATCATACTCATCATCCGTAGCAGCTCAACAACACCAACTACAGCTAATGACTTCAGCATCTTTTCCAAGCCAAAGTTTAAAAGCTAATTCTTGTTAACGACATTGCACAACAAGATCTAAAAAATACATGCACGTTGTTTTCTTTTTTTAAACATTATTGCGTTCACTAGGTAACAATCGTTGTGGTAAGGTGTCAGTTTCGACATTTTCTGTAATGAAATGCGGTAATGACAGCAACCACAAAACGATTCAATAATCTTTTCTTTTTACTAATTAGTCAATTAATGAATTTCAATTGCCCTTTTTAGGCTTCCCGAAAACACCAACCCTGTAGCTGGTGAATAAATTAACGTGTTGACGCCGTAATTATTTTTTTAATCATTTCTGAAAAGCTTTCGTATGTTAGTGTTAATTTTACATAACAAAAAATTGTTTTGTTTTTAATGAAGCACATGCGTAAAACAATGTGTTTTATAAAGTAGTTGCACAGATATAAAATAAAACAAATATAATGTAAATATGCCCACAATGTCACTGTATTATTTATACGCTGGCAACATCGAGTGGAATTTGTCATTTTTAAAGGTGGTATTCGACAGTTTGGTCCAAAAATGTTTTTGATTTCTCAAATAGCCAAATAAGTCATTGGTATCTAAAAAGGTCTCGAAAAATGCAGTTCATTGATGCCAAAGATCTTTGTGAACAGTCAAGGATAAATCCCCACTTGTCCTTGCAAACAGGTGTTTCCTATCCGAGCCACGCTACAGAGATAGCTATTTTTAAACTTAAACAGCTGACCACTTACTTTTATATAGTAGTCTGGTTAATCAGCTCTGACGTCGATATCTATTTTTAGTAGAGACCACTATTTATAGAGCTGGAAAGATTGAACATTAAGCCTTTTTTTCGCGACTAGTATAGTCTTACCATTAAGTTAGTGTTCAAAATTAAATTTTTATTACGACTAAAGTATAGGTTTATGCAAAAAGTATGACCAAACTTCCAAAAACAGTAGTTAATACACAGTTTTTTAATAAAGGCAAACTATCGGATACCACCAAGCACCATGATACGTGTACCATTATGTACCATGATGTATTTGAGAACAATAAATATTTAGGTAAAATCGTGAGAAAAATACTCAAAATGATTGTAAAAGTAATGCTGGTACGCCTTGTAATATGAGTTCGTAGTGTAAGCCCGTAGAGTGAGGTGGTTGTGTATTTCTTTCTCATAGTATACAAAGCATAAAGTTATATTTTTTTGTATCTTTTTTGCCATAAAGGAAAATGACCCCATTTTACCACAACAACAAATTATAAATCACGAAAGAGGACATATAATGCACAATCTAGAGGCTGTAAAACGTATTTTAGTAAATCGTAATATTTTAAGTATGTTTATAGTTTCGCTGTCTCCATTGTTCCTTAATCTCCATTATTTTTTTCGCCAGTGTCAATCACTGTTGGTCTAAAAATAATAAAGCCATCGCTCCTGCGTACAGTAACAGTGTTAAAACATCGCTGAGTTAATAAATGGGTTAATTATCAAACTGTCACTGGTGCTTTTTGCGACACAATTTCGCAATGGCGTAGACTTAGTTATCGTACACGGAAATAGAGCCCGCTTCAGAACCAGCAAGTCAAAAACAACAAACACAGCAAACAAACATATCAACGCTAGTGACCTAGAAAGTGGGCTATAAAACGGCCAGACCACGGGTGAGCGTTTGTTAACGTTGCCGTGACTGACGTCCGAGTTCATCACTCACGTTGCAACGTCAAACGCGCCGACGTCACGCAGGTGTCACTGGAAGCGGTTACTATGGTAACTGTATCACGCGTTATGCACATATATCATGTATTGCTGTTTCATCGTTATGTTACTAAATACTCGGTTGACACCACAGTAACTACTGAATTAGTGTTCTTTCCTAAGTAAACAGAAATTACCGACCGTTACACACACATTCCTTAACTTACTTTACATATTAACAAACACCATGTTGTAAATTGTACCATAGGGAACTGTATAATATTTTTTCTAAAAAAACAACAAAAAAACAACAACAAAAAACAACAACAACAAACAAACAAAAACCCAAAACAAAACAACAACAACAAAAACACACACCCCAAAAACAACAACAAAAACCCCCAACAAAAACACACAATAAAAACAACAACACAAAAACAAACCAAAACAAATAAACACACACACAAAACAACAAGAAAAAGAAAACTTGCACTCAAATTGACTTTTTCAAGAGTTAAACACAAATAATTTGGATTTGCCCTTATTATAATTGTTCTTATATTGCAAACGTACATGGGCGCCTTAATATTAGAAAACACAAATTCATCAATCTGTTTTATATGTGTTAGTTTCCCTCGTCATGATAAGCAGCTTTTCTTACCAGATATGTAATAAGAGCAAATATTTGCGTTTAACTCTTGAAAAGGCAATTTGCAGAAAATAAGTGTGAGCGTTTTTAGAAAAAAAATAAACATATATAGATCTAACTTTCCAATCTACATATACGTAAACAAATCCTATTTTCCCTCTACATATATGAAAACTTTCTTTTTAACACAGGCGCAAGGTAATCTTACTTTGCACTCTGCATATATTCTTTCATTACCTTACCTTCATTCTACATATACACAAACATGTCTTATTCTGCACTCTGCATATACACTTTCATGATCTTACGTTCACTCTACATATACACAAAATCTACATATACACAAAATCTATATATACACAAAAACGTCTTAATCTGCACTCTGCATATACATTTTCATGATCTTACGTTCACTCTACATATACACAAACTTACTTTCATTCTACATATACACAAACATGTTTTACGCTGCACTCTGCAAATGCAATTCGTTAACTTACTTTCATTCTACATATACACAAACATGTATTACGTTGCACTCTGCATATGCAATTCATTAACTTACTTTCATTCTACATATACACAAACATGTATTACGTTGCACTCTGCGTATGCAATTCATTAACTTACTTTCATTCTACATATACACAAACATGTTTTACGCTGCACTCTGCAAATGCAATTCGTTAACATACTTTCATTCTACATATACATAAACATGTCTTTCTCTGCACTCTGCGTATACACTTACACGATCTTACGTTCACGCTACATAAAAACACTAATATATCTTCCATGCATTTGTCACACGGTTCCCCAGGTTTTCCATTCAATATTTTCTATTACACCAGTGTAATACAGCCTTTTGATTGAAGACGTCGAGTCATAATGCATATAATCTCATACCACTATTTCACAAAGTATTGCTGTTAAAATTTCGTAAAATCGTATATTGGCATCTGAAGTCATGTGATAAAAAGAATCTGACACCGGTTGTCATTTAATACAAACATTTATAACATTTATGAAACTTGTCCAGGAAAAATGCTAGTAAGCTCCCTATAGGCTCGCTTTCTAGTTTCATGAACTCGTTAAATAAATGTTTGTATTAAATAACAACTCGTTGTCAGATCCTCTGTTTATTTTAAATTTCCTGTTTTGTTTAGTTTGTTAAATTGAAGAAATCATAGCTTATACAGTGCTTTGAGAAAGAAGGCAAGTAAAACTACAAGAAAGCATAATTTTAATGTTTTTAAGTATAACACAAAACATCTAAATAACTCTGTTATGACCTTTCTCAAGTTTAAGTCACAAACTTTATTTATAGAAAGCCATAACGTCATATGAACAAAAGATAACAATGGACATTTTTAATATCTTACATTGAGCTTTCTTATCTTCAACAAATAAATGCAAAAGTTGTTTTTGGGCATAGCTGTGTAACCTCACTTTTGACCTCCTTATAAATGCTGACGCAAGGCTAGCCCGAATGAATATCAGAGCGACTCGCATTGGTAGAAATTCCTAATAGCATCATATACTGTAGTGATTCTATTAAACGCCCTCGGGGGATATATATAGTTATTTATACAGTTATTTAAGTAGTAAACACTTTCTTAATCAATTCCCTACATTGTTAGTGTGTAAAGTGCATAAAACGTCACTTGATCGTAGAATCATTTAAACTTAATCTCTCCCATATGCCACAAAGCAGATCGTTCATCCCCGCAATGTCTAAGTGCTTCATAAATTTTAGTGTCTATTACGTGAGTCTATTACGTGATGATCTTCAAAATAATGAGGCGCAGATGGCGCGAGTGACTGGTGTAAAACTGTAGAATATTTTGGTGACTTTGTTCTTACATTTTGTTTTATAAAAAACATAAACGAGATAAAAACGTGTAAGTTAATGTATCACCAGCGCCGCATACCTTTAAACAAAAGAAAAAAGAAGATCGTTCGTCTTATTTCTTATCTTGAGATGTGACAAGTACTTGCCCTTTATGTTTGATTAAAATTTTGTTTCCAACAATACTTTTATAAAATTATACGTATGATACATTAGACAAAGTGGGCAACAAATATAACAACATTAATTTACCGGCTCTAAGAATGAGTCAACGCCTGCTTACATTTGTATTAGAAAATGATTGATTATTGGATACACGTATGTAAAGAAACATATTTTACACAAACATGACATACAGGGGCGGATCCAGGATTTCAGAATAGGGGGGGGGGGGGGGGGGGGGCGAGGGAGTAACATTTTTGCAAAAAGACTAGAGCTATGTTCAAGAAAACATTTAACATGACAACAGAAGTAGGCTCGTCGCCGCAGAAATATGCGTGACAAAGCTCTAGTGTAAACGGGCCTTAAGAGGCGTAGCCCTTTGAAAACCTTCGCGTTAAAAAACTAAAAAATTAACACTTTATTTTGTTGGTCGTCGAAAAATAGGGGGGGGGCCCTTCGGCCCCCACTCTGGATCCGCCCCTGACATAAACAAAGTAAATGAAAGTGATTCAGTTACCATGGCCTCTCACCGCGTGAGTTCGAGATCCGATCGGGATGAAAACTTGCCAATGGTCTGGGGAATTCCCTCTCCAAAAATGCTGGGCTTTCCTATAATTGTATCTCGAAAAACAAAACAAATTAAGTGAAAGACCGATCCCCGGCAAAACGACGATCGTTGCTGTGCTTCTTCAGAGGGACAACTGTTTCACTTGCGCTGCGTTACAACAGTTTTTGCTACAATTAATGTCGCGTTGTTTTGGGACAAAAGACGGAGTTTATTTACCCTTTCACGGTCGTCGTAAATAACAATTAATTGGTCATGTTTAGTCGATCTCCCATTCATTTCAATTAATTACCAATTACACAGACATTGGTGAAAATGAACGATAAGCGCTATTTTTAATGTTCTCTTTCACCTTAATTACTTACCGTTATGCGGTAGTTTTGTTACAATGACGCCATTTACTCTACCACCATCACTCACATTTTCTTTTGAAAAGAACAGAACAGAACAGAACATTCCTTTATTTCATCCCAGGTATAATAGGTACAACATGGGGTAATGTACACTAATACAGGTATACAAAATACAATGTTCTGGCTTTAACAAGAAGGTATCATTTTTCATAAATTAATTATTATGTAAGAATATTTTTCTGAATGATGGAAGTTCACTCACAAAATTTTCTTTTCGCCATTTGGTGTGCTTCAGCACGAACATAATGGGGTACATTGGTGAAATGGAAATTGCCTCCCTTGTTAGATAATATCCGAGGTATTCCAAACAGTAGGCAGGTCCTTTTAGTTGAAGTTCTTGGACTTTATCGCCAGTTCTTTTGTACACAATGCAATAACAAACAGTGAAATTTCTTAATTTTGCATAAATCTAAGCTTAAAATCCATTTACATACTTATAGAGATTTGTTATTTAAAAAAAAGGAAAAATGGAAGTGTTTGTTGATGATTGGTAACCTGCGTATCACAAGAAAGGCAGATAAGTCACCATACACTCCAAACAGCACAAGCATAAAAACCGGGTAAGACAAATGAAATGACCTACTTGCATTGAGGGATTATTCAGGGGAGACTATTCACTAATGTCTCTCATTGAAAGTCTTGTTACACCATAAGGCGAAGCCTTGTCACACCAGAAGGCGAAAGGCGATGGTAAATAAAACCAGATAGTCGGGACTGCATGTAGAATGGATAACCAAAATCAATTGAAAGAAAAACTATAAACCGCTTGTTTTCTTTTATGTTTTGAAACTACCCTTATAACACTTATGTCTTATGTTTACTTACAACAACTTTTAATTTTGAAAGTTATTTAGATGAAATTACTAACTCCAAATATAGAGTAACAATGACACAGTTTAGAGTTTCATGATATCAACTTGAAATAGTAAATGGCATACATAATAATACAAGTAGAAATGAATGATTGAGCAGAAACTGTAACTTAAATCAAGCAGAAACAGGATGTCTATTGTTACTTATATGCCCTAAATTTTCACAATTAACGTTCTTTTTATTTAAAAAGGTACTGTTATAGATAGTAGCGCATCAGCGAAGATCCCTTATCTTGGCAGCCATCTTTGATGGCAACTTCAAGGGATTATCAGATGAATTGCATAAAAGCGTAAATTTTATTTTCTTGTAATTTCCTTCATTTGTGGTCCAAAAGTTAAAAGCTATACACCAAAGGAAAGCTCTTAAAATTCATATTTTCAGAATACAATATTTTAAAATTGATAAATGCGCAAAGAATTAATATACAGAAATAAATAAAATTATTGGCGCATCCTTAAACAAAATGAACAGTGTCTATTTTTGCTTGTATTTTTTACCTTTTAAACTATCAAAATATAGTTAAGATTAAAAGCTGTTATATTTGATATAAATTTCAGTAAAATCGACTAAAAAATAAAAACCAAGTGCTAAGTTTAATACAGCACATATTTCCAGACTTCGGCCTGCATTAGCTTCTGCCTTCCAAGATGGCTGCTTTAAACTTCTTATCAGTGCCTATGTCATCACACGGAAACTATTTATACTTGGCCTACTTAGCAGAAGTTCGTTTCATTAATGAAAGTATACTTAAAAGGAATGCAAAACATTTCAAGGTACATATATTTTGCTAATAAAATGAGATCGTGATTATTATTACAGTTTACATGCTCTTCAGATAATTCCATGTCCATGTCTTTTGCCTTTTGTCCATTTATTTTATCATGCTGTAAAACACCATGTGTTTTAACGCAATAAACTGTTGAACTGAAAAATAGCATAAGTAAACGTATACGATCTGCCAGAAGTAGCGGTTAAAGTTACTATCAACTACATAAAATCAATCGATGCTTAAATTTGTATATTCCTTCATTAAAAAATGAAAATATTGCATCTGTCATCAGTTCAAAAACTCAAACATTTTTCAACCATACATTACAACATCAAGACACGTTTCTCGACTTCATTTCAGAAATGGCGGGCGGAAGTAGCGTGTACTGGTCATCATTGCAGAGCAGTCTGGGAAATCTGCTATGTGCGCTGTGTCAAGAGCAGAACAACACTGGCTGCATAAGGCGTTTCTGTAGCAACCAGACCGTCGGAACAACGACACGTTCACCCAGGTGAACCTTTACCAGAAAAGTATTCAAGGACTGTAAACTGAAGTAGAATCAGATCTCTCTTGAAGTGGTGTTATAGCCGAGAACGTCACGTGATATTTTCTGACGCGGAAGAAACTTCAGGAACAAAACTGTTAGTATTGAAACTGTTTGTTAACGAACATTTTTTAATTAAAAGTATGCAAAATATGTATGGAGATTAATGTAGAAATTCTTTTTTTTAATGTTTCAGTGTAAATTTTTGAGCCTCTTTCGATCAACATAGTTTTGTAAATATATTGTTCACTTACATGTTGAGTACTCGAATGCTCGTTTATTGCATCGAGTTGTCATTGCATACTGCAGTTATTATGCTTAAAGCTTCTACTAGTATCAAGACTCGAATTTGTTCAGTATTTCAAGTTTTTTTAATGAAAGGATGAGAGATATTATTTTCGCCCTGGTGTTTGCAAGAAAAAAAAGGGTTTTAACATTTTTTTTTTATTTTACGTCATCTTTTTGTTTTTGCCTTGAGTATTTTTTTTATTTGCATAGGATTTGACCAGGACGAAAAAAACACTTCAAATCCAACAATATCTTTTTTTTAAATTTTGAGCAAGCCACATTATTTATTATCAAAACCAGATTGCCCTGCTCTTTATGGTTATGCAAATTGCTTAATGAGGTATTGTAAATTGTTTGCGAATTTATCAAAATGTGAGACTCATTCAAGTTAATCTTTGTATACTACAGTCGCTTCAGATTGAGCCATATCTATAGGCCAAACTTATGTTTAAGCTGCGTTAGCTTGAAATTGTTATTGATGACAACGCATTCGTAACTACTCGGGGATGTTCGGACAAATCCGGAATAATTCGTAGAAATGGTCGAGGATTTTCGAGTGTGTAAAAATGGCGTGAAAAGAAATGCGTGCTTATAATATTGTTTTAAAGATCGAAAAAAGTTAATGATTAAAGTATGACACAGTATTTCTTCATTATGGCGACTTTTTCATTATAAATATTTTAACTTATATTTTATATGGAAAAAAGATCGTTAATGTTTAAGTAGAGCGCAATGTTTCAGAGACGCAAAAACTAGGCCAAACGCAAATATTAATTAATTAGTGTTATCAACGTTGTTTAAAGCCATACTGACTTGAAACTTGAAACGAAAGAATCGATATCTTATGAAAATAACATTCCAATGCAAACAAAGTAATTTTGAGGAAACATGAAATAAAGAGAAACAATTCTAAATGCATATTTACATTGTTCACAATAAATGCGAAAGAGAATTTTAAATAAAGCAGCACATTGAATTGAGTAATACAACTTAATCATTGATTTAAAATGATAATTTTTCTGTCCCTGATATGAATATACAAGAGCATTGAAACCCTGGTTGCTTCTTAATAACATTTTATCATTTTCTTCTTTGCACTTTTGATTAAGAAATCAAACATATTATTTCAAATAATCAACTATCTATGTACTAACGCAGGTTGAAATACCTGTTGCTTCTAAATATACTTAAATCTTCTTTTAGAAGTGTATGGCCTTGTCAGCATGTTGTATGCGCACCAAAAAATTCAAGCTAGCAAGGGGCACCTCTGGCCTATCGGTTCGAGCCGCTGACTTGTCCCTCACGTTCGATTTTCCGGTCGGGAGGAGAGCTTTTATGAGGAGTTGGAGTGGGGTGGGGGTTCTGTTCAGAGCCAACCTGGAGTCTTCCTCTACCAATAATAATCCGGACGTCGCTAATATGACCATAATTGTGTCTGTGCTATGTAACAAAATAAACAAATCCTCTCTTTTCCCTTTTTACACTTGCTAGCACATTGATAACTCAAAACTTTATCGACATATTATGTTTTAGTATATGTATTATTTTTTACCCTTTTTTCGAGCGGGTCATACAGTGTGTCTGCAAGCGTTATTATAGCTTTAAGTCACTTTTTTACAAAACCATCACTCATCGCAGTTCGTGTAAATCCGATTTAATTCAACATTATGTAGATATATATTTAAGCAATCCCATGAATGTTTTATTTTCATTTTAGTTTGATACTTAATTTTAAATTGTTTGTTGTTTTGATTCATGTACATACATACACATATTCGTTGTGCTGAACATGACTTTTAATTGTTATTTTGTGTTTTGTTTTTGCATGTTCAATATTGTTGTTTTTAAAACTGATGTCAATGTTGATAGATGTTTCAAGTAATGTACGATAAAGAACCATAATTATTTTTTGTAACATAAAGTAAAAAGTTTCCTTCAATATGGACAAAAAATTTACGAAACTTCTATGACTAAATAATTTTATTAATGAAACTTAGGAAATGTACTTACATATAAGGAATTATGTTTGGATTTTATGATATTTTTAAATTTAAGTCAGAAAAAAAACACTTTTTGTAAGGAATACGACCACTGATGTGCTGTCTGTTAAGATTACATTAAAGGCGGTATCTGACAGTTTGGACTGTACAATTTCCTCAAACAACCAAACAAATTATTGTTGCCTGAACAGATACCACGAAATGCTGAACAATGCTTTACACATATGTAAAAGGTTAAATATAACACTCCGAATCGTCATTACAAACATGCATTTTCCATCTAAGCGACGCTACACAGATAGCTACCTTTCAACTTAGAAAATCACGTGACGACTTACTTGTGAGATCACGTTATATCATTATCCAGGTTGTTCGCTGTGACGTCAATATCTATTTTTTTAGCAGAAATCCCCATCGTGCTTATTAATAGATTAAAAATAACGAACATTTAGAACATATTTCATGATTTGCTCTGCCTAAAGTGTTCAAAATCTTATTTGCTAAGTCTATATATGAGTTTATGAATATATAAAAAATTATGCCCAAATTTCTCCACACAGATATAACATATTGTTACATGCTTGTGATATAGGTAAACTGTCAGGTACCACCTTAATAGGGCATATGATAATTTTTTGTTAAGTTTGTTATTATTTCTTTTGTTTGTATTTTCATTCGTATTTTTGAACGACGGTACTTTTTGTTTTATGGATTTTGGACATTTCTTATTCAGAAATACGCTCTTTTATTAAAAAACAACAACACACAAGACAGTCATTTTTATCACCGATTTAAAGGACTTGGTCACAGTTTAGCACAAAAATCATAGACAGTTCTTGAATCATCATTTATGGAAATAATAGAGTAACTATCGTGTTAATCATTGTATTTATTCATTAGCGGCGTACACATGACGCACATGCCCGTATGTTCAAGGCTGTTGGGGGTTCAACTTCAAATGATAAACTTAGATTTGAAAACATTGTGATACTTTTGACTCTCGCAAACTAAAGACCACACGGTCCTTTGAAAGACATATACTTTAGCAATCAGAATTATTAGTTTAAATCATAATTCAATGATTTAGCAAAAAAGAGAAATGCAAAAAATAAAATGCAAACAATGACCAAATCGATTTACACAAGAAGATTATAAAGCGGAATAAGACGGGGGTGGGGCGGATTTGTATCTTTCAACCATTTAACTGGCGCACCTCTCGCCCTATTTCAAGGGACAAATTTTCAATGCAATATACTAATATAATTTCAATTTAAAAATAATAAAATATTAAAATTTAATCCATATGCACATCAAAACGCCTCCCCGGCTTTCCAAAATTTTAACGGAGGAACATGCCACCGGACTTACCTAATGGCATGTCCGTTACCATAAGTAAAATGCTTGATCTCCCCTTTCGTCAGAACGGCATATCAGTTAGCCTTCTCTTGTTTTTTTTTACATTGGAAAGAATTTCATTTTCGATTATTATATTTTTTCATACTTTATTTTATTGTTTAAAATTTTGATTTCCGATCATATTTTACTATTCAGACTTTATTTTATTGTTTGAAATTTTGATTTCCGATCATATTTTACTATTCAGACTTTATTTTATTGTTTGAAATTTTGATTTCCGATCATATTTTACTATTCAGACTTTATTTTATTGTTTGAAATTTTGATTTCCGATCATATTATATTTTATCATTATTTTATAAATATTCACAATGCATCATTTGTTGTTATATATACGTTATGAACAATATTAATAAAAAATATAAATCCACAACTATGGTGTATTTCTTGCTGTGTCACTTCATTTTTCTGACAGAATAGGTCGTCCCAAATAAAGGCGGTATCCGACAGTTTGCCTATATCTAATATATGCAACAATATCTGCCCTCTGTTTGGGGCATTTGTACATTATTTCTTCAGAAAAGAAATCATATAATAGCCTAAGCTTTAACGATTTTCAACAGTATCTCAATTTTCGGACAGTAAAACACGTTCATCTGCAGTTAAACGTTCTTTAATTTCAAATCTTTAAATAAGAACGATTGGGATTCCTGGTAAAAATAGACATCTACGTCATAGCGGATGACGTGGATGAGCTCAAACATAAGTGGCCACGTGATTTTCTTAGTTTAAAAATAGCTAACTGTGCAGCGTGGCTCAGATAGGAAATACATGTTTGTAATGATGATTGTGACGTTATGGTTCAATTTTCAGACAGGTGTTGGACATCAATAAACAGCATTTTGCGAGATCTGCTCAGGTAACAGTGTTTTTTATTGATGCTTAATAAAAAGATTTTTTGTCCAAACTGTGAGATACCACCTTTAAACCCCGTTGATTTTAATTATAAATGTAGCCGGGCGATAGAAAAAGAATGTACATTCAGTCTGCGGTTTGAACTTACTAAACGAAAAGCGACTGAGCCAGCCGGACGGCTTACATATCTCCCTATCACCGGGCTAGACACACGAGTTATTTTCTTACGTCACATATGACCTTTAAAGCAGTTTAGCTCTTTTTTAACAATTGAAACTAAAACCATAGTTACAAGTTAATCTTTCCGTTGCAAATGCCAAAAGAAAATATACGTGTTAATGAATCAGCAAATAATTTTGTGGTAACCGTTAAAATATCACACAAAAGTACCTGACCACAAAGGCCAATGCCCGTCAACGTAGGTATATACGTACATAGCTAGACTATGTTCATGTATAAGTTACGTCAAAGGAACGTTTATGTAACGTCAAACACAATATGTTATTATGCTGACGATCTAAATAAAGGACTCGGGCGAGCCTATTGACAACGGTGTATGGACGTAATTTCTTATTTATCATACACGCACGAATAACTCCTCTTTATATTTAACGCTTTGCCTGCTAAGCACAAATTGATCAGACTAATGCAAAATGGTGTAGATGCAGATACGTCATCTACCGCTGGGAGGTGTTTGATTAGAATCTGCGGTATTTGCTGCCGAATCTCTACCAATATGCCCAGGCAACTTGAAAGTAGATGTAAGACGACGACAAAAAATAAATAAAAATGATTGTGTGATATGTATACAAATAAGCAGGATGAGGGTTGAATGTTGATGTTTTGTTTTTATGCATACAGAGCATCGACACAATTATGGTCATGAGTCATGACTGCATCCAGCTTTTATTGGCGGATTTTTGTTGTTTGCGTTTAAGATACGTCGCCCCGACAAACATGAGGCCATAACAGTAACGTGTACTGGTACTATTTTTTTATTCTTCGGTTTGATTTACTTGCCTTTAGTTGCGTCACAACGGTCCGTTTACGGTCATATTGTAACGTCCAGATATTATTGGTATATTTGGTTTGTCTGACTTTAGCTGCGTCACAGCGACCCATTTACGGTCAAATTGTAACGTCCAGACATTATTGGTATATTTGGTTTGTCTGACTTTAGCAGCGTCATAGCGACCCATTTACGGTCAAATTGTAAGTTCCAGATATTATTGATATATTTGATTTGTCTCCCTTTAGCTGCGTCACAGCGACCCATTTACGGTCAAATTGTAACGTCCAGATATTATTGGTATATTTGGTTTGTCTGCCTTTAGCAGCGTCACAGCGACCCATTTACGGTCAAATTGTAACGTCCAGATATTATTGGTATATTTGGTTTGTCTGCCTTTAGCTGCGTCACAGCGACCCATTTACGGTCAAATTATAACGTCCAGATATTATTGGTATATTTGGTTTGTCTCCCTTTAGCTGCGTCACAGCGACCCATTTACGGTCAAATTGTAAAGTCCAGATATTATTGGTATATTTGGTTTGTCTGACTTTAGCTACGTCACAGCGACCCATTTACGGTCAATTTGTGACGTCCAGATATTTTTGGTAAGTTTGGTTGGATTGACTTAATTAGCTACGTCACAGCGACCCATTTACTGTCAAATTGTAACGTCTAGATATTTTTGGTAAGTTTGGTTTGATTGACTTAAGTTACGTCACAGCGACCCATTTACGATCAAATTGTAACGTCCAGCTATAGATCATTTCCACATCAGTGAAGATCTCTTATCTTGGTAGCCATCTTTGATGGCAACTTCAAAAGATTTTCAGATGAATTGTATAGAAGCGTTAATTTTATTTTCTTGTGATTTCTTCATTTGTGGTCCAAAAATTAACAGCTCTACACCATTGGAAATCTCTTGAAATTAATATTTTTAGAATGCAACATTTATAAAATTGATAAATGCACAAAGAATTAATACACAGAAATAAATACAATTATTGGCTCATCCATTTGATATATAAAATGCTTTATCAAAGCTGTTAAATTTCATATAAAATTCAGTAAAATAGACTCAAAAATAAAAACACAGTGTTGAGTTTAATACAGCACATATTTCCAGATTTCGGCCTGCATTAGCTTCTGCCTTCAAAGATGGCTGCCTTAAACTGTCTTATCAGTGTCCATGACATGACATGGAAACTTTCTACAATTGGTACATAAGGTTTCTCTGCCTTTAGCTGCGTCACAGCGACCCATTTACGGTCAAATTGTAATGTCCAGATATTATTGGTATATTTAGTTTGTCTGCCCTTAGCTACGTCACAGCGACCCATTTACGGTCAAATTGTAACGTCCAGATATTATTGGTATATTTGGTTTGTCTGACTGTAGCTGCGTCACAGCGACCCATTTACGGTCAAATTGTAATGTCCAGATATTATTGGTATATTTGGTTTGTCTGCCTTTAGCTACGTCACAGCGACCCATTTACGGTCAAATTGTAACATCCAGATATTATTGGTATATTTAGTTTGTCTGCCTTTAGCTACGTCACAGCGACCCATTTACGGTCAAATTGTAATGTCCAGATATTATTGGTATATTTAGTTTGTCTGCCCTTAGCTACGTCACAGCGACCCATTTACGGTCAAATTGTAACGTCCAGATATTATTGGTATATTTGGTTTGTCTGACTGTAGCTACGTCACAGCGACCCATTTACGGTCAAATTGTAATGTCCAGATATTATTGGTATATTTGGTTTGTCTGCCTTTAGCTGCGTCACAGCGACCCATTTACGGTCAAATTGTAATGTCCAGATATTATTGGTATATTTGGTTTGTCTGACTTTAGCTGCGTCACAGCGACCCATTTACGGTCAAATTGTAACGTCCAGATAATATTGATATATTTGGTTTGTCTGACTTTAGCTACGTCACAGCGACCCATTTACGGTCAAATTGTAACGTCCAGATAGTATTGATATATTTGGTTTGTCTGCCTTTAGCTGCGTCACAGCGACCCATTTACAGTCAAATTGTAAGTTCCAGATATTATTGGTATATTTGGTTTGTCTGCCTTTAGCTGCGTCACAGCGACCCATTTACGGTCAATTTGTAACGTCCAGATATTATTGGTATATTTGGTTTGTCTACCTTTAGCAGCGTCACAGCGACCCATTTACAGTCAAATTGTAAGTTCCAGATATTATTGGTATATTTGGTTTGTCTGCCTTTAGCTACGTCATAGCGACCCATTTACGATCAAATTGTAACGTCCAAATATTATTGGTATATTTGGTTTGTATGCCTTAAGCAGCGTCACAGCGACCCATTTACAGTTAAATTGTAATGTCCAGATATTATTGGTATATTTGGTTTGTCTGACTTTAGCTACGTCACAGCGACCCATTTACGGTTAAATTGTAATGTCCAGATATTATTGATATATTTGGTTTGTCTGACTTTAGCTGTGTCACAGCGACCCATTTACGGTCAAATTGTAATGTCCAGATATCATTGGTATATTTGGTTTGTCTGCCTTTAGCTACGTCACAGCGACCCATTTACGGTCAAATTGTAATGTCCAGATATTATTGATATATTTGGTTTGTCTGCCTTTAGCTACGTCACAGCGACCCATTTACGGTCAAATTGTAATGTCCAGATATTATTGATATATTTGGTTTGTCTGCCTTGAGCTACGTCACAGCGACCCATTTACGGTCAAATTGTAACGTCCAGATATTATTGGTATATTTGGTTTGTCTGACTTTAGTTACGCCACAGCGACCCATTTACGGTCAAATTGTAATGTCCAGATATTATTGGTATATTTGGTTTGTCTGCCTTTAGCTGCGTCACAGCGACCCATTTACGGTCAAATTGTAATGTCCAGATATTATTGGTATATTTAGTTTGTCTGCCCTTAGCTACGTCACAGCGACCCATTTACGGTCAAATTGTAATGTCCAGATATTATTGGTATATTTAGTTTGTCTGCCCTTAGCTACGTCACAGCGACCCATTTACGGTCAAATTGTAATGTCCAGATATTATTGGTATATTTAGTTTGTCTGCCCTTAGCTACGTCACAGCGACCCATTTACGGTCAAATTGTAATGTCCAGATATTATTGGTATATTTAGTTTGTCTGCCCTTAGCTGCGTCACAGCGACCCATTTACGGTCAAATTGTAATGTCCAGATATTATTGGTATATTTAGTTTGTCTGCCCTTAGCTACGTCACAGCGACCCATTTACGGTCAAATTGTAATGTCCAGATATTATTGATATATTTAGTTTGTCTGCCTTTAGCTGCGTCACAGCGACCCATTTACGGTCAAATTGTAATGTCCAGATATTATTGGTATATTTAGTTTGTCTGCCCTTAGCTACGTCACAGCGACCCATTTACGGTCAAATTGTAATGTCCAGATATTATTGATATATTTGGTTTGTCTGCCTTAAGCTACGTCACAGCGACCCATTTACGGTCAAATTGTAATGTCCAGATATTATTGATATATTTGGTTTGTCTGCCTTTAGTTGCGTCACAACGGTCCGTTTACGGTCATATTGTAACGTCCAGATATTATTGGTATATTTGGTTTGTCTGCCTTCAGCTACGTCACAGCGACCCATTTACGGTCAAATTGTAATGTCCAGATATTATTGATATATTTGGTTTGTCTGCCTTTAGTTGCGTCACAACGGTCCGTTTACGGTCATATTGTAACGTCCAGATATTATTGGTATATTTGGTTTGTCTGACTTTAGCTGTGTCACAGCGACCCATTTACGGTCAAATTGTAATGTCCAGATATTATTGGTATATTAGGCTTGTCTGCCTTTAGCTACGTCACAGCGACCCATTTACGGTCAAATTGTAATGTCCAGATATTATTGGTATATTAGGCTTGTCTGCCTTTAGCTACGTCACAGCGACCCATTTACGGTCAAATTGTAATGTCCAGATATTATTGGTATATTAGGCTTGTCTGCCTTTAGCTACGTCACAGCGACCCATTTACGGTCAAATTGTAATGTCCAGATATTATTGGTATATTAGGCTTGTCTGCCTTTAGCTACGTCACAGGGACCCATTTACGGTCAAATTGTAACGTCCAGATATTATTGGTATATTAGGCTTGTCTGCATTTAGCTACGTCACAGCGACCCATTTACGGTCAAATTGTAATGTCCAGATATTATTGGTATATTAGGTTTGTCTACCTTTAGCTACGTCACAGCGACCCATTTACGGTCAAATTGTAACGTCCAGATATTATTGGTATATTAGGCTTGTCTGCCTTTAGCTACGTCACAGCGACCCATTTACGGTCAAATTGTAACGTCCAGATATTATTGGTATATTAGGCTTGTCTGCCTTTAGCTACGTCACAGCGACCCATTTACGGTCAAATTGTAACGTCCAGATATTATTGGTATATTAGGCTTGTCTGCCTTTAGCTACGTCACAGCGACCCATTTACGGTCAAATTGTAACGTCCAGATATTATTGGTAAGTTTGGTTTGTCTGACTTAAGCTGCAATTTGGTCAAATTATGTCTGGAAATTATTGGTGGATTTGATTTATATGCCCTTAGTTGCGCTACAGCGACTCTTTAACTGTCAAACTGTTACGGCCACCTTTTATGGATACATTTGGTTTATCTACCTTAAAGGTGGTAACCGACTGTTTGGACCGAAAGGTGTTTTGTTTTGCTCAAATAACCACGTAAGTCATAGTTACCTGAAAAGGCCTGGCAAAATGTTGTTCATTGATGCGCTAGATCTGTGTGAACAATCAAGCATAAATTCCCACTAATAATTGCAAACAGGTATTTTCTATCTAAGCCACTTTTGAGATTACCTTATATGGTTATCCGCTCTGGTGTCGATATCTATTTTTACCAGAGACCACTATCTTTTTTTTTATATATAGATTTCGTAAAAATGACCATTTAGTGTGTTTCAATCGAGAGAAGTGCGGTCTAACAATATAGTTAGTGTTCAAAATTGTCTTTACTCGGTCTAAAGTATGAGTTGAAATTATGCACAATTCCCCCAAAGCAGTGGCAATATATTGTTACATGTGTTTTATATAGGTAAACTGATAATAGAACTATGATCCTTATGCAAATCTTCATAATTGCCTTTTGAGAGAGAAGAAACATAAAAATACACGGATCCTTATTATACCATGACATAACACAATATCGCTATATATTAAAGTTCTTAAGAAATTATATATCTTTGGTTTCAGTTACAAGATCTGTGGTAATGCAAAGGCATTGTTTTCGATAACTATCCTATACATTAGTCATATTTGTGATACATAACTGTGATACTATAATCTTCATACATTTTATTAAGTAGCAATATTTACATATCTGTGATAAATCAAATAGTTTTCTTAGTATGTGCTTTATACAACAGACTATTTTTAATTTCCTGGAATTTTATTATGAAAAGAAATAATGTGTAAATTCGCTTTTAATGATGATATTCTCAGAAAACAATAGCGAAGTAAAAGATTACAATGACCAACTCCCCATGACCCCAGCAAAAGTCATTTTATAATCTTCATGATATGCCTCAGGGTAAAAGTCGAAGGTAAACAAAACCATTCAACGATATAGGTAAGCTGTTGGATAGTACCTTAAAAGTCACATCCTTACGCTCATATTGGCAGCGTCCAGCTAGAAGAAAAGGTGGAAGGACTAGGGCAGTGCAGCTGGAAGAAATCTTTGATTGGGACCTCGCGCCCATGAGGTAAGAGCTGAGGATTATTATAGATTCTAACCCTAGCCTACATTATCCCCCATATTATTAGTTTGCTTATAAAAAGACGTTAATCTATTTTAATACTTCTTTCTAACCTCCCGTTCTGGTAGGTTTGTTATTTGGCTTTATCCTCCCACTAACAGTATTTTAGTTACCTAGGGACGGTGTCCACTTGAAGCACGCCGTGAAAAGGATTCTTCAATCAGTAACATTATCCTGACACTGGGCCAACCAGTCATAGAACTACCCTTATATTTGCTTGAGCATTATCAAGGGAGCTATACCACTACCATTATTTATGACTGGCATGTCGCAGTCCAGTTTCGAACCCGGGGCCTCCCGTACCTGGAGCCTACCGATTTCACTACCAGGTCCGGTCTTTTTGGTAGGTATATGGTATTTTTTATTTTACTTTTTAAGCTTTTAACTATACTTGCTACTGTAACCTGCACATTAATTGTATCTTATGACATAAGAATGAGTTAATACAAGTTCCCGAGCACTATTATAGAAATAAGCATATTAAAGTTAAAATTAGGAATATTTCTTACATAAAATTTGTTTTGTGTTACATCGCGCCGACACAATTAGGGTCATATTGGTGACATCCAGCTAATTATTGGTCTGGGTAGAACCACCGGCGCACCGCAGGTTAGCCGGAAAACCTCCCCACACGAAAGTTCTCACCCAACTGGGACTCGAACCCATTCTGTGAGGGGCTGAGAAGTTTCAAGTCAGCGACTCTTACGGCTTGGCTATGGGCGCCCCCTAAAATATATGAAAATACCTACCCTCAAATGAGATAAACATTTCTTTCATTTTTAAAATGGGGACGTAAGTAAAATCCGACAAGCTGACAACTGAGTCAAGCCATTACTGTATCAGATAGAGAATATCAACCTCCTAGACATTTGCACTTTATATTATGAAATACTAAAAGGATTTTTTTTCATTCAACTAAGATAAGGTTTAACCCAATAAGCACACAAAATGACAAATAAATGTAAAGAACTAAACCTAAACATGAACTGTAATGAGAGACATTAATATATAGTCTCCCCTGAATAATCACTAAATGCAAGTAGGTCCTTTCATTTGTTTTACTTAATTTTTATGCTTGTGGTCTGTATTTTGACTTTTTGTGTGATACACAGATTAATCATTAAAAATCTTTTCATTTTCTACAAGTATTTAAATGGAGTTTTCAGCTTATATTTATGTTAGAGTAAGAAATTTTGCTGTTAGTAATTGCAATACCTACAAAAGAACAGGCAATAAAGTCCAAGAATTCCATCTGAAAGGACCTACCTACTTTTTGGAATACCTTGAAAATTACCTAACATGGGAGACAATTTCCATTTCACCAATGTAACCCATTTTCACTTCATATAAAAGTTTGCTTAATGTATAAAGAAATTAAAGACAACAGACAGATAGACAGAGGTGTCCCACATAGAAATAGAGGCAAATACAGACTAAGTAACAATGAGTCTGATGAGAGTCAATATCTGTAAAGTACAAATACATGCACCTAAGCAATGAGAGAGGCAGACAGAGAGAAAAACAAATCACATCTGATTTTATTCTTTATTAAAATGCAAATGTTCTGATGTTGTATTGTACAATAAATAATTTTTAACAGAGAAACACTTTTATTATCATCTGTTACCCAACATCATAGTACTTAGTTGATGTATAACATCAAAAGTCAATACAAAATATATCAACTAATACCTTAATGTCTCCTAGTTGTAGATACAAACACTACCAGTAAGTGGATCAACCCATCAAAGATTACCATTAGTCATTATCTCCCTTGGAGTGACATAAAAATGCATTTTACCTTTTAGCTAAAAGCAAGTCAATTTCTATACCGCTCATTTTTTAAGTAAAAGTTCTCAAGCATTCTATGCAGAAAAAAAAGGAAAAATACTACACAAAAAACACATTTTATAGCACATCATTATAGCATGTTGTAGTCAAGAAACCACCAATTGAAACAATTATTCCAAGTGGAATTTCATTGCTATCTAAATATATGCAAGATTACCTACAGCACTTTTTCAAAGATTTGCTACAGTTATTATTGTCTCAGTCTGGTAATAAGACAAAATACTAACAAGGGAGGGTGAAGATTCCAACGAATTTGAAAAAAACTAAACAGTTTACAAGTCCTCGGCTCAAGATCTGGCCTTGACGATTTGTACAAATTCAGGTTTCAGGGATGCTCCGCCTACCAAGAATCCGTCGATGTCTGGACACTGGGCCAACTCCTTGCAGTTACCTGCTGTCACTGAGCCTGGAATGTAGAAATATACAGGGAAAATTGTAAACACATTATTAAGCATATGCTAAGTTAATTGCTTTCTAAATGCACTGAAAATTGGAATGTGGCCTTATGTGGCTTCAGAGTGGGAGGTTATTGGGTTGGGCAGGTAGGTAGGGTGGGTCTACCAGGTTGGACACAGCCTCAGGATGCAGTGATCTCAGGGAAGGGGTGTGGGGGATTGGTGTTTTTCTGACTTAAGACAATGCAGTAAGTCCATGTGCATCAAGTGTAACTAAGTGATTTATGACCTCTCCGCCGTTGATATCACTTTGTATAGCAAACAAATTGATTTATGACCCGTCCCGCTGTGATCTCACTGCATGGTGTTACACTATCTTGGGTGAAGTCTCTAAAGACAGAAATTTTCAATGGTCTTAAGTGCTTTACAGCAACACAATTATGGTCATTATAGTGTAGTCCAGCCCAGATAAATGTCTGAGTAGAACCACTGGTACACCACAGCTGAAAGAACTTGCGCCATGAAAGTTTTCATCCTGACTTACACTCGGCACTATGCTGCCAGTGGTCGAAAATCAAAACTAACAAGTTGTGCCTCACCTTATCCATCTCAATTAGTTTTGCATTAATATAAATATATATCCATACTATGAATTGGATGAGTGGAATAGACACAACAGACAGAGCATCAGCTCCAGGCACAGGAGGCCCCAGGTTCGATCCCGGGCTGCTATACAAGTTGTTAAAAATGGTAGTGGTCTAGCTCCCTGGCTAATGCTCAAGCAAATATGAGGGTAGTTCAACAACTGGTTGGCCTGGTGTCAGGATGTGACTGGGTGTGGTATCATGCCAGGTGTCAACAGCATGCTATACACAGTGAAGGCAGCACTATTTCTGTTTAACTTAAATACTGTTGGTGGGATGATAAATACCAATAAACGAACAAGAAATGAGTTTACTTTTTCATACAATGTTTTGTATTTGTTGTTTGTGGGAAAAAATATGCATCAAAAGGCAATGTCATTGTGTGACATATCTATTATAAGAAAATGCAAAAACACTTGCCTGGTTAATGATGATAACATTTGATATTCAATTAATTAACAGTCACGGACACAACATGATACCACCCCAAGTAAATTATTCTTATCTTGGGTCAACTACAACTATTCTGCCACAAAATCAACTTGTTCGTGGCCTGTCATGAAAATAACTTGCCAACGATGTACAGTGTACTTTAATTTATGACCTTATTTTCAATAAGTGTCTAATAAGTAATAAGCGCAGGAAGGAAGCATGTGATTTTAATTGACTCTTATACACTTTGCATAGCATAATTCCGGGCTCCAGATAACTTTTTTACCTGAGGGGTATATACCACTCAGAACAGGGATGTGAGGGAAGAAAAAGGAAAAAAATGGTTAATTTTGATTATGACATGAAGAAGAATGTGTTTCCAAACTGACCAAGTATCAATGGGGGTTTTACCGAGCTTTAGAGATTAAAAAACAAACAAAAGCTCCCAGTACAATCTGCCTGTTTGTCAAATCCTTTGATGGATATACAATATTCACTCATTTCAAATGAAAAGGGACTTTACTATATTAAAAAACTACATTCTTACCTCCTTTACTCTATTAAAAAAACTACATTCTTACCTCCCTTGCAGGTAGGTATTTGGTATATAGTTACTGCAGGAATCTTACAAGATTTTTCCACTTTTTAAACTTTTGAAAAACAGTGAAGACAGAAGCATGAGCATAAAATGGAATTTCAGTGGTTGAGATAAGAATTTATTAAAAAGGTTGAGCTCCTTTTAAATATAAGCAAATTAAAAAAAACTTAGTATGTATCTTATTTAAAGTATATAAAAATAATTATCTTCCCCCACAAGGGAGATAACTAAAACATTTCTTTCATTTTGAAAAGAGGGAATACATTTCATTGAAAAATATACATATACATGTAAATACTACAGTTATTTTACTGATTTGGTTGTTTCTAAGTAAGCTTATCATTATGACATTGAGATTACTTAATGTTATTAATGTCTGACCCTATTTTTACTGACTATTGATATTTCAGGACATAATATACATACAATTTCAATAAGCTAATATCACTTTCTTTCTACTTGCATGAATATCCTTTATAAATGAAAGAACAACAGTACAAATATTTTATACCTGTGCTTGTCCCAGAAAACACTTCTGACCTAAATACTCTGCACAATTAATTAGTGCTAATTTGTTTTTAAAATACATCGCAGTGACCAATAATGACCAGTATAGCGACATTTACATCCAAGACTAATGTCCGGGTAGAACCACCCAAATCAAGCAGATCAGCTGGAAGACCTTCCCACATTAAATCCTTGGTCCCGAACGCAGACTCAGATCACTATGGTGAGAGGATAAGCTGTCAGAGGAAATACAAAGTGATGGCAACCACTACAAGACTGGCGCCCCTAAGCGCTTGCCAAGCGGTAGTTATCTCGGAGGAGAATTCTATAACTGCAAGCTCACCTCCATAAATGATCCTAACGCTAGCTGCGACATCTGCGGAGACCTTGGTAGCAAGCCACGCCCTCAGTTTGTCATGGACCTCCTGGGCCTGTTCAGGGGTTGCTACCTTCCCAGTTCCAATGGCCCACACTGGCTCGTAGGCGATAACCACATCCTTCCACTCATTTGGCTTGATGTTAGCTACATTAAAAAATAATTCATGGTTACATCTAGGCGAAAACATATCATAACATAGATAATTGGACATGTTTGGTTAGATAATTAGGCTAATTGAACATAACTCTGCAGACAAGATGGGGAAAGATAGTTCCTTAACAGTCTGTCAAAAGTACAGTCCTTGTTTTTGATAATATTTGTGAGCACTGTCCCTAGGAAGGAAATGAAACTGTCAAAATAACAGCTGGGGAAGGAGTTGCATATAAATTGAAGAACTGTTCAGTCAATGCGAGACTAGCGATGAACACTGCAAACTCATTTTCATGTGGGCTAACAATAACATTTAGTTCTTTTTATGCATACCACCATGTTTGTTGGGTTTATCGTCCCACCAAAAGTATTTCCGTTATCTGGAGATGGTGTCCACTTGAAGCAGATATAGTGCTGGGGAGCTATTCCACTACCATTTTTAATAAATTTGATATGTCGCGGCCTGGAATCGAACCCCGGGCCTCCTGTATCTGGAGCCGACACTCTACCGATTGGGCTACCAGGTCCCGTGTAACAGCATGTAGATACACTGGGTGCTAGTGGCAACACTTTTCTTACATAAGACTCTCCCATTGTATAGTATTTAACCTTGCGATGGTTGCATTTTTGGACACTGCTTTCATCATGGCTACTTCACTAATTGATAGAATGCTCTATGTCGCTCTAAATTTTTATTTTTAGAAGCTGTAATAAATTCTGGAACTTCCTAGAATATTCTTAGCTTTTATGAATGGGGTTGATTTCTTAATTTATGTTGGACCTGAGTACGAGCTTCAAGACTTCAAGGCATCCTGAATACAACAAGTGTTTTAAAATAACAGCAGTGGGGGAATTTGAATTTTGGATAACAACTTGTGCAAGTCTGGATTTATAGTTACGGTAATAGATCACCATTTTTTGGACATTAACGTGGATCAATGTGGATTTTAAAAGGAATTTGGATGTTCATAAAGTTTCATTTTTTTATTTTTTATTAGAGCTTGAATCCGCTTCCACTTTATTTGCTATACATGATATCTTGTTAAATATATATATTGTAATAATTTGGATATAAAATATGATGTGTCGTGAAATGTGTTGTACTTTCTGTCATGTCAGTGATCGTACCACGATTGACATCTAGTTGCAAACTGCTGACATGCAACTAAAGACAAATTCAGGAGGAGTGGATAAACCAGAGCAATGCAACTATTTGAAAAATTCAAAGTAGATTCTAAACTGCCATACCTATGATGCTCTCCATCTGTCTGAATACAACCGCCTCTGTCTGTCCGGCCTCCCTTTCGTCCAGCTTCTCTCCAACACATGGGATTACCTTCAATCCCTTGCTGAGGGCGTAACCCACCTTCTCTCCAACTAACTTAAACACAAAAACAGGGCTTTAGCGATGAAACTTACAGCAGGTCCTGGATATACCAGACTGGTGGGCTTTGTAGAATTTCTGATGCGAGTGAAATTTATAATTTAATTCGAGTTGTTTTTAATATATCACATCATCAATAAAAAGGTCACATTGGTGTCAGCACATTGCTGTTGGTGGTCAAAAACCTAGTTTCCACAAATGAAATTTAAAAAAAAAGTTTATTGTTTTAAAAAAAAAGGATAGAGTGTTTATATTGGACTTAGACCATGGTTTACTGCCTTTGTCGAAGACAAATGTCTCGGTAGTTGCATCGCAAGTCAGCGGTAAGTCCTCCATATGTGAACGTTCTCACCTAGAAAGGGATTCATACCAAGATGGGTAAAGAAGTTACAAGTAAGCAACTGGCTCTGACCCCTAAGACAGAGGTCATTGTCTGTATGTTTTGTTTTTGTTTTTGAAATACACTGAAGCGACCAATTATGATCTTTATAGCAACGTCCAGCTTTTTGGTAGAGGAAAACACATGTCTTGGTAGAACCTTCAGCGCACCGCATGTCAGCTGGAAGACGTTCCTACATTAAGTCCTTCCCGAATGGGACTCGAACCCACGTGGCGGAAGGCTAAGCAGTCAGAGGAGCTTCAAATCAGCGACTCAACCACTATGCCACAGGCCCCCCCCCACACCCACCTGCAATTGTTGGATGTACTTATGCTCATTTGATACCTTAATAGTATTTTAAACATATGTTAATTCAAACCAAAGGGCACTTGTCGCTGAGGTATGTTGCCAACCTGCAGTGGGTCAGTGGTTCTACTTAGACATATGTCTGGATTCTTACTCGACAAATACTCAGCTGGCCATTGCCAATATGATAATTAAGGTGTCAGTGCAATGCAAGAAAATAACAAATAGATCAAACTGCCAAATGTAAATTGTTCTATGAGATGTTCTAAAGATACTCTTCAATGAAACCTTGCAAAGTGTTGTATAAAGAAGAATTTTAAAAAATTCATATAAGAAGAATTGAAAAAAAATCAATGAAGCCCAGCACAATGTTGTTAGGATAAGAATTAAAACAAAACTTTTATATTCATTCCTAAAAAAAAAAAAAAGTATTAAAAAGTTAGAGAACATAGCTACCTGATCACTTTCCCCAAAGACATTTCTTCTCTCAGAATGACCCAGGATAACCCACTCACAGCCTACATCTTTGATCATGTCTGCACTGAAATGTAATAAAACTTACTATTATTTACTAGAGACTTAGTCACGCTACATTCACAAGAAAATTCTATCCAAAATTTCAACATTCAATGTTAGTACTCACTTGCACCTGTATTTTAAGCAGTTTGATTAAAGAAAATCGAAAATTTTGCTTTTCCTTATAATATGCATTATCATTTGGACACAAGTTTCAGTAATGTTGTTTTTCAGTTTATTTCTAAATTTCAAAGAGGTAACATATTGTTGAGAAAGAAGGGTATAAAGTAGACAAATAAAGTTGCCTTTTTCTTGTATATCTATTTGCATATTTGGGTTTTACCCGAAACCGACACTTGATAGGTCATATGGCACCGAATAAAATGAAGTTTAATGCAAACTGAGTAAAATCAGGTTAAAATTAAAATACAAGAGTAGAAATATAAAGATCTATCAGGTTAAAATAATGCGAATTATGATTGAAAACAGGTTAACATATAAAACAGTTAAAAAATGTATAATGTTAGCATAATTCCCAATCTCATTAAAATCACATCCTAACTTTCGCTTCATTACTTTCCGCTGGTTAGGATCTGATGACATCGCATTAGGTGTCACCTCAATTTGACCTTTAATTAGCCAATGAAATTGTCGGCTGCAAAATGTTGGGGTATAACTTCATGAATATTCGCCAGATTACAGCTATTTACGGAAATTCATATTAAGCGGTAATGTCCAAGGTATTCCGATTAAAGGTGTATCACATTTTCAAGACGGCAGCCCCCATTGACATTTGCGATCCAGTAAAACAAACGCCAAAGAAATTACATTCGTTAGTTGATCAGTGCTGTTTTTGCGGAATGTCATATCTCCAGGTTCTGATAATGGATAGTGGGAGCAAACACACTCAAAAACAGTTCAAACAAAAACTTAGAATCAATGAAGAACGCCTTCAGAATATGAAAAAGGTAGTGAAGTGTTTGTCGCTGTCTGACAACGATACCGCGGTGTAACGAGGTTTCTGATTGGTCAAAATTGACGTCATCTGCTCATTAATATTTATAACTTAAAGGTCACTTCGAGGTGACCTTTATCGGGATATTATCAGATCCTAACCAGCAGAAAGTAATGAAGCGAAAGTTAGGATGTGATTTTAATGAGATTGCATAATTCCTTGGATATGTGTTTTCACCATCTAAAAGAGCCCATCATACCAAGCAAGAAATAATTCCCAGCTTTCAATATCATTTCAAACATTTATTTTTAACCTTTTCACTACCAAGCTCTATACCGGTCGCAATAGCTCAATTGGTAGAGCGTCCGCTTGTGGATCAGGATATCGCGGGTTCAAACCCCGGCCGGGACAAACCAAAGACTTTAAAAGTGGTAGTAGTGGCTTCCCTCCTAACGCTCGAGGCTAAGGGGACAGCATTACGCCTGACTCGTCGGTGTCGGTATAATGGACCGGCCGGGTTCAGTCCCTGGGTACCTCATAAGTGCCCCTGTGTTATAATGGTAGAAATGTTGCTGCATCCTATCCCATCCCCAGCTCTATATGCAGCTATATACCGATGGTAAATAAGGGAAAAAAGGGATATGGCATTGCTTGTATGTAACTCATCAAAACCTTTATCGGTCTATACTACATATACAACTTAGATAGCATGGCTTGCTGTGCTCCATATATGTTCTGTACTGCCATTGGGGTTCGTACCCTCACCCTCTCGGACTACTCACAGCCACTAATAGCTCAACACAGTGTGGTATCATTCAAAGCAGCCAATGCAAAGTCCAGGTTTATCATCACACGTAAGGCAGATTGTCTTGATGGACAACGCCTATAACACACCCTGAACTGGGCCTGGGGCTTATATTGCATGCAAAACATCTTGTTGCGTCAAACCTGCAGCACGCCTTGGACGTGATGATGCCAATTTGTTACAAATTTCAAGGGCAATAATTTAACCCGACATCATTTGAATGATGTAAATATGACATCATATGCTCTTCATTGTTGGTAGGCAATGAAAAAACATATCATTTACTGATCAAATAGCCTTGCAGTATGCCAGCAAAGTGAATCTCAAAGTGACTAACCAGGTGTTTTGGGGCCAGTTTTGAAGATCAATATTGGATTGTGTTTCTAAGCACAAAAAGCATGTTTTTTTCCCAACTTTAAGGAGAAAATTCCCAAATCAGAGAAGGAAATAAAGAAGGTAATTCTCTTCCCTGGTCAAATAAATGTCTTAAGTGAATATTTCACTATCACAGAAAATGACATTGTTTTGTAAATGAGTGAAATATAAAAGGAGTTGAGCCAAATATTTGATTTTTTAAATTTTTTATTTGATATGTATATAATACAGTTTGAGTATTTTTTAATTTTGTCTCAAAAGAAATAAAAATTTCCAATTCTGGGGGTCGGACCATGTTCCCAAAGTGATGAAAAAAAAAATACCCTGCTAACATACATTAATTCCAAGGATCTGTATTTTTATTTCTGAAAATACTTTTTTTTAAGTAATACTGAGTGGGATGGGATTGAATTGGATTTGCCGGTATTTTTGCCGATACTGTGCAGCGACATTTCTATCCATTATTCTCACACCGACAAGTCAGGTGTAATGCTGTCCCTTAGCCCTAAACGTTAGGAGGGAAGCCACTACTTCCAACTTTAAAGTCTTTGGTTTGACCCGGGCTGGGACTGAAACCCGACCTCCTGATCCGCAAGTTGGCACCCTACCACTTCAGCTATTGCGGCTGGTGTACTATTGAGTTGTTCTGTGTATATGTTATGGTTTTGTCTGTAGAAGGTGGTATCCAACATTTTGGATCAGATTTTTTTCTCTAAAAAAAAATCATATGAATTACTGTTACCTGAAATTGCTGTTTATTGATGTCATACATCTCTGTGAAAAATGAAGCCTGACACTATACCCATCATAACAATTATGTAATTCTTATCTGAGCTACACTGCAATTAGCTTTTTTTTTAATTCAGAAAACTAGGTGACCACAATCCGTGAATTCACTCTGATATCAGTTTCAAATTGTAGTAGAAATCTCTATCAAGCTCATTTATAGATTTAGCAAGAATGAACATTTAGACAGTTTTTTTGTGTGTGATTTGTATTGTCTAACAATTTAAGAAGTATTCCATGTTCTCCTTGTTTAGACTCATGAGATTATATACAGAAATTGTGCCTAAATTCACCACAACCAGGGTAATGTTTTGTTAATTGTATTGATAAAGGCAAATTGTAAGACACCACCTTTAACTAGTATATTATCTATCCATACAAAGTAAAATTAAGATCATAAATTTGATTCTGAGTTTTAAGAACCATTTAAATACCAAAAGTTAACTTGGAAACAATGATTGATACATTTTTTGCGCAATTCTTATCTTAATCCAAGTGCCTTGTGAAATGCGATCCATTGCGCGACATAGAATCTTGAAAGCTGGCATGACGACCTTGAGTGAAAAAAAAAGCTGTTGCCTAGTTCATTAGGTCAATTTGATCTTTTCAAGATGTCAATCTTGTGATGCATGTTTCCCAAATTATTTGATAAATCTTGTGGGATTTTATCCAAAAATGAGATAAAAATCCTGCTTATGATTTATTTATTCCCTTCAACAATTTTTTTTACGGTCATAAATTTACAAATTATAGTAATGGTCATACTGGGAAAATAGTCGCATACCTGTTGTCTCCAGTAAATGCTCCTGAGCCGGTCTTGTAACAATTCTGTCCAGCGACACCGATGGCTTTGTCCACCTTGGAGCGGGTGTATTCAAGGTAGATGGCCGAGGGTGCAACCACAACATCTGGAAACAGACACATCAAAGGATGAGTGAATATAAGGTCACAGTTTGGCAAATTAAATTTAATTTTATTGTTTATTGGGTTAATCGTCCCACCAGCAGTATTTCAGTTATCTGGAGACAGTGTCCACTTGAAGCAGATATAGTGCTGCCTTCACTGTGTATAGCATGCCTTGAACACCTGGCATGATACCACACCCAGTAACATTATCCTGACACCGAGCCAACCAGTCGTGGAACTACCCTTATATTTGCTTGAGCATTAGCAAGGGAGCTATACCACAACCATTTTTAACAACTTTGGTATGTTGCGGTCCGGGATCGAACCTGGGGCCTCCGTTCCTGGAGCCGACGCTCTACCAATTGCGCTACCAGGTCTGGTCTTACCTTTTTTTTTTTAAACAAACAAGAAACTTTTGTTGAACCACAATGAAAATTGAATTCATATATTACCTCTAATCTTTTGATTACATGAAAACATTCTGTTCACAAAGACAGGAATCTACATAAATGTTGCCAACACATCATTGTATAAATGTGAATTGCTTGTACAACTCCCCCCAGACAAAACTAAACAACAGACCAAGCCGACACATGCACCCATTTCCCTTTTAAAAATGCTTCAGAATCCGAGATTACTACAAATACTATTTTTTTTCCTCATAGCGATCAGCGTCTGGACCGATCTGCCATACCAACTGCCACACAGCTTGATCCTGACCTCTTTAGAGCAGCAGTTGTAGCACAAAATTTCTTCAAATAATGTTTTTAATCAGATTTTGAAGGATAATTACACATACTAATATTTTAACTCTCACAAATCATATATCTGTTAAAATTTTGATGATTTCTTGTACACATTTACTAACTCTGATGCCCCTACTGCGAGTAAAACACAATAAAGTGTGTAGGCAGAATAGATAGCTTCTGAGAGTACTGGCAGTAAAACAATTAGGATACCTTGCATATACCCATTGCTCTAAAGAAATTCTAGATCAATATCCACACATGGACCTCAGATCCAGCCAGGGTCTTTTCTCACCATATTAACAACATGGCCCAACCCTAGAATTGTGAAGTTTTTGCTTCATTATGGACAAGATTTGGAAAAACTTAAACCATATTTTATATATATACCTAATAAAAAAAAAGTTTTGGTTCATTCCACCCCTTTATACTTCACTTATTAACAATTTTTCGATTTTGTAATTGGGTATTTTGTCATTGAAATTCGGAAAACCCCTATACATTTTGCAATTAAGAACACAACAAAAAAATCTGTCAAATGGGCAATCACCTCCCCTGGCCCAGCCTCACATGTCTGTTGTAATAACTTAAGTTCTGATTTTGTCTGCATTTTTTTCCTTTTGTATCATGGCTGATATGTGACACTGTTATTTAAACTTTAAATCAAACAGAAATATTATAGAGTTAAGTAGTAATGTAGGGAATATGCTCTTCCCTAAGCTGTCTGCCCTGGCTCAGATGGTAGCACAACAGATTCTGGAGCAAAAGGTTTTGGGTTCAATGTCGGCTGTTGTTAATGGGATTTTTCCAACTGTAGGATCCCTTAAATTTTATAACAAATTACGTAAAGATCAATACTTGGCAAATGCAAAATTAGATTACGTAAACATTAGTTTTGTCTGCAGATATAATGGTAAATGAATACCGTACATAAAAATTGATAAAATTGGTAACTTCAAGATTCAGCTCTAAAAGATGCTGACGCATAGAGTCTAGAGATAGTGCGGCTTTGCACGTTGTGCCGGTAGTAAGTTACACTTACAGTAACCTGTATGTACGTTTTTACCAGTGATCGAAATTTTACTCACCAACAGACGCATCGACGCAGCCACTGTTTAAAAAGCCCACGATTCCATTAATACTCTCCTTGTTCCCATTCATCTTCCAGTTGCCACCAACGAAGAATTTGCGGTTTGCCATTTTGATTCTGTGTAATTTGTTCGACTTACGAGGTTTCCTTTCTGTTTAGCCGCGACCTACACTAACACTGACAGGTCAAGGTCACTTGGAAATTTGATGTAAGGTAAACATTCATAACGTTAGTTTCGAATGAAAATTTTGCCCGAATATTAACAAATTATCACCCGAAAGAGATACCTTTTTGCTCAAAGAGGTCGTATAACATCGGTATAGTAATGCAACTCAATGGTAATTGGAAAGGATGGAAAAGAAATATTTATTAATATTGCATATGTCAAGGTCGCGTCCTTTGATGAAAATGTGTATTTTTTTTTACATTCTAAGGGAGAGAAAAGCGAACGAAATACTTCATTATATTAGCCTCCCTTGAATGAGAATAAATAAATAAATAAATAAACAAATAAATAAATAAATAAAAATAAATAAATAAATATTTAGACTCACTTGTCATTTTCGTGAATTATCATGATTCACTTTTTGTGTTCGATTTTTTGTGTGGGCCAAATCTGCTTTTGGAATAGATTTTATCTTGAGGTAAGTTTCAATGGGCAGCCAAAAAAAAAAAAAAAAAAATGATAATCAATTAAATTGAAAATATGCCACTTTAGACAAAACAATCAGTTTAGAATTGTTACATTACTGATAAGAGAAATAGTTTGTTTGATTTTTTTTTCTGTAGTCTCTCCCATAAGTTTTATAACATTTATTTCAAAGCACAAAGCTGAGTGACTAAAATGGTATGTACATATTTAGATACAGGGTTTATTGTAAATATGAAAACAAAGAAATTAAACAAAATAAATTAAGAGAATTTTTTTTTCTCTCGACATTTTACTTGATGCCGACAACAAAGCCAAAGTGTTATAAATTGCTTCAGTGTTTGAGCTGTGTGATTGCTTTTCGGTTACAGAGTTGTTTAGTAGCAAGACACATAATCCACAGTTCAAGTGTAGCATGGATATATGCGGGCTGGGGTAGGGGTTGGGGGAAGCACCCACGTCTGAATTCTAAGGCGTCTGATAAAAGAAACCGACAGCTTTCCAGTTTGTCCGTAATGATTTGGTAATATCTAGTGAAAATGTAACCAAGAAAACAACGAAAACTGTAACCTCGGTAGCAGTAAATGTTTTGCGTGATTATCTGTCGAGGAAATGAACGCTGGCGAATTGGATCGACATTTTTTTAAATGCTTTATATTAAATGTGAAACAGGTGTGGCTCCTTGTACAAAAACGTAATGGCGATTTTGCATTGTATTGTAGAGAACAAGCTTGCTTTTCCGTGATAGCAAACTTTTTGGTTCTCCTCAAAAGAATTCCTCAGATGTCTAGGAAAAATTCAAGAAACTGAATACATAAACATCTTAAACAAATAATAATAAAACACATTTCTGTGTTTTAACATCAGCGAAATGAATATTTGTGTAATAATAAAGTTTGAGCCAAACGTCACAGATTTATGTATGTAAGAGATTATATTGCACTGTTATGAAAGTATGTTTATATTATTTTACGAAGTTCGAGTTAAGTTTTAAAAGGAATTCCTACACAAAATGTGACAATTCCTTTAAAGTTTGATATGTTTGTTTTGATAGATCTATTCAAATAATCCAATAAGCAAGGCATATCATTGAAAAGTGAATTGACCTGCGACTGGGTCATAAAACTGTTAATACATGCTGTTCACTGGTATGCCAGGATGTCCTTCTGTAAGATATTATCACGTGTCAGACAACTGTTATTACGCGTATATGGACAGAAGATACTAGAACTATAATCACTAAAGTGATATTGTAAAAGACGTCTAATATGTTAAGAACAAAAACGCATTTGTAATTCATGACACTGTTCAGAAATACGCTATAAGTTGTTTTTATTTTTTAGATACATCACAGCGACCAATTATGATCATTATAGTGATGTACAGCCGTTTTGGTAGAGGAAGACCTCTGACAAACGTCTGGGTAAAACCACCGGTGCACCGCAGGTCAGCTGGAAGACCTCCCCAAATTAAGTCCTGAACGGGACTCGAACCCACGAGGGGAGAGGCTAAGTAGTCAGTTGAATTACAAATCACATTATAAAGCTCTTTCACTCGATAGCTCAGTATTGTAAAATGTACACATTGTCAGAAAAAAATGACAGCTTGACCCACGTTTTACGGATACAATATTTATGATGAGAAAACAACATTCTTAAAAAAATGTCGACTTTGTCATTGTCTTAGCGTGAAAAGCATCTCTTCAGTGCATTTAATGACCATCAACTGCACAAATCTTCTTAAGCTATAGATACTATTTAAAAATTAGTTTACTTGCATTTAATTATCGGTGATTTATTCGTACATTTGTTTTGCAACATTAATTATATGTAACTAAATATCCACCACGTCCCTTACAACTGCCAAACTGGTCTAACCTTGGACAGTCCGTCGCAAACACGCGGAGAAACGCCGTAACCTGATTGGCTAAAAGTCCTGTCAGCCATTACACGAGGAAAGTTCAATTGTACTAGTAGTTTGACTACTTTAATGACAAGAAAAAGCACACCTTTTAATAAAAACGAAAACTTATTCCAATATAATCTAATTATGAGTAAAAAGCAAAGAGCTGTAATGTATGTTTAAAAACTGCCAGAATGATGTAGAGCATGCACAAACACCTGTTGTTAAAGACAAGATTTTACGTAATGCTCGCGTTTCATTCAAAATACATTTGTAGATATCCAGATTTACTGTTTTCACGTTGCTAGTGTTACACAGGTTAAACGCGTGTAGGCATTTTTTTTTCTGATCTATATTGTTCCAGATAAGCTTAATCTCGTTTTCTGGCAAAAATATTGACAATGATTTTCAGATATGCTTACCTATATTGGTCTAGATATACCTCAACGTGTGGGCAATTTTCTGTCCCAGAAGGTACCAACGTACCTGCCGAAAGAGGTTTAGTAAGTTCGGGTTCAAAGCGGAAGACAAATACGCCAGCATAGCTTCCGGAAAAGAAGCCAGTCAAAATTATCAGGAATGGTTCTTCTTTCGACGATTCAAACTGACGCTTTTTGACAAAATGGTAATGATCTCTTCTTGTTGTATTCTGTAAACAAGATTAAGCTTTTAGTTAGGTGTCATGAGGTCTGTAATAATGAATGGTAGATAGAAGGCAACATTCGCAGCTGCTTGGAAATGTCTTGATTGGTGTTGCCTATGAAAAGGACCGTGTATTTCGAGAGTTTCCATGCAGCTTGCAACAAAAATATAGCAGACAATATTATCAAATTTCACAGTAAAAATTTGAGTAGGTTTGGTGAGTGATTCGTCTTAGAATAGAACAGTGAAAGCCGAGGACAACAGTGAAGATTTTATCTCATGTACAAATTTAACTGCCAACAACGAAGACAGCACGAAAGAAGACTAAACAATTATTAAATAATAATAGAACTCGAAATACCCATCGTCATTTATCGTTAAGTATATATGCGTCCTTAAATTAGTAAATGTCAATGGTTGCACCCTACAAATCTTGAAATTTATTTTCTTGCTTTAAGAGAATGCTATCGTAATCACCTGGGGTGTAGGACATCCGTATAGTATTAAACCACTCTAATAAAATGATTATTCTGTCCTACGGGGACGGTGTGCTCTTTGATAAAATCTTTATATGCTTAACATCAATTGAGAGCATGATGGGAACATCTGACATAACTTCACAAGCGGCCCCAACAAGTCATATAAATGCCTAATAAGAAGCCACACAACGACAAGTCTGAAGACCTTTCTACACTTAGCTTAATATTGGACCAATATTTGAAGCAAGATTTTCATAAAAAAGCCCAGAACAAAGAAATATAAATTTGGCTGTAAGTTATATATTAAAAATTGCACAAGGTCGTAAACAAAGACTCTGACCTATAATATTCAGCAGAATCGTCAGTGGCGATACATGCCGCAAGACAAAACTGGCAAAAAGATGCCGGCTTCGGATGTTTTCTCGGCTGCTCGGTTGTTTCATGATAGTAATTGCGTATGCTGCTAAGCCCAGGTAATTTTATTATATGTGGTTTAATTTGCAACCGACTCCAAGCTGGCAGAGAGAATACGTCTAAACTTAATCCTTTTCAATTCGGTAGTGTAAACTTGTAAGTTAAACTGTTGTTGCTGCCAAACTTTTTTTTTTCCACAAAAGTTCACAATATTCACTTTCCTCATAGGCCGGAATAACAATCTGCTGATTGCTATAGAGTCTGACGCAGCGTCTCTGTGTTGTCGTCATCTGTCGCTGCACATTATAGACAATATTGGGAAGAGGCCGATTTATGAGCCAGTCTCTAAGTACATGGTGTATGATGCTGGTGGTATGTCCATGAACACGGCAGAATATTAAGCATGAATCTGCTACATTTACGAACAAATCATACATGTTTTTAGTATTATGCCTACTGTATGTAACTGTAATTGTTGTGCTAAAATGGATTTGCAGAATATAGTATATCGCTATCTATTTAGACGATTAAGTACACACTACATCACATTATAGTTTGCCCTATTTCGTTTTACGTTAATGTTTCAACCATTTATAGTCTATAATTATAAGCATACCTCTTTATCTTACATTAGTACAAATGTCACTTTGCCATCCACGTTCTCATGTTATTTGCCATAAACAAGCTCTTTGTTGTTAAACAAAGATACAAAACTTAAAGACTATGGCTAAACAATAATATTGCATAATTGTTTATCTTACTTGAAGAAACATTTACTATCTCTAGCAATGTCACAGAAATTCAAGTTTCCTTGTTTTCCCCTGCAGGAGGGACATTGAACATAACCGTACATGAGGTAGAGGTGAGCGGCAAATTGAGGGAATTGTATGCATCCAACTGGGGAAATTGGGACCGCATGTATGTGGATGAAGCATTCAGAAAATTTCTCGCCTTCATTGTGGGAAATGACATCATGGGTAATTTGAAAATCAACTTCACCGGCGACTACGACCACGACGGATTCTTCTTGCCGAGACAACCTTCGCCGAACTGCACGCACGTTTTTTTTTATTTAACATGAATTGTACACGTCCTATCAGCAGTGCTCCAAATAGAAATCAGTAACTAAGTTTCAATTTCTCCAGGACTTATATGTACCTTATAACAATAAGTGGCTGCTCCTGTGATATCCATTGCATTTGTAAATGCGATTCCTTTAGAAATGAAAACTGTTCTGACCAGCGTGCCATATCTATTTACACACAATAAATGTTTTACAAGTTAACGCTTTAATTACCGTTTTTAAATGTAAAAAGCTGATTTGGGAATAGTATATTAAGTAAGAAGATTTTGCATTTGATACACACTTAATATGAAGATATTGTTGTTTTTATGTGAAGAAAATGCACAAAGATCTCCTTTCGGTGAATGTTGTTTATTTTCTCTCTATATAAAATTGTAAATACTGTAATCGTAAGTTTTCTGTAAAATATCAACTACACGTGGAACCGTGAAAATATCATGTGTCATACTTAAATTTATTAGCTATAGAGCGCATTGGGTCATATGATAAAAATTGCATTTCTTGTATTGGCATTATTTTCTCCTTATGACTTATTGTTGAACATCGACACCAATTACACACTCGTTTTTTTTTATATTACAGAATAGCATAATTCTTATAGATGGTGTTATGTAAAAGGTCAGTTGGCCGAATCTGCAGCCACAGTTGCTTGTACCACCATGTTGTCGTTTTACACATGACTCCCTTTGCTATCAAGGCAACATGACTGGCCGCTTTTGTATCAAGGCAACCTGAGGATGATTATGTAGAAGATATTCTGCCACAGCTACTATAGTATCTGACTTGAGATCTCCGACGACAGTGGCCCTGTCCATGTCCATGGCAACAGTGTCAAAGCAGACCCTAAAGAACGATGCTGATCCGGATTTGGCTAGGTCCTTTGAACCAGATACTGAAAATTCTGACAGATAACACATAGGCAAATGCTAAAGCTGTCCGCTGCATGAAAGATATCACCCTTATGTAAAAACACCCTCAATAATACAATCGGCCTTAATACGTGTCATCGATGTGAAAATAGATCGAAATTCATGGCAGTGAATGCAGATTGTCGCTTATAATAACACGCCAGGTCTGAGAGTAACTGTGCACATTCATTGGTTTGCCTAAGTAGTCGCATATCATATTGCCACATGGAATGTTTGATGTGATTAAGTAGCTTGTCATGATGGGTATGGCAGGTCCACTGATTGCCCGTCCACATGTGGACCTTAAATGGGTACTGAGGAACGATTATCAGGACAGGAGGCTAAGAAATAGGGTTTATATTCATAGTTACAATTTTTAAAATGGACAATTTATTATCCGTTTAAAAAAAGAGACTCTTAGACTTTCCAGTGACTTTATGAAGTGTTATACAGGAGCTGTTAATGATACATAACAATAAATATAAATAAGGTTAAGTGTATGACAACAAGAACTGTACTTTCGGAAACAACATCTATACAATGGTCAATTTTATCTGGGATGACAGACAAGTCCACTGAAGGGAATATGCAGAATGTGTACTGGAACATTAGGTTTTTGCCAGAAGTGGACGTATCAGAACTATTAAGCGATGTTGGCAATTAAATGTGTACTATATTGTTATTGTTTGAAAAATGCCTGCCTACGATAGTGTGCTTTATAGGCTAAAACTGTGAACAAGTTATTACCTGAAATCTGTGGCACAATGTTGCATCATGAATGTAAATATGTTAGACATAATTTTACTGTGTGTGGGGAATAAAGTAAAAGAGCCTGCACTTGTTAAATTTCATTAATATAGACTGTTGTACGTTATCATATAGTTGACTTTCTTAGCATTCTATTCTGTTTACAAAATAAAGTTCTTTATAAAGGGGCCTTGTTTATGACATAGATGTGTTACTGGAGGGAATATGTTCATATGAAAGGTTGTTGACCTTAAAGATGTATCACCTTACCTTGTAAGACCAAGTTTCGTCGTTTTGATCTGATTTTGTTGAATGCGTGTAAGCTGAGTGATTTAGGAACATTGTTTATCTTTAAAGATGTGTTGCATAAGACTTTATTATCATTTTAGCTTTGGTTTACCGTAAATGTATGATAAAAGTGTTAGTGTTTACTGTTTAACATACCATTGTGTTGTTGATAAAGAAGATTGTTCACCTTGCAGATTAAGGATTACAATAATCTTTTTTTGGCCTTAAATGGGTGCAATCGACTTTTCATGGAAGTGCGTGTTTTGTAAAATCGTTTAACAGTGTGTTTATGAATCAAAATACTAAATTTGTGTAACGTGAATGCTGTCACGCTAACGAGGGTTAGTGTAGTGCTTCGGTGTTTGTACACGGAGCACAGAGTACGAACTTCTCCAGTGCAAATGTTTTGTCTCCATCATGGCTAATATTAACTATTGTTGTTAAATATATGACATATGTTAAGTATGTGTTAGATATGTTAATCTTGGCCTAAAATTGCATTTTGTATAAGTGTGTCAACAAAAGAATCCTACTTAACAAGATGTAATGTGGTTACTATTGGAACTAGGCCGCCATTTATACTGACAATGTAAAAGCTGTGCATTACATTATGGGATTGTTTCCCTTGGTTACTGTAGTAAACATAGTCATAAAGCTGTATATTGTACTTGATAATTATATTGCATTTCTGCTATTTTATTTTCATCTGACAGTCTTTTGCATAATGGTTACCATTAATTGTCAGTAAAATTTGTTTTGTGTTTTTCTTTATGAAGCTGTACATTTGTATGCACTTTACTATATTCAAAATACCTGCATTGGACGATATTTGGCTATCCTTCCACGACTGAGTGACTACAATTTCGAAACGAAACAAAGACGGAAAAAGAAACCTACTAAGATTAAGACACATTTCCGCATTTCTGGTATGTAAATATTGATATTTATATAAATGTTTATCGTCACTTAGTCACGGATGTTAAGTTTGCATTTGTGTTTCGATTAACAAAGTAAGACTTTGTTAAACCAATTAAATATTGAAATACAACAAGTAACTCTGATCACTCGATTAGTATGAAAACATGATGTATTTTACTCGTAAGTGCTTGTGTTGTCATTATGTTGGAAGAATCAAAGTGTTTAGTCGTATTTCAACTTCATTTTAGTCGTGTTACTGAAGGAGTCGGTCAGTTAATCAATCAGCCTGTTCCTCCGTTGTCGTCAAACAAATTCAGGACTCTTTTATTAATCTGGTAACTAGGAAGTTTAATTCCTAAAACGAAACCAAGACATTCTTAATAAGTTAAACAAGTATTATCGGGATTGACGTTAGACAAGTTTCTCGCACTTCTGGCAAGTATACATGTTGTATCTTGAATTCTTACATTCAATATATATGAAAATTTTTACTTGTTTAAAGCAACTTAGTCACAGATGTTAAGTTACATTAATTTTTCGGTTAACAACGTAAAATTTTGTTAAACCAATTAAATAATGAAATACAACAAGTAACTCTGATCACTAGATTTGTATGAAAACATAATGTATTTTATGTGCGTGTGTTGTCATTATGTTGGAAGACTCAAAAGTGTTAGGACGAATTTCAACTTCAGTTTAGTTATTTTACTGAACTAGTCGGTCAGTCAATCAATCAGTCAACACTCAGCAACAAATTCAGACATTTTCCAACTTAATCGTAACCAGGAAGATTAATTTCTCAAACAAAAGACTTTTAAGATTAACAAGTGAAACAAATATAATCAGGATTGAAACATTACTTACAATTATGAAAAGTATGCAAAAATATGTGTTTTCTGATGTGTTGATGATGTGGTTAACATAATCTTACGGTTTTTTACTGATAGACACGCCGTGTTGTTTCCTGTCCCAAGTCTTGCAATTATTTTACCAATAATTATAAAATATATACTACGAGGATACGATTAAAACTACTTAAATAGGCCAAACTATGATTTCGCTGTGCTGGTCCTAATAACTAGTTTATAACAACAACAACAAAAACGAGACTCACCAAGTTGATCAGACAGAAACTGAAATTAAATTAACATTACCTGTACATGTTATGGTGCATGAAGCTTTAAGGTTGTGTCTTTGACAAAACCCAAAATAGATTATAATAAATACAAAAAACTTTGCACAATCAGACCAGGCAGTAAAACATCTTGAGTCTTTTGTATTTTATTTAACTCAATATATTTCTGTTTTAATGTTAACTCGTTTAACTGTTTGTTAATGAATGTAATGTAATTATGTGGTTAACACGATCTTACGGGCTTCTATTTATAGACACGCTGTGTTGTTATATTTCCACAGTCAACCATTATTCTACCAATACTATACGACACTTAAGATAAACACTAAAAGCAGACGACACTCTCTTGTTACCCTACAAGACAAGCGTCCTTTATCGGTTTATCGATTATTGGTACGTTTAGGGGTGTTTGAATAGAAGCTAAACTATGCATTTGAATGGGCTTTTTAAAAAAAAGCAATTTCGGAGTAGTTATCTTTAGCTTCATTTTCTCACCACTCGGGAGAGACTGCATGCTGTCTCTACAACTGTAGACTACCCTTCTTAAGTGCAGTAGCATTCACAACTCCTGCATTACCAGTTTCTGCCATAACGGCCCTACTAAGTTTTGGTGTATACTGTATTTAATTTGACAGGAAATTAACCTCGATGGGTTATAGGTGTATTGTGTATGGCATTTTCGCATTGGTGAGTTATTCATCATATGTTTTGTTAAAAACACAAACACACAGAGTTATTGCATCTTTTAATAATTTATGACATTAATATATATATAAGTATCGTCAAAACTTTGTTTTTGTAGGTTATATAATACGCGCTTTTTTATAACTATAAAGGTAAATTTATGGAGTAAGTATGGAGTTTATAAACAATGTTAAATATTATTGGCAGAAAATTGTAATCGTTCGGAGTCTTCGTTCGTTCAAGTTTACTTTTTTGCAAGAAAACAAGGAATAGATTTAACTAACACTTAGATAAAAATTAGTCTCGGTGACAAACACATCAGTCGTTTTCAAGACTTTCTAAATTGACATATATTTTCTTCTTAAAATATATTCCTTGTTATTTTTAATGATGTTCATTTATGACGTGGTTTATCGGCCTAGCTTTCTAATGGCATTTTGAAACACTTATAAAATGCTGACGTAAAGTCAGCACGAATAAATATCAAAGCGAGTGTTATAAGTGAAATTACCAGACAACACCATTTATCGAACTATGACTATAAAATGCCCTGGGTAGCATTTTTCAATGCGGTGTGCTGGAGAATGTTAAGATTTAAAAAAAGAAAACAAATACAAAAACAGTGCAGTAATTGTCTTCGATGTTACGTTTTTATAGTCTTTACTTTCACATTTGTATGTATAATCAACTTTATTGTTTTCATCACAATGTTTTCAACAGTGGTTAAGTGAATGTCATTCGTAGTTTTGAAATTGAGGCTAATGCCTTGATATTTGCCTATGTGTTCGTATCTGCGTGTTTTTTTTTCTCGTACACTCGGAGACGTTTCCCGTAAAACCTCTCGTATAAGATAATCGTCCAGTGTTTGTTACCATTTTCCCAGTAGAGAATGATGGAAATGATAGAATCTAGGGTTGATGGACAATTTGTTATTTCCTAGTACTTTTAAATACCTATGAAAATTAAAACGGACTTGGAATGTCGTTAATGCGTTGACAAAGTTTGTTCTTGGAAACATTTTTTAAAATATTCGCTTTTAACTATTTGCATGTCACTTGACATCACACTGCAAATAAATTTGCAGGATCGGTAAAATAGGAAATAAAAATGTCATGAAAAAAAACTCGTGACCAAATTGGTAATTATGCTTGTGTATATCGATATTAATGTCAATGTTAAAGCGCGATAAATCAATAAAATCAGTTTTGCCGCAAGGGGCCGCAATCCGATATTTTGTGCAATAGTTTTGCAGTCTAGCATAATATCCCCCTTCTGATGATATTGTGTATATAGACATGTTTGTCAGGTTTCCATTTACTCAAATCAGGCAAAACATTTATCTCATAGTTTACTTTCGAAAACGATATTTACGTATTCTGTAAACAGTCAACAATTAGCAGTTATTGGATCATATTTAGAGGTGGTTCTAAATGACAGACTACATATGAATTTTGTATAACAGAACCTTGAAACACAGATAATTTCACCTCATTTGGCACACTTACATCAACCGCTGCTTTTTCGCCGAGTCACAGTGCATAAATTTGCTGTGTTGATAATGCCCCTTTTGGCAAACAACAACTAAGCATTAGATTGCACTTTATAAGTAAAATATGTACATCCAGTGCTTTAGGTGGAAAAAACCTTGCATTTTCTAAGGTCTTCATAACTTACCATGCCTTTAAAGATTTCCGTGATAATTATAGTGCTAGTTAACCTATATATAAAGAGAAGTGACGTCCCCATATTTAATTTGCTCCTGTATAGCAAGTAGATACAATGCTGATATATTTCTCACACAGGTCTTATCCATTGTTGTTTAATCTTTTGGTCTAATCCATGAATAGTTATATGAATTACAGGTGACACTTTCGTAGAATATCTCCATGCGATCGAAGTCTCGTAGCCGTTCCTTCTAGAACTCAAAAGATAATATTCTTTCCTTCATAGCAATTCAGGAACATAATCCGCGATTCAAGTGTCATTTTTTTTCTGGAGTGTAAAAGTGTAAAAGTGTATTGATAGGCTTGCTAGCACAACATTTGTTTTCTTTCGATCGATAAAATGTGAAAATTAGCCTTTTGCTAACCAGCCGTGCAAGCTTATGTCTTTGAAAATAAATAATGAATGGATTTAGACCAATAAAATTTTGGTAAATAGTCATTGTGACAAACCCATTAAACTTCATTGTTTTTATTACAAATTACATTTTGTGTTTCAGTGAAATAAAAGAAGATTTTATTAGCACGCTCGCTGTGTATTAAAATATCAAAGTAATTAACCATGAAATAGATTATTTAATTGTCATCAATAGAACGTTGTCAGTCACAAAAGTCTTTAATTTCACATTTGGTAATCACATGATCTGTACAATTTATGTAATTGTTTCCTGTCTCCAAATCTTTGACCGTGTGAAAGTTAACGCATGAGTAGTTTTAAAATTGAGGCTTATTCCTTGCAATTAACATACATATGAATGTCGATTTTGTTCGACCTTAAGAGGGTATACGCATATTTCTTCAGACCTTCGGTGACAAAACTGTTATGGCATTTCGGGAACCTCGTCCGTGATATTTCTCCGAGAAAACCACCGGCGTTCGTTCCCATTCTCCTGGTTACAAAAGAAAGCATCAGGGTCACGGGTAGAGCACGTGCTCATCGTGGAGATCATGCTTGTGTTTACCGATATAGATGTGAATGTAAAGTTGTTTCATACGATTTAATTGTAATAAAATCATTTTTGCAAGTGACCGCAGTCCGAGATTGTGCCTAATTGTGTTGCAGTCTAGCATAATATCTTCCTTCTCATGATATTCTGAATAAGGAACAAACAGCAGTTGTTCAGACCAATGGCGCTGATGATCTAGGACGTTAGCACTCTGCGCTGTAGTCAGTGGTATGCCTAATCTTTCAACCATGCCGTTTGACTATGTTTTTGTCTTAAGAAGAACGCACGTTATGTGAATAAAATCATCTTCAAACTGCCGACCTTGCTCGGAATGAATGGTGCATGTATATGGACCCGCGAATCTGAAAGCTATCAGCTCGACCAGTATATTTGAGACAGTTTGTGCCATTATGTTTGACATTGGATGGTACTTCATCCATTTTTACTCTCCCCAATTAATGTATCGATTAACAAGGCAAGAGTCTTTGTTACCCAGATGAATAGAAGCTTTAAGGTCTTAGCATAATGCAGGACCATCTCGTCGCGTGTAAAACATAACAATTGACTTGAAACAACAAGGCGCCATAAGTAGGGCACCTCATCTTCATGTATTTGGCCTCGTCCAACGTATTGGTCATGAACAAATCTAGAGCAATCAGACCGTGTGTCGACTACATTGGGCAGACGGAGCTCGTCCATCAGTAAACTGATCCAGAGGTATCTATACTCTATCAAGATCTAGTTCAAGCCAAGCAACCAACAATAAATGTGATGGTGACACATAACCCTGCAACGAGACACGCTTTAATATTATAGAACCTTATCTTTAGAGATGGTGTTGTGTAAAAGTCCACTTGGCCCAATCTGCAGCCAGAGTTAGTTGTACCAGCATGTTGTAAAGACGAACTTTTACATCTTACACATGACTCCGTTTGGTATCAAGGCAACACGACTGGCCGCTTTGGTTTCAAAGCAATATGAGCATAGCTTGCTGTAGCCTTCTCTTGGTTTATCATGGAAGAAGTTGGCTGCCTTTACGTTACTTCGTGCGATGCATGAAGCCAAATAAACGGCCTAAAACAGTGCCAGTTCCACCAGTTCCTGTACTAGTGATTCACTTGCCAACCCAGGCCGTAGGTACGCTGCCAGCACAAACATCAATTCAAGTGCTGATAAATGTGGTTTTTCGCCTTTTTTCAGTTTTGAGTAAGCAGCCCTTGTTTCAACAACACAAATAGAACCAGGAAATAATCGAGGCCTGTTAATGAAAATACACGCTCCTTTGACCAGTACAAATTAGGATGATTATGTAGAAGACTTTCTGTCACAGTGACTGGTGCAGAATGGTGCTATAGTGTCTGAAAGGCTGAGATCTTCGACGACGGTGCCCTGTCCAGGTCCACGTATACCGTGTCAAAGCAGACGAAGGATGTGGAGCCAGGTTGGCTAGGTCCTTGAAACCAGATAATGAAACTTACTATGGATAACACAGAGACAAATGCTAGAGCAGTCCGCTTCATGAAAGATATCACCCTAGTATTAAAACACCCTCGATAATACAGTCATCGATTTATAAACAAATCGAGACTCCGATATGACCGCCCCAAAACGCCAGCATAACCCGAAAGCATGTCAGTGGGAGAGTAATAGAAAAATAAGAACGAAAATATGAGGCACTAAGCAAACCCCTGTTACCATGGTAACGCATTCGTGGCAGTGAATTCAGGTTGGTGCTTATAATAACACGCAAGGTCTGAGTGTAACTGTAATAAATGAACATAGTGCTACGTGGTACGATTACAACGAGACAAATAAACATTTCAACTGAAGGGAATATGCTACATCTAAACTGGAACATTATCTTTGTGCCATAAGTCGACGTTTAAGAACTAAAAAGGTAGCTGGCAATTACTAGTTAACAGTACTGTTATTGTTTGTCTACGAGGCCTACGACAGTTTGTTTTTTTCAGGCAAAAACTTTCAACAAGTGTAACCTGAAACCCGTGGCACAAGTTGCATTTTACATCATAATATGTACAAATCGTTGAACGTAAGTTTCCTTTTTGTGGAGTAATAACGTAAAAGATCCTGACATTTTTAATGTCATTGACATAGTCTGTTGTACGCTGTCATCGAGTTGATTGTCTTAACAATATATTATGTTTACAAAATAAAATTGTTTATAAGGGGACGCTGCTCATGTCATAGATGTGTTACTGGAGGGAGTGGGTTCATAAGAAACGTTGTTGGTCTTAAGGATGTATCACTTACATGTAAGACCAAGGGACCTTGTTTTGATCCTATCAGTTAGAGCTCCGTTTTTGTTGAATGCGTGTTAGTTTAATGATCTTATGTTTACTAGGAACCTTGTGTATCTTTAAAGATGTGTTGCGCAAGACTTTATAATCATTATAGGTGTACCGTAAATGTATAATATGAGTTTAAGTATGTGCTGCTTAACATAACATTTTGTTGTTGATAAGGAACATTGTTTACTTTTCACATTACGGATAGCAAAACGATTTATATTTGCCTTAAATGAGTGTAATCGACTTTTCATGGAAGTGTGTGTTTTGTAAAATTGAATGTTTAACAGTATGTTTTTTAATCAAAGTGTCAACTTTGTGTAACGAGACAGCTCTCACCCTAACGGGGATTAGTGTAGTGTTTCAGTGTTTGTATACTGAGATCAAGTACGAACATTCTTGGAAAAAATGTTTTGTCTCCACTGTTGCTAAATCTATTTAATTTTGTGGGATAATTTACGTATTTGTCACGAATGTGTTAAACTTGTCAATCTTCATTATTCGGCTAAGATTGCATGTTGTAAAATTGTATCAGCATTAAAAGGAAATTGAGTTTATCTTCATAGATATAAGTTTTAAAATGGACAATATTTTATCCAGGGTTAATAAAAAGAGACTTTTAGACTATCCAGTGACTTTATGAAGTACACAAAACGTGTTATAAAGGAACTGTTAATTATAACTAACCATAAATATAAACAGTGTTGAGTGTATGATAACAAGAACTGTACTTTAGGAAATAGCTTCTATACAACGGACACCTTTTCTGGGATAATAGACAATTCCACTGAAGGGAATATGCTGTATGTGTACTTAAACATTAAGTTTTTGCAAGAAGTGGACGTTAATCAACTGTTATTGCTTATTGGCGGTTAATATTGAACTTTATTGTTATTGTTTAAATAATGTTTGTCTACAAGGACTACGATAGTTTTCTTTTCAGGCTAAAACTGTCAACAATTTATTATCTGAAATTTATGGCACCATGTTGCATCATAAATGTAAAAATGTTAAACATAATATTACTTTTTGCTGGAAATAAAGTAAACGAGTCTGCAATTGTTAAATTTATTGATATAGACTGTTATACGTTGTCATATAATTGATTTTCTTAGCATTCAATTTTGTTTACAAAATAAAATATTTTATAAGGAGGGAGTTGCTTTTGTCATAGATGTGTTACTGTAGAGAACTAGGCCGTCGTTTATACTGCAGACAATGTAAAAGCTGTGCATTACATTATGGGATTGTTACTCCTGGTTTCTGTAGTAAACATAACCTTTGATAATTTTGTTGCATTTCTGCTACTTTATGTTCATCTGAGGCAGTCAATTGACAGTCTTTTACAAAATGGTTGCATATATTGTCAGTAAAATTTGTTTTTTTTTCTTTATGACGCTTTACATTTAAATCCATTTAAGTAAATAAAGTAATATTGTTAAAGTTAACTTGAGTTTAAAATTAATAGTCACCGACTAAAAATTAAGTAAGCTGTCACCCCGGAATCACAACAAGTCCCTCTACATAAGATACAACCCTGCTAAACTAGCTAACAATAACGAACAAGCCAGCCGAACACGATTTGTATGCACTTAACTACATTCCAAATACCTGAATTGAACGATATTTGGCCCTCCTCCACGACTGAGTGACTGCAATTTCGAAACGAAACAAAGACGGAAAAAGAAACCTACTAACATTAAGACACATTTCCGCATTTCTGGTAAGTAAATATTGATATTTATATAAATGTTTATCGTCACTTAGTCACAGATGTTCAGTTTGCATTTGTGTTTCGATTAACAAAGTAAGACTTTGTTAAACCAATTATATATTGAAATACAGCAAGTAACTCTGATCACTAGATTAATATGAAAACATGATGTATTTTACTCGTAAGTGCTTGTGTTGTCATTATGTTGGAAGACTTAAAAGTGTTTGGACGAATTTCAACTTCAGTTTAGTCATTTTACTGAAGGAGTCGGTCAGTCAATCAATCAGTCTGTTCCTCCATTGTCGTCACAACAAATTCAGGACCCTTTTATTGATCTAGTAACTAGGAAGGTTAATTCCTAAAACGAAACCAAGACTTTCTTAATAAGTTAAACAAGTATAATCGGGATTTACGTTAGACAAGTTTATCGCTCTTCTGGCAAGTATACATGTTGTATCTTGAATTCTTACATTCAATATATATGAAAATTTGAACTCATTTAAAGCAACTAAGTCGAAGATGTTAACTTTGCATTTATATTTGTGTTAACAACGTAAAACTTTGTTAATCTAATTAAAAAATGAAGTACAACAAGTAACTCTGATCCCTGGTCTAGTATAAAACATGAAGTATTTTTAGTGCTTGTGTTGTCGTTGTGTTGAAAGACTCAAAAGTATTTGGACGAATTTCAACTTCAGTTTAGTCATTTTACTGAGCTAGTCAATCAGTCAACACTCAGCCACACAATCAGACATTTTCTAACTAAATCGTCACCAGGAAGATTAATTTCTAAAACGAAAGATTTTCAAGATTAACAAGTGAAACAAATGTAATCAGGATTGAAACATTCCTTACAACTATGGAAGGTATGCAAAAATATGTGTTTTCTATTCTTATATTATAGACAAATTTGCACTGACTTCAAAGTGATTTGGTCACTGTGGTCAAATTTGCATTTATAATTTTGTAAAATTGGCAAAATTTAAAAAAAACTAGGATGAACAATTGAATAAAAATACATCCGAACAATAGATTTATATATGTACATGATGTATTTCAGAACATAACTGATTTTTAGCAGACGACAACTGGTATGTATTATGTACAGGTGTGTCCGTTAGTTTATGTTAAAGTACAGCTTTTGTATTCTAGTTGACTCAATATTTTTTATTGTAATGTAGCTCATTTACCCGTTCTTTAATGGATGAAAATGATGTGGTTAACACCATCTTACGGGTGTTTGTTTATAGACACGCTGTGTTGTTAACGGTCCCAAGTCTTACAATTATTTTACCAATAGTTATTAAATATATTCTACGAGGATTCGACTAAAACTGCTTAAACAGGTCAAACTATGATTTCGCTGTGTTGGTCACAATAACTGGTTAACAACAACAACAATAACAACAACAACAACAACAAAAAACGGGACATACCAAGTTGTTCAGACGGAAACTGAAATTGCAATAACATTACCTGTACATGTTTTGGTGCATGGAGTTATAAGGTTGTGTCTTTGACCAAACCCAAAATAGATTAGAATAAACACAAAATACTTCTATATTTCCCAGGCCTTACAATTAGTGTACCGATACTCTACAAGACTTAAGATAAACACTAAAAGCAGACGACACTCTCTCGTTATGTAGGACATTTTTGTATTGATGATTTATTCACCATATGTATATTTTTTTAAAATCATTGCATTTTTAAATAGTTCATGTCATTAAAATATATTAGTATTCTCAAATCTTTGTTTTTGTATATTATATAAAACGCGCTTTTTATTACTATAATGGTTAATTTATGGAATAATTAACAGTTTATAAACAATGTTAAATATTATTGTCAGAAAATGTGTAATCGTTTGGTGTCGTAGTTCGTAGTAGGTTATTTTTTGCAAGAAAACAAGGAATACATTTAACTAACACTTTGATAAATATTAGTCTCGGTGACAAACACATCAATCGTTTCATAAGACTCTCTAAGGTGACATATCTTTTCTTTTTAAAACATATTTCTTGTTAGATCAAATGTTGTTCAATCATTACGGTGTTTATCAACGTAGCTTTCCAATGGCACTTTTGATAGACGTACTAATGGCTGACGCAAAGTCAGCACGACTTAATATCAAAGCGAATCTTATTGATGGAATGTCCAGACAACACCATCTATCGAACTATGCCTTAGGTAGCATTTTTTAAATCGGTGTGCTTGAGAGTGTAAATATTATTAAAAAAAAAGAAAACAAAAACAACAACAATGCAGTAATTGTCATCGATTTCAAGTTTTAAAAACTTAAGTTTTACATTTGTATGCACAATCAACTTAATTGTTTTCGTCACATTGTTTTCAAGGCATTCAAAGGCGGTAACTGTCGGGTTTGCTCTTTTCATTTAATGACTCATCACAAATGTGTCTTACTTTTCGCTTGGCTTGCATGTGAAATACCTTTCTTCTGTGCCTTTTCGGAGTTTGGTATATGTTGCAATGCTTATAGGACTTTGTCATATATTCCTATTCATGATGACAACTGTCACAACAACTGTTACTTGTGCAGTGTGGCGGTCGTAAAAAATCTCCCCGTGCATGTAATCTATGTTGTAGTTTAATTTATCCTATAATGATTGTTACGTGTATTTCCTTTGATGGACATTGCACTTTGGTTCTTCAATTTCATCTTCACATGAACAGGATGCTACAACCATTTATTCGTCTCTGGTCATGTTTGTTCATGATTCAGAAAGTTAATTTCTTTTATAGTCAACCATTTTGTATAGTTTTTCAAATCGAAATAATACATATTCTTTTCTAAACACTATGTTGACATTATTTTTCAATGACGTCACTACTTTCGTCATAACTTATAGAAAATATCAGCGCTTGGACATTTTATATTCAAATAGATCGTTTTTCTTTTTATTGCTTGCAAACCGGTTTAAGCACCCCAGTCGGTCCATATTGCCGACTGACCGTTCCAAGGCGGTAACTGTCGGGTTTGCTCTTTTCGTTTAACGACTCGTCGCAAATTTGTTCTTACTTTTCGCTTGGCTTGCATGTAAAATACCTTTGTTCTGTGCCTTTTCGGAGTTTGGTATATGTTGCAATGCTTATTGGACTTTGTCATATATTCTTATTCAACAGTGGTTAAGTTAATATCATGAGTCGTTTTGAAATTGAGGCTAATGGCTTGCTATTTGCCTATTTGTTCGTATCTGCGTAATTTTCGGACCTTCGGTGACAACAGCTGTTATGGCATTACCAGGAATGTTTCCCGTAATACCTATCCAAGATAATCATCCAGCGTGTGTTACACTTCTTGCGGTTTCATGGTGGAAATGATAGAATCTAGGGTCGAAGGACAACATGTTATTTCGTAGTACTTTAAAGTACCTATGAAAATTAAAAAAGGACTTGGAATGTCGTATATGCGTTGACAATATATGTTCTTGGAAACATTTTTTTTAATTTTCGCAATTAAATATCTGTATGTCACATGTCATCATATCGCAAAAAAAAATTCACGGTAAAATAGGACATTAAAAGGTCATGAAAAATGTCGTGACCAAATTGGAGATTATGCTTGTGTACATCGATATTGGTGTCAATGTTAAAGCGCGATAAATTAATACAATCAATTTTGCAAGGTGCCGCAATCCGATAGTTCTGCGCAAATGTGTTGCTGTCTAGCATAATGATGATAGTGTGTATATAGACATGTTTGTCAGGTTCGTCTTTACTCAAATCCGGCAAAACGTTTGTCTCACAGACTTAATATGTATTTTGCATAATAGAACCTTGAAACACGAATAGTTTTACCTTTTCTGGCACCAGTATCTCAATCGCTGCTCTTTATCAGTGTCACAGTGCATATATATTTACTGTGTTGATTATGCCCCTTTTCGCAAGCAACAATGACTCAACATTAGATTGCACTTTATAGGTAAAATATATCCAGTCCTTTAGGTAAATAACTGACTTGCCTTAAATCTTTTTCGTGATAATAATAATGCTAGTTAACTGATAGATAAAATGAATTTACGTCATCATATTTAATTTGCTCCTGTATAACAGATAGAAAGCAGATTCAATGATGATACATTTCTCAAGAGACATTGTTGTTTAATCTTTTGGTCAAATCCATGAATAATTATATGAATTTCAGATAGCACTTTCGTAGAATATCTCTATAAGATCGACGTATTTTAGCCGTTACTTCTAAAAGTCAAAAGATAACTTTGTTTCCTTCATACCAATACATGAACTTTATCCACAACTCTAGTGTTTTTGTCTGGTATGTAAAATGGTATTGAAAGGTTTGCTAGCACAACATATTAATTTTTCATCAGATTGTTTAAATGTGAAAATTAGCCTTTTGCTAACTCAGTCTTGCTGAAAGGTTCTGGCATCCGGCAAAAGGCATGCATATAAAGTTCAGAGAATGTATGACCAAATGTTGCAAGTGAGAATCTCACAGACATGTACATTGATCCCGTAGTAATGACTTCTGTTACAAACGCAATTCACTGTCGCACCGACGAATTAATCAGGGATTAAGTAAGGAACAAAAATTCGCCTTTTAGTAGCTAATAAATGCATGTTTGTTTCCTCAACAAGACGTGCATAATTATACTTTAATTTCAGTGTTAATTAGATAAATTTCACGCATGCTTTGTGACATGCACAGTAAGGCCTCAGTTGAAATCCTTTCTACATTCTGCAAATTTTGTCCGGCACCATAACCATGTTCATTGTAGTTGTTCATCTTGTGTGCAGTCGAAGTTAATTAATATTAACGAAGCTCGCCCTTTTGTCTTATTGCGTGCTAGCTGATGTATCTTATTAAGGATGTCCAGATTTACCACAACTTTTGTTAGATGAATTGTAAATCAGGTGTTATTTTTTAAATACCTAGTTCATTTCTTACATTACTGGCAGTTCTTACTATCGTCTAATTGTACGCAGTTGCAGTATGTACATGCATAATTGAAAACTTGTCCTTGTTCTTTCTTGTTTCACTTTGGCTAAGGAAACCAGCGATCTTGGTGATAACTTTAAAATGTTTTCGTGGATATTGAACATGTGTCAATGTAATTCCCAGTTCCCATTCTTGGCAAGTGACCGAAGATGACGGGATTGTCCAATAAGTTCCTGTTTGTGGCTGCAATTGATTTCGGGACAACCTACTCGGGTTATGCGTTTTCTTCCAGAAATGACTATCAGACAGATCCATTGAAGGTATGTTATAGGTACATGTATATATGAGCTATAAGAACCGAGGATACCGATGTTAAACGTGTTCGTACCAGTTTCGAATGAGATTAATCCATTTGCGTGCGTGACTTAATTTAATTAATTAATTAATTTATGAATTTCTACTTAGTTAGAACAGGTGCTTTGAAGAGGATATCGGTACTGTAATACACCGTGTTTTTCAATGTTTAGGCAATGATTTCCAGATATGCTAATCTATATTGTTCTAGATTTACCTCAACACGTGGTCAGGGGACACTCTTATGTCCCAAAAGGCACCGACGTGTGTTCTGTTCGACCCTCAAAAGACGTTCAGTAAGTTCGGGTATGAGGCGGAAGACAAATACATGAGCCTTGCTTCCGAAGACGAAGACAATCAAGATCACCGGAAGTGGTTCTTCTTTCGACGATTCAAAATGACACTGTTTGACAAAATGGTAAATCACTCCTCTAGTTAAGGTCTGAAGACAACACTAAGTATTTTTTATAAAAAATGTAATGAACTAGTTTCGTGAGTGGTGACCGTAATAGTAGGAAAACTTTTGTTGATGTTGGAAATGTCCTGGTTAGTGTTTAGTATGAAACAGTCGTGTATTTTGAGGGTTTCAGTGCAGCTTGCAATTACAAAGCATGTAGCAGACAACAACCAAGTTATAGAGTAGTAGGCAATAACAAGATTTCGCAGCACTTTGAGTTGGTTTTGACTAGCGTTTCAGTTAGAAAAAAGGAATTAGAAGGCAATACAAAACTACAAATATAATGGACCTCGAACTCTCCATCGACATCAGTCGTTTAAGATAGATACGTTTGACATTGGATATTGTCAAAACTAGCACTCTGACCGTAAAACACCCATTTCCTTTCTTTATCTGCAAACTCTCTTAAGCGGATTGGAAGTCCCATACCCACAAGCCATTTTACCATTCTAATGATAATTATATTGTTATCCGGAGACATAGATCACTTAAAGATAAAACGTTCAAGGTTTCTATCTATCACAAGAGGGCATGACGTGAACACCTGATATCACAAACAGCCGCAACACGTCCTCAACATTGCTTGATAGGTGACTGAAAGTAAGGAAGCGATTCGACTTCATATATCAAGACTTTGCTACCCCCAGCTTTAGATTGGAAAATGAGACGTTTCTAATTAGGGCAGACCGTATACGTTGGGGGCATATGGAGAGGAGTAGGCGGTCTAGTGTTTTTTGAAGAAACATCTTCATAACAATATCCGATAATCTTGGCAAGCAAAAGTACATTTTATTTAAACTGAATTAGTAACAAATATTTTGGTTTGAATTGGACGCTAACTTATTTTTAAATTACTTTTTTACTTATTTATGTAACGAATAGCGCATTGTTGTGAATAAGGATGTTGATAAATCTGTAAATTTCTGCAGAAACTTCAGCGGCGGTACATACTAAAAGACGAAACTGGCAAGGAGATGCCGGCTTTGGGTGTTTTCTCGGCTGCCATTCGGTACTTGAAGAATCATTTGATAGAAAAATGCCGGAAATCATTCCCCTCAGTAGACGAAAATTCGGATATCCGCTGGGTGCTAACAGTTCCCGCCATTTGGACAGATGCCTGCAAACAATTCATGAGGGAAGCAGCGAACATAGTTAGTTATCTCCATCTGTAGTCATAATTTGTTGTACATAACACTTAACCTTTTTGTCTGTGTGATGTTCACATACAGCTTGAAGAAAATATGTATGATTTTCAGTCCATTTAATTTAATTATATGTTTTCTTTTTTCCCACTGACCTCAGGTACACAGTGTGTGTTCTTTGCAGAACCTTTTTCAGCTGCAATTAAGTAGGCAGTATATACTTGTTAGTTAAACAAGGGTTGTTGCAACACAAATAGTTTCACATTATGCTCCTTCCTCACAGGCCGGAATCCAGAACGACAATCTGGTGATTGCACTAGAACCAGAGGCAGCGTCAATATGTTGTCGTCACCTTCCACTACATAGTATTGGCAATGATAGAAACCGATCGATGTTTGAGTCATTCGTGCCAGGCTCCAAGTACATGGTTTTCGATGCGGGTGGTAAGTCTATGTACACGGCAGATTATTAACCACAAATTATCTACATTTACGAACAACCCACACACGTTCTTATTTTATGCTTACGATGTGTAACTGTGTCAGCTGTGCTTAAATGATCTGGAAGAAATTGTATATTATGTTTTGTTTAGTCAGTTAAAAATTCAACCTGACTATATTATTGATTGCCACATTCCTTATTGCGTTAAACTATTTACCATCATTGTAATTAAGGGCCTATCTTACATTGTTAAAAACGACGTCGCAGTAATCCTACTGATATTCACGCATTAATGTTATTCTGCATACAAAATTTACTTTATTTTCAAGCACGGAAAACACGAAACTATGGGTAAACAATACAACTGTACCAACGTAAAGAAAATATATTTAATATCTCAAGCAATGCCACAGTAACTCAAGACTCCGTGTTTTCCTCTGTAGGTGGGACAGTGGATATTACCGTCCACGAGGTAGAGAAAAGCGGCAAATTGAAGGAACTCTATGCGGCTACTGGGGGAAATTGGGGCGGCATTTACGTGGATCAAGCATTCAGACATTTTTTTGCCTCTATCGTCGGAGACGACATCATGGAGAATTTGCAAACCAACAGCACCGGCGACTTTATCGATTTGTTTCGAGAATTTGAAATCAAGAAGCGAAAGTTCAAGAATACCGACCAAGAGACCATACAGATTCGTGTCCCGGCCACATTTCCGACTCTTTTTAAGAAGGAAAGGAAACAAAAACTCAAGGAGTTCGTAGAAGACAAGTTTAAACTGCAAGGAAATATCAGCTGGAAGGCCGACAAGTTGAAGATAGATGGGGCGACTACGAAAGGATTCTTCACCGGTGCTTGTCAGAGCATATTGGAACATCTTGAGGCTCTGTTTCAAAGCGGAAAGATAGACGACGTGCCGACGATTCTGATGGTTGGTGGTTTCTCTGAGTCTTCAATGCTGCAGGAAATCATAAAGGAACGCTTCAAAGATAAGAGGATCATCATACCGCCTGACCCGGATATCGCCGTCCTCAAGGGTGCGGTAATCTTTGGCCACGATCCGACTGTGATAGAACAAAGATGTTGTCGCAAAACATACGGTGTGCAAGCAAATCTGGTCTTCAGGGAAGGTATTGATCCGGAGAAAGACAAATTCACTGACGATTTAGGTCGGGTTTTATGTCGCAAGCGCTTCGATAAGCACGTCGAGATTGGCAAAGCTATCAAGTTCGGTGAAAGTCTAAAGCCTAGGTCATACAAACCTCTCAAGACAGACCAGGATGCTATCGTATTTCCGTTGGTCGCCTCAAGTCAACCGTCGCCCGAATACACGTACGATTCCGGTTGTCAATCCATCGGATCCCTGTCCATCGATCTTAAAGGTTCGGGCATGGACAGATCGGTTGAAGTCAAATTGATCTTTGGTTGGACGGAACTCGAAGCCGTGGCCACTGACATGGACTCAGGTTGTCAAGTGAAAACAACGCTGAACCTTTTAGACTAACACACACACAGCTCGTTGTATTGCTAAGAAAACATTGTTATTTTACTTTTTGACATTTTATTCGAAGACAAAAATAACATTGTGTATACATCACCCACTGACAATAAACTGATTAGATTGATCGTGATACTAACAATATCACTTGCGAATCGTACATATGTTAAACAATGGTCAAGTCTCTTTAATCTGTCATTAACGTTAACTCGAAACTGTAATTTTGGCGATAGCTGCAGTTGTCTTTAGATCACATGATCCAATTATAGGAAGATTATACGGAATGATTTATGAAGATTGATACAAAATTGTACAATAAAAGGAACAATGGCATTTCTAACATCACACAATATTAAATAATAGACAATATCGACTACATATTGTGTAATGAAAAAATAATGAACATTCCGATTGCGTTATGCTGCCTTTGCTTAAATAATAGATGTAAACTGTCAGAAAAAAGCCAAACTTTAGTAAAACAAGCTTCGTCAATCGTTTCAAGGACGAGAAATTGTTAAAGGTGGTGATAACCCCTGTACTGCCACCGTTACAAAAAAGTAAAAAATTGTGCACATATTATTGTTGAGTGTCATTGAAATGAGTGCCAAACGATAGTAAAGGAATACTCGTTATGACACTAAATTATCGTAAGTTATGAATTTATAACATTATCATTGAGCAAGTATAATGTAGAACCTGCAATTGAAGCGTATCCAAAATCGACTTTAACTTCTTTGAAACGGGGAATGGGAGGCGGGGTTCATGGGCTCGATGCCCAGTATATGCATTTCTTCCCCCCTTTTCTCTTCTACCATTTCTTCTGTACCTATCATACCATATTAAGGAAGAACAACTGTCTGTTGTTTAAGTTTTATTTTATTATTGATCGTGCTTATTTTAATAACACATTAGGCACCTGGTATATTTAAACAATTTATGAATTGTTACAACTATGTGGTATTATTTTACACTTGACAACATATTTCATTACTTATAAATACTTATAAATATACATACTTATAAATATACATACTTATAAATACTTATAAATATACATACTTTTAAATACTACACAGATTTTATTTTGGAAACTGAATAAATAGTTTGACTTTCTAGAGCTTGGTCACGTTTTTACTCATGCCTATCTGAAAAAAATGGTTCATTTGTTGTGAATAACACAATAGTGCACATTTAGAGTCAAACCAATAAAATAATATGTTTGGCTGATTATAGTATTTGTTCCTAAACAATACTCAAAAGAAATTTACAAATAGGATTAGACATAATATTAAGAGTATTATTTAAAAAAAAGTTTTTTTTCTTGTTTAAGTTTAAGATAAGAAAATTGTCTATAAATTTAAACCGGGTTGTTAATTTTGTTAAATCTTTGCTACATGTTTCCCTGAAAGCATTAAGTATATAAAGTGTGTAAATAATCCAATCCTGTAAATGGTAATTACCATTACTCTATCACACAATTACATTTGTCGCTGACTCCACAATAAAACATTATTACAACAGCTTAAAAACAACAACTATTATCATCAACACGACCATAATCACCACCAGTGATACTTATATTATCGACATTACCACCAACAGCGGCATCAGTAAACTCCACAAACATCACCACTAGCAACATTACCATCATCATGATCATCACCGCGATCACCGTTATCACACAACCAGACCAGCATCACCACTAGCTGTACGACCATTATAATTATCATCACCAATATCACCATCATCACTCAACCCGACCAGCATCACCACTAGCTGCACTACAATCAAAATCATCATCAATACGACTACCATCATCGCCGAACCCGACGAGCATCACCACTAGCTGCACTACCATCATAACCATCATCAATACGACTACCATCATCGCCGAACCCGACGAGCATCACTACTAGCTGTACGACCATTATAATTATCATCACCAATATCACCATAATCACTCAAACCGACCAGCATCACCACTAGCTGCACTACCATCATAATCATCATCAATACGACTACCATCATCGCCGAACCCGACGAGCATCACCACTAGCTGCACTACCATCATAATCATCATCAATATGACTACCATCATCACTCAACCCGACGAGCATCACCACTAGCTGCACTACTATCATAATCATCATCAATATGATTACCATTATTACTCAACCCGACGAGCATCACCACTAGCTGCACTACCATCATAATCATCATCAATACGACTACACTAATTACTTAACCCGACGAGCATCACCACTAGCTGCACAGCCATCATAATCATCATCAATACGAATACCATCATTAATCAACCAGACGAGCATCACCAATAGCGGCACTACCATCATAATCAACATCAATACGACCACCATCATTACTCAACCAGACGAGCATCACCAATAGCTGCACTACCACCATAATACGACTAACATCATCGCTCAACTCGACGAGCATCATCAACTAACCACTAACAGCACTACCATCATATTCTTCATTAATACGACCATCATCATTACTCAACTCAACAAGCATAACCACTAGCTGCACTACCATTATAATCATCATCAATACGACCACCATCAACGCTCACCCCGACTAGCATCACCAACTAACCACTAACAGCACTACAATCATATTCATAATCAATAATCCATCATCACTCAACACTTGCAGTACTACCATCATAACATCATCCACACGATCAGCATCATCACCAAACCCGACGAGCATCACCACTAGCAGCACTACCATCATACTCACTATCAATATGATATGTATGTATATAATTGTAAATGTATGTATGTTTGTATGTATGTATACCTCAGACGGTTTTCTGGACGTTTCTGTCAGTTAATCAATAAGTAAACAAGAAATTATTCAAACCGGACCTGGTAGCGCAATCGGAAGAGCGTCGGCTCCAGGTACTGGAGGCCCCGAGTTTGAACCCGTGCCGCGACATACCAAAGTCGTAAAAATGGTAGTGGTATAGCTCCCTGGCTAACGTTCAAGCAAATATAAGTGTAGTTCCAAGACTGGTTGGCCCGGAGTCAGGATAATGTGACTGTGTGCGGTATCATGCCTGGTGTTCACGTCATGCTATACACAGTGAAGGCAGTACACTTTCTGCTTCAAGTGGACACCGTCTCCAGATAACGGAAATACTGTTGGTGGGACGAAAAACCCAACATACAAACACACAAACAACAAATTCAGACATTTTTTCCACGAAATCGTAACCAGGAAGTTGAATTTCTAAAACAGTCAGACTTTCAAGATTACATAGTGAAACAAATGTAAATAATATCGGGAATAAACACTTTTCTCTCAAATCTGGTAAGTATTCATAATGGTTCTGAACTCTTAATTAAGCTACATAGTCAAATATGTATTTACTTTAGTGATTAGGTCACAGTGGTAAAACTTTTATTTATATTTTATTTAGTTAAAGCAAGATTTTGAAGAACGACAATGAGAAAATTCAAAAAAACAAAACAAAAACGTACATGTGATCACTGGACATGATGCATTTCGAAAATGTTTTTTGTCTCAAGACTTAGAGAATGAATGGCACCGCAATTTTATCAACTCATTTTAGTTGTCAATCAAAGACCTAGGTCCGTATTCACCAAACATTCTTATAACTATGTCATGACGTAAGCCCAAGTCACAACTTTCGTGCCAATAAAAATAAGCCTTTCTATGAAGTTTCAGTGTGATTCTAAGCTCAAAGTAGCAAAGTTAAAGTGTCATGCAAACATACAGACATGTAGCTACACCAATAATGAAGATATTGTGGATTGAAATCCGTGACTTCGATGATTCTTACTTAGTTGGTGATTACTAGCCCTAGTCTATCGACGAACTTAGCATGAGGTAATATACGACTTGTGTATACTCCAGTCCAACAATACGCTGGTAAGTTCGACAGTGGAGCAATATTTTGAATACATATGTCGTGCTGACCGTGTGATTGTATGTGACAGGAATAAACATAAAACTGTGACTAAGTCACTTTAATTGTAATAATTTTTAGAAAATATTGAAATACTTGATTTACCAGAAAGAGCAGCCAGGTTTGCGAATCCAGGAAAATTGCACTCAGTGACCTCAATGTATATTCTTTATAAAAAACGCCAATCGCAGAACGATATTGACTTTTAGCCGACGACAGACGCTATGTATTGTTTACAGGTGTGTCTTACTTTACGTTATAGTAGGGTTCTTTTCTATTCAATTTAACTCAGTTATTCTATGTTAAATCATGTAGCCGCCCTTTCATGAATGTAAATTATGTGGTTTACACCACATTTTGGGTTCTGATTACACGCATAAGTTGGTGTACAAGAAAAAGGAGATGCAGAGGAGCATAGTCTCTGAAAATAATATGTCAGAATGTTAAGCGCACCTTACATAGAAGCATTTAGTACATTCTCATTTGCTTATTTAAAACAATCAATGTTTAACATAAATAAAGTATTGTTTACTAATAAAATTTGTAAGCGCAATAATACTTGTTCATTGATAAGGAAATTAAAATTGCTCAAGAGGTGTAAACAACACCTCCTAATAAACCGTAAAATGTTTTTCGAAATAAAAAAAGGGTCGTAACTAAGCACGATATAATGAGTTTGCATTGTCGCTAGGAGGTTAAGGGCATGCTGCTCTTTTGTTCTGAGTGGCATCTGGAAGGTTTCGGGATGCAACAATTTAGACCACGTTATTTATACAATAAATAAGTAACTTGTGCTTTATGAGACGTGTTTTTAACGCAATAACTCCAAGCAAAATGTCGTGATTTGAAGCATATATTGAGAAGTCGAAACTGAGAAATGGTTTAAGTGGGATAAGTCAGATTGGTATAACGCATTAAGTAGACAATGGGTAATTAAGTCTAGATTATGCTTGAAGGCTTTTTAGTATACCATACAATATCAAGATATAACTACATGTTAAGTCAAACGTTATGTTACTGACATTTGATAACAAAACAGAGACTAACCACGGCATACTTCTTTATTTCAAATAAAGGAGCCACAAAGGCCAAAATACGACATAACTGGACAGAATCCCTACCTCACCCACCACATCTTTCCAAGATGGCCACAGAGATCCGCACACACACTCACGCACGCACACACACACACACACACACACACACATACACACACACACACACACACACACACACACACACACACACACACACACACACACACGCAAACACGCACATACATTCACACACACACATACACACAATTTCTTCATTTTCCAGGTACGGGAGGCCCCTGGTTCGATCCGGGCCCGCGACACACCAAAGTCGGTAAAATGGTAGTGGTAGAGCTCCCTTGCTAGCGGTCATGCTAACATAAGGGTAGATCTAAGACTAGTTGACCTGTTGTTAGGATAACGTTACTGTTTGTGGTATCATGCCAGGTGTTTACGGCATGATATGCATATTAAATCTAGCACTATATCTGCTTCACGTATACATTTTCTCTAGATAATTGAAATACTGTTGTTGAGATGATAAACCTAATAAACAAATTAACTTTATTCTAGGTAAACACGTCTTCTTTGGTTTCCACATCTATAAATAGCACGATGAATTTTTTTCTGATATAAACGTCAGAGTGGATCACCCGGATGATGATACAACGTGATCTCAAAAGAAAGTGGTTACGTTGTTTTCATACGTTAAAGTAGCTAATTGTGCAGCGTGGCTAAGATAGAAAAACATGTTTGTAATGATGAGTATAGTGCTATGCTTATCCTTTCACAAGTAAAAGGATATCAATAAACATCATATTGTGCGATCTTTGCAGGTAACACCATTTGCAAGAAAAGAAACACCTGTTCAAATTGTCTCTAACATCATCATGAATATAACGGCGCTTGTGATGTTGCCTTATGGCAAGGTTCTGCCCGACAATTGGTAACAGTCTCCAAATTTAAGGAAATGAAAGGGGTTTTCAGGATGATCTTTTCTTAATTGCTCTTCTGTATAACCGTTGTAGCTGGTGGTAAAATATGTTAAAACCATAAAAAATGTTAGTAGAACCTTAATTTATTTATGAAATTCAGTGACGCTTAATTTGCATTTTTACTTCCCTTACGCGGCTCCGCATAGTATGTATGTTTATTTATAGTATGCAACACGAAACCCAAAGCCTAAAGATGCTGTAATGACAAAACGATATATATGAACACGCATTTAGATATAGCTACTTTAAGAATCAGCTAATGCTTGCTGGGTATAACAAATAACATCGTTCTAGCTATAGATATTTATATACACAAGGTCAGATAACACATGTATGCTATCACTGCAATTTTCTTATACCGGGTAGCCATGGCATTTAACACAATAGGTAAATAAGAAAAGGTCCTATCAAAATTTTCAACGATATTTAAATTTTATCTACCTGTAGACAAAGGCAAACAAGGTAAATGTAAATGTGACAAAAAACACAGAGACGAGACATAACACACACAAAGAAAAACCATCAGTTACCACTTTGGAACAATCAGTCGACAAAAGGGCCAACTGGGGTGCTTAAACCTTGTATGTGGAGCGCTCGAACCTCGCACTTCCTGAAGTTTTTTCTATCAAACAAACAGTGTAAATAAAAGTATCCCGTCAAAGTGAAACAACTAACAGTAAGCACCTGCATCGGGAGTTAAAACAGATATAATGAACTTATGTACATACATAATAACCGGTAATAAAACAACATATGTACAGTATGTAAAGTAGATAAAAGCCTCGGCAACCAAACAATTCGAAATGAGAGAGTATTTTCAAATAAAATAAAGCAGTACAAGCGCTGGTATATTATAGGAACAATATAATGACGTCATAAATGCCATGACGTCATATGCCAAAAGTGTCAAAAGTGAAATGTAAAAAATACGGAAGAAATAATAGAATTTAGAAAATCAACAAAATAAAACGTAGTATTATTATGGGTTAATACGTTTAAAAACATATCATAAAGGCCTAGGATTTATCAGCAGTTGACATATTATATATGATAAAGGTACAAAAACTCCCGATGTTATACCTACTGTGCAATCTCACGTAAAGGTTATGAAGACTGCTCAAGTTGTCCCACCTATATAGGGCACGACTAGAGAGATGAAGAGACAAGAAATCCAACAATGACTGTCCAATTATGGATTTAAGTCACTGTTTTCATATAGTCTCAACGACCTGTCCGGTCATCGTGTAATTTAAAAGCAATGCAAGTTCTTGACTGTAAAAGGGGCAATTGCAAGCAATACAATACTTCGATTCGCAGTTTCTCGTCTACTCGTTAGAAGTTCTGGCGAGAAGCATGATGCTAATTGTTTTCTGTATAAAAACAAATTGTGGGGCATAGCTATTTTGAATTGTAGTCAGTGTTCTGTTGAATGTTTCAACCATGCCGTTGACTTTGTGTACTCTGGTGTTGTTTTGTTCTGGTCTAGTCTGTCTGAAAAGACCGCACATTCAGTGAATAAAGCAGTTTAAAACTGCCGACCTCTGTCAGAACTAATGATAGATGTATATATGGGCCAGCAAATATAGAGACGACCAGCTGTACCTGTATGTTGGAGACAGTTCATGCTTCCATGTATGACACGGTAGGTTACTTGTCTATTTGTTTAGTAAACTTAGGAAAGTGTCCAAAATTGTCTTTGCTTAGACTTCAGTATGTGTTTCCGAAAAAGTATAAAAAATAACCCAAACAGACTCTAGGGTTAAATATGTCTTTTTAGGTGATCTGTCGGATACCACTTTTAAAGATAGCTAATCGTGGGAGAACTTTAATCTATGTGGTATGTATACTACATATATGTATATATATCTCAGTAGCCTTGTGCGAAGTCTAATCGGGCAAGTACACCTGCGAAACTTACTAAGACGATCGTATGTAAAGATGTAAAAGTAATACTGCCGTGGAACAGATATTAATCTTGAATATTCAGATTTTCTAAATTATTTTAAAACGGAACTATGACTTTCTTCGTAAGTTAATCTAATCGGGCTTGAAGATAGAACTGTTTCTCCTATCACTGGTAAGTAAACACATTGTATTTTGAATTTTATACAGTCGAACTTCAGTTATTCGAAGTCGGCGGGACAGCCGCTTCAATTCTAACGCATGGGTTGGAATAAGCCAAATTTCCTCCAATTACAAAAATTGCCGACTAGGAGGTTATCATTTTGAATTGCATACTTATCTTCAGTTATGTGCAAGAAGTAATGTTTAGATACACACTTTACACAGTGAAACATAAGAAAAAGAAAAAAACCCACATAAGAACAGTTGGAAAATAAATGAATAATTGACTTAGCTTCATGTTTACATTAAAAAAAAAATAACAACATAAAAATATCTGCATATGTATACAGGATTGTCGAATAAACGTGTTCATGATATTGTCAACAAACTGCAGCATACAGTACATAATGGTACCAAGCACATAGTATTCAATCACATAGTATTAAACCACATATGGAATAAAAGACAATAAATCAATTTTAGGAGTAATACATTCTAAAATCGTGAAGCTTGTCCTTCTCTCGATTGCTCAGCTAAGATTTCAACAGCTATACATGCCATTTCTCAATTAAGATGATGATGATGGTGATATCGGTCAGCATTTATATCTACCAACCTTGACAGTTTGCAATCCTGCTGGGAGACAAAAACGAGCCAATCTTTAATTGGATTGTCACACTCTTTTACTGATGATACACCATAACTGATTGGCAAATAAATCAAGACGTCATAAACAATTAACAACTTTAACCTGCCAATTAAAGAAGCTAAACATCGCTGCTAATTGAGTAACCTCCGTTCGCAGTTTGACAGGTGATAATGGCCGACCGGTGACCCAAACTGGCTTTGGATAATATGTGTGAAGAAAGCATTAAAACTCTACGTTGGGGACCGTGATTGACTTTGAAAAATGCCGAAACTTTGATTAATGCAAATACATAATCAGGGGGGGGGGGGGGGAGGGGAGGGGGGCGGGTTACCAGGAAATCATATAAGGGACAAATCGGGACCGACCAAAGACTTCTAATCATGCGTCGGCTTCGGACAACATGAGTTTAAACATCCGAAGTAAGACTGTATTATTTATCTTAATACATAATAACATATTTTATAGCGACTCAGTCACATTGGTAAAATGTACATGTATTTTGTTGGTTAAAAAGCAAAATGTACTCAGATCAGAAAAAGTAATGGAAGAAAATGTTCTCTCTGATCATAATATCATCATGTGAACCTGCTTAAAGTCTGTTGTCTTTATGCTGGGTGAAAAAAGCGCCACTACGACTGTTTATCCGTGTTAAAACCCATTAAGCTAGCATATTCCTGACTACACATTCGGTAATATATTAATGAACCAGTAACAATATCATCACCAACACCATCCCTACCACAAATATCCCACCAGCATTGCCACTACGGCTGATACAACCACCATAACTTTCACCAACCCCACCACCATTTACATCGCCAACACTCCCACTGTACCACTATTATCATACTGCCATTATCACAACCATCCCTATTACATTCACATCTCCGTCCATTGAAGTATACCTTATACATGTATTGATGAATGTTTGCGTTGTCTGACCTTATGTTGTCTGTTCTTGCTTTTACCTAAAACGATATCATTTGTGCTGCTTAGCAATACGTGATCAGATTCTAAAGTTATTTAACATAATGAGTATGTCTCCTATTGTCATTTAAACATTTTATCTGGGCCTTTATTAAAACTTTTAAAAATCTGCGCTGTTTTCACACATATTGATGGATATCACGGTTATTCGTGCGAAATTTGCATTGATGAGTTAATCAAGCATACGTGTTTAAAACATATATGCTGTTTTAATAATCAATGAAACAAGATTAACGAGTGTTGTCACAATTTTGATTTTTGTGGGTTATATACAAGGTGCGTTTGATAATTAAAAATGTGAATTTACAAAGTAAGTTAACAGGACATGAACTGTGTAAATATCATTTTCATAAAATGTATAATCGTTTGGGGTCTTCTTTCGAACAAGCTTATTTTATTTGCACATACACGATAAATAAATTTAGAAAAATAAAACTTTCATAAATATTCCTTTGAGTGAGAACTGCAATAACCGTTTAAATGCATCATCAAGACGGCATATGTTTCAAAGATATTTCTTGTTCATTTTAGAATCTAAATGTGGCTTTATTATGTACGTGTTTTTTTCGGCTTAGCTGTCTAACCTCACTTCTACCGTACTGTTCCTTTTAAATGCCTCTGAGTAGCATCTTTCAAAGTGATTGGCTGGAGAGTGTTTGTCTTATACCATAAACCACATCGCACAACGCTCAACTGCTCATTGCCAATCTTCTGCGATCAATTATTAGCTACTAAATGCTTCAGAGGTTTGAAGGTCTGCCCAACTTTACTTTTAAGAACAGGGAGTCATACAAGTTTCAAATACACGTATAGAAAAGGTATATAAACTTTTAAAGACAGTAAATTTAATAACAGTGTGGGTTAAAATCATGTGATTTACTCGTTCTTACATCTCTTTTATTGTGACAAAGGTCAGTAGACTGGGTTAGTTAAAACCTCAACAAATCTGTTTTTATTTTTTTTACGATATTCCCTGTTTATATAATTAAGAATTTTATTATAAAGGAATTTAACCATATTTTGTTTCGGTAAAAACTAAAGGAATGTCTCATTAGAAGGCTCGTTGTGTATTTAAAGATTGCGATAATAAACCATATTATAGTTTATTCATCAAGTGAATTTTTAAAAATACTGTCGTCACCATAACTATTAATTTTTAGTATATGTTAAAGTTAAAGAAATAAAAAAGGTTTGGTTATGTCTTCTTTAGTAGTAATAAGGCTTTTTCAATTATAGTCTTCAATGACACGTTTGTCAAACACATTGTTGTAGTCTCTGGCCTGTTTGGTCCAATCGTCGGTCCAATCAAATTTTGGTTTTCTTCCCCCACGCTTTTAACCATATTAAAGCTAATGTTAGGAGTAATTTTGAAATTGAGCTTAATTCTAAACACTTATCATATGCAATTATGCATGTCGATTTGTTGATCGGTTTTATGAGACATTTAATTACGTTTTCGGGCTACATGTGATAAAAGCAGTTGTGGCAATACCAGAAACTTCGTCCGTGATGTATCTTCTGGATAATCCCCCAGCGCTGGTCCCAAAAGGTGGATTCGGATACCTTAACACAATCGGAACTCGGTAATTCCGTCCTCGGAACAATCATCCTCGGATATATGATACCTAAAGAATCACGATCGTTTTGTTCGTCGGAAAAAGAATACGCCATTTAAAGTTCTTCTAAACAGCAATAGGTGTATATGACTTTTTCATCCTATAGACTTCCATTTATAAATTTAAATATACACATCTCGTTGAAATACAACTGTTATTGTATTTCCAGTAGAGATAACAAAACTGTTATCTTGCTTTGATGACGTCATTTGTACCGATATGCTTATTTTCGCAAGGGTTTCCCCGGTGAAACATCCGAGAGATGATTCGAAAATCCGATGCGTTCCGACTGACCTCAACAGTTTCACTGGGTTCTTTTTCCTTAACAAATTAATCAGCTTAAATGATTTTATCATAGGTGACTTTTTCAACGCAAGTCTGCCTTAGATTTTTAAAAGGTGAGCTCTGTGGGTTTTATCTCATCATAAAAAAACTATTTTCATTTAAGTGTTAAGCATGCATCAAATAGATGATAAGTTTTCAAACAGTAATTGAAAATAGCAGGAGATAAATGATTCCTTTCTCTCTTTGTATGTTTGGCTTGACAAAACTAAACTGACTTGATCTGCCAGCAAAATATTTAACTTGGAATTGACAGATTGATGTGGACCATTTGACTGCGTACGTTTGGTGGTCTGGTGGCACAGCCAAAAACCTCAAAGAATTCAAATCGTTCCTAACAGAAAACAAATTGAACATGCTTGAAAACAGGCATTAATCAATCGCATGGTGGAACCGTTTAAATAAATACTAAGGTGAAACAAGACACAAAAGGAAGTTTAAGGAACTTAGCTAAATTATTAAGCTATGTTTGCGCTTATTTCGCATATGACTTATAAAGTGTACACTGATTCTTAGTTTGAAGTAGTAGTTAAAAGCATAACTTACATTTAATAATAAAAAGCTTGTAACCATTAAGGCACAGGCAAGGGCACATGAATGATTTTAGGCAGATTGTGATAAATAAGCAGCTTTATTTTTTTTAATAAACGTAACAATAATTGTAGAAGTCCCGACATTATTTTTATTTTAATGAATGCTGTTTATTTCTCATTATATGTTGTTTAAATTCATTATTACATAACCTGTAGGTAAAGAGAAGTAAAGCTACAGTCAGAAACTGTCATGGCCTCAACATACACAGCGGATCAAGCGAGGTGAACATGTTGCTTTAATTTATATGTAAAAGTATATTTATATTAAAGAATAACTTTTTCCCTTCAGTTCATACGGTTTTTAACAAAAGAAATGTTTGCCTGTTGGGGTTTTTATCAGGTCTCTCTAAATTTTGTTCAATGAACAAAGAAAGAAAAAGAATTACTTTGTATGTACAAACATGTGTATTCTTATTGATTTCGGGCGGAATTCAAACCAAATATCAATAATTAACGCGAAAGTTTATTACAATTCTGGAATTATTTCAACTCTTGTTTCACAGAACAATCTGTTTGCAATAACATTGTAACCATTTTATTAGAATAGTTCTGTGAGTCATTGCAAAGCTGGTTGGTACAAGGCAGTGCAAGAGTTAAACATCCTGACATTTACTTATTAACTTGTAAATGAAAAAAAAATTAATATTATATTTTAAATGAGACTGATATAAAGATAAATAAGGACATCAAGTATTTGTCATTTATAATACTTACACGTTTTAGAGTAATGTTTTTCTGAAACAAAAACGAGTGACCTAATTGAACAGAGTGAAACATTCATATATTCCGACACGATCCAGTGGAATTAAAATAGTATTCAGTTAAATACTTTGTTGCTGAAAAATATAAATATATGATTTTTTTCTAAACATAAAAATATTAAGTTTGAAGCGCTGTGAAAGAAGGCGGGTAAAAGCGTTTAATTCATAACTTTGTTAATGTAATGTGAATATATGTACTGTTATATTTGTTGGTTCGTTTATCAGTGATGGGATGGTAGCTGGACGAAAACCAACATGTGACGAGACAGAGCAATGGTATGTCAATTATTTGTCAATATCAGATTGAAAATAAATTAATTTGCCATTATTTACTTTTAATGACTATTTTTTAGTTTAACCATTGTTAAAATGATAGTTTTGAATGATAATTTGGTACAGGGGCATACTTAAAGTATTCAGTATATATGTATAACCTTTGTATTTATTATTTTATACATTAACGTTTTACCTCATTTTAAAATAGGTTTTCAATCTAACATGTACTTGATAATGATGTAATAATTATTTTTAAAAAGTACATAAGTTAAAGGTGCGGCGGATAAAAATAAGTTAGAACGTTGTGTTAATTTAATTTAGGTTCTTTCTAAATGCAATATGTATCAGTAATATTATATGTGTTGCTTCATTTATCAGTGATGGAATGGTAGCTGGAAGAATACCAACACATGACGAGACAGAGCAATGGTATGTTAATCTTTTGCTATTAGCAGATAAACAATAAATTCATTTGACTTTATTTTCTTGGAATGTATGTCTTTATATTGGTAACCCTTATCTTTTTATTGTTAACCATTGTTTAAATAATAGTTTTGAATTATAATTTGGTACAGATGCATACTTAAAGTATTCACTATATATGTATAACCTTTGTATTTGCTTTTAAAATACCTACACGTTTAAGAGCCATATATTTCGAAAACATAAACGTTTTACCTCATTTTAATCAGTGAAATGTTCACATATTCTGACATTATTCTATGTATTAGTAATTTTAAAATAGGTTTTCAATCTAACATGTACTTGATAATGATATAATAATAATTTTTGAAAAAGTACATTAAGTTTGAGGTGCAGCGGAGAAAAATAGGTAGAACGTTGTGTAACTTTAATTTAGGTTCTTAAATGCAATATGTATAAGTAAAATTATATGTGTTGCTTCATTTATCAGTGATGGAATGGTAGCTGGAAGGAAACCAGCACATGACGAGACAGAGCAATGGTATGTTAACCTTTTGCTATTAGCAGATAAACAATAAATTCATTTGACTTTATTTTCTTGGAATGTATGTCTTTATATTGTTAACCCTTATTAAAATAGTAGTTATACATTAAGTTTTGCTTTGAGGGGACACTAATTTTGATATGTACTGCAATTCTCGTCTTTCGTCTCTCTCTCTCTCTCTCTCTCTCTCTCTCTCTCTCTCTCTCTCTCTCTCTCTCTCTCTCTCTCTCTCTCTCTCTCTCGTCTGTCTCTCTCTTTCTCTACGGTATTAATGTCAGAAGATTTGTCAGTATTGGAATAGAGATTTTAAGATTCGAATATTTTATCATTCTGATTCATTTTTCTTAATTTTGAATAAAAAATAAAATGGTATTTATTTATTGATCGTATTGTCTCCAAAAGACGCAATACTCTGGCGATATGTTATAGCGCTCGCTCTAGCATAAAGGGGGTGGGGTCATGTCACCTTGTAACAAAGCCATCTGGTAAACAGCATGAAATCCCTTATCGACGCATAGTCCCTTCTCTGCCACCTCTCACACCTAGACCCAGTCACCTCACACATACAGCTGTCGATACAGTTACCATGAACACACGTGTCAGTTCCAAACTGGGGCATTGAGATACTTAGTACGTAAGAAGGACATTGCTGCAGAGCTTCGGTCGAGATCGCGTGTAAAAATGCTGTTCATTTCCTTAACAGTCCATCAGAACTTCTTTTACTTTTAGAAAACACAACTAGATCACTGTCAATCAAACTTTAATTGTAAACTTTATGGTTTTTTTTCACGCTACCTCAGAATTGTAATTCTATTCCTATACAATACCCGACATCTGCTACTCTCAGTCTTTGCGATGTTCTGCTCTCTGTTATTGCTACGTGCTGTCTGGATAACAAAAAATAAATCTACCGACTTTTTAATTGTTCATCACAGAACTACTTTAAATAAAACGACGATTTGTAAAAGTCTTAAATATATATATATATTTATGTAACTGATTGAACACATTATCCTGTGGAGTAGTAATTTGTAAAGAGAATTCAAAGTGTTCGTGCAGGAGTGTGTGATAATTAATGCAGTATTACGATATCAAAATTAAACACAATACCAGGTGTTGTTATATCTTCCGAGAATTAATTGAGTGATACGCCTCCAAAACCGTGTTGGGATGTGAACATGTTCAACGCTACAATGACAATTCCTGTTTCGCTGTGCAACCAGTTTTGCAATAACTTTTAACATTGTCTTAGTTTTAGGTGCTGATAAGGTGCATAGCTGTATCCTTATATGACTTAACATGTATATATATTCATACATATACTCGTATGTACAAACCTATGTGTTCCTATTTATTTCGGGGCAAAATTCAAATCAAATATCAATAAATATTTTAATGATGTCCCTTGTCCAGTTAGCAGATTGCACCTTGATCAATTTGTAATTTCATTGTTCCTGGACTCCCTGTATGATATTCAAGTGGACAAGCTGTACATTGAAGCTGATTTAAGTACAATGGCAACCAAATTCTTAAATTTATCATTCGGAAAAGTTTAATAAATAGGGTTAAATTTCCAGCATACTTACTCTATGTCACTCAAGGTTGCACACCTGTACTTCTGTATACGTATAATTATCCTTAAAACTTTCTGAAGGTCCCTGTGTGACTTAGACCGCGGGACAGTGATCAGCTTGTACTATATTTTTCTGCACAACATTGAAGTACACAGTACTTGATAAAACATATTCATATGTGTGCACTCTGTTTACTGTGTGCAACTCAATGGATTCTTGGCGAGCAAGTATTGGCGATATTTGCCAATCAAGGAAAGAGCTCCGATTTAAAGTGGACTTACTTAAGACGAAGCATTTTGTTCTGTGCATTTGTCTTATACTATTGTTCTTTTTTGCTGCCAATTGCGTTGAGACAAATCCCGGTCCAGGTTCAACAACGAAAAATCGAGCACCCAGTCGTGGTCGACACATATTGTTAGCTTCAAGTTTTAGACACAACATTTATGGAAACCAGTGATGCGCTTCTGTATCATTTGCACGATTAAATACACCTCATTCAAACAGGCAGACTACAAGTCGTGTGATTTTCAGACCAGTGTGCAAGAACACAGAGTAAATCTCCCACATGAAATAGCAAGATTGATATCAACTCTGGTCTTCTTTAAATACGATCCGACGTCAAAAACATGAACTGAAAACTAAGTTATAAAAGAGCTAAACATTAAATTGACAGAGGAAGTTTTTACTTAAAATATGCTACATTGAGTATATTTCTGTCTAATTAAGCCCCAAAGCAGGAACATAACAAACAAAAGAGCAATTTGACCTTCTCCTACATTGGGGAACAATCGGATGCTATTAGTGACCCTGAAGATAAGATACACACTGCAATTTCAAACATCCTCAATATAGATGCCTCAAATATTGAGTATATCAACCAGACAAATATGGATCAGGGCCTTTAAATGCGCATTTCACTGACCTAAAACAACGCGAATGTGTGTTAAAGGCATAAAGAACCATGCGTAAACAAGGCCAAGTGTCAGTCCGTGTTGCTGTGGCGTTAACCGAACAAACTGCCAAAGAACAATCAGGACTCCACACCCTAGTAAAAGCGCCTCTGGAAGAAAGAATCATTCTTCAAACAAGATTAATTCATCATTAATCCGTTTACCTACGCTTATGATTTCAGTACCATAAAGGCTGTTTCTTTGCAGAAATAGGATTTAGACCAACACACACAGTGTGACTGTCCACGGTATGATGACTCAGGAGTGTCAAGTTACCTATGTACATTAAATATTGAGGGCCTTAGTATTCCCCTGATAAATCACGTTTCGCCCAGAAGTTAATAACACTATGACCTTGCTGAAATGTTACACATTCATATTAAATAACTAAAACGTTTGTGATTTTCCTTTTATTATTTATTAAAAAGAATTAAAGCGTATATGAAGTTTTTTATGTTTTATATTTTAATGAATCTCCGCTGTTGCAAGGTTATTACTGTTACTACAAGAGATGTAGGCGAATGTTCGGATATATACAAAACGTTCGAATGTAATTTTAGCATTCGAACGTTTGGTAAACAAAATAAACTCTTTTGGGATTTAGTTTAACACGGTAATTGTGATAAATCAACACCCAATTAGTCATTTTCAGTGAACGAGTCGTCCGACTATTTTGAAAAAACAACAACAACCGTTTGCCGATTATGTCAGTGGACATCAGAATACTTATCATGAGAACCTTAGTTTGTTTGGCAATCTTATTAAGGAAACAAAATTCTGATTGCTTAAATATACCAACTTCCCGGGAAGAGATAAGAAATAGTGCTTCTAGCCTTAATGGTAACCGTGCATCAGGAAAAGATGGAATTTGTGTAGAAATGTAAAAAAACAACAACACAACTGTACATGACTATACTCGATGGATGCGAACACGTAAAGCTTGGGTATTGTATGAAAAGACATTGAAATCACGGACACTTTCTTGATATTTTCAAGTCAATGTACAGCCCACTTACGAGCTGTGTTAAGGTTTGTGGCCGAATTTGTTGCATGCTTTGTAGGAATGGTTCACTATCTGCAAAACCAGATCTATTTAATCGAAAACTACTGTCGAGAATCTGGTATGTGCATAAATATTTATATAATTTTTCGGAACGATGACCCTATTAAGGACTTTGGAAGATTGACCTTTAATGGAAACCCAATAGAAGTTTTACCTGTTTATAAAAATACCTTAGTGCTTTCTTTACAGGTATGATATTTTGGTCAACGACGAGAAATAATTTAGCAAAACAATACATTAAATAAGTTTTTGTATCCGTAAATACCAACATTCGTTTGCTCAATTTAACCACACGGAAATCATTTATGTGATAGTTTGGTACGACCAATTTTGTTTTATTCAGCAGAAATCTAGGGCTACGAGGTTTCAAATGAAATTGAAAGAATTTATGTTCACTTTAGTCAGAATATGTTGTTTTAATCAGCATATAAACAAATATTTTTCATTAAATGAATGTAGCCGTACATCTCTTTCTGTAATAAGAATGCCTCGATGTATAAAATATTGGGTAAATTAACACAAATGTCAAATCATTGATATTTGAAACTGTGTTATATGATGTTTAGAAACCTTGATAATGTTGGAAGAGTGACTTGGGCGTATCACATAAGACTACTTCATTTTGAGCAATGATTTGGCTACGCTTGCATAACAAATGAAATTGCAAATGTTAAGTTTTGTATCCGTATACTTACTGATTGGCTTAAAGATTGTGCGATTCAAAACCTGCAAAGTAAGATAAACGAGTCTCCCAAGTAAATCTACTATAAATACTTACTCATTACTTGATGTTGAAAAGTATTCACCCACGGATACCTCTTACAGATACAAAAATTAGACTTTAGATGTTCTGGACATTGTTCAATGATAGCAAGGGGTAGCCATTTGGATATTGATCAAAGTTAAAAATACTGCCCTGTAAGTTAGAAAAAGAGTATGAACACAGTGGAAGAAGAGTTACACTTTCTTCTTGTCTGTCCTCTTTATGATAAACTACGTCAATATTTATTTCCATTAAGTTAAAAACGTTAATGCACATTTCCAAACGTTTGACAGTATTATGTCGGAAACGAGTGAGAAATGCGTAAATTCGGTGTGCAGATATTAAGACAAGACATTTAAATTGAGACCACCACATGTTCTATACTCATACTAAATACTCATGTATACCCGTTCTGCGTATATGTCACTTTAATATTGCACATTTGTAAAACAATGTAAGATGGATTTTGCAAATTAATAGTATTTTATTTGTTACGACTACGAAAAATATACATGCATGCATGTTAATTGTTTCTTCTTATTTGACATACAGATATATGTATTGGCAATACCACCATATATTGTGTTTAAACTGTTTAATATAAAGCTAAATGTTTTGGCATCGCTCATGTTTATTGTGTTAATCTTTTTAATATAGATGCTTATTGTTTGGTCAAATTGATATACAGATGTTTGTATTTACATCAAATATGCCTATTGCGTTGCCTACTTGATATAAATTGATACCAATCCTGCTTATGCCTTTGCCTATATGAACTTTAGGTACATGATTTTACATTAATAACGTGTATTGTGTAAGCCTATTTCTTATTCTGAGAGATATTATTCATGTCTACTCTACACTACCAGTTTGTCTCACAGTTACATGCATTGACATCACTTATATAGATTGTTTGTATGTTAAATATATTTTGGGTCGGAGGCCTATACTAACCAATAAAAGAAATGAATTGCATTAACGCAAAAGTTTACTTCAATTCTGAGGTTATTGTTACTCTTGTTTCACTGTTCAAGCTGTTGTCTAATAAAGTTATTTCAATTTTATGAAAAGTATGTTATTGCAAAACAAGGCAGTAAAATGTTTTCACATTCAGACTTTATCCTATGGAGTAGTAAATTGAAAAATAGTATGCAATATAATATGCTACATCTTAAAATTATAATGATATGAAAAATTATTTTAAAAATAAATACATCAAGTTTAAGCCAAATCGGGTAAAAGTTAGTTTGAACGTTTTGTCCAGTTAATTTAGAATTTTGTAAATGTGATGTATATATGTCCTGTTATATTTGTTGCTTCATTTATCAGTGATGGAATGGTGGCTGGACGAAAGCCAACATGTGACGAGACAGAGCAATGGTATGTTTATCTTTTGTCAATAACAGATTGAAAATTGTTTTTCGGCTTTAATTACTTTTAATGTACAACCTTTTATTGTTAACACTTGTTAAAAAGAATATTATTTGTACATTAAGTTTGATACAGTTGCCCTTTGAGGGGATACTATTTTGAACAGTTGCGTATAAGTTCTTAAATAAAAAACAGTCCTCTAATCTAGTACATGTATCTATTTATATGATATTAATGTCACCGTTATACATACATTTAGTTTTTAACATTCAATGTATCTATAATTGTTTTACCGTGTTTTTTTGTTGATTGTTGATTAGAATAAGTTTATCCTGATTTTGTTATTATGTCTACATGCAGTCCTAGAAAAAAAAGATCATATAAGGACGTAGGGATAATCATTGTACATTCTATCTGTGTAGTTTAGCAATGTTTAAAGATAACATAACGAAAAAAGTAAACTAAAATATTTTGTTTCTGCTTTGTTTGCATCATGTTTTGACAGAACAATGGTATGTTCATCTTTTGTTATTAACAGATAGACAATATATATATTTGATTGTTTTTAGTTTGCATGTGTATCTTTTTGTGGTTAACTATTGTTATAAAGATTGGTAGTTATTACAACAACTTTGATAAAGATGTATACTGATAGTATATACTTTCATGGGATAACATTTTTGATAGTAAAGGATAAGTTACTCAGCTTCACAACGGTAACGTAAATCTTGTATATATATTTATCGTATTTACGTTAACATTATATATAGTATATTTTTATCTGATTTTAAAATACCAACACGATTAAGAGTCATATATAACTAAAACTTAAGCGATTTAATCCAGTGAAAGCGCTGAAAGGTTATTACATTCTGACTTTATCCTATCGAATAATTAATTAAAAAAAGTATTCAGTACAGTATTTTACTTCTGAAAATAATAATGATATATAAATATTTCCTCCAAACAGTAGTCCAGTTTAAGGCGCAGCGGTTTAAAGTTAGGTAGAAAATTGTTCGATTTTTTGTAAATGTAATGTGTGTATGTATTGTCATATCTGTTCCTTATTTTATCAGTGATGGAATGGTAACAGGACGAAAACCGACATGTGACAAGACAGAGCAAAGGTATGCGCATCGCATATTATTGACAGAAAATAAATTAATTTTACTTTATTTAGTTTGAATGTGTATCCTTTTATTGTAAACCCTTGATAAAAAGAATAGTAGTTGTACATTTAGTTTGATACAGATGCATTTTGAGGGGATAGTAATTTTAATTGGTACCCAGAAGTTTTAAGCTTACAAATCGGTAATGTAAATATCGTATCTCTCTCTCTATATATATAATAATGTTACCGTTATTAATATATTTATTTTTAACAGTCAGTATTTTATATACTTATTTTACCGAGTTTGTTTTACATAAGAATTAGTTTAATCTGGTTTTGACTTACAGATAATCTAACGCCATGTCTACATGCAGTCCTAGAAAAATATAAACATGTCAGGACGCACTAAGAATCCATGCACATTTTGCCTTTTTATTATAGAAATTCTAAAATTCCATGATATAGAAAAAGTAAACCAAAATCCTTTGTTTTATATGTTTGCATAATATTTACGAATAGAAAACGTTTACCAGACGAGAACCCATAGGATCAAACTCAATGTTGGTATGTCCCGCAAATTATGCTTCCTTTCCCCAATTGTAAAAGATTCAATGAGAATCCAGTACATGTATAATATGAACCTCCAGTGCGTCGGCAATAATTTCGACACCATGAATCCGGTCCAGCTAGGCTTAAATACCACGACAGTGTGAGACCGTGTTTTCTGTCTGATACTAAGGGTTTACGCCAAAGGAATTAACCAACGCATCTCATAAATGTTCAATACAGACAGCTTCTGTTCTGAATTTGAAATGACAATGATCAAATCTACTATTGGTTAGTTATATTTTATAAACATATAGATTATATAATATAACGTATTTTAAAATGTCCTACAATACAGTTTATTTATGTTTGGGTGAAGTAGTAATTACGAAAATTTTCACTTGCAGCTAAAGATATATCATTTAATTCTCAGTTTAAATTCTCTTTACGTGCGACTGAAGATGATGGGTTTGTCCGAGGAGATTCTAATATTCTATACAGACAGGTGGTTTAGATAGGGCGAAGTAGTTATCAAAGAAAATCTTAGCTTGCAACTAACAATCTGTCAGTTTAATTGACAGTTGGTATTCTCTTCACGTGGCCCTGAATCAGAAATATCTGCTCGTAGCAGCGATTGATATAGGAACATCCTACTCTGGAGTTGCGTTTTCCACCAGAACTGACTATCAAACAAATCCGCTAAAGGTACGTTATAACGTGTTTATTTTAAAGACTTAAACAAAGTAAACAAAAGTTACAACATCAAAATGAACAATATCAGCTGCTCTGATGTGTTTAGGAAAACTAAAATGTGTTTTGCTAAAGTTAAATGGGTCGAATGCAAAAGAAAAGGTTGGATATCGCCTTAAACGTGATTGTGTATGGATGGCACTTTTAACATCGTAAACAAACGTATTGATCGACATGATCCATGATCCATTATATACCCTTTTCTGTGATTTATAGTTACTGTAAACTATACAATAAAACCATATATTTTCAAGTATGCCTTCTTACCTGCTTCCAAATTGTTTTTAACGTTTTACCGGTTCCAGTGTTGGAGTCGCCTTTGTTTTTTTCGCATCAATGACTTTCCTTGTATATTTATGATATCATTTATGAACTGGTAAACCAAGCTTCTCAAAATGCTTATTTATACATAAAAATTGGTTTGTCAATTTATACGATTTCAATGTTGTTGTTTTTTTAATCTGTCGAAACTCAATATCTTGTCTATTAGGCTTATCGTCCCACCAACAGTATTTCATTTACATGTAGACGGTGTCTACTTGAAGCAGATATAGTATGCCGTCACTGTGTATGGCATGCAGTAAACAGCAACCGGGCCACGACATACCAAAGGCGTTAAAAAATGGTAGTGCTATAGCTCTCTTGCTAACGCTCAAGCAAATATAAAGGTTGTTCCAAGACTAGTTGGCTCGGTGTAAGGATACTGTGACTGGTTGTGGTATCATGCCAGGTGTTCACGGCATGCATTGCACAGTGAAAACAGCACTATATCTGCTTCAAGTAAACACCGTCTCCAGATAACTGAAATACTGTGACAATAAACCCAATAAATATACATATAAAAAACTTACATATTGTCAAAAAATAGCATTATCTACGTATACCTGAGATATAAGAACCGACCAATACGATGTTAAATGAAATTGATCAATGTGTGTGTGTGACTTAATTGGAACTGGTGCTTTGATGAGGGTATCGATACTCGAATACACCGTTTTTTTCAATGTTTAGACAATTATTTCCAGATATGCTAATCTATATTATTCTAGATTTACTTCCACCCGTGGTCAATGAACACTTTCATTTCCAAGAAGGCACCGACGTGTATTCTGTTCGACCCTCAAAAGACGTTCAGTAAGTTCGGGTACGAGGCGGAATACAAATACATGAGCATTGCTTTCGGAGACAAAGCCAATCAAGAACACCGGAAGTGGTTCTTCTTTCGACGATTCAAAATGACGCTGTTTGACAAAATGGTAAATCACTACTCTAGTTAAGGTCTGAAGACAACACTAAGTATTTTAATAAATAATATAATGAAGTTGATTAGTGAGTGCTGACCGTAATAGTAGGCAAACTTTTGTTGCTGTTAGAAATGTCGTGGTCAGTGGTTGTATGAACCAGTCGTGTATTTTTAGAGTTTCAATGCAGCTTGCAATTACAAAGCATGTAGCAGGCAACAACTAAATTATAGAGTAGTAGGCAATAACAAGATTTCGTAGAACTTTGAGATGGTTTTGACGAGCCTTTTAATTAGAAAAATGCGAATTAGAAGGCAATACAAAAAAAATAAATAATGGACCTCGAACTCTCCATCGACATTGATCGTTTAAGATAGATACGTTAGACATTGGATATTGTCTAAACTAACACTATGACCTTAAAAACTCATTTCCTTTATTTGACTGCAAACTCCCCATGGCGGCTTGGATGCCCCATACCCGCAGAGCATTTTACCATTTTAATGATAATTATTTTGTTATCACTCAAAGAAAAAATGCTCAATGTTTCTATCTATCACAAGAGGGCATGACGAGAACACCTGATATGACATCACAAACAGCCGCAACACATCCTTAACATTGCCTGATAGAGTTTGCTACACTCAGCTTTAGATTGGAAAATGAGACGTTTCTAATAAGGGCAGACCGCATACGTTAGGGCATATATGGAGTATTAGGCGGTCTAGTAATTATTTGAAGTAACATATTCATAACAATACTTAGATAAAGAACGATAATTTTGGCAAGCAAAAGTAAATTTTATTTAAACTGAATTGGTAGCATATTATTTTGGTTTGAATTAGACGCTAACTAATTAGTAAGTTACATTTTTACTTATTTTTGTAACGAATAGCGCAAGGTTGTTAATAAGGATGTTGCTAAATCTGTAAATTCCTGCAGAATCTTCAGGGGCGGTACACACTAAAAGACGAAACTGACAAGGAGATGCCGGCTTTGGATGTTTTCTCGGCTGCCATTGGGTACTTGAAAAATCAGTTGATTGAAGGACTCCGAAAATCACTCAACTCATTAGACGAAAATTCGGATATCCGCTGGGTGCTAACAGTTCCCGCCATTTGGACAGATGCCTGCAAACAATTCATGAGGGTAGCAGCGAACATGGTTAGTTATCTCCATCTGTAGTCATTATTTGTCGTACATAAAACTTAACCTTTTTGTCTGATGCTGACATACAGCTTGAAGAAAATATGTATGATTCTCAGTCCATGTAATTTTATTATATTTTTTTCTTTTTTTCCCAATGACCCCAGGTACACATCGTGTGTTCTTTTCAAAACCTTTTGTAGCTGCAATTAAGTAGGCAGTATATACTTGTTAGTTAAACAAGGGTTAATGCAACGCAAATAGTCTCACATCATGCTCCTTCCTCACAGGCCGGAATCCAGAACGACAATCTGCTGATTGCTCTAGAACCAGAGGCAGCGTCAATATGCTGTCGTTACCTTCCACTACACAGTATTGGTAATGATAGAAACCGGTCGATGTTTGAGTCATTCGTGCCAGGCTCCAAGTACATGGTTGTTGATGCGGGTGGTATGTTTATGTACACGGCAGATTATAAACCACTAATTAGCTACGTTTACGAACAACGTTCTTATTTTATGCCTACGATGTGTAACTGTGTCTGCTGTGCTTAAGTGATCTGGAGGAAATTGTATATTATTTTTGTTTAGTCAGTTAAAAATTCAACCTGATTATATTATTGATTGCCACATTCCTTATTGCGTTAAACTATTTACCATAATTGTAATTTATGCCTATCTTACATTGTCAAACAACGACGTCGCATTAATCCTACTAATATTTACGCATTAATGTTAGTCTGCATAAAACATTTACTTTATTGTGAAACAAAATATGGAAAACATGAAACTTTGGGTAAACAATAGAACTGTACCAACGTTGAGAAAGTATATTTAATATCTTAAGCTATGCCACAGTACCTCAAGACTCCGTGTTTTCCTCTGTAGGTGGGACAGTGGATATTACCGTCCACGAGGTAGAGAAAAGCGGCAAATTGAAGGAACTTTATGCGGCTAATGGGGGAAATTGGGGCGGCATTTACGTGGATGAAGCATTCAGAAATTTCTTTGCCTCTATCGTCGGAGAAGACATCATGGAGAATTTTCAAACCAACAGCACCGGCGACTATATCGATTTGTTTCGGAAATTTGAAATCAAGAAGCGAAGATTCAGGAATACCGAACAAGAGACCATACACTTTTGTGTCCCGGACATACTTTCGGCTCTTTTTAAGAAGGAAAGGAAACAAGAACTTGAGAAGTTCGTAAAAGACAAGTTTAAAATGCAAAAAAATATCAGCTGGATTGCCGACAAGTTGAGGATAGATGCGGCGACTACCAAAGGATTCTTTAACGGTGCTTGTCAGAGCATATCGGAACATCTTGAGGCTCTGTTTCGAAGCGGAAAGATAGACGACGTGCCGACGATTCTGATGGTTGGCGGTTTCTCTGAGTCTTCAATGCTGCAGGAAATCATAAAGGAACGCTTCAAAGATAAGAGGATCATCATACCGCCTGACCCAGATATCGCAGTCCTCAAAGGTGCGGTAATCTTTGGCCACGATACGACTGTGGTAGAACAAAGATGTTGTCGCAAAACATACGGTGTGGAAGCAAATTTGGTCTTCAGGGAAGGTATTGATCCGGAGAAAGACAAATTCACAGACGATTAAGGTCGGGTTTTATGTCGCAAGCGCTTCAGTAAGCATGTACAGATTGGCCAAGCTATCAAGTTCGGTGAAAGACTAAAGCCTATTTCATACAAACCTCTTAAGACAGATCAGAATGCTATCGTAATTCCGATCGTCGCCTCAAGTCAACCGTCACCCGAATACACGTACGATTCCGGTTGTCAATCCATCGGATCCCTGTCCATCGATCTTAAAGGTTTGGGCATAGACAGATCGGTTGAAGTCGAAATGATCTTTGGTCGGACGGAACTCGAAGCCGTGGCCACTGACAAGAACTCAGTTTGCCAATTGAAAACAACTCTGAACCTTTTAGGCTTACACGCACACAGCTCATCGTATTGCTGAAAACATTGTTGTTTTATTTTTTGACATTTTATTCGAAGACAAAAATAAGATTGCGTACACATCACTCATAAACAATTAATTGATTACATTGATCGTGATACTAATAATATCACTTGCGACATATTTTAATCTATGGTCAAGTCGCTTTAATCTGTCATTAACATTAAATCGAAACTGTAATTTTGGCGATAGCTGCAGTTGTCTTTAGATTATATTGTCCAATTAAAGAAAGATTATACGGAATGTTTTTTTAATATTGATACAAAATTGTACAATAAAAGGAACAATGGCATTTCTAACATCACAAAATATAGAATAATAGACAATAACGAATACATATTGTGTAATGAAAATCAAAATGAACATTCCGATTGCGTTATGCTGTCTTTGCTTAAATGATAGCTGTAAATTGTCAAACTGTAGTAAAAGAAACTTGTTAAAAGAGGTGATAACCCCTGTACTGCCACCGTTACAAAAAGTCCAAAATTGTGCACATATTATTGTGGAGTGTCATTGAAATGAGTGCTAAAGGATAGGAAAGGAATACTCGTTATGGTACTAAATTATAATCAGTTATGAATTTATAACTATATGCTTGAGCAAGTAAAATGCAGAACCTGTAATTGAAGCGCATCCAAAATCGACTTAAACTTCTTTGAAACGGCGGATAGGAGGCGGGGTTCGTTGGCTCGATGCTCCGTACATGCATTTCTTGCCCCCTTTTCTCTTCTACTATTTTCTTCTGTACCTATCATACCAGATTAAGGAAGAACAATTGTCTGTTATTTATGTTTGTTATATTATTGATCGTGCTTAATTTAATAACAAACTAGGCACCTGGTATATTTAAACTCTATGAATGGTTAAAACTATGTGGTATTGTTGTACACTTGACAATATAATTGATTAATTATAAATACCTTTAAATATACATACTTATAAAAATTACGAAGATTTTATTTTTGAAACTAAATAAACAATTTGACACTCCAGATCTTGGTCACGTTTATTTACTCATGCCTATTTGAAAAAAATGGTTCATTCAGTTTTTGCAATGTTGTTGAAAAGCACACTAGCGAACATTTTGAGTCAAACCAAATAAGATGTTTGGCTGATTATACTATTTGTTCCTAAACAATACTCAATAGCAATGTACATTATTACTACAGCTTTAAAACAACTACCATTATCATCAACACGACCATAATCACCACCAGTGATACTAATATTATCGACATTACCACCAACAACATCATTAATAAACTCCACAAGCATCACCACTAGCAAAACTACTATCATAATCAGTATTACCGCGATCATCGTCATCACACAACCCGACGAGCATCACCATTAACAACACTACCATTATAATCATCATATATAAGACTACCATCATTACTCAGCCCGACGAGTATCACCACTAACAGCACTACCATCAAAATCATCATCAATACGACCAACATCATCACTAAACCCGACGAGCATCACCACTAGCTGCACAGTCATCATTGTCATCATCAATAAGACTACCATCATTACTTAACCATACGAGCACCACCAATAGCTGCACTACCACCACAATACGACCAACATCATCACTCAACCAGACGAACATCATCAACTTACCACTAACAGCACTACCATCATATTCTTCATCCACCATCATTACTCAACCCGACGAGCATAACCCCTAGCTGCACTACTATTATAATCACCGTCAATACGATCACCATCAACGCTCATCCCGACGAGCATCATCAACTAACCACTAACAGCACAACCATAATATTCTTCATCAATACGAGCACCATCATCACTCAACCCGACGAGAATCATCAACACTTGCAGTACTACCATCATAACATCGTCCACACGATCAGCATCAGCACCAAACCCGACGGGCATCACCATTAGCAGCACTACCATCATACTCATTATCAATAGGATATATATGTATATATGTTTAAATGTATGTATGTTTGTATATATGTATACTTCAGACGTTTTTCTGGACGCTTCTGTCAGTTAATCAATAAGTAAACAACAAATTATTCACACCGGACCTGGAAGCGCAATCAGTAGAAAATCGGCTCCAGGTACGGGAGGATCCGAGTTCGAACCCGGGCCGCGAAATAACAAAGTCGTAAAAAATGGTAGTATAGATCCTTGGCTGACGTTCTAGCAAATATAAGGGAAGTTCTAAGACTGGTTGGCCAGGTGTCAGGATAATGTGACTGTGTGCGGTATCACGCCAGGTGTTCACGTCATGCTATACACAGTGAAGGCAGTACACTTTCTGCTTCAAGTGGACAGCAGATAACGGAAATACTGTTGGTGGGACGAAAAACCCAACAAACAAACACACAAACAACAAATTCAGATATTTTCCCACGAAATCGTAACCAGGAGGTTAAATTTCAAAAACAAAAGCCAGACTTTCACTTGCAAGATTACATAGTGAAACAAATGTACATGTAAATAATATCCGAAATAAACACTTTTCTCCCAAATCTGGTAAGTATTCATAATGCTTCTGAATTCTTAGTTAAGCTACACAGTCAAATAGGTATTTACTTTAGCGATTTGGTCACAGTGGTCAAACTTTTATCTATATGTTATTTGTTAAAGCAAGATTTTGAAGAATGACAATGAGAAAATGCAAAAGAAAAACGCGTACATATGATCAATGGACATGATGCATTTCGAAAACCTTTTTTTTTGTCTCAAGACAGAGAGAATGAATAGCACCGCGGTGTTATTAACTCATTTTAGTAGTCAATCAAAGGCCTAGGCCCGTATTCACCAATCACCAATCCTATAACTAAGTCATGATATAAGCCCAATTTACAATTTTCATGCCAATAAAATAAGCCTTTCTATGAAGTTTCAGTGTGATTTTAAGATCAAAGTAGCAAAGTTAAAGTGTCATGCAAACAAACAGACATGTAGCTACACCAATAATGAAGATATTGTGGATTGAAATCCCTGACTTCGATAATTCTAACTTAGTTTGTGATTACCAGCCCTAGTCGATCGGCGAACTACGCATTAGGTAATATACGACATGTGTATACGTCAGTCCAACAATAGATAGTTTCCACATCCGTGAAGATCCGTTACCTTGGCAGCCATCTTTGATGGTAACTTCAAGGTATTTTCAGACGAATTGTATAGAAGCGTAAATGTGATTTTCTTGTAATTTCTTCATTTGTAGTCTAAAAATTAAAAGCTATACACCATTAGAAAGCTCTTGAAATTCATATTTTTTGAATACAATATTTTTTAAAATTTATAAAGGAACAAAGAATTAATACACAGAAATAAATATAATCATTGGCTCATCCATAATCAAAATGAAAGGTGTATTTTTTAACCTTTTACACCATCAAAATATAGTATTTATATTTAAAATACTTAATAAAAGCTGTTTATTTTGATATAAAATTAAAGTAAAATAAACCAAAAAACACAATGCTGAGTTTAATATATCACATATTTCCAGATTTTCGCCTACATTAGCTTCTGCCTTCAAAGATTGCTGCCTTAAATGCCTTATCATAGCCTATGACATCACATGGAAACTATCTATATGCTGGCAAGTTCGACAGTGGAGCAATATTTTGAATACATATATAGTGCTGACCGTGTGATTGCATGTGTCAGGAATAAATATAAAATAGAGACTAAGTCACTTTAATTGTAATTATTATATCTTTTAGAAAATACTGAAATACTTGATTTAACAGAAAGAGCAGTCAGGTTTGCGAATCCAGGAAAATTGCACTCAGTGACCTCAATGTATATTCTTTATAAAAAAACGCCAATCGCAGAACGATATTGACCTTCAGCCGACGACAGACGCTATGTATTATTTACAGTTGTGTCTTAGTTAACGTTATAGTAGGGTTCTTTTCTATTCAATTTCACTCAGTTATTCTATGTTGAATCATGTAGCCGCTCTTTCATGAATGTAAATGTAAATTTTGTGGTTTAAACCACATTTCGGGTTCTGATTACAAGCATATGATGGTGTACAAGAAAAAAGAGGATGCAGAGGACCATAGTCTCCGAATATAATATGTCAGAATGTTAAACATATCTTACATAGTAGCATTTAGTACAAGTTCATTTACTTATTTTAAACAATCAATACTTAACATAAATAATGTATTGTTTACTAATACATTCAAAAGGAAATGAAAATTGCACAAGAGGTGTAAACAACACCTAATGAACCGAAAAAGGTTTTTCGAAATAAAAACATAGACGGATCAAATTGGCGTTGAACCCCCAAAAAATTGATACAAAAGGTTTCTCAATGGATTCTGGTACCATTAGGCATGCTAAATAACATACTAAAAATCTAGTATAATCTGACTTCCGGAAAAGGGTAATTTTCAAGATGGCGTCCAAGATGGCCGTCAAGAGCGTAAAATCGCTATATCTCAATTACTATTCAACCTAGAAAGGTGGTTTTGTTGTCTAACCATAGGTTTTAGGGGTCAAGGAATTCAAAGAAATCAATGAAATTACCATCAGTTATTTATTTATTCACAAATCCAAGATGGCGTTCAAAGATGGCCGCCCATTCACTTAAATGGCTTTCAGCAACTGTTGTGTTCAAACATGATTATAAATTATGCTGTCTCTGGTTTACTTTTTGATTTAAAACTTTTGTCATTGGATACTGACACCATACGAGGGGTGATCTAGTGCAATCTGATTTCTGGAAAAGTGTCATTTTCAGGATGGTCTCCAAGATGGCTGCCGCGAGCTTAAGATGGCTGTACCTTTATTACTATTCAACCTAGAAAGGTGGCTTTGGTGTCTGATCCAGGTTTTGATGCTCAAGAAATCTCATTAAATTAGTACAATTACCCTCAGTTAATTATTTATTGACAGCAGATCCAATATTTTCAGTGTGTCTATCTAGGTTTCGAGCACCCAGAAAATCATCAAAAGTACCTAAGTAACTAAGAGGTTTGAAACGAATGGCACAAATTGTGATCGAGTAATCCAATAAACCAAGTTTACCTGCCCATTAGGACATTGTAGTATACACTTAGTCACTGTTCATCCTCATCATCTGACTCCTCTGGAAGGAACTTGTTATGTGGATTGTCACATTCTTCAAGTTGGCACGGTCCACAGACAGTAGTACATGGCAGTCCATATCTTCTACATGAGCAGCGGAGGGTCTTGCAGGCAGTGGAGCAGTTACAGCGAATGACCTTCAAGAGACTGTCTGGAGCAGCATTCATTCTTGACATCAGTGGGACGAACAGATTATCCAGTAGCTTCCACCCCCAGTTCATGGCATCCATACCCTTCTCCATTCCCATCCAAACCATGATCTGGTAGTACACTCTGCGACAGTGAAGTTTGGTAGCAGATTCAGTTGGAGGCAGACGTTCCGGGGTTACAAACGACGAAGAAGAGACAACCTTCTTGCTGAAGATGTTATATCGCATTGTCTCAAGAGAATCTGCGTGCTTGCCACCAAAGAGGAAAGACATCACTTGGCACCCAAGGTCTTCGATAATCTGTGTGGTCTGGTTTGGGATGGAGAAAGCATTGGCACAAGACTGAAGGACAGGGTCTGCTTTTACAAGCTTCTGGAAAGCACTCTTTTTGCCAACACCGAAAATCCGAGAAGTCGTGTCGCAACCAGTCATGGCATGGATGAACAGCAACTGAGAACACAGATCATGTCCGAGGTTGTCTTTTAGACGGTTGATGTCATACACTTTAAAACTGCCGTCAGGTTTGGTTCTGTCTGATTTGAAATAAAAAGCCATAGTGTCTCCCTGTGCATAGTAAAGGAGCAAGACAAGGAGATCTGTATCTTCTCCAATCAGCGTAGTGGTGTGTAGACGAGATGCCTCCACTGCTGCCTTTACTATGTCTACATCAGCATCTCCGAGTGCATTGACCACAGTGCAATCCCTTTCTCTCAGTTCATTACTTATCATCTGGATCAGTCTCTGTTTATTGACATCTCTTGACAGGAACTCCTCCTTCTTGCCTGAGAACTCTGTCTCTGCTGTAAAGCTGACAATGGGATGAATATGTTGTCCTCTTCTCTCATGCGTGTTGTCTTTAATGGATGGCCCTTCATCATAGCCATCAAAGACAACGGTCGTAGATGAACCATAATGTCGGATGGTACAGTCAGCATATGACTGCGCTATGTCACCATAGCTTTCTCCTTGTTTCCATGGTATTCGGTGCAGCAAGGAACCCCCATCAAGGACATGATACTCTGTTTCTGGTACAGATTCTTGGATTGCATCCTGTGCATGATCACAGATCGCCTGTGCAAGTTGTGGCTTATCAGCCTTTCGGAAGACGTTTCTGGCTTCAAAGAGGGCAGGAGGGAAAGGATTGAGCTCGTAACGCATAACTTCCTCCAATGATAGCTCTCCAGTTTGGGATACCACCAGGAAACGTTGAAAGAGGAGTGCAGAATCAATGGTTCGATCTGGAGCAACCTTGATAGCTGATGTTTGTCCAAGGGTTATGGCCTTATCCTTTCTACTGAACGAGAATGTGAATGCAGGCTGTCCAATCATTTTCTGCATGATTTTGCATCCAACAGACTCATATTCGTGCACGTTCACACCTTCCTCAGCCACAACACCAGTAACAACATTCCTTAACGAAGAGTCTGGCGAGAAAGGTGACCATGCAACAAGTTTTGCACTGATCTCCTCCAGGTCAGTAGCATCCCTTTTCATCCTTGCCTCCGTCACGTCTTTGTGCTGTTCAGATGTCGAGTACGACAGGTTCGTGAACTCCTGCATTGCGATGTTGTACTCCGATGTTATGGGCCTTGACATGGTCCAGATGGCTCTCTCTCCTTCAGACATTCCCCCTCCGTGTGTCATACCTCCAGTGGTCTTCAACGACCTCATCAATGTCGTGTCGATGACAAGATCTGAGCTAAGGCCTGCCCACAACTGGTTGCTCCGACGGATGACATGAAAGCCCTTTTCGAACTTTCTGAAAAGGTCTGGGTGTTTGAAGTCAAGCTGGCCCATCTCTTGGACATAGAAGTATGCTGATTTCAAGTAGTTGTAATGCCCAGCTGCGGCGAATATCGGCAAGCAGTCGGAAACAGCACGTAGGTGCATCAGCCAAGAACCTGTTCGATCTGCCTTCATCAGTGACCTAGCAACTTTTACCATGTTTTGATAATTCAGCCACAACTGACCTGTTTTTGACCTAGCACTCAGTCCTGCCTTCCTTTTCTCCAACTCTTCATCTATTCGACTTAGGTTTTCTGATGTTGACACAGTTTCTAATGTTGCCTCACCATTCAACAGCGCACTATACATCCCTTCAGACTCTTCAACCGCTGCTGCGAATTCGGGACTACCATCTGCCATCTCTGACACAATAATACGGTTAAGACATCTGTCTACAAGAAGATGGCCACGAAAGGCTCTCTGAACCGATTTGCCGGTCAGCATATGGGCTACAGAATTTTCACCATAAACTGTCCCAAGAATTTCCTTGAGTCCCGTGCCTTCCATCAGTGTACCAATCGCTCCTAGCAGGTTCATGAAGGTGTGGAAGCCTCCTAGCAACAGAACAATGGATTTGAGATGGCTTCCTGGCGGTGAATCTAGGACTATCTCTTGTGCCTTCCAATATAGGGGCTGGTCGAATGTGACTACTGGGTCAAGATGGTGCTTGTAAGCAAGACGACAAAAGAACTCCAATGTTGACAGGATACATGTCTTGTCGCCGGAGTACATGTCTATCATCGGTAGGTACCTGATTGAAGACTGGCCTGGATGATCGTTTCCCTGGTAAATAATGTGCATCATCCCCTGCCAACCTGGAGTGGCCTGTTTGAAGTTGAACGACAATTCCCAAAGCAGATCAACCCTCGTGTCGCATTCGGTGAGATCAGGAAGTTCGTTGAAAGTGATTTCTCGACGAACGTGTCTGGCAAAGCGATGATCTATTTTCGCAACCTTTGACTTCTCTACAATGTTCAGTTCCGTTGTTCTGTGCCTAGGGATGCAAAGGTCCATCTTCTGTCCTGGCGTCAAGGCAGCAATCATGCCCATCCCGTGAAATGTTCCTTTCCCATCAATTGTGAGAATGCTATGATCCACATTGTCTGCTGCGAATAACAAGGTCATGTTCAACGCATCAATATCCTGGCCAAGCATATTTGGTGCAGCACAATTTGCAGCATTCATTTCAAACCTCTGCATTTCGCTATAGGCAGAGCAGAACCCCATCTGACCTAAGGTATCCACAAGAAAGCTAGACCGATTTAAGTGGTGCATTTGAACTGAAAGGCCAATCTGCAAAGGGGCAAGGACAGCCCTTGGTCGGACTGCCTGTATGATTGCATGACCTATGCTAGCAACTTTCTTTTGTGTGTCTTTACCAACAAACAAGGCCGTTAAAACAGAGCGGAGTGATTCTGGAATGTAATCAAGGGCGGCCTGGAGTTTTAGTTCTTCTGTAGTCGGGTACTGATCATTAACGGTTGGCACATTTGTCTTGATGTCACTTTTTATGAGCCTTGCCGCGGTCTCAAGTACTGCTCAAGTATGATCTCAGGATGTGTGACGTTTTCTCTCTCATTGTCACTATGTCATCTAAACCTTCTCCTTCTGCAATATATATGCAATTTCCATACCGTTCCTTCAGCTGGCTTTTTAGGTACTGATTACCATAGGGGAGGGAATCGGCCATAGATAAATACTCTTTCATTTTACACCTAAGGTCAGAAACAGTCAACTGTTCTTCATCATTCATTTTAAGGTATGCACACATCTTTGAGAAGGCTTGTTCTTGGTCCTCATCCTTTGGCCATCCAGATTTCCTCCGCTTTGGATCAGGCTCAGTCAGAAACTGCAGGGGTACATCACGACCACACCTGAAATGGCTGCTGCAAACGTTATGATACACACAGTCTGCAGCGTGAAGATCACCATGATAGTTTTCAATTCTACCTTTCACTTTGAAAGACCACTCGTCGCACCGACTTTCACAGCATTGCAATATTGTCTTTGCAAAGATATCAGTTTTCACATAACTATAGTCGGCGCTTCCTTTCTGAACATTAGTGCCACAGAAAAGACAGTCGGTTTGGCTATTGAATGGACCTTCAGACACCCTAGCACTCCTTTTCGTAGTAGTGGTACTGGATTCACCGCTCTGTTTCCTCTTTAAATGAAGATCAATTTCAACACTGTTTGTGTACAATTTGCGACATTTCGTATGAACTATACAGCCTGCGGTCACAGCAAGGGTGTCACCTCTCCGAACACTAGCTTCATTGATCCCATCAGCACCCTTTTGGCGAATCTTGACTACATCACCTTCATCTTCCACTCTGCAAATGGGACAGATCTGGTCACTGTGGGATGCACTCATCTTTTACCTGGACGAAGAAAAAAAAGAAATTAATACACGTACGAATAATTAGTGTCCTTATAAAATAACCTGTATATCAAAAGTAGAACATTAAGACCCCCCCCCCCCCCCCCCAAAAAAAATAATAATAATTAACTGCTGGTAATTTCATTGCTTTCTTTGGATTCCTTGGACCCCAAAACCTAGGGTTAGACATCAAAATCACCTTTCTAGGTTGAATAGTAATGGAGATATAGCGATTTTACGCTCTCGGCGGCCATCTTGAAAATGACCCTTTTCCGGAAGTCAGATTGTACTAGATTTTTAGTATGTTATTGAGCATGCCTAAAGGTACCAAAAACAATTGAGAAACCTTTTGTATCGATTTTTTGGGGTTTGGGGGATTTTTTTCATATATTGACCCGCCTAACAGGGGCGTAGCAAGGCAAGATATAATGAGTATTCATTGTCGCTAGTTGGTTAAGAGGGCATGCTGCTCCTCAAAATTTTGTTCTTAGTGGCATCTGGACTGGAAGGTCGGGATGTAGCAATGAAGACCACGTTATTTATACAAAAATAAGTCATTTATGTTTTATAAGACATGTTTTTAACGCAATATCTCCAAGCAAAATGTCGTGATTTAAAACATGTATTGAGAAATGGCAACAGACAAATGTTTTAAGTGGGATAAGTCAAATTGGTATAACGCATTAAGTAGACAAAGGGTAATTAGGTCTAGATTATGCTTGAAGGCATCTTAGCAGAATTCAGTATCAAGATATAACTACATGTTAAGTCAAACGTTATGTTACAGTCATTTTGATAATAAAACCAAGACTAACCACGGCATACGTCTTTATTTCAAATAAAGGAGCTACTTAAACACAAAGGCCAAATTACGACATAGTTGGACAGTATCCTTACCTCACCCACCAATCCGTGAATCTTCCAACATGGCCACAGGGATACACACACACACACACACACACACACACACACGCGCGCGCGAGCACACACACACACACGCGCGCGCGAGCACACACACACACACACACACACACACACACACACACACACACACACACACACACACACACACACACACACACACACACACACACACACACACACACACACACACACACACACTTTTTCTTCATTTTCCAAGTACAAGAGGCCCCGGGTTCGATAAGGGCCCGCGATACACCGAAGTCGATAAAATGATAGTGGTATAGACCCCTTGCTAGCGGTTATGCAAATTTAAGGGTAGCTCCAAGATTAGATGACCTGGTGGTAGGATAATGTTACTGGTTGTGTTATCATGTCAGGTGTTTACTTCATGATATGCATATCAAATGTAGCACTATATCTGTTTCACGTGTACATCTTCCCCAGATAACTGAACTACTGATGGTGAGATGATTAACCAAACAAGCAACAATTAACTTTATTCTAGGTAAAACGCTTTCTTTTGTTTCCACATCTATAAATAGCATCATGGAAATGTTTTCTGATATAAATGTCAGAGCGTATCACCCGGATGATGATATAACGTGATCTCAAAAGTAAATGGTAACGTTGTTTTCATAGGTTTAAGTAGCTAACTGTGCAGCGTGGCTAAGATAGGAAAACATGTTTGTCATTATGAGTATAGTGCTATGCCCATCCTTTCACATAGACTTAGGACATCAATAAACAGCATTTTGTGCGATCTTTGCAAGGTAACACAATTTGCAAGAAAAAAACAACATCTGTTCAAACTGTCTCTAACATCATCATGGATATAACGGCGCTTGTGATGTTGCCTAATGGCAAGGTCTCGCTCGACAATTGGTAACAGTCTCCAAATTTAAGGAAATGAAAGGGGTTTTCAGGATTATTCATTCCTAATTGCTCATCTGTATAACCTTTGTAGCAGGCGGTAAAATATGTTTAAACCATAAAAAATGTAAGTAGAACCGTAATTTATTTATGAAGTTCTGTGACGCTTTATTTGCATGTTTACTTCCTTTACGCGGCTCCGCATAGTTTGTATGTTTATTTATAGTATGCAACACGAAACCCAAAGATTTAAATCACTACAGACCAAGCCTAAAGATGCTGTAATGACAATATGATATATATGAACACGCATTTAGAAAGAGCTAATTTAAGAATCGGCTATCGCTTGCTGGGTATAAGAAATAACATCGTTCTAGCTATAAACATAAACATGCACAAGGCCAGATAACACAGGTATGCCATCACTGCAATTGCGGGTAGCCATGACATTTAACATAAGTCGATTCGCAGTTTTTCGTCCACTCGTTAGAAGTTCTGGCGAGAAGCATGATGCTAATTATACCCCCACCACAAAATGTGTGTGTGTGTGTGGAGGGGGGGGGGGGCTATAATGGATTCGCTTTGTCCGTCCGTCCGTCCGTCTCCATTATCGTGTCCGATCTATAAATCCTATACCTATTGAAGGATTTTCTTCAAACTTGGCTGAAATGTTCACCTCAACAAGGGGATGTGCAGAACCCATGTTGCCTATGTGTCAGCTCAAGGTCAAGGTCACAATTGAAGGTCAAATATCAAACAATCAAATATTAGACATTATGTCGTGTCCACTCTGTAAGTCCTACACTAATTGAAAGATCTTCTTTAATCTTGGCTCAAATGTTCACCTCAACAAGGGGATGTGCAGAACCCATGTTACTCTTTTGCCGGCTTAAGGTCAAGGTCACACTTGAAGGTCAAAAATTGACTTAGAAAATATTCTTAAATTTTAACATGTATTTGAATATTTCTGAAACTAGAAAAAGTATTTGCTTGAAACTTGCTTAAAAAATATATATGAAGTGTCACAATTAGGATATGCAGGTCAAGTTTCATAACTCTGCATTGCATTTTGACAAAGTTATGCCCCTTTTAAGTCTTAAAATTTACATACAATCAAGTATTAGACAATATGTCGTGTCCGCTCTATAAATCCTAAACTAATGGAAGAATTTTCTTCAAACTTTACTCAAATGTTCGACTCAACAAGGTTATGTGCAGAACCCATGTTACCTTTGTGCCGGCTTAAGGTCAAGGACACACTTGAAGGTCAAAATTGACCTAGAAAATGTTCTTAAATTTTAACATGTACTTGAATATTTCTGAAATTAGCACAGGTATTTGCTTGAAACTTAAAAGATATATGACTTATCACAAGTAAGATATGCAGGTCAAGTTTCTTAACTCTGTATTGCATTTTGACAAAGTTATGCCCCTTTTTAAGTCTTTTAATTTACTTACAATCAATACTAGACAATATGTCGTGTCTGCCCTACAAATTCTATACTAATGTAAGGATTTTCTTCAAACTTAACTCAAATGTTCACCCCAACTGGGGAATGTGCAGAACCCATCTTACCCGTGTACCACCTTTGTGGAGACAGTTTATGCTTCCATGTATGACACGGTATGTTACTTGTCTATTTGTTTAATAAAATTAGGAAAGTGTCCAAAATGTCTTTGCATAGACTTAAGCATGTGTTTCGAAAAAGTATAGAAAAATACCCCCAAAAGACTCTAGTGTTAAATATGTCTTTATAGGCGAACTGTCGGATACCACTTTTAAAGATAGCTAATCCTGGGAGAACTTTAATCTATGTGGTATGTATATTACATATATGTATATATATCTCAGTAGCCTTGTGCGAAGTCTAATCGGGCAAGTACACCTGCGAAACTTACTAAGACGGTCGTATGTATAGATGTAAAAGTAATACTTCTGTGAATTATAACATATATTAATCTTGAATATTCAGATTTTCTAAATTATTAAAAAAACGGAACCATGACTTTCTTAATAAGTTAATCTAATCGGGCTTGAAGAAATAACTGTTTCTCCTATTACTGGTAAGTAAACACATTGTATTTTGAATTTTATACAGTCGAACTTCGGTTATTCGAAGTCGTCGGGACAGCCGATTTACTTCTAATGCATGGGTTGGAATAAGCCAAATTGCCTCCCTTAAAAAAATGCGGACTAAGAGTCCATCATTTTGAATTGCATACTTATCTTCAGTAATGTGCAAGAACCAATGTTTATATATACATTTTTACACAGTGAAACATAAGAAAACTTGGAAAAGAAATGAATAATAGATTAAGCTTCATGTAATGACTGTTTTAAAAAATAATAATTTAAAAATGTCTGCATATGTATAAAGCATTGTCGAATCGACGTGAACATGTTATTGTCGTCAACAAACTGCAGCATACAGTTCATAATGATACCAAGCACATATTATCTAATCACATAGTATTAACCTAAATATGGAATAAAATACAAAAAAAATCAATTTTAGGAGTAATACATTCTAAAATCGTTAAGCTTGTCCTTCTCTCGATTGCTCAGCTAAGATTTCAACAGCTATACTTGCCATTTTCAATTGAGATTACGATGGCAGTGTTATCGGTCAGCATTTATACTTACCTACCCTGACAGTTTGCAATGCAGCTGGGAGACTAATATGAGCCAATCCTTAATTGGATTGGACCACACTCTTTAATTGATGATACATCCTAACTGATTGTCAAATAAATCAAGACGTCATAACCAATTAACAACTTTAACCTGCCAATAAAAGAAGCTAAACATCGATGCTAATTGAGTAATCTTCGTTCGCAGTTTGACAGGTGATAATGGCCGACCGGTGACCCGATCTGGCTTTGAATAATATGTGTGAAGAAAGCATTAAAACTCTACGTTGGGGATCGAAATTGACTTTGAATAATGCCGAAACTTAGATTAATGCAAATACATTATCGGAGGGTTTTACCATTAAACTATATAAGGGACAAATCGGGACAGACCAAAGACTTCTAATAATGCGTCGGCTTCGGACAATATGAGTTTAAACATCCGAAGTTCGACTGTATTATATATCTTAATACATAATAACCTATTTTAAAGCGACTCAGTCACATTGGTGAAATGTACATTAATTTTGTTGGTTAAAAAGCAACATGTTCTTAGATCAGAAGAAGTAATGGAAGGAATTTTATCGCTGATCATTAGATCATCATGTGAACATGCTTAAAGTCTGTTGTCTTCATGCTGAGAGAAAAAAGAGCCTCTACGACAGTTTATCCGTGTTATAACTCAATAACCGAGCATATCTCTGAACTACACATTCGGTAATATACGCATTTGTGTAGCACCAAAATCCCCACCCCAAAACTGTCCATCACCAACTTAACCACTACCCCCAACAGAACAACCTTAACCAGAACCAGTAACTTTATCACCATAAACACCATCCCTACCACTAATATCCCACCAGCATTGCCACTACCGCTGATACAACCACCATAACTTTCACCAACCCCACCACCATTAACATCGCCAACACTCCCACTAGCACCACTATTATCACACTGCCATTATCACTATCATCCCTATCACATTCACATCTCCATCCATTGAAGTATACCTTATACATATATTGATAACATGACTGTGTTGTCTGACCTTATGCATGTTCTTGCTTTTAGCTGAAACGATATCATTTGTGTTGCTTAGCATAAAGCGTCCAGATTCTAAAATTATTTAACATAATGAGTATGTATCCTATTGTCATTAAAACATTTTTATCTGGGCTTTTGTTAAATAAAATATGCGCTGTTTTTATACATATTGATGGATATCACGGTTATTCGTGCGAAATTTGCATTGATGAGTTAATCAAGCATACGTGTTTAAAACATATATGCTGTTTTAATATTCTATGAAACAAGATTAACAAGTGTTGTCACAACTCTGATTTTTGTGGGTTATATACAAGGTGTGTTTGATAATTAAAAATGTGAATTTACAAAGTAAGTTAACAGGACATAAACTGTGTAAATATCATTTTCATAAAATGTATAATCGTTTGGGGTCTTCTTTCGAACAAGCTTTATTTGCACATACACGATAAATAAATTTAGAAAAATAAAACTTTCGTAAATATTCCTTAAAGTGAGAACTGCAATAACCATTTAAATGCATCACCAAGACCGCATATGTTTCAAAGATAGTTCTTGTTAATTTTAGAATCTTATTGTGCCTTTATTATGTACGTGTTTTTTTTCGGCCTAGCTGTCTAACCTCACTTCTACCGTACTGTTCCTTTTAAATGCCTCTGAGTAGCATCTTTCAAAGCGATTGGCTGGAGCGTGTTTGTCATATACCATAAACCACATCGCACAACGCTCAACTGCTCATTGCCTATCTTCTGCGATCAATTATTAGCTACTCAATGCTTCAGAGGTTTGGAGGTCTGTCCAACTTTACTTTTAAGTACAGGGAGTCATACAAGTTTCAAATACACGTATATAAAAGGTATATAAACTTTTAAAGACAGTAATTTTAATAACAGTGTGGGTGAAAATCATGTGATATACTCGTTCTTACACCTCTTTTATTGTGACAAAGGTCAACAGACTGGGTTAGTTAAAACCTCATTAAATCTGTATTTATTCTTTTAAGATATTCCCTGTTTATATAATTAAGAATTTTATTATAAAGGAATTTAACCATAGTTTGTTTCGGTAAAAACTAAAGGAATGTCTCATTAGCAGGCTCGTTGTGTATTTAAAGATTGCGATAATAAACCATATTATAGTTTATTCATCAAGTGAATTTTTAAAAATACTGTCGTCACAATAACTATTACTTTTTAGTATATGTTAAAGTTAATGAAATAAAAAAGGTTTGGTTATGTCTTCTTCAGTAGTAATAAGGCTTTGTTCAGTTATAGTCTTCAATGGCACGTTTGTCAAACACATTGTTGTAGTCTGTGGCCTGTTTGGTCCAATCGTCGGTCCAATCAAATTTTTGTTTTCTTCCCCCACGCTTTTAACCATATTAAAGCTAATGTTAGGAGTAATTTTGAAATTGAGCTTAATTCTAAACACTTATTATATGTAATTATGCATGTCGATTTGTTGATCGGTTTTATGAGACATTTAATTACGTTTTCGGGCTATATGTGATAAAAGCAGTTGTGGCAATACCAGAAACTTCGTCCGTGATGTATCTTCTGGATAATCCCCCAGCGCTGGTCCCAAAAGGTGGATTCTGATACCTTAACACAATCGGAACTCGGTAATTCCGTACTCGGAACAATCATCCTCGGATATATGATACCTAAAGAATCACGATCGTTTTGTTCGTCGGAAAAAGAATACGCCATTTAAAGTTCTTCTAAACAGCAATAGGTGTATATGACTTTTTCATCCTATAGACTTCCATTTATAAATTTAAATATACACATCTCGTTGAAATACAACTGTTATTGTATTTCCAGTAGAGATAACAAAACTGTTATCTTGCTTTGATGACGTCATTTGTACCGATATGTTTATTTTCGCAAGGGTTTCCCCGGTGAAACATCCGAGAGATGATTCGAAAATCCGATGCGTTCCGACTGACCTCAACGGTTTCACTGGGTTCTTTTTCCTTAACAAATGAATCAGCTTAAATGATTTTTATCATAGGTGAATTTTTCAACGCAAGTCTGCCTTAGATTTTTAAAAGGTGAGTTCTGTGGATTTTATCTCACCATAAAAAACTATTTTCATTTAAGTGTTAAGCCTGCATCAAATAGATGATAAGTTTTCAAACAGTAATTGAAAATAGCAGGAGATAAATGATTCCTTTCTCTCTTTGTATGTTTGGCTTGCAAAAATTAAACTGACTTGATCTGCCAGCAAAATATTTAACTTGGAATTGACAGATTGATGTGGATCATTTGAACCTCAAAGAATTCAAATCGTTCCTAACAGAAAACAAATTGAACATGCTTGAAAACAGGCATTAATCAATCGCATGGTAGAACCGTTTAAATAAATACTAAGGTGAAACAAGACACAAAAGGAAGTTTAAGGAACATAGCTAAATTATTAAGCTATGTTTGCGCTTATTTCGCATATGACTTATAAAGTGTACACTGATTCTTAGTTTGAAGTAGTAGTTAAAAGCATAACTTACATTTAATAATAAAAAGCTTGTTACCATAAAGGCACAGGCAAAAGGCACATGAATGATTTTAGGCAGATTGTGATAAATAAGCAGCTTTATATTTTTTTTATAAACGTGACAATAATTGTAGAAGTCCCGACATTATTTTTATTTTAATGAATTCTGTTTATTTCTCATTATATGTATTGTTGTTTAAATTCATTATTACATAACCTGTAGGTAAAGAGAAGTAACGCTACAGTCAGAAACAGTCATGGCCTCAACATACACAGCGGATCAAGCGAGGTGAACATGTTGCTTTAATTTATATGTAAAAGTATATTTATATTAAAGAATAACTTTTTCCCTTCCGTTCATACGGTTTTTAACAAAAGAAATGTTTGCCTGTTGGGGTTTTTATCAGGTCTCCCAAAATTTTGTTCAATGAACAAAGAAAGAAAAAGAATTACTTTGTATGTACAAACATGTGCATTCTTATTGATTTCGGGGCGAAATTCAAATCAAATATCAATAATTAACGCGAAAGTTTATTACAATTCTGGAATTATTTCAACTCTTGTTTCACAGAACAATCTGTTTGCAATAACATTGTAACCATTTTATTAGAATAGTTCTGTGAGTCATTGCAAAGCTGGTTGGTACAAGGCAGTGCAAGAGTTAAACATCCTGACATTTACTTATTAACTTGTAAATGAAAAAAAAATTAATATTATATTTTAAATGAGACTGATATAAAGATAAATAAGGACATCAAGTATTTGTCATTTATAATACTTACACGTTTTAGAGTAATGTTTTTCTGAAACAAAAACGAGTGACCTAATTGAACAGAGTGAAACATTCATATATTCCGACACGATCCAGTGGAATTAAAATAGTATTCAGTTAAATACTTTGTTGCTGAAAAATAAATATATGATTTTTTTCTAAACATAAAAATATTAAGTTTGAAGCGCTGTGAAAGAAGGCGGGTAAAAGCGTTTAATTCATAACTTTGTTAATGTAATGTGAATATATGTACTGTTATATTTGTTGGTTCGTTTATCAGTGATGGGATGGTAGCTGGACGAAAACCAACATGTGACGAGACAGAGCAATGGTATGTCAATTATTTGTCAATATCAGATTGAAAATAAATTAATTTGCCATTATTTACTTTTAATGACTATTTTTTAGTTTAACCATTGTTAAAATGATAGTTTTGAATGATAATTTGGTACAGGGGCATACTTAAAGTATTCAGTATATATGTATAACCTTTGTATTTATTATTTTATACATTAACGTTTTACCTCATTTTAAAATAGGTTTTCAATCTAACATGTACTTGATAATGATGTAATAATTATTTTTAAAAAGTACATCAAGTTAAAGGTGCGGCGGATAAAAATAAGTTAGAACGTTGTGTTAATTTAATTTAGGTTCTTTCTAAATGCAATATGTATCAGTAATATTATATGTGTTGCTTCATTTATCAGTGATGGAATGGTAGCTGGAAGAATACCAACACATGACGAGACAGAGCAATGGTATGTTAATCTTTTGCTATTAGCAGATAAACAATAAATTCATTTGACTTTATTTTCTTGGAATGTATGTCTTTATATTGGTAACCCTTATCTTTTTATTGTTAACCATTGTTTAAATAATAGTTTTGAATTATAATTTGGTACAGATGCATACTTAAAGTATTCACTATATATGTATAACCTTTGTATTTGCTTTTAAAATACCTACACGTTTAAGAGCCATATATTTCGAAAACATAAACGTTTTACCTCATTTTAATCAGTGAAATGTTCACATATTCTGACATTATTCTATGTATTAGTAATTTTAAAATAGGTTTTCAATCTAACATGTACTTGATAATGATATAATAATAATTTTTGAAAAAGTACATCAAGTTTGAGGTGCAGCGGATAAAAAAAAGTAGAACGTTGTGTAACTTAAATTTAGGTTCTTAAATGCAATATGTATAAGTAAAATTATATGTGTTGCTTCATTTATCAGTGATGGAATGGTAGCTGGAAGGAAACCAGCACATGACGAGACAGAGCAATGGTATGTTAACCTTTTGCTATTAGCAGATAAACAATAAATTCATTTGACTTTATTTTCTTGGAATGTATGTCTTTATATTGTTAACCCTTATTAAAATAGTAGTTATACATTAAGTTTTGCTTTGAGGGGACACTAATTTTGATATGTACTGCAATTCTCGTCTTTCGTCTCTCTCTCTCTCTCTCTCTCTCTCTCTCTCTCTCTCTCTCTCTCTCTCTCTCTCTCTCGTCTGTCTCTCTCTTTCTCTACGGTATTAATGTCAGAAGATTTGTCAGTATTGGAATAGAGATTTTAAGATTCGAATATTTTATCATTCTGATTCATTTTTCTTAATTTTGAATAAAAAATAAAATGGTATTTATTTATTGATCGTATTGTCTCCAAAAGACGCAATACTCTGGCGATATGTTATAGCGCTCGCTCTAGCATAAAGGGGGTGGGGTCATGTCACCTTGTAACAAAGCCATCTGGTAAACAGCATGAAATCCCTTATCGACGCATAGTCCCTTCTCTGCCACCTCTCACACCTAGACCCAGTCACCTCACACATACAGCTGTCGATACAGTTACCATGAACACACGTGTCAGTTCCAAACTGGGGCATTGAGATACTTAGTACGTAAGAAGGACATTGCTGCAGAGCTTCGGTCGAGATCGCGTGTAAAAATGCTGTTCATTTCCTTAACAGTCCATCAGAACTTCTTTTACTTTTAGAAAACACAACTAGATCACTGTCAATCAAACTTTAATTGTAAACTTTATGGTTTTTTTTCACGCTACCTCAGAATTGTAATTCTATTCCTATACAATACCCGACATCTGCTACTCTCAGTCTTTGCGATGTTCTGCTCTCTGTTATTGCTACGTGCTGTCTGGATAACAAAAAATAAATCTACCGACTTTTTAATTGTTCATCACAGAACTACTTTAAATAAAACGACGATTTGTAAAAGTCTTAAATATATATATATATTTATGTAACTGATTGAACACATTATCCTGTGGAGTAGTAATTTGTAAAGAGAATTCAAAGTGTTCGTGCAGGAGTGTGTGATAATTAATGCAGTATTACGATATCAAAATTAAACACAATACCAGGTGTTGTTATATCTTCCGAGAATTAATTGAGTGATACGCCTCCAAAACCGTGTTGGGATGTGAACATGTTCAACGCTACAATGACAATTCCTGTTTCGCTGTGCAACCAGTTTTGCAATAACTTTTAACATTGTCTTAGTTTTAGGTGCTGATAAGGTGCATAGCTGTATCCTTATATGACTTAACATGTATATATATTCATACATATACTCGTATGTACAAACCTATGTGTTCCTATTTATTTCGGGGCAAAATTCAAATCAAATATCAATAAATATTTTAATGATGTCCCTTGTCCAGTTAGCAGATTGCACCTTGATCAATTTGTAATTTCATTGTTCCTGGACTCCCTGTATGATATTCAAGTGGACAAGTTGTACATTGAAGCTGATTTAAGTACAATGGCAACCAAATTCTTAAATTTATCATTCGGAAAAGTTTAATAAATAGGGTTAAATTTCCAGCATACTTACTCTATGTCACTCAAGGTTGCACACCTGTACTTCTGTATACGTATAATTATCCTTAAAACTTTCTGAAGGTCCCTGTGTGACTTAGACCGCGGGACAGTGATCAGCTTGTACTATATTTTTCTGCACAACATTGAAGTACACAGTACTTGATAAAACATATTCATATGTGTGCACTCTGTTTACTGTGTGCAACTCAGTGGATTCTTGGCGAGCAAGTATTGGCGATATTTGCCAATCAAGGAAAGAGCTCCGATTTAAAGTGGACTTACTTAAGACGAAGCATTTTGTTCTGTGCATTTGTCTTATACTATTGTTCTTTTTTACTGCCAATTGCGTTGAGACAAATCCCGGTCCAGGTTCAACAACGAAAAATCGAGCACCCAGTCGTGGTCGACACATATTGTTAGCTTCAAGTTTTAGACACAACATTTATGGAAACCAGTGATGCGCTTCTGTATCATTTGCACGATTAAATACACCTCATTCAAACAGGCAGACTACAAGTCGTGTGATTTTCAGACCAGTGTGCAAGAACACAGAGTAAATCTCCCACATGAAATAGCAAGATTGATATCAACTCTGGTCTTCTTTAAATACGATCCGACGTCAAAAACATGAACTGAAAACTAAGTTATAAAAGAGCTAAACATTAAATTGACAGAGGAAGTTTTTACTTAAAATATGCTACATTGAGTATATTTCTGTCTAATTAAGCCCCAAAGCAGGAACATAACAAACAAAAGAGCAATTTGACCTTCTCCTACATTAGGGAACAATCGGATGCTATTAGTGACCCTGAAGATAAGATACACACTGCAATTTCAAACATCCTCAATATAGATGCCTCAAATATTGAGTATATCAACCAGACAAATATGGATCAGGGCCTTTAAATGCGCATTTCACTGACCTAAAACAACGCGAATGTGTGTTAAAGGCATAAAGAACCATGCGTAAACAAGGCCAAGTGTCAGTCCGTGTTGCTGTGGCGTTAACCGAACAAACTGCCAAAGAACAATCAGGACTCCACACCCTAGTAAAAGCGCCTCTGGAAGAAAGAATCATTCTTCAAACAAGATTAATTCATCATTAATCCGTTTACCTACGCTTATGATTTCAGTACCATAAAGGCTGTTTCTTTGCAGAAATAGGATTTAGACCAACACACACAGTGTGACTGTCCACGGTATGATGACTCAGGAGTGTCAAGTTACCTATGTACATTGAATATTGAGGACCTTAGTATTCCCCTGATAAATCACGTTTCGCCCAGAAGTTAATTACACTATGACCTTGCTGAAATGTTACACATTCATATTAAATAACTAAAACGTTTGTGATTTTCCTTTTATTATTTATTAAAAAGAATTAAAGCGTATATGAAGTTTTTTATGTTTTATATTTTAATGAATCTCCGCTGTTGCAAGGTTATTACTGTTACTACAAGAGATGTAGGCGAATGTTCGGATATATACAAAACGTTCGAATGTAATTTTAGCATTCGAACGTTGGTAAACAAAGTCAAATTCCAAAGAAAAAACAAACACATTTGTTTTGACAATACTGAAATCATATAACACAAAATGACGCAGGTTATACTGTTTCTTGCTTAAACGATTATTTTTCACACCTTAACTGTTTAACATTTACAGGTGAAAAAGTGAAAAGCGTTGCCTTAAAAATCTGTGTAAAAAGTAGAAATAAGACTTACACCGACAGCTTAGAAACAAACTTGTAGATTCTAGAAATAAACTCTTTTGGGATTTAGTTTAACAGGGTAACTGTGATAAATCAAAACCTAATTAGTCATTTTCAATGAACGAGTCGTCCGACTATTTTAAAAAAAAAGTTTGCCGATTATGTCAGTGGACATCAGAATACTTATCATGAGAACCTTAGTTTGTTTGGCAATCTTGTTAAGGAAACAAAAAGAGATAAGAAATAGTGCTTCTAGCCTTAATGGTAACCGTGCATCAGGAAAAGATGGAATTTGTGAAGAAATGTAAAAAAACAACAACACAACTGTACATGACTATACTCGATGGATGCGAACACGTAAAGCCTAGGTAATGTATGAAAAGACATTGAAATCATGGACACTTTCTTGATATTTTCAAGTCAATGTACAGCCAACTTACGAGCTGTGTTAAGGTTTGTGGCCATATTTGTTGCATGCTTTGCAGGAATGGTTCACTATCTGCAAAACCAGATCTATTTAATCGAAAACTATTGTCGAGAATCTGGTATGTGCATAAATATTTATATAATTTTTCGGAACGGTGACCCTATTAAGGACTTTGGAAGATTGACCTTTAATGGAAACCCAATACAAGTTGTACCTGTTTATAAAATACCTTAGTGCTTTCTTTACAGGTATGATATTTTAGTCAAAGACGAGAAATAATTTAGCAAAACAATACATTAAATCAGTTTTTGTATCCGTAAATACCAACATTCATTTGCTCAATTTAACCACAGGGAAATAATTTATGTGATAGTTTGGTACGACCAATTTTGTTTTATTCAGCAGAAATCTAGGGCTACGACGTTTCAAATGCTTAGAAGTGCTTATTGTTTGGTTAAATTGATATACAGATGTTTGTATTTACATCAAATATGCCTATTGCGTTGCCTACTTGATATAAATTTGTACCAAACCTGTTTATGCCTTTGCCTATATGAACTTGAGGTACATGATTTTACATTAATAACGTGTATTGTGTAAGCCTATTTCTTATTCTGAGAGATATTATTCATGTCTACTCTACTCTACCAGTTTGTCTCACAGTTACATGCATTGACATCACTTATATAGATTGTTTGTATGTTAAATATATTTTGGGTCGGTGGCCTATACTAACCAATAAAAGAAATGAAATGCATTAACGCAAAAGTTTACTTCAATTCTGAGGTTATTGTTACTCTTGTTTCACTGTACAAGCTGTTGTCTAATAAAGTTATTTCAATTTTATGAAAAGTATGTTATTGCAAAACAAGACAGTAAAATGTTTTCACATTCAGACTTTATCCTATGGAGTAGTTAATTGAAAAATAGTATTTAATATAATATGCTACTTTTTAAAATTATAATGATATGAAAAATTATTTTAAAAATAAATACATCAAGTTTAAGCCAAAGCGGGTAAAAGTTAGATTGAACGTTTTGTCCAGTTAATTGAGAATTTTGTAAATGTGATGTATATATGTCCTGTTATACTTGTTGGTTCATTTATCAGTGATGGTATGGTGGCTGGACGAAAACCAACATGTGACGAGGCAGAGCAATGGTATGTTTATCTTTTGTCAATAACAGATCGAAAATAGTTTTTCGGCTTTAATTACTTTTAATGTGTAACCTTTTATTGTTAACCTTGTTAAAAAGAATAGTATTTGTACATTAAGTTTGATACAGATGCCCTTTGAGGGGATACTATTTTTAACAGTTGCGCATAAGTTCTTAAATAAAAAAAAACAGTCCTCTAAACCTAGTACATGTATCTATTTATTTGATATTAAAGTCACCGTTATACATACATTTAGTTTTTAACATTCAATGTATCTATAATTGTATACCGTGCTTTTTTGTTGATTGTTGATAAGAATAAGCTTATCCTGATTTTGTTACTATGTTGTCGTTCGCAAACACTCTAACGCTTTGTCTACATGCAGTCTTAGAAAAAAAATATGGTCATATAAGAACATAGTGATAATCCTTGTACATTCTATCTGTGTAGGTTAGAAATGTTTAAAGATAACATAACGAAAAAAAGTAAACTAAAATATTTTGTTTCTGCTTTGTTTGCATCATGTTTTGACAGAACAATGGTATGTTTATCTTTTGTCATTAACAGATAGACGGTATATTAATATGATTGTTTTTTCTTTGTATGTGTATCTTTTTGTGGTTAACCATTGTTAAAAAGATTGGTAGTTATTACAACAACTTTGATAAAGATGTATACTGATAGTATATACTTCCATGGGATAACATTTTTGATAGTAAAGGATAAGTTACTCAGCTTCACAGCGCTAACGTAAATCTCGTATATATATATTTATCGTATTTACTTAACCAATATATATAGTATATTTTATCTGATTTTATAATACTTACACGTTTAAGAGTCATATATTACTAAAACATAAGCGATTTACCCCATTGAAAGCAGTGAAAGGTTAATACGTTCTGATTTTATCCTTTAGAATAATAAATTAAAAATAATATTCAGTACAATATTTTACTTCTGAAAATAATAATTATATAAACATATTTCCTCCAAACAGTGACCAAGTTTAAGGCGCAGCGGTTTAGAGTTAGATAGAAAATTGTTCTAATTTAATTTAGATTTTTTTGTCAATGTAATGTGTGTTTGTATTGTCATATCTGTTTCTTATTTTATCAGTGATGGAATGGTAACGGGGCGAAAACCGACATGTGACAAAAAGAGCAAAGGTATGCTCATCGTTTATTATTAACAGATTTTTCTTTACTTTATTTACTTTGAATGTGTATCCTTTTATTGTAAACCCTTGACAAAAAGAATAGTAGTTGTTTATTTAGTTTGATACAGATGCATTTTGAGGGGATAGTATATTTACTTGTTACCCAGAAGTTTTTAAGCTTACAAATCGGTAATGTAAATATCGTATCTATATTTATATGATATTATTTTTACTCTTATATATACATTCATCTTAAACATTCAGAATTTTTATATACTGATTTTACCGATTTTGTTATGGATTAGAATGAGTTTACTCTGGTTTTGACTTACAGACAATCTAATGCCATGTCTACATGCAGTCCTAGAAAAGTATAAACATGTCAGGACGTACTAAGAATCCATATAGATTTTATCATTTTATTTTCATAAATGTTAAAATCCAAGATATAGAAAAAGTAAACCCAAATCCTCTGTTTTTTATATGTTGGCATAATATTTACGAAAAGAAAATGTTTGCCAAACAAGGACCCATAGGATCAAGACTCAATGATGGTAGGTCACGCAAATTATGCTCACTTTCCCCAAGTGTAAAAAATTCAATGAGCATTTAATGCATGTATAATATAGACGTTCAGGACGTCGGCAATAATTCCGACACCATTAATCCGGTCCAGGAGATTTTAATACCACGGCAGTGTGAGACTGTGTTTTCTGTCTGATACTAAGGGTTTACGCCAAAGGAATTAACCAACGCATCTTATAAATGTTCAATAAAGACAGCATCTATTCCGAATTCGAAATGACAATGAATTAATCTTTTTTTGTTTAGATATATTCTATTAACATATAGATTATATAATATAACGTATTTTAAAATGTCATACAATACAGTTCATTTATAGTTAAGTGAAGTAGTCATCAACGAAAATTTTAACTTGCAGCTAAAGATATATCAGTTTAACTCTCAGTTCAAATTCTCTTTACGGTCGACTGAAGATGATGGGTTTGTCCGAGAGGGTTTTAATATTCTATACAGAGAGGTGGTTTAGATAGGGCGAAGTAGTTATCAAAGAAAACCTTAGCTTGCAACTAACAATGTGTCAGTTTAATTGACAGTTGGTTTTCTCTTCACGTGGCCCTGAATCCGAAATTTCTGTTCGTAGCAGCGATTGATATCGGAACAACCTACTCTGGAGTTGCGTATTCCTCTAGACAGGACTATCAAACAGATCCGCAAAAGGTACATTATAACGTGTTTATTTTAAAGGCTTAAACAAAGTAAACAAAAGTTACAACATCAAAATGAACAATATCAGCTGCTCTGATTTTTAAATGTGTTTAGGAAAACTAAAATGTGTTTTGCTAAAGTTAAATGGGTCGAATGCAAAAGGAAATGTTGGATTTCGCCTTAAACGTGATTGTGTATGAATGGCACTTTTAACATCGTTAACAAACGTATTGATCGACATGATCCTGGGACTTGTTGTTGACGCGCAGAGTCTACTGTGATCACATTTGCTGATTGCCACGGGAGAGTAATGTGATTAGGATGTTTACCAACAGAATCTAAGCGGTAATCAGATTACGGTACATCATCAAGCAATAATGTAAAAGGTTGTCATAAAAATCAAAACATCAAAAACTTTCGTGATTGTCAGAGTAAAACCTGTCGTCAGATAATGATAGTCAAATATATTTAATTTCTATTATTTATTATTTTATTTTTATATAGTCGTAAGCATGTTTATGCAGCCTTAATATCCGGCAACCGGATACTATCCGGATAGTGTTTACGGATAGAAAAAACGGTATTCGTTTACATTCTTATACATTATATACACTTTTCTGTGATTTAAAGTTACTGTAAACTATACAATTAAACCATATATTTTCAAATATCCTTCTTACTTGCTTCCATGTTGTTTTTAACGTTTGACCTGTTCCAGTGTTTGCGTCGCCTTTGGTGCTTCGCATCAATGACTTTCCTTGTACATTTATGATATGATTTATGAACAGGTCAAACAAGTTTCTCAAAATGCCTATATATACATAAAAATTGGTTTGTCAATTTATACGATTTCAATGTTGTTGTTTTTAAACTCAATATATTGTTTATGAGGTTTATCGTCCCACCAACAGTATTTCAGTTACCTGTAGACGGTGTCCACTTGAAGAATATATAGTATGCCGTCACTGTGTATGGAATGCAGTGAACAGCAACCGGGCCACGACATAACAAAGGCGTTAAAATGTTAGTGGCATAGTTCCCTTGACAACGCTCAAGCAAAAAAAGGTTGTTCCACGACTAGTTGGCTCGGTGTCAGGATAATGTGACTGGTTGTGGTATCATGTCAGGTGTTCACGGCATGCTATACACAGTGGAGGCAGCACTATATCTGCTTCAAGTAAATACCGTCTCCAGATAACTGAAATACTGCGAGAATAAACCCAATAAATATACATATAAAAAACTTACACATTGTCAAAAAAAGACAGCAATATCTACGTATGCCTGAGATATAAGAACCGAGCATTCCGATGTTAAATGAGATTGATCGATTTGTGTGTGTGACTTAATAAGAACTGGTGCTTTGAAGAGGGTATCTATACTCTAATACACCGTTTTTTCAATGTTTAGACAATGATTTCCAGATATGCTATTCTATATCGATCTAGATTAACATCAACACGTGGTCAGGGAACACTCTTATGTCCAATAAGGCACCGACGTGTGTTCTGTTCGATCCTCAGACGAGGTTCAGTAAGTTCGGGTATGAGGCGGAAGACAAATACATGAGCATTGCTCCCGGAGACGAAGATAATCAAGATCATCGGAAGTGGTTCTTCTTTCGACGATTCAAAATGACGCTGTTTGACAAAATGGTAAATCACTCCTCTAGTTAGTGTCTAAAGACAACACTAAGTATTTTTTATAAATAATGTAATGAACTAGTTTCCTGAGAGGTGACCGTACTAGTAGGTAAACTTTTGTCACTGTTAGAAATGTCCTGGTAAGTGTTTAGTATGAACCAGTGGTTTATTTTAAGGGTTTCAGTGCAGCTTGCAATTACAAAGCATGTAGCAGACAACAACAAAATTAGAAGGCAAAAACAAGATTTCGTAGCACTTTGAGTTTGCTTTGACGAGCGTTTTAATAAGAAAAAAGCGAATAAGAAGACAATAAGAAAAATACAAAAACATACAAAAGTTATGGCCCTCGAACTCTCCATAGACATTGATCGTTTGAGATAGATACGTTTGACCTTGGATATTGTCAAAACTTACACTCTGACCTTAAAACACTAATTTCCTTTCTTTACCGGCAAACCCTCTTTAGCTGCTTGGATGTCCCATACCCGCAGAGCATGTTACCAGTCTAATGATAACTATTTTGTCATCCGGAGACAGACATAACTTTAAGATAAAAAGTTTAATGTTTCTATCTATCACAAGAGGGCATAACGTGAACACCCGATATACATCAAAAACAGCCGCAACACGTCCATAACATTGCCTGATAGGTGACTGAAAGTAAGGAAGCGATTCGACTACATATATCAAGACTTTGCTACACTCAGCTTTAGATTGGAAAATGAGACGTTTCTAATTAGGGCAGACCATAAACATTGGGGGCATATGGAGAGGAGGAGGCAGTCTAGTTTGTTTGAAGAAACATCTTCATAACAATACCCATAAAAAGAACGAGAATCTTGGCAAGTAAAAGTAAATTTTATTTAAACAGATTTGGTAACAAATTATTTTGGTTTGAATTAGACGCTAACTTATTTTTAAATTACCTTTTACTTATTTATTTATGTAACAAATAGCGCAATGTTGTAAATAAGGATGTTGATAAATCTGTAAATTTCTGCAGAATCTTAGGCGGCAGTACATACTGAAAGACGAAACTGGCAAGGAGATGCCGGCTTTAGATGTTTTCTCGGCTGCCATTCGGTACTTGAAGAATCATTTATAAGAAAAATGGCGGAAATTAGTCACCTTATTGGACGAAAATTCGGATATCCGCTGGGTGCTAACAGTTCGCGCCATTTGGACAGATGCCTGCAAACAATTCATGAGGGAAGCAGCTAACATGGTTAGCTATCTCCATCTGTAGTCATTATTTGTCGTACATAACACTTGTCTGATGCTCACATACAGCTTGAAGAAAATATGTATGATTCTCAGTCCATGTAATGTTATTATATATTTTCTTTTCTCCCAATGACCTCAGGTACACACCGTGTGTTCTTTTCAAAACCTTTTCCAGCTGCAATTAGGTAGGCAGTATATACTTGTTAGTTAAACAAGGGTTGTTGCAACACATATAGTCTCACATCATGCTCCTTCCTCATAGGCCGGAATCCAGAACGACCATCTAGTGATTGCACTAGAACCAGAGGCAGCGTCAATATGTTGTCGTCACCTTCCACTGCACAGTATTGTCAATGATAGAAACCGGTCGATGTTTGAGTCATTCGTGTCAGGCTCCAAGTACATGGTTTTTGATGCGGGTGGTAAGTCCATGTACACTACTGATTTTTAACCACTAATTAGCTACATTTACGAACAACCCATACACGTTCTTATTTTATGCATACGATGTGTAACTGTGTTAGCTGTGTTTAAGTGATCTGGAGGAAATTGTATATTATTTTTTGTTTAGTCAGTTAAAAAGTCAACCTGATTATTTTATTGATTGCCACATTTCTTATTGCGTTAACTTATTTACCATAATTGTAATTTAGGCTTATCTTACATTGTTAAACAACGACGTCGCAGTAATCCTATTGATATTCACGCATTAGTGTTATTCTGCAAAACACGGAAAACACGGAACTATGGGTAAACAATACAACTGTACCAACGTACGTTGAGAAAATATATTTAATATCTCAAGAAAATGCCACAGTAACTCAAGACTCTGTGTTTTCCTCTGTAGGTGGGACAGTGGATATTACCGTCCACGAGGTAGAGAAAAGCGCCAAATTGAAAGAACTGTATGCGGCTAATGGGGGAAATTGGGGCGGCATTTACGTGGATCAAGCATTCAGACATTTTATTGCCTCTATCGTTGGAAACGACATCATTGATAATTTGCAAACCAACAGCACCGGCGACTATATCGATATGTTTCGAGAATTTGAAATCAAGAAGCGAAAGTTCAGGAATACCGACCAAGAGACCATACAGTTTCGTGTCCCGGTCATACTTTCGACTCTTTTTAAGAAGGAAAAGAAACAAAAACTCAAGGAGTTCGTAGAAGACAAGTTTAAACTGCAAGGAAATATCAGCTGGAAGGCCGACAAGTTGAAGATAGATGCGGCGACTACCAAAGGATTCTTCACCGGTGCTTGTCAGAGCATATTGGAACATCTTGAGGCTCTGTTTCAAAGCAGAAAGATAGACGACGTGCCGACGATTCTGATGGTTGGCGGTTTCTCTGAGTCTTCAATGCTACAGGAAATAATAAAGGAACGCTTCAAAGATAAGAGGATCATCATACCGCCTGACCCGGATATCGCAGTCCTCAAGGGTGCGGTAATCTTTGGCCACGATCCGACTGTGATAGAACAAAGATGTTGCCGCAAAACATACGGCGTGGAAGCATATTTGTCCTTTAGGGAAGGTATTGATCCGGAGAAAGACAATGTCACTGACGATTTAGGTATAGTTTTCTGTAGCAAGCGCTTCCATAAGCACGCAGAGATTGGTCAAGCTATCAAGTTCGGTGAAAGTCTAAAGCCTACATCATACACTCTTATCAAGGCAGATCAGAATCCTATCAAAATTACATTCGTCGCCTCAAGTAAATCCTCGCCCGAATACACGTACGATTCCGGTTGTCAATCTATCGGATCCCTGTCCATCGATCTCAAAGGTTCGGGCATGGACAAATCGGTTGAAGTCAAACTAATCTTTGGTTGGACGGAACTTGAAGCCGTGGCCACTGACAAGAACTCAGGTTGCCAAGTGAAAACAACTCTGAACTTTTTAGGCTAACACGCACATAGCTCGTCCTATTGCTGAGAAAACATTTGTTATTTTACTTTTTGACTTTTTATTCGAAGACAAAAATAACGTTGTGCATACATCACTCATTAACAATAAATTGATTAGATTGATCGTGATCCTAACAATATCATACATATGTTAAACTATGTTCAAGTCGCTTTAATCTGTCATTAACATTCACTTAAAACTGTAATTTTGGCGATAGCTGCAGTTGTCTTTAGATCACATGATCCAATTGTAGGAAGTTTATACGGAATGTTTTATGAAGATTGATACTAAATTGTGCAATAAAAAGAGCAATTACATTTCTAACATCACAACATATTGAATAACAGACAATAACGACTACATATTGTGTAATCAAAATCATAATGAACATTCCGATTGCCTTATGCTGTCCCTGCTTAAATGGCAGCTGTAAACTGTCAGAAAAAGTCAAACTTTAGTAAAAGAAGCTTCGTCAGTCGTTTCAAGGAAGAGAAATTGTAAAAGTGGTGATAACCTCTGTATTGCCACCGTTACAAAAAAATTCCAAAATTGTGCACATATTATTGTGGAGTGTCATTGAAATGAGTGCCAAACGATAGGAAAGGAATACTTGTAATAACACTAAACATAATGATAGGGCCAGTATAATTGAGAACCTGCAATTGAAGCGTAACCAAAATCGACTTAAACTTCTTTGAAACGGGGGATAGAAGGCGGGGTTCGTGGTCTAGATGCTCCGTATATGCATTTCTTTCCCCCTTTTCGCTTCTATCATTTCTTCTGTACCTATCATACCAAATTAAGGAAGAACTGTTGTCTCTTGTTTATGTTTTATTATATTATTGATTGTGCTTAATTGAATAACAAATAAGGCACCTGGTATATTTAAACTCTTTGAAATTGTTACAACTATGTCGACTTGTTTTACACTTGACAACATAATTTTTTACTTATAAATATACATACTTTTCAATACTACATAGATTTTATTTTGGAAACTAAATAAACAGTTTGACTGCCTAGAGCTTGGTCACGATTTTTACTCATGCCTACCTGAAAAATGGTTCATTCAGTCATTGCAATGTTGTGATAAGCACAGTAGTGCACATTTTGAGTCAAACCAATCAAATAACATGATTGTCTGACAATAGTATTTGTTCCTAAACAATACTCAATATTAATTTACAAATAGGATTAGACAAAATATTTTGGGTAGTATTTAAAAAAAATTCCTGTCTAAATTTAATATAAGAAAAATGGCTATAAATTTAAACCCGGGGCTTAATTTTGTTAAAACATTGCCACATGGTTCCTTGAAAGCTTTAAGTATATAAAGTTCGTAAATAATCCAATCCTGTATAAAGTGCATTACCATTACTCTACCACACAATTACAGTTGTCGCTGACTCCACAAAAAACGTTATTACAACACCTTAAAAATAACCACCATTATCATCATCACGACCATAATCACCACCAGTGTTACTTATAGTATCAACAATACCACCAACAGCGGCATCACTAAACTCTACAAGCATCACCAATAGCAACACTACCATCATAATCATCATCTCCGCGATCATCGTCATCACACAACCCGACGAGCATCACCACTAGCTGCACTACCATCCTAATCATCACTAATACGACCACCATCAACGCTCAACCCGACGAGCATCACCAACTAACCACCAACAGCACTGCCATTTTATTCTTCATCAATAAGAGCACCATCATCACTCAACCCGACGAGAATCATCAACACTTGCAGCACTATCATCATAACATCGTCTACATGATCAGCATCATCACCAAACAATCAACTGAACAAAAACGGAACATTTGAATATTCAACAAATTAACAACAAAAACAAAAATGAAGCAAGCTATTTAGAAACCCCAAACTATAAGCTGGACTACATTACACACAAAGAACCAAAAGCAACAAAAATATACAAACTAACCAAAATGGCACAAACAAACCAAGGAACAAACCAAAAAAGCTACCATCATATTCATCATCAATACGATATGTATGTTTATGTGTTTAAATGTAGGTATGTTTGTAAGTAACTATACTTTAGACGTTTTTCTGGACGTATCTGTCAGTCAGTCAATAAGTAAACAACAAATTCAGACTGGACCTGGTAGTGCAATCAGAAGAGCGTCGGCTCCAGGTACGGAAGACCCCGGGTTCGAACCCGGGCTGCGACATACCAAAGTCGTAAAAATGGTAGTGGTATAGCTCCTTTGCTAACGCTCAAGCAGATATAAGGGTAGTTCCACGACTGGTTGGCCCGGTGTCAGGATAATGTGACTGTGTGCGGTATCATGCCAGGTGTTCACGTCATGCTATACACAGTGAAGGCAGTACACTATCTGCTTCAAGTGGACACCTTCTACAAATAACGGAAATACTGCTGGTGGGACGAAAAATCCACCAAACAAATACACAAACAACAAATTCAGACATTTTTCCTCGAAATCGTAACCAGGAGGTTAAATTTCAAAGACAAAAGCCAGACTTTCAAGATTACATCGTGAAACAAATATAAATAATATCGGGAATAAAAAAACTTTTCTTCCAAATCTGGTAAGTATTCATAATGCTTCTGAATTCCTAATTAAGCTAACAGTCAAATATGTATTTACTTTAGTGATTAAGTCACAGTGGTCAAACTTTATTTATATGTCATTTTCTTAAAGCAAGATTTTGAAGAACGACAATTAGAAAATGCAAAAAAAAACAAAACACCCGTACATGTGATCATTGGACTTGATGAATTTCTAAAAAAGGATGTTGTATTAAGAATGGAAGAACCAAAAGCGTCGGGTGGGCTTCTAATCGAAATAATACCTATCTCTCTTCTAAACACTATGTGGACATTTTTCCTATGACGTCACTACTTTCGTCATAACTTAGCAAACAAAACATCAGCGCTTGGACATTTATTCAAATGGATCGGTTTTCTTTTCATTCTTGTGACTCATCACGGATTTGTTCTTACTTTTACATTTGTCTTGCATGTGAATACCTTTATCCTGTGCCTTTTCAAATTTTTGTATATGTTAGGGTGCTCATAGGACTTTGTCATATATATTCTAATTAAGGATGGGAGAACCAAACGTGTCGCGACGATATTAGCTCATTTTAGTAGTCAATCAGTGGCCTAGGCCCGTATTCACCAAACATTCTTTTAATTAATTCATGAATTAAGCCCAATTTACAATTATCATGCCAATAAAATAAGCCTTTCTATGAAGTTTTAAATTAAATTTAAAGTGTCATGCAAACATACAGACATGTAGCTACACCAATAATGAAGATATTGTGGATTGAAGTTCTTACTTAGTTGGTGATTATTAGCCCTAGTCTGTCGGCGAACTACTCATGAGGTAATAGACAACATGTGATACGTCAGTTAAACAATACGCTGGTTGGTTCGACAGTGGAGCATTTTTGAATACATATGTATTGCTGACCGTGTGATTGTATGTGCCAGGAATAAACATAAAATTGTAACTAAGTCAATTTAATGGTTATAACTCTATCTTTTAGAAAATATTAAAATACTTGATTCAACAAAGGGAGAAATCAGGTTTGCGAATCCAGGAAAATTACATTTAGTGATCTCCTTCTTCATGTATATTCGTTATAAAAAAACGCCAATCGCAGAACGATATTGACTTTTAGCCGACGACAGACGCTATGTATAGTTTACAGGTGTGTCTGTTAGTTTACGTTATAGATGGGTTCTTTTCTATTCAATTTCACTCAGTTATTCTATGTTGAATAATTTAGCCGCTCTTTCATGAATGTAAATGTAAATTTTGTGGTTTAAACCACATTTTGGTTTCTAATTACAAGCATATGATGGTGTACAAGAAAAATGCAGAGGAGCATAGTCTCCGAAAATAACATGTCAGAATGTTAACCGTATCTTTCATAGTAGCATTTAGCAAATCTCATTTGTTTATTTTAAACAATCAATGTTTAACATAAATTATAAGTTATTGTTTATTAATAAAATTTGTAAGCGTAATGATACTTGTTAATTCATAAGAAAATTAAAATTAAGTGTAAACAACACCTCCTAATTAACCGTAAAATGTTTTTCGAAATAAAAACAGGGGCGTAGCTAGGCACGATACAATGATTCATTGTCGCTAGGGGGTTAAGAGGGCATGCTGCTCGTAAAAAAATGTTCTCAGTGGAATCCGATAGGGTTTCGGGATGCAACAATTTAGTTCACAGTATTTATACAAAAAATAAGTCACTTTTGTTTTATGAGACGTGTTTTTAACGCAATATCTCCAAGCAAAATGTCGTGATTTGAAGCATATATTGAGAAATCGCAACAGACAAATGGTTTAAGTGGGATAAGTCAAATTGGTATAACGCATTAAGTAGACAAAGGGTAATTAGGTCTAGATTATCCTTGAAGGTATCTTAGCAGAATTTAGTATCAAGATCTAACTACATGTTAAGTCAAACGTTATGTTACAGTCATTTGATAATGAAACCAAGAATAACCACGGCATACTTCTTTATTTCAAATAAAGGAGCTACTTAAACACAAAGGAAAAATTACGACATAGTTGGACAGAATCTCTACCTCACCCACCACTCCGTGAATCTTCCAAGAAACCACAGATATACGCACATACACACACGCGCGCGCGAGCACACACACACACACACACACACACACACACACACACACACACACACACACACACACACACACACACACACACACACACACACACACACACACACACACACACACACACACACACACACACACACACACATTTTTTCTTCATTTTTCAGGTACGGGAGGCCCCGGTTTCGATGAGGGCCCGCGATACACCAAAGTCGGTAAAATGATAGTGGTATAGACCCCTTGCTAGCGGTTATGCTAATATAAGGGTAGCTCAAAGACTAGATGACCTGGTGGTAGGATAATGTTACTGGTTATGTTATCATGTCAAGTGTTTACGGCATGATATGCATATCAAATGTAGCACTATATCTGCTTCATGTGTACATCTTCTCCAGATAACTGAACTACTGATGGTGAGATGATAAACCCAATAAACAACAATTACTTTATTCTTGGTAAAATGTCTTCTTTTGTTTCCACATCTATAAATAGCATCATGGAAATGTTTTCTGATATAAATGTCAGATATCACGCGGATGATGATACAACGTGATCTCAAAAGTAAACAAATAACATCGTTCTAGCTATAAACATAAACATGCACAAGGCCAGATAACACAGGCATTCTATCACTGCAATTTTCTTATACCGGGTAGCCATGGCATTTAACACAATTCGATTCGCAGTTTCTCGTCCAATCGTTAAAAGTTCTGGCGAGAACATGGTGCTAATTGTTTTCTGTACGCTATCAAAACGAATTGTGGGGCATAGCTATTTTGAACTGTAGTCAGTGTTCTGTTGAATGTTTCAAACATGTCGTTGACTTTGTGTACTCTGGTGTTTTTTTCTGGTCTAGTCTGTCTAAAAAGACCGCACATTCAGTGAATAAAGCAGTTTAAAACTGCCGACCTCTGTCAGAACTAATGATACATGTATATATGGGCCAGCAAATCTAGAGACGACCAGCTGTACCAGTATGTTGGAGACAGTTCATGCTTCCATATATGACACTGTATGTTACTTGTCTATTTGTTTAATAAACTTAGGAAAGTGTCCAAAATTGTCTTTGCTTAGACTTAAGTATGTGTTTCCAAAGTATAGAAAAAATAACCCAAACAGTCTCAGATATTGTTAAATATGTCTTTATAGACGATCTGTCGGATACCACTTTTAAAGATAGCTAATCGTGGGAGAACTTTAATCTATGTGGTATGTATATAACATATATGTATATATATCTCAGTAGCCTTGTGCGAATTCTAATCGGGCAAGTGCACCTGCGAAACTTACTAAGACGGTCGTATGTAAAGATGTAAAAGTAATACTGACATGGATTATAACTGATATTAATCTTGAATATTCAGATTTTCTAAATTATTTTAAAACGGAACTATGACTTTCTTAATAAGTTTATCTAATCGGGCATGAAGATAGAACTGTTTCTCCTATCACTGGTAAGTAAACACATTGTATTTTGAATTTTATACAGTCGAACTTCGGTTATTCGAAGTCGTCGGGACAGCCGATTCACTTCTAATGCATGGATTGGAATAAGCCAAATTGCCTCCAATTACAAAATTTGCCGACTAGGAGTCCATCATTTTGAATTGCACTCTTAATTTCAGTAATGTGCAAGAAGTAATGTTTATAGATACACACTTTACACAATGAAACATAGGAAAGAAAACGTAAGAAAAGTTTGGAAAGAAATGAATAATAGACCAAGCTTCATGTTTTTACTTTTTAAAAAAAAATTATAACATAAAAATGTCTGCATATGTATAAAGCATTGCCGAATAGACGTGTACATGTTACTGTCGTCAGCAAACTGCAGCATACAGTACATAATGGAACCAAACACATTATTATTCAATCACATAGTATTTAACCACATATGGAATAAAAGACAATAAATCAATTTTAGGAGTAATACATTCTAAAATCGTGAGGCATGTCTTTCTCTCGATTGCTCAGCTAAGATTTCAAAGGCTATACATGCCATTTCTCAATTGAGATAACGATGGCAGTGATATCGGTCAGCATTTGTACCTACCAACCCTGACAGTTTGCAATGCAGCTGGGAGACAAATACGAGACTATCTTTTATTGGATTGTCTTACTCTTTAATTGATGATACATCATAACAGATTGTCAAATGAACCAAGACGTTATAACGAATTAACAACTTCAACCTGCCAATTAAAGAAGCCATACATCGATGTTTATTGAGTAACCTCCATTCGCAGTTTGACAGGTGATAATGGCCGACCGGTGACCCGATATGGCTTTGGATAATATGTGTGAAGAAAGCATTAAAAGTCTATGTTTGGGATCGAAATTGACTTTGCATGATGCCAAAACTTTGATTAATGCAAGTACATTTCGGAGGGTTTTACCATTAAATTATATAAGAGACAAATCGGGACCGACCAATGACTTCTAATAATGCGTCGGCTTCGGAAAACCCGAGATTAAACATCGGAAGTTCGACTGTATCATATATATCATAATACATAATACCCTATTTTAAAGCGACTCAGTCACATTGGTAAAATGTACATTTATTTTGGTGTTTAAAAAGCAAAATTTTCTTAGATCAGAAGAAGTAATGGAAGAAAACTTCATCTCTAATCATTAAATCATCATGTGAACATTTTTAAAAATTTGTTGTTTTCATGCTGGTAGAAAAAGCGCCTCTACGACTGTTTATCCGTGTTATAAGTCATTAACCTAGCATATCACTGAACTACACATTCGGTAATATACGCATTTGTGTAACACCAAAATCCCCAACACAACCAATTCCATCACCAACATAACAAATACATCCAACAGAACAACCTTAACCAGAACCAGTAACATTATCACCATCCACACCATCCCTACCACTAATATCCCACCAGCATTGCCACTACTGATGATACAACCACCATAACTTTCACCATCCCCACTAGCATTAACATCCCCAACACTCCCACTATCACAATGCCATTATCACCACCATCCCTATCACATTCACATTTCATTAAAGTATACCTTATACATGTATTGATAAGAGGACTGTGTTATCTGACCTTATGTTGTATGTTCTTGCTTTTAGTTGAAACGATATCATTTGTGTTGCTTAGCAATACGTGATCAGATTCGTATTGTAATTTAACATAATGAGTATGTATCCTATTGTCATTAAAACATTTTTATCTGGGCTTTTAGTAAATAAAATCTGCGCTGTTTTCACACATATTGATGAATATCACGGTTATTCTTGCGAAATTTGCATTGATGAGTTAATCAAGTATACGTGTTTAAAACATATATGCTGTTTTAATAATATATGAAACAAGATTAATGAGTATTGTCACAACTTTTAATTTTGTGGGTTATATACAAGGTCTGTTTGATAATTACAAATGTGAATTTACAGAGTAAGTGAACAGGATATAAACTGTGTTAATGTCATTTTCATATGTATAAATCGTTTGAGGTCTTATTTTGTACAATCTTATTTTCTTTGCACATACACGATGAATAAATTTAGAAAAATACAACTTTCGTAAATATTCCTTACAGTGACAACTGCAATAACCGTTTAAATACATCACCAAGACCGCATATGTTTCATTGTATGTTTCAAAGATATTTCTTGTTAATTTTAGAATCTAAATGTGGCTTTATGATGTACGTGTTTTTCGGCCTAGCCGTCTAACCTCACTTCTACCGTACTGTTCCTTTTAAATGCCTCAAACACATTGTTATAGTCTCTCACCTTTCCCCTCGCTTTTAACCCTGTTGAAGCTAATGTTAGGAATACTTTTGAAATTGAGGTTAATTCTATACACTTATCATATGCAATTATTCATGTCGATTTGTTGATCGATTATATGAGACATTTACTTACTTTATCGGGCTATATGTGATAAAGGCAGTTGTGGCCTTAACAGAAACTTCGTCCCTGTATCTTCTAGATAATCCACCAGCGCTGGTTCCAAAATGTGGATTCTGATACCTTAACAAAATCGGAACTCGGTAATTCAGTCCTCGGAACAATAATCCTCGGATATATGACACCTAAAGAATCACGATCGTTTTGTTCGTAGGAAAAAGAAATACGCCATGAAAAGTTATTCTAAAATGCATTAGGTGTATATGACTATTTCATCGAATAGACTTCCATTTATTAACTTAACTATTCAGATCTAGTTGAAAAAACAAGTGTTACTGCATTTTCAGTAGAGATAACAAAACTGTTATCTTGCTTTGATGACGTCATTTGTGTCGACATGTACATTTTCGCAGGGGTTTCGCGGTGAAACATCCGAGAGATAATTCGGTAAATTCGATGCGTTCCGTCTAACCTCAAAAGTTTCACTGGGTTCTATTGCCTTAACAAATGAGTCAGCTTAAATGATATTATCATACGTGACTTCTTGAACACATGGTCTGTCTTAGATTTTAAAAGGTGAGCCCTGTGGGTTTTATCTCATCATAAAAAAAACTATTTTCTTTTCAGTGTTAAGCATGCACCATATAGATGATTAGTTTTCTAACAGTAATTGAAAATAGCAAGAGATAACGGATTCTTATTTTCTGTTTGTATTTGGCTTGTGAAGATTAAACTGACTCGATCTGCCAGCAAAATATCTAACTTGGAATTGACAGATTGTTGTGGATCATTTGATTGAGTACATTTGGTGGTCTGATGGTACAGCTAAAACCCCTAAGAATTCAAATTGTTTCTGACAGAAAAAATGAAGCATGCTTGAAAACTGGTATTGATCAATCGCATGGTGGAACCATTCATATAAATACTAAGGTGAAAAGATGCATAAGGAAGTTAAGGGATCTGTTAAAGGAATCAAATTAGTTTCAGGCCATCTTGGGCATTTTAAGTTTTGTCAGCCTGCTATATTACTAAGCTATGTTTGCGCTTATATCGCTTATTAACTGTACACTGATTGTTTGTTTGAAGTAGTAGTTAAAAACATGTTAAGCAGATTTTTTACATCTAATAATAATACGTTTGTAACCATAAAGACACAGGCAAAGGGCACATAAATAATTTAAGGCAGATTGTGATAAATAAGAAGGCTTATATTTGTTATAAACGTCACAATAGTTGTACAAGTCCCGACATTATTTTTATTTAAAAATGTTGTTAAATTCTTATTATATTTATTGCTGTTTAAATTCATTACATAACCTGTAGGTAAAGAGAAGTAAAGCTACAGTCAAACATCGTCATGGGTGCAAAAGCCTCATCATACACAGCGGAACAAGCGAGGTGAACATGTTACTTTAATTTATGTGTAAATGTATATGTAAATTAAATAATTACCTTTTTCCTTTAGTACATAAGGTTTTTAACCAAAGAAATGTTTGCCAGTTGAGGGCTTTATCAGGTCTCCCAAAATGTGGTTCAATAAACAAAGAAAGAAAAATAGCTTTGTATGTACAGACATATGCATTCTGTTTGATTTCAGGGCGGAATTCAAATCAAATATCAATAATTTACGCGAAAGTTTATAACAATTCTGGGATTATTTCAACTCTTGTTTCACTGTACAATCCGTTTGCAATAACTTTGTTACAACTTTATTAGAATAGTTCTGTGAGTTATTGCACAACTGGTTGGTACAATAGTTCTGACATTATCCTATAGAGTAATAAATGAAAAAAACATTCAATGCAAAATTTCAATGAGACTGATATGAAGATACATAAGGACATCAAGTATTTGTCTTACATCTATAATACTTACACGTTTTAGAGTAATGTATTCCTTAAACAAAAACGATTGGCCCCAATGAACGGAGTAAAATATTCATATATTCAGACACGATCCAGTGGAGTAATACTTTTAAAATAGTATTCAGTTAAATACTTTGCTTCTGAAAAATATAATTATAAGATATTTTCCATACATAAAAATGCTAAGTTTAAAGAGCTGTGGGAAAAGTCAGGTAAAATTGTTTTATTCATAATTTTGTCAATGTAATGTGAATATATGTACCGTTATATTTGTTGATTCATTCAGCAGTGATGGAATGGTAGCTGGACGAAAACCAACATGTGACGAGACAGAGCAATGGTATGTCAATATTTTGTCAGTAACAGATTGAAAATAGATTCATTTGACTTTATTTACTTTTAATGGCTATCTTTTAATTGTTAATTATTGTTAAAATAATATTTTTGAATTATAATTTGGCATAGATGCATACTTTAAGTATTCTCTCTATATGTAAAACATTTGTATTTGCTTTTAAAATACCTTCACGTTTAAGAGTCATATATTTCTAAAACATAAACGTTTTACTTCATTTAAAGCAGAAAAATGTTCACATATTCTGAAATTATTCTATGTATTAGTAATTTTGAAATAGGTTTTCAATACAATTTTTACTTGTTAATGATATAATTATTATTTAAAAAAAATACAAAGTTAAAGGTGCAGCGGATAAAAATTAGGGTAGAACGTTGCAACAATTTAATTTAGGTACTTTGTAAATGCAATATGTATAATTAAAATATTATATGTGTTGCTTTATATATCAGTGATGGAATGGTAGCTGGAAGGAAACCAACACATGACGAGACAGAGCAATGGTATGTTAACCTTTTGCTATTAACAGATAAACAATAAATTCATTTGACTTTTTTTCTTGGAATGTATGTCTTTCTATTGTTAACCCTTATTAAATTAGTAGTTATACATTAAGTTTCGCTTTATAATATTGCTAGTTACTGTAATTCTTGTCTCTCGTCTCGTCTCTCGTCTCGTCTCTCTCTCTCTCTCTCTTTCTCGCTTTCTTTCTCTACGGTATTAGTGTTACAGTTAGATATACATTTATATTATATATGTATATAGGGTACTTAACGAAAATTAGAATATTGGAATATCAAATCAGTATTGGAATAGATTTTAAGATTCGAATATTTTATCATTCTGATTCATTTTTCTTATAGCGCTCGCTCTAGCGTTGAGGTGAAGGGGCCATGTCATCTGGTTAACAGCATGAAATCCCTTATCAACGTATAGCCCCTGCTCTTTCTCTGCCCCCCCCCCCTCTCTCTCTCCCACCTAGACCCAGTCACCTCACTTCTACAGCTGTGGATACAGTAACCATAAACGCACGTGTCAGTTCAAAACTGGGGCATTAAGCTACACTTAGTACGTTAGAAGGACTCTGCTACACAGTTTCCTTCGGGATCGCATGTAATAAATGCAACATATCGCATAAATTCTATAAGGCTATACCTTTTCATAACAGTCTATCAGAACTTCTTTTACTTTTAGAAAACGCAACTGGATCACTGAAAATCAAACTTTAATTGTTTACTTTATGTTTTTGTCACGCTACCTCAGAATTACAATTCTATTCCTATACAATGCCCCGACATCTGCTACTCTCAATCATTGCGATGTTCTGCTCTGTGTTTTTGCTTCGTTCTGTCCGGGTAAAAAAATAAATCTATCGACTTTTTAATTGTTCTTCACATAATTACTTACAAGCTAAAACGCCACGAGCTTACAATTTGCAAACAGTCACATTTCGTCACTTGTGTCTTAGTTACTTAATGACCCTAAGTGACATGATATGGTTTCGGATTAACACCCAAGCTCTTAGCGATTCTCAACCAATAACAATTTAACATCAATCCGACCACCAACCAATCAATGCCGTTAATTAGCTGTAAAGATCTCCCTTAATAAAGTCTGTTTTTGCCTAATTGTCTTACAGTATATCCAGTATTCAGTATAACCAGCATCTGGTCCTTTTAAAAATTTCTCTTTTACATATTATTGTAATTTAAAAGATGAATTCGCAGAACTGAATTGACTATGGTTATACATCGTTTTCGTTTACCAGAGTAACAATTTATATTTTTGAGCCACTTTGTATTTGTTTTACAATTTCGTCTAATAAAATTATTATATGGTCTTACTAAATCGATATGTTAAATTAAAAGAAGCTTAGGAAGCTCATGTAATGTAACAAGATATATGTTAACACAAATAAGTAATTATTTACGCAACATGTCTTTAACTGTAAATGTGCTGTACGAAGTACAACTTGTAACAAATTACACCCAAGCGACCATTTAATAATCCGTAATTTTTTGAAGATTTTGCAGGTCATATCGTTGATTGGTTATTGTATAATTTTATCATAATAATTTAAATGTTCATATTAAACCAATTGTAAAGGAACAATGACAATGAGTAAACACACTAAATGTAATGACAAATTATCTTGATATGTGCCACTATGATATAACTTCGTTTCAATATTCGAACATGATTCTAATACATTAATATTAATATACCGTGCTTGTTGTTGATTAGAATATGTTTTACTCTGGCGTTGGTACTTTATTGTCACAGACATTTTAATGCCATGTTTACATGCAGTCCTAGATAATTATGAACATGTAAGGACCTACATAGAATCCATGCACATTTTACCTTTGCAGTTTAGAAATGTTAAAAGCCAACATAACGAAAAAATATTATGTTTCTGCTATGACTGCACCGAATTTACACAGAAGTTTACTAATCAAGGACCCGAAAGATCAGGATTCAGGGTTCGTAAGTTCCGCAAATTATATTCACCTTCCAGGTGTAAAAGTCAATGAGCATTCCATAATATAGACGTCGGCACGTCGGCAATGCACCCGGCACTGTGAATAGGGTGCTGCGAGGCTTTGATACCACAGCACAGTGAGACCTGGCACTCTGATGCTGAAGGTTTAAGCTGTACGAATTAACAAATGTGTCTAATAAATGTTCAATAGAAAGATCGTTTTTACCGAAGTAAAATAAAAATTGACGATTTCTGATATATGTTATAAACACATAGATTTTACGATATAAGGATTTTTTTTCAATTTCACAAAACATTTTATGTTTATTTCTTACTTTTATGATACCTTCATGTTTAAGAGGCATATATTTCTCAAACAAAAACGATTTACCTCATTGAACGGATTTCTTGTTTGTTTTTTCGTTTGTTTGGTTTATCGTCCCACCAACAATATTTCACTTATCTAGAGACGGTGAACTGATTGAAATGTTCAAGCATTCAGACATTATCCTGTGGAGTATTAATTTGTTAACAGTATTCGTTTAACAGAACTTAAACTGTAAGTTTAGCATTCGAACGTTTGGTAAACAAAATAAAATTCCAAAAGGAAAGACCAACACATTTGTTTTGACTAAATTGAAATAATATAACAAAAAATGACGAAGGCCATACTGTTTCTTGTTTAACGATTATTGCTCACACCTTATTTTGTTTAACATTAACAGGTGAAAAGTAAACACGTTGCTTTAGACATCTATGTAATCTTTTGGGATTTAGTTTAGCAGGGTTAGTGTGATTAATCAACACCCGAATAATCAATTTCAGTGAACGAGTCACAATACTAATCATGTGAACCTTAGTTTGTTTGGCAATCTTATTAATGAAGAGATAATAAATAGCGTTTTTAGCCTAAAAAGTAACCGTGCATCAGGAAAAGATGTAATTTGTGTAAAAGTGTAAAAAAACAATACATGACAGTACTCGATGGATGCAAACACGTACAGCTTGGGTAATGTATGAAAAGAATTATAGCCACTTTCTTGATATTTTCAAGTTAATGTACAGCTCACTTACGAGCTGTGGTAAGGTAGTGGTGGTCTAGAAAAAGCTTTTAGGGGCCAATATATGAGCGGATGTTATCATGGATTTCATAGTAAGATTGATACTAGGCAATGCTGTGTTAGCCAACTAATGATTTTTCCCTATTTGTTAAAGATCTAGTCAAGTATATTCACAAAATAATCTTAGTCTTTATCTCGCAAACTACAAAAGATTTACTTACAATAATGCGGAATTTGTTGCATACGTAAATAAGAAAAAGGTCCTATCAAAATTTTCACAGATATTTAAATTTTATCTACCAGTAGACAAGATTAAACAGGTTAATGCATAAACCTAAGTCCAAATTTTGTCAAAAAGAAAATATACGTAACAATCCTGATAGGATGAATTAGATGACAACATAGATCACATGCACGGGGAGATTTTTTACGACCGCCACACTGCACAAGTAACACTGCTGTGATTATATATAGGTAAATAAGAAAAGGTCCTATGCTTTGCAGGAATGGTCGACACTCTGCAAAACCTATTAATATGTACATAATTTTTCGAAACGGCTGCCCTATTAAGGACTTTGAAAGATGGACCTTCAAAGGAAACCCAATAGAAGTTGTACCTTTTTGCAAAAATACCTTGGTGCTTTCATTACAAGTACGATATCTTGGTCAAAGACTAGATATAATTTAGCAAAACAATACATTAAATCAGTTTTTGTATCCGTAAATACCAACATTCGTTTGCTCATTTTAACCACACGGAAAGCATTTATGTGATAGTTTGGTACGACCAATTTTGTGTTATTCGGCAGAAATCTAGGGCTACGAGATTTCAAATGAAATTGAAAGAATTTATGTTCACTTTAGTCAGAATAAGTTGATTTAATCAGCCTGTAAACAAATATTTTGCATTAAGTGAATGTAGCCGTACATCTCTTTCTGTAATAAGAATGCCTCGATGTATAAAATATTGGGTAAATTAACACAAATGTCAAATCATTGATATCTGGAACTGTGTCATATGATGTTTAGACACCTTGATAATATTGGAAGAGTGACTTGGGCGTATCACATAAGAAAACTTCATTTTGAGCAATGTTTTGGCTACGCTTGCATAACAAATGAAATTGCAAATGTTAAGTTTTGTATCCGTATACTTACTGACTGGCTTAAAGATTGTGCGATTCAAAACCTGCAAAGTAAGATAAACGAGTCTCCCAAGTAAATTTACTATAAATACTTACTCACTTACTCATTACTTTATGTTGAAAAGTATTCACCCATTTATATGTTACGACTACGAAAAATATACATACATGCATGTTATTTTTTTTTCTTATTTGACACACAGATATATGTATTTACAGTACCACCATATATTGTGTTTAAACTGTTTAAAATAAAGCTATACGTTTTGGCATCGCTCATGTTTTTTTGTGTTAATCTTTTTAATATACATGTATGAGTTGACTACTCTCGTGCTTATTGTTTGATTACATTGATATACAGTTGTTTGTATTTACATCAAATATGCCTATTGCGCTGCCTACTTGATATAAATTGGTACCAATCCTGCTTATACCTTTGCCTGTATGATCTCGAGGTACATGTTTTTACATTAATAACGTGTATTTTGTAAGATTATTGCTAATACCGAGAAAAGTATCGACATTATTCATGTCTACTCCACACTACCAGTTTGTCTTACAGTTACATGCATTGACATCACTCATATAGATTGGATTGTTTGTATGTTAAATATAATTTGGGTCGGATGCCTATACTTATCAATAAAATAAATGAATTGAATTAACGCAAATGTACAGTTTACTGAGGTTGTTGTTACTACTGTTTCACTGTACAAGCTGTTGTCTAATAAAGTTATTTCAATTTTATGAAAAGTATGTTATTGCAAAACAAGGCAGTAAAATGTTTTCACATTCAGACTTTATCCTGTGGAGTAGTTAATTGAAAAATAGTATTTAATATAATATACTACTTCTTAAAATTATAATGATATGAAAAATTATTTAAAAAAAAAATACATCAAGTTTAAGCCAAAGCGGGTAAAAGTTAAGTTGAACGTTTTGTCCAGTTAATTGAGAATTTTGTAAATGTGATGTATATATGTCCTGTTATACTTGTTGGTTCATTTATCAGTGATGGTATGGTGGCTGGACGAAAACCAACATGTGACGAGGCAGAGCAATGGTATGTTTATCTTTTGTCAATAACAGATCGAAAATAGTTTTTCGGCTTTAATTACTTTCAATGTGTAACCTTTTATTGTTAACCCTTGTTAAAAAGAATATTTTTTTGTACATTAAGTTTGATTCAGATGCCCTTTGAGGGGATACTATTTTGAACAGTTGCGCATAAGTTCTTAAATAAAAAACAGTCCTATAAATCTAGTACATGTATCTATTTATATGATATTTATGTCACCGTTATACATACATTTAGTTTTTAACATTCAATGTATCTATAATTTATTTACCGTTCTTTTTTGTTGATTGTTGATAAGAATAAGCTTATCCTGATTTTGTTACTATTTTGTCGTTCGCAAACACTCTAACGCTATGTCTACATGCAGTCCTAGAAAAAAAAATATGGTCATATAAGGACGTAGTGATAATCCTTGTACATTCTATCTGTGTTGGTTAGAAATGTTTAAAGATAACATAACGAAAAAAGTTAACTAAAATATTTTGTTTCTGCTTTGTTTGCATCACATTTTGACAGAACAATGGTATGCTCATCTTTTGTTATTAACAGATAGACGATTTACTAATATGATTGTATTTACTTTGTATGTGTATCTTTTTGTGGTTAACTATTTTTTTAAAAAGATTGATAGTTATTACAACAACTTTGATAAAGATGTATACTGATAGTATGTACTTTCATGGGATAACATTTTTGATAGTAAAGGATAAGTTACTCAGCTTCACAACGGTAACGTAAATCTTGTATATATATTTATCGTATTTACGTTACCATTATATATAGTATATTTTTATCTGATTTTATAATGCCAACACGATTAAGAGTCATATATAATTAAAACATAAGCGATTTAACCCAGTGAAAGCACTGAAAGGTTACTACATTCTGACTTTATCCTATAGAATAATTAATTAAAAAAAGTATTCAGTACAGTATTTTACTTCTGAAAATAATAATGATATAAAATATTCCCTCCAAACAGTAGACCAAGTTTAAGGCGCAGCGTTTTAAAGTTAGGTAGAAAATTGTTTTAATTTAATTTAGATTTTTTTGTAAATGTAATGTGTGTATGTATTGTCATATCTGTTCCTTATTTTATCAGTGATGGAATGGTAACGGGACGAAAACCGACATGTGACAAGACAGAGCAAAGGTATGCTCATCGTTTATTATTTACAGAACATGAATTAATTTTACTTTATTTACTTGGAATGTGTATCCTTTTATTGTAAACCCTTGATAAAAAGAATAGTAGTTGTACATTTAGTTTGATACAGATGCATTTTGAGGGGATAGTATTTTTAATTGGTACCCAGAAGTTTTAAGCTTACAAATCGGTATGTAAATATCGTCTCTCTCTCTCTCTCTCTCTCTCTCTCTCTCTCTCTCTCTCACTCTCTCTCTCTCTCTCTCTCTCTCTCTCTCTCTCTCTCTAATATATATATATATATATATATATATATATATATATAAATATATATATATATATTATATATATATATATATATATATATATATATATATATATATATATATATATATATATATATATATATATATATATATATATATATATATATATATATAATAATGTTACTGTTATTAATATATTTATTTTTAACATTCAGTATTTTATATACTTATTTTACCGAGTTTGTTTTACATAAGAATTAGTTTAATCTGGTTTTGACTTTCAAATAATCTAACGCCATGTCTACATGCAGTCCTAGAAAAATATAAACATGTCAGGACGCACTAATCCATGTGCATTTTGCCTTTTTATTATAGAAATTTTAAAATCCAAGATATAGAAAAAGTAAACCAAAATCCTTTGTTTTATATGTTTGCATAATATTTACGAATAGAAAACGTTTACCAAACGAGAACCCATAGATCAAGACTCACTGTTGGTAGGTCCCTCAAATTATGCCCCCTTTCCCTAATTGAGCATTCAGTACATATAATATAGACCTCCAGGGCGTCGGCAATAATTCCGACACCATGAATCCGGTCCAGGAGGTTTTAATACCACGGCAGTGTAAGAGCGTGTTCTCTAATACTAAGGGTTTACGCCAAAGGAATTAACCAACGCATCTCATAAATGTTTAATAAAGACAGCTTCTATTCCGAATTCGAAATGACAATAATTAAATCTACTATTGTTTAGTTATATTTTATAAACACATAGTTTAAACAATATAACGTATTTTAAAATGTCCTACAATACAGTTTTTACGTTTATGTCTTAATTTCATAACACTTAAAAGTATAAAAGAGATATATTTCCTTATCATCTAAGATTCGCCTCATTGAAATAATTGAAATGTTAATACATTCTGAAATTATCCAATAGTGTAGCAATTTAAAATAGTATTCAGTATAATATTTTATATCTATGATTGATAACATGAAAGTTATCTACACAAATAATTTAAGTTTAAGCCAAAATGGTAATATTTAGAAATTTTAGTTAAATGTGTTTAAATGTAACGTGTATTTGCTGCTTCATCAGTGGTCGAATGGTAGTTGGGCGAAAACCAACAAAACTTTACATATATATGTTATTTATTTGAGTCATCTATGTGAAAGGTTAAGCATAACAATACTGTTTGAATCATAATTACTCAGAATTGAGTAAGAATTTGTGTCGAATGTATTCCTGAATTACCATAAACAAAGCTTAGATATTTTTCAAGCATGTAGAAGAAGAAAACTGTCGAATCATAAGTCTAATATCTTAACTTGCAACTACAGATATGTTAGTTTAATTATCAGTTCACACTCTCTTTACGTGCGACTGCAGATGATAGGATTGTCCGAGGAGATTTTAATATTTTATACAAAGAAGTGGTTTGGATAGGTTAAAGACGTTATCAAAGAAAACCTTAGCTTGCAACTAACAATGTGTCAGTTTAATTGACAGTTCGTGCTCTCTTCTCGTGGCCCTGGAACAGAGGTATTTGTTAGTAGCAGCGATTGATATCGGGACATCCTACACGAAAGTTATGTTTTCCGTAAGAAAAAGTCCGCTAGAGGTACGTTATAACGTGTTTATTTTAAAGACTTAAACAAATTAAACAAAAGTAACAACATCAAGATGTACAATACCAGATACTATGCCTTTAAATGTGTTTAGGGAAACAAAAAATTGTATTGCCAAAATTCAAGGGTTCGAATGCAAGAGGAAAGGTCGGATCTCGCCTTAAACGTGATTGTGTATGAATGACACTTTTAACATCGTAAACAAACTTATCGATCGCCATGTTCCTGGGACGTGTTGTTGACAGCGCGCTGTAGCGCGTAGTCTACTGTGATCACGGTGCTACTGGAGAGTCATGTGACTAGGATGTTTACCGAAAGAATCTAAGCGGTAATCAGAAATACGGCTCACCACCAAGCCTTAATCTAAAAAAATGTCTTAAAATCCAATGTCACATAAAATACTTTCGTAATTGTCACAATAAAAACTGTCGTCAGATAAAGATAGTCAAATATGTTTTATTTCGATTATTTATTGAATTATAATTTTACATCGTCGTAAACATGTTTATGCAACCATAATATCCGGTAACTGGATACTATCTGGATAGTGATTACTGGAATTCGGATAGAAAAAAAAACACGGTATTCGTCGACATCCTTATATTTTATATATACTTTACTGTGATGTACTGTAAACAATCCAATTAAAATATATCTTTTCAAATATGTCTTCTTACTTGCTCCTATATTGCTTTAACGTTTTACCGGTTTCAGTGTTTTTGCCGCCTTTGATGCTTCGCATCATTGACTTTTCTCGTATCCTTATGATATGATTTATAAATTGGCAAACCAAGCTTATCACAATGCCTACATGTATGTATACATGCAATTGTTTTGCCAATTTGTACGATTTCAATGTTGTGGTTTTTCAAAACAAAAACTGTCGAAACTCAATATATAGCGCCTGACAAGATAAAATCCGAAATAGTAGAATTTCGAAAATCCAAACTAATTGATACTCAGCCAGCATTCATCTGTATGTGTTAATTGTCTTATGAAACGAATAAAATATAGCTAGTCTATATTTTAAGAAATTATTATTTGTGTTTAATTTTCGTAAAATTAGCCATAGGTAAGTAAGAACATTTGCCGCGTGTTTAAAGTCTGATATAACTATCTGTCCATGGCTGTGACGTATTGACCCACCAGCCACATGGCATGTTCATCCATTCGGTAAAAAGAACGTATCGATGCACCTTAAGATTTTATGATGATTTCAATTATCGCTAATTAGATCCTGAACAAATGGACATAAATGAATGAACCTATCTAATTTCTTTAATGCATACCTTTAAGTAAATCTTCTTCATTACTGTATATCCCATACATGCGATAAAAAACAACATAATAATATGCAAAGTGCTGATTAATAGGTTGAATTACAGTGGTGTGGTCTTATAATTACACTATATAGTGTCACGTGCCCTAAGAATTGCTGAGCAATAAACAAGGACTGAAACAGAGCGGATACGTCTTTGTGTATGACGTTATCACAAGCAACAAAATGGGTATCCTCAGATGTTTTAGGAACTGAATAATTACACTTCTTAAAAATCGTCAATTTAATAATAATAATAATAATAATAATAATAATAATAATAATAATAATAATAATAATAATAATTATAATAATAATAATAATACATATGTTGGTGTATTTAATTTAGCGGAATGAATATTTGTGTAACAACGCGGTTAATTTTTAGTCAAATTTCGAACTTTTATGCCTGCAAGAGGTTATAATGCATTGTTTTGAAAGTATTTTTATATTATTTCACAAAGTACGAGTTTTAAAACGAAGTCCTAGACAAAATGGCACACATGCTTTAAGATTTATGATGTTTGTTTTGATATATCTTTTCAAATGAGCCAATCAGCAATGTTAGCATATCTTTGAAAAGTAAATTGACCTGCGACTGGGTCATAACACTGTTAACGCATGCTTTTCACTGGTATGCCAGAATGGTCATGCGTATGAGATTGTCACGTTTCAGACATCTGCTTTAACGCATATACTAAGAAGATGTTTAATCTATATTTACTAAGCTGATAGTGTTAATGACATCTAATACGCTGAGAAGAAAAGCTCATTTGTAATTGATGATACTGTTGTTAAATACATCGCAGCGACCGAGTATGATAGAGACGTCCAGCTGCTTTGCTACAAGAATACCCCTGAAAAATGTCTGAGCAGAACCACCGGTGCTCAGCAACCTCCACACCTAAGGTCCTTCGTTCCGAATGGGACTCGAACCCACGTGGTGGGTGGCTAAACAGTCAGAGGAGTAACATATCTAACGACTCTACCACTACGCCACGGCGCCCCATACGCTATAAGGGTTGTACGGACATTTTCACCATATAATGCCTTTTACTCGACAGCTCAATCCTATAAAATTTACACATTGTCCGTAGTTACGGGAGGCCCCGGGTTAACAAATCTTAAAATACTATATTCAGAGAAAAAAATTCTTAGAATAAAATGTCCACTTTTTCACTGTCTTAGCGTGAAAAGCATCCAATCAGTGCAATTAGTGAGCATCCGCTGCACTGATCTACGTACACTCTTGGTAATATTTTAAAATTACATTTACAAGTCGATGATTAACGCGTAAGTTGATTTTACAATATTAAATATGTGTAACTAATTATCCGCCAGTTTTTTTTTTCTGATCTATTCTAGATAATCTTAAGCACGTGGTCTGGCAACAATCTTGACGATGATTTCCAGATGCGCTTATCTATTTTTCTAGATATCCTTCAGAACATGGTCGGGGCACGGATGTCTATCACGAAAGGCACCGACGTGCGTGCTGTTCGACCCTCAGAAGAGGTTCAGTAAGTTCGGGTTTGAAGCAGAAGACAAATACGACAGCATAACTTCCGGAGAAAACCCCGGTCAAGATCACCGGGAATGGTTCTTCTTTCGACGATTAAATTTGACGCTATTCGATAAAATGGTAAAGTACTCCTCTTGTTGTAATCTGAACACAAGGTATAGTTTTAATAAGGTATTATGAACTTGATTTGTTAGTAAGGAAGTTAGATAGAAGACAAACTTCGCGGCTGTTTGGAAACGTCTTAATGGGTGTTTCATATAAAAAGAGCCGTGAATTTCGAGAGTTTCAATGAACTTTGTAATTAGAAAACATATAGCAGACAATAAACAAACTACACGGTAGTAGACAATAATTCGCAGCAATGTGAGTAGGTTTGGTGAGTGTTTCATCTTAGAAAAGAACAGTGCATGCCGAGGGCAACTGTGAAGATCTCATGTATATATGCCACTGTAAACAACGAATAAAGCACGAAAAAAGACAATAAACTTATCAAATAATAATGGCCTTCGAAATACCCATCGTCATATATCGTTAGGTATATATGCGTCCTGAAATTAGTTTATGTCAATGGTGTCTCTGTCACCCTGAAAGCTTGTTATTCATTTTCCTGCTTTAAGTGAACGCTATCTTAATCGCCTTGAGTGTACTACAACCGTAGATGATTAGACCACATTAATAAAAATCATTATTCGTCCTACGGGACGGTGTTCACTTAAGAAAATCTGTATATGCTTAACAGCACTTGAGTGCATGACGGAAACGCCTAGCATAACATCACAAACAGCCCCAGCAAGTCATATAACTGCCTAATACGGAGCGACACAGCTAGTCTGAAGACTTTGCTAAACTTTGCTTAAGATTGGACCAAGATTCTCAAAACAAACCCAGAATTAAGAAATATACATTTGACTGCAATTTATATATTAAATGTAAATTAATTTAGCAAGGTTGTAAATAAAGACTATGATAAACCTGTTATCTTCTGCAGAATCTTCAGCGGCAGTACATGCTGCAAGACGAATCTGGCAAGGAGATCCCGGCTTTGGATGTCTTCTCGGCTGTCATAGGTTTCTTGAAGAATAACTTCATAGAAACAATCCAGTATTTGCTTGGCGGCTCATTAATCGAAACCCCAGATATCCGTTGGGTGCTGACAATTCCCGACTATTGGACGGATGCTGGCAGTCAGTTTATGAGGGAAGCAGCGAACAAAGTTAGTAAATGAAGAGATGTTAGTGTACACTAGTGTGCATTATCTCTGTCTTTGTTCATACACGATTCTCAAACAATAACGTACAAAATATGGATGTAATTTTAATAATGACGAGGGTTTCATTAGCATGTATGAAAAATTCCGTCTTAAGGAAATGTAAGACAGTCATAAACCAGCGTAATTTCAAGAGTACCTCTTTTGTTACGGTGTGTGAAAAAATACCTTAGCCTAGGTTTTAATACGACATAAATATTTGCGATAGCTTCATTAAGAACGGCGTATAAATTAACTAAAAGGCAACACTTAACTTTTTTTGAAGTTCATGTCATTATAGGTTTAAGACCAGGTAGCCAGACTCAGTTATAAGCAAACTAGAAACTGTTGAAACATACACAGTTAATACCTCCCTCTTCACAGGCCGGAATCAAGAACGATAGTTTGTTGATTGCCCTACAGTCTGAGGCAGCATTAATGTATTTTCGTACTATGCCACGACATATTTACTTGACTGGGGAGGGATCGGCATTCGAGCTCGTGCCAGGCTCCAAGTACATGGTCTTTGATGGAAGTGGTAAGTTTATTTACACGGCAGAATATTAAAATTAATCTGCTACACTTACGAGCAATCTATGCATATTCTCAATGATATGCCTACTTGTGCAGGTTTAACTGTTGGGCTGAAAACAATTTCAGCAGAAACTGGTCTTTCGATATTTATTTATCCGGTTTTAAACTCTATACTTTCTACTCGACCAGCGCACGTTATATTCTATTAAATGACAAAATCTTACTTAATTATGTGCTATTATTGTTATTTAGTCATAATTCATGTTGTTTATGACTTTAATTTAACATGCTACATTACACCATGCCGCACGAGTGATTCCATAGTCATTTATGTTCTACCTGTATGGTTTAAACTATCACTACATAGCCAAAGAAAACATGGAAAGTACGAAACTATGGCTAAACAATGTAGTAAAGTTGAGATAACATGAAGAATTATGAAATATATCAAGCATTCATTAAGAAATTCAAGTTTTCGTATTTTTCTCGTAGACGGGATCGAGTATTCATGTATCAGCGTCCATAAGGTAGAGGAGAGCGGTCAGTCGCGGAGACTGTATGCACTCAAGTGGGGAAATCAGGGCGGCATTGACTTGGATCAAGCATTCACAAATTTTCTCGCCTCGATCGTCGGAAACAATATCATGGACAATTGGCAAATGAACAACAGCGACGATTTTTTGGATTTGTTAAGCAATTTTCACATCGCAATGCGATCGTTTAGGACGATCGATAACGGGAGAACAGGTATCCAGCTCCCCGGCACACTTGTAACGCTTTTCAAGAGGGATATGAATCAAACACTCGACGAGTTCGTAGCGGCTAAATATCAATTACGAGGATACAGCTTGAAAATATCTACAGCGACGGTCAAAGATATTTTTTACTGTGCTTATGAGAGCATTCTAAAACATGTTGAGGCATTGTGCTGTAGCGGAGAGTTCAAAAACGTGTCGACAATTTTGATGGTTGGTAAATTCGTAGAGTATCCAATGCTGCAGGAAATGATAAAGGGTCGCTTCAAGAATAAAACGATCCTTATACCAGAAAGATACAACGCAGATATTGCTGTTTCCGTGGGTGCAGTAATGCTTGGCCACGATGCGACTTATTTAGAAGAAGAGCGTTGTCGCAAAACATAAAACGTATGAAGTAAAATCTTCAGAAATTAGAAAAGAGGACGACAAGTTCACATATGACAATGGTTAAGTTCTTAGTGGTAAACGCATTCACATTCGCGATGCTCACAAGCTATCTTTGAGTGAAGAAGTTTTGTTGCAAACTATAGTTTGACATAATGGACGTACGATGTGTAAAAGTCTTTTATTTTCGTATACATGAAAAAAGTATTTAGCCACTATCCATTTTGGCATTCCTTGACATATTTAGTGGTAAGAAACTCATATATAAGAAGGTGTACAACTTTGCTGGGTTGAATGCTTCGTTATCAGAGCCGTGTGTGCTCAATATTCTACAAGTTGTAAAAAAAGTTATGATCACCATTATATATATATATTATCTATCTATCTATCTATCTATCTATCTATCTATCTATCTATCTATCTATCTATCTATCTATCTATCTATCTATCTATCTATCTATCTATCTATCTATCTCTCTCTCTCTCTCTCTCTCTCTCTCTCTCTCTCTCTCTCTCTCTCTCTCTCTCTCTCTCTCTCTCTCTCTCTCTCTCTCTATATATATATATATATATATATATATATATATATATATATGGGCCAGGCTCTGTGAAAACCGGGCTTAATGACCCTATTTTCGATTTTTACTTTTTTATATTTTCGGAAAGTACAACATCTCCAATGCATTATACCGAAAACCTTTTCAAATTCTGACTAATATTAACGATTTTACAGTGTAATTAGTGTAAGACTTGAAATACTAAATCTTGATGACGACGACGTTGCAAATTATGCGAAATGACGTCTACATGAAATGAATCATTTTTACGAAAAGAGTTGCATTCAGCAACGTCATTATATGCCCAAAACATAATTTTATCGTATTGCGATATTCGTTTTATTTAGTTAGTATTTTTTAATTTACAATAGGTATGTTTTAAATGTTTAACATAAAATCTGCATTATGAAATGAGACCTCATTTCTATTTGGCGAGAGACACATTAGTGTCTTTTTGGTATCAACATTGCTAACAAATAATAACATTGGTGCATGATCATCTGTTTTCAGATCCTCTTTAACATAATGCAATAAGCTTGAAGATTTAAGACTTAATAATTATTTGCTGTTTTTACCCGCCGCCTAAATGTCCGACAGTGACTATTTCCTGTGTATTATGAGTTGTATGCACCGTGTCATTTTTGGGTAATACAACAAAGAACGCAAAATGCTGTGTGTTAGTTTCTTTGTTTGTGGGAGGAGTAATTTCAATTATAATAACAACATAATATAAACCACATCCTTATATTAATTATGAAAATGGATAAAACAACACGAGTCACTAACAAATTCTGTAAAACTAAATCATAACACTCAAAGTTCCTCAGGCCGAGGACATGTGCTATCTTGAAACATCGGGCGGACGAATGGCCTCACACTCTTGAAGAAATAGTACTGTCGTTCCCTGGACAGACCACCAGGTGACACAATCGGCGGAAGTTCCGCGTGATCGAAGACTGCGTCACTTGATTTCTGCATGGTCACAACGCCGGGCTCGCTCGCAGAAAACCTGAAGTACTGATATTGCCTGCAATAAATATACACACATTATAAAAATGTATTTATAAACATATACCAATAGTACTCAAATCAAGCGGTATAATTCAAATTAGTTGATGTTAACAAAAATATAATTCAAATTAAAGTTTTTAAATTCACTTCTTTTACTTTCAGGAAATTTCAATAAAACTATTTATGAACTATATCCGTTTGGATAAACTAGTTTTCAAATAATATTAAAAAACAGAAACACGCCACATATTTCGAGTAATTTATGCAATTAGAATAACTGACAAATTGTAATCATTTGAGTTGTTTTTATATATTTCATAAGTACATAATATTTCCGTACACATTATTAAACATGAAACGAACAAAACGAGAAGCTTACTACACGCCACGCACTGGTCGGAATTTGGCGGACAAGAAGGATTTCCAATTACGCCACGTCCATGCAGGATAACGCACAGCTTCGTTGGTGCTGGAGGATGCGTCAACGACCTGCTGTAGCTGATCAAGTGTGTCGCAGTCGGACTTCTGGTATCGCTGCTTTAGATGCGCAAAACCCCCATCCACAAGACAGCGCGCATGACCGGGAATCTGCATGAGGAAATCTATCTCCTGGTGTCGGCCTGTCAGGACTGTCCACATGAAGTAACCCATGACATACTGGTTTTTGTTTTGTCCTGAAAAAGAGTAATAACAAAAAGAGTTTAGGGAAGTTAGGTGTTTTTCCAAACGAAATAAAACTTGCTTGACTAAGAATGACTATTGGTAATATTTTTTATTGTTGCTTTTGTTGCTGTATTTTATTTGTGTAATTTATCAATTGTTTATCACTTATTTGTTTATTTATTTCAATTTATTTATTTATTTTAATAATTTTTTAATTATCAACATCTGTATTAAAATTACTATATATATAGCTTTTGTATATTTAATTATCAATTTTAATTATTTAAATAACATGTGTACTGTATGATAATTCAAAAGTAGGATGTACACACCTGGACAGTTATCAGCATGCATGTCGCACTTTCGCTCAACGCTGCCGTGTTTAGACAATGCCCAGTCGATCATGGAGATAACTGCATCCGGTCCGTGAGAGGATGTTCCGTCCTTACCAATAGTTTCGTTTTCGTCAATTAAAAAATTCAGTTGCTTTGGTATTCCATCGATGCGGAAACCAAAGATCTGGATCCTGCGAGGGGTTGTGAAGTACAAAGGCCCCATTTGGCGGGCGTGGTGAGAAATGCTAACGTTCTGACTGAAGTCAAAAGTATAGTGTATGTACTTTGACGAATCCCGACTCGTCTCAAGTGCTTTCTTGATACATTGGTTGTATAGCTCCCTCTCTTTGATGGCATCGAGGTTGTGGTTGCGCAGTTTCTCCGCAGCGGCTATCTTGACGGGTTCAGTAACAGCGTCCGATATCTCCTTTCGTGTCCGTTCGCAGGTTGCACACACGTCATCTTATGGAGAGGCTATCCTTATGTGACTGACACAGTTTTTCCAAACTTTACAAAACGTTTTGTATTTAAGGGTGCGGTTTCCACTTTCAGCACACTGTTCTGTATATTGCTCATGAACGTGTTTCTTGAGGGTGTCACATGGTAAATATATTGGCGGATCATTGCCCCGTCCGCGTGGCGCAGCAGGTTGTGGAATCCCGAACTGTTCCGAGTAGTTCACGACAACTGAATAGCAGCCTTAACGCCATCAAATTTCAAAGAATGCTTTGGCTTTCTCCCTATGTTTCCGTGAGTTCTCGGTATCGTTCCGTGGGTTTTAAGGTGACTTACTATGTTTTGCAATCTATGTTTGCCAATATCATAAATCAACATGAAGGTTTTCTTGCAGATTTTGGTGTCCAGATATGTGGATCTTCATCGCCCTTTCCCTCGTTTAGTATTTTCTTTCTCAGACGACTCAACGAGTGACCCCATTATGTACATGTCCTTTACAGATTTGTCCATTTCCCGCATGTTAAAAATATGAATGAGCAACCTCTCTTCTTTACCTTCAATCTTCTTGGTGCAGTTTTGTTGGCATCCACAACCTTCAAAAATAAACTTCCTAATCCTCACTATGTCCGCGTCGCCTTCACCTTCACCACACAACTCTCCGTCCTCGCCCTCATCCGTTTGTTCACCAGTCTCATCTACGTAGCGTCTAGCACGGAGATCTATGTCGAGGTTGATAGGCAGTTCAATATCATGGTCCTCCGTATTATCATCCTCGCTCTCGTCTTCCCCACTTTCTTGTGAGCAAGCTGGTGTTGTCAACGGTGTCCCAAAGTGCGATGCAAGTAGGCTTTCCAAATCCTTAAAAATAAAAATAAACCGTTAAGGTTCATTTAATTATTTGTGTATTCTTCATTAAAAAAACTTATTGTGTCATCCTTCTACTGCCTTATTTAATAAGTTTTGTCTTTTTTCGGTTAGATTGAATATATAAATACCCAAAAAAGTTTTAATATCTAATCATATTTCCCTCCTGTTAAGTATTTAGAAAAATATTGGAGCGAGCTGGAATTGAACCTAGGCAGCCTGAACCGCAGTCTGCGACGCTACCGCTACACCAAGAAGCATTTCTTATTTTAGCATGGTTTAAACACCCTATATAAAGATAAACTAGGCTCAATGTATAAACACTTTGACCCCTTTGTTCAAAACAACTTTGGTATAGACTCAACTGCACAATTACACAAAATATTACACCAAAAATATATATACTCGGTATAGATCAAATTAACGGGCCAGAAAAAGTTTACTTGTACACAAGTTTAAATAGCCAACATGCGAATGCGGTTAATTTTAGCTCATGTGGGAGGGGTACTGAAAAGGGTTTTAAACATGACAAGGATTCACTAACACCTTATCACAAATATATACCCCGCTTTGATATAGGATCACAAATGCACGATATTATTTTGTACAATCTATGTTAAAGAAAAAAATGTAAATTCGTTAAGCTGCGACTTATTTGCAGTCAGCGGTTTTTTTGGTTTGACCTTTACGTAGCGAGGGCATTTCCTTTTCAATGATTTAAAATATTAAACAGATTAAAAACACATGCAAATTACACGAAACAGTTTAATGAAAGTCAAATACAACTTACCTCGATATCGGAAAGGTCTGCCATTTCATCAAAATTATGAAATACAGCAAAAAGTCAATTAACTTTCGGTTTTAAAATTGCGCGAAGAAATATGTTTACTTTATGACGTCATTTCGCCACGTCATAATCGATGTCAAGAAACCCGGTTTTCACAGAGCCTGGCCCATATATATATATATATATTAACAAACTGTTAGATATATGATACTTTCCGAATGCGAGGAGTGAAAATTACATCATTATCATTCGGATGCATAAAATAGTGACGTAATGTGTAAAATTATAGAGGCATATCTTTAATGAGTTTCTTTGGCAAATTGTTCACGCGTATCCGTACCAAGCGACCAAGTTAGCCGAGGTTTTCCGCTGCCATACAGAGGCACTGGCTAGCTTAAGAAAGAAAATTGGAACATATTTGTTATAAATACAATAATTAGTCATTTTCTTAATTCAAAAAAGTTATATATCACCAAATATCGCCATGATTTCCTAATGGCATCTGTATATGTTCTTAAAACAAACGAAATCGAGGATGTAACTATTGGTCAGTTTAAAATTCTATTGTATGCGGATATCACTTTATTATCTGAAACAGAAAACGGTTTACAAAAGGGAATAGACATATGCTATTACAATTGTATGGCATCGAAATAAGTTATTAATACGCATAAAATTAAATTAAGGTTATGTTAATAAAAATGGGGACGAACACATAATAACCTGGCTTTTATATCAACTAATACATCCTTAGAAACTGAAATTAGAACTCGTTGAATTATCTTTGAATCGTATTATTGTCAGGTGGCACTTTCACGTACGCTCACAATACACGACTGTCCTGTACCTGCCTTATCAGGCCAGGCTACAAAAGCATATGATAAACTTCCTATCTGACTAACTTACTTGGTATTAAAGTGGGTAATAAAATTGATTTATTTGATAAACTCTTACTACTAATTCTTAATAGTGGCGGCGAAGCTTGGGGATGAAACACTGCAACGAAGACTGAACGTGTACATTTGCTTTTCTGTAAACAATTGCTGGTCGTTAAACCCCAAACGCGGGTATCTTATTTGTATATGATATACTTTTATCAGTTTCAACTACGGATGCAGGAGCTTGCTGTTAGTTATCTCACATTATTGAGATATTTAAATTTCATTGTTTATCTGTAGTACTTCAGTAAGTGCGCGGTTGGAGCGGTTGGAGTGCTTCACAAACCAGGTATAAGCACCCCAGTGAATCTTTTTGCCGACATACCTACCATGGCGGTAACATCTGGGGTTTCTTGTGTGTGTATAATATCACGTCTCTGTGTATTTTGTCACTTTTACATTTACTATTCGTGCCATTCTCTACAGGTAGTTCATATATCTCCGTAATGATTTTAAAATATCTTTTCATTTTTTATCTTTTCCTATTCACTTGTATATGACCATAGACTAAGGTAGAATGCCTCTCAGACTAGGGAGAATACTAAAATATTGTTTTTTATTTTACAAAATAAAGACAAAACATTCATCAAACATACCAGCCCTGTGGTATGAAATGATATAAAAATAATGCTAAACAGAATGTCTTGGGTGTCAACTGTATGACAACTATACCTGAAACATTTGGTTTTGAGAGAAGTGTGGTCATACCAAGGAGTAACAAACGCAAATTATTTTACAAATGCCTTTATACAGATAACAAAAGAGTGTTACATTTTAATTATGGCATATAGAAATAATCCGACAAAAATATCTGCATATAAATTGTTTGCTGACTTTGATTTTATAATGAATCTAGGCACAGTATCATTACAGAAAGATAGAGTCGCATTAACTATACTCAGAGTTTCTTCAAATAGCGTATAATACAGAGCAATAGCACAAACCACACCAAGTAAAAGTCACCGAGTAAAAGACATTGTCATACATTGCAAGACGAATTGTATTTTGTATTAGAATGCCCTTTATATTAATAATTGAGAAATATTTACATAAAACTGTCCCCTTGGACAAATACAAATACCTGTAAATTATTTTACAGAACAAGTAAACAAATTTGAAACTGCCTATGTTTTAAAGCCTTTAAACAAAAGACAACCAGCAGCAACATTTTATTAATCTTGCTACGTTCAAAATTTTTGGACATGTACATGTATTTGTATTGTGTTACACTTACCACTTCATATGGCTTTACTAATTGTATCATAAGTTGAAATCTTATTTCGAATAAATTCTTTAGGGTTGCACTTGTAGGCAATAAGCCTGAAATATTGTTAAACAACTATACAATCGATAATTATGCATGTTTGTACGTCTGTGTATCTATGTGTCTGACCTAAATACGAATAAAGATTTATCTATCTACAAAATGAATCTAGACCTAACTATCTACAAAACGGATGTTTGTCCATATATGTTTATATTAATTCGAATTAGTCAACGCCACAAATATTCATACAATTTCTATATTAACACTATCTAGTTATAGAAGATTTTAAATGTTAATGGTAAAATCCTGATATGTTCCGATAAGTAACTAAAACGGTCGTATTAATTGTTAATTTCTTAAAATGATATTACAACTCACTCCGCAATATTGAGGTTGTCTAAAAGGTAGCACCCAAGTAACACAAATCAGCAGCTATGTTACTATGTTACTTCTTCAATAACGATCATAGGTTGGAATTTCGATACACCTACGATGTATTCCGAATATATTTCGAATATGATCTTCATCGTACGTAAGATTTGTATTCTACTGTTTTGCCACGAATAATGAATAATGAAGGTGACATGGGATGCGTATTGTCTATTTGAATGGTACGTGTATTGTTGAATGTATTTATAACATATTTTGTATCTTATCCTATTTGACAAAACACAATCACAACGAGGTATTTGACATATACAGATAACAATATACCAAAGTCACAAAAGAAACAATAAACAGGATTGTTATCTGTCATCTGTGTACAGAAGTCTTTTAAACATGTTTATATACAAGTGTCCTTTACATTCATCACATTATAGGTGCACGTAAATGCGTGGCTTTTTGTCCCTCCTTTACTTTATATTTAAGCAAAGAAGCGGTTGTGTATTAAAAGCTGAGTAGGTTGCTGCTTAGTAATGTAAATATAAAAATAGTGCCGGCAACCCTTATGTTTTTATCACAAACATCCATAAATGCTACAATGTAATTTATTTAGCTGTGCATATTCCAATAATAGCAGCAAAAATGGCACAATCAGAAATGTAGCTTTAAATTACTGTCTTTGTTAGTCACAAATATCTACAAAACTGCGACAACAAGAAGTTTTTGGGATTTCAGATTTTCGTGATTGTGTAATCACCCAAGCCAAAAGTATGTTTCATGAATCTAAAGCTTAAATGTTGATGTTCGATTTTAGTAGTACAACAGCAGATAAGTTTAGGGCAGAAGTATAAGGGAATTGCAATAGGCTGTCCTGCTTTTATTCGGAAATGAGCCTCATCATCAATTTAAGACTTCATCGGGTGCGAAAATGCCTTAAAAAGACGGTGCATGGGTGATATCGCCATCACAGCAATATCCCATATGCAGGCAATATAGACGCTATCATTGCCACATCAGGTGGAATATGGTTGAAACATCGAAAATCTATTCCTAATATCATAGAGAAAGGTCAACCAACAAAATTACATGCTCTCCTCTTTCAACAAAAGAAGACATACTATCAATAATGGAAAGGCGTATTAAATACATTGCTTTATGATATGATGCTAAGATATGGAACAGAGATAGGTCAAATTACCTCCTAAATAAGTTAAGAGAACTTGGATGACACCCTTTGTAAATAAGTCTAAGAGGCTTCAGGTATGGCTTAATTGGATTCTTCTTGTGTAAGTTGGCGCATGAGGCTTTGCTGCAGATAGATAATGCAAGCCGTTAGCTGGTGAGCATTGTGGAACTGGGAGGGAGAGTAAGACAGTTGTCAGCAGGTGACGAAATGCAACTAAAAGAGCTACAGGGTGCGTACGTGTAAAAGCTGGAACCTAGATGATCACCACCAAGAGAGTGTATTAAGATTAAAGTAACGGAAAACTCAAAGATCAATATCATCGAGAAAGGCCAACTTTTAAAGACATCCAGTGCTCACGTTCAAGAAACAAAGACATACAATCAGTAATGCATAGTTATATAAACTGTTTGAATATATGATGCCACACAACAAGTATTAGGGACGCTACAGAGGCAGCAAGGGCAAATTTCATGATTCGTAGGAATTAATAGGCCACACGGGAAATCAGGGTATTGTCTATAGCAGAATGACATTTTCTACTACTAAAGTGGGTATTCATGCAATATGAGATTCAATCCAGCTTTACAAACATCGGATTATACGTACGATCCAGTAAGTTTCAACTCAGACAAAGCTTACTGAAGAGTCTAATATTTTTGTTGAATTCTAATCATTATAAAACTTCAATGTATATTACCTTAAAACCAGTTGAAGAGACATTCTACCCTGATATGTGAATATTATATGTAGAATAAAATGCATTGGGGCATGATTGTTAATTGCAGAGACGTTTAGCATTGTCACTCTAAAAAACGCAACACCAGGTTAAAACAAGCAACAAGTATCAACACGATATACATTATCAATCAAGTTACAAATTATTACGGTATATATATCCGGTATAACGCTCCATTAAAACACTTCTTCCTTATCTTCCCTGTTATGTCGACATAGATGAGGTCGGATATAATAAGGATATATAACTTACCATTATGCACACTTCCACCTTCCTCGCACCTATCTCCGATGTGTAAATGAGTGTAATGAGAATAACGGTGTGTTTGAGAAGCATAAGTGATATAGGTGTGAACAGGTAATAAATTGATGTGAGAAGGGGTATAGCGGGTGTGAAGAGAGTGAAAGAGATGTATGTGTAAGGTGAAGAAAATACATGTACACATGGTAAAATTGTGTGTAACTAATTAATTCAAACCTATTTAATTTGGTGTTATTAGGATGGTGGTGGGTGTGAGGAATGTGTACATAAGTGGAGAGATAATGCAAGTTGCTATAATATGGTTAAGCAAAATACAAAGGTTTTTATTTGTCTCATTTCAGTCAATTTATAGTAAACTTGATGACCCCTTGATACCCGTTGACTAAAATACCAATATAAAACTGATAAGCCTATTTGAGAAACCAGTACAGCATTCATAAAATGCAATCCAGATGTTCTTGACACTTTATCACTATCGACCAGTCAACCGAACGATGCCACAGACAGAGATCAACGCCGACAACATTTAAAACAAGAAATATTTTCTCTTTTTGTAAAGAGGTGCAGTGTTGGCAATGCTTCAACTAACAAAAACACTTGGACGTTAATATTATAAAGAAAAATATTGTAAGACCAATTGTACAGAAATATTACAAAAATGTATATATTGTCTTGAACAATCTTGAATACAATTTACTTTATTACGCTGATACAAAAAATGTATAAAGACCCGTCATCTCGAAGATAACACCCAATCTGCTTATCAAATGAACATTTTTCGTTTATGGCAAACATTCTTGCTAATAACCTAACAAGATTAAAATTGTTTTCAAAATACGAAAACTAGTTGTAAAGTACTGGCATCAAATAATGAATCATATTTCATTCCTCGCTTGTTTGCTACTTTTGTACTTTATTTCTGAAGAAAAAACATTGACCTACTGTCTTTTTCAGTTGATAGCAGACTTTAGGTCGTATATGGGAATATTGCGAATTTCTCCCAATGAGAATTGTTTTTATATTCATCTGGGCTGACCTTTCGTCAGCATCTTAAAATAGGTAAAAAAGGAGGTCAAATCGCTACGCCAAATACAGCGCGGTTTAAGGTAAGCATGACTACGAGCTCTTTATTTCATCAACGCGCCCCTAAACACCGTTCTTACAGCGCTTTGAAAATGTTTGGTTTTGTTGTTGTTGTTGTTTTGTTGTTTGTTTGTTGTTGTTTTTGTTGTTGTTCTTTGTTTTTGTTTTCAAAATACTTTTAATGGAAGAAAAGACAAACACAACAAATATCGCATACATTGTCATGTGTTGTTCATTCTTTTAGAAGAAAGTTGATATCTTTTTTATTTTAGATTTTGCGACAGTATAGTAAATTTTAATGATGACAAAACTACTACTGTTGATGATAATATGATTAATAGCATATGTTTAATAACATGTATCAATTGTATAAATAGCGATATCATATTTTTTTATAAGAGGTGTATAAATTTTGCTTTAAAATATTTTTATAATGATTTCGTCCACTTAATGTTTATCAGACTCCTTAACTGATCTCCAGTACAGGTGCAGATCCAGAAAAGTTTAGGAGGGGTGTGTGGGGTATGAATCAAGGTCCATTCAACTTTATTGCAGCACAAACAATACCATTCAGCGTCAAGTCAAATGTCAGGTTTTTTCTCATACTTTATTTTGTTTAATTTCTTTATTTCATATTTACTATAAACCCTGTATATAAATATATACAATTTCAGTCACTTAACCTTGTGCTAAAAAATAGAAAACTATACAGGTAAAAAACCGGCAAAACAAGTTATATTTTAAAAATGTGCAAGAAAGCAGACAATCCCTATTAGGAACATTAAATTACTATTTTCATCGAACTACTTCAAAGCTTCCAATTTTAAATGCGCTCAAAGGGACAAAACTAGCCAGTAACATTAAAAGTTCTTTTTAAGATTAAAAACTAAACATGTATAACCGGATGGGTAGAAATATGACTCCATTGAAATTCAAACCAAAGGCCTGTCTATAACAAGCAAATCGCTCAATCGACTTAAAGAGTCTATGGGTTAACAAAGTAAAACTTCAACACTCATCCTCCTTTAACAATGATACTTTTCTGAATCTCATTCCTGATTTGTCTCCAAAAAGCTGTTGCGTAACACAACAAAAACAGGTTCCTGCCGTATAGGCCACGAACCAAGTGTAACATGGATGGAAGCAATAAGCCTATACTGGTCTTCGAATCACAAATAAAAATATCTTAATACCTCCCGAACACTAGAGGGATTATCTTCCACTTGCGGTTTTGAGAACAAACTATCAGTACAAGTAAAACTGCTATGTATACACATTTTAAGCAGACAAAAGATGAAATACTACACAAGTTCAAAGTTCTTAGTTTGAAATGAACAAATGAGTTAAAAAGACAAAACATTTTATATGCTAAAACAATTACACACTGAGGAAAAATCAGCAGACTAAATGTAAAAGTTATCCGTCAATATTTCTACTGAACCTGGGTAAAATCATGTATTCTTCTTCATAAAAATGAGATTATATATGCTTTATAAAGAAAACTCCACAATATATATGCTGTAGGTTATTTCAGTATTATTCAACCACAGAGAGTATATGTATTTCCCCCAAGAAGCGAATTCGTTAATTCTACCTTCTACCATCTAATATACATTGGATATGTAAATCACATATATTAAAAAAATCAATCACGGTAAATAGTCCTTGAAGCTCGACATCTATTTCTAACGTTTCTTCGGTGGAAAAAATACTATCAAGTTAATGAGATGTTCTTATGAAATATGTGTTCTTATTAGTATCTCATCTTCAGTGAAGTTGATTATGAATGACTGCATTTCAAATTTACTTTTTATTATTATCGAGGCGAACATCAAGAACCCTAAGTCATGCAATTTTGCACAATCGAATTATTTCGGCCACTTGGATTTCGTAATATAACAAGTTCGCATGCCAGTTTTCTATATACAATCTCATTCATTGAATAAATTTAAACAGCGTCATGTCCCAAATCAAGTTTAACTTTTTTGCGCTTATGGTCAGTGATGATGAAGATGGTGGTCGTGGTGAATGTGATTATGATTTTCATACTGCTAGTCGGGTTGAATGATGATATAATCAGTAGTATTGGTGGTGGTGCTGATGGTACTGGTGATAATAATGGTGTATTTTTAGTTGTGGCAATATTTTTAGTGGTGGTGGAAGCTGCGAATATGGTTGAGTGGTACTGGTGATAATATGTTGTATGCTTTAAAGGACACATGTAGCAATGAAATCCTCTACCCAGTTTTGAATTAATAGATTTTTTTCTTATCTAAATGTGAGAAAGAAAAAGTTATATTTTTTATAAGTCAGATTAATTCATTCTGAATTTTTTTTACAGTGTCACAATTACAGAAAAGAAAAAGGATTGTTTCCTCCTCTTAATAGCACAGAGAGCATTATTGTTGTCTTTGATATTAATCTTTTTAAGGAGAGTATTAGTACCTATCCTAATTTGAAACCATTGTAGAAAGGTGTTTTATGGCATTTAACTGGTATGTTAAACAGTTTTAAAATGTAACTTTTATTACCACCCAATTCATTCACCCATCTGTCTACAGATGATGGCTGCGTGTTATTTTTCAACATAGTATCATAAATAAATCTGCATCCTGTTTTATTTTTTATTAACAATAAATTTGAAAAAAAAGGTAGTAAAGGGTCTAATAATTATTCCCCAAGGTTTTGAATTCCAATTATTTCTTAGGTATTTTTTTACAGCCGCATTTATCTAACAAGAAAAGGACCAATGTCCACCCAAAACATTTTATAAAATTCTACAGTAAAACCAGAAAACCCAGGACTTTTATTATTTTTCATATTTTTTAAACTATCCATGCATTCTTTTTCACTAAGAGATCCTTCTAAGCTGAATCGTTCTTTGTCTGATAAAACTATATCAAGGTTAATGTCACTTGTTTCTTTAGAGCTATATAGGGTTTTGTAGAAGGATTTAACTTCTTCAATTTTTTCTTCCTGGTTATTAATGACTGCACCATCATTTTTAATAAGGTTGGACATTGATTTTGAAACAAAGTTACCATTTTCCAAATTGCAAAAAAGCTACTACTTTTTTCGCCATTTTCTATCCATTTTGCACATGATCTAATTTTCACTTCTTCCATTTTTGTTCACGTAATTTTTCCAATTTTTTTCATTGAAGAGTGTATTATTAGTGATAAGCTGCTTTTCCAGAAAGCTTATATCTTAAATTAATTGCTTTTTTGTCATCATCTTTCTTTAATCTTGAGCTATGTTCTATTGTTTCCTCTCTTTTTTCGAAAAGCAAGGTTTAAAGAACAGCTGATCATCTATAGTAAACTTAATGTCTTGATTTGTGATTTCACTTATATTTCTGCCTTGAAGTACGTTTTCTTGGCAGTATTGTTTTAATCGCATTATTTTTTTGTATAATTTTTGTTACATATGTAATGTCTCTTAACAGAGAATTATTCATTTTCAAGTAGGAACATCCCCTTTTGAAGGTTCCAAATTCTAAATGTAGTTGATCAATGAGTGATCCGTTCTATAGCTGGGTAGTATTTGACAATTTTTTACTTCTATCATAAGAGTGTTAGATATTAAGAAAAATCAGTATAGCTTTTTTATTAGATTTTTTTGAACCATGTAAATTCCTGTTTTTCCATAAACATATCCCTCCAACAGTCTACAAAATCTAATTCCATATTATTTTTTAATCAATGTTTCTCTTGCTTTTGGGTTATTTACATGTAGCTAATCAAAGTAATCTGGATTAAGAACTAAGTTAAAATCACCAACAATAATACATTGAATATCTAATTTTTCAACTATTCTTGTAACATTATTATAAAACTCTGGGTTATCTTTGTTTGGTCCGTAAGTATTGACAATGCCAAATTTTTCTGATATATTTGACAGTTAAGTATTAACATATTGCCTTCGTCGTCACAGTTTTGTGATGTTAATTGAAAATCTAATTGTTTGTCGATAAAAGTTGCAACACCTCTTGAACAGCTACTACCATTATTAAAATAAGCATTAAAACCAAACTCTCTCTATATATTTGCCTTGTGTCTATATTTGTAAAGTAAGTATCTTGTAAAAAGTAAATGTGTCCTTTTTTGCTTTTCAAATAATTAAATACATCAATCCTTTTACTTTTATCTCTAAGACCCTATGATATGAGAAGATAATGTACTCTAATTCACTATTTAATTTGTTTTTTGATTAAAAATCATTATTCATATACATGTAATGTATATTTGTAAAGAATGAAAGCACTTCTACTCTTTGTCACTTAGGATGGTTTTTATCTGCTATGGATTTTCTTTAGAAGACCAACAACAGATACAACATACATAACAAAGATCAAGTATCCTGGTGTAACCCAAATCTGCCAAAGAACAATTATCAGGGGCATTTTAAACTAACCCTAATCATATAAAATTTAACACGTTTTAAGTATGCAACAGTTATTTAAAAATAACTAACAGCTTGTATGTTAAGAACTAAACTTAAATCGTTTAGCTGTCACTAAATACAAACAAAATATGGCAGATGTCAACTTTAACCTTGATTTTAAAAAATAAATAAATAGTAAGACGTGACCTAAATCCGGTCATTATGATTTATTGCAATAAATCCAATACAAATTAATGAACTATTGTGTCTAAGGTGTGTAAAAATGTCTACTGTACACACGCGCAAAGAAAATGGATTGTTATGGTTAATGTATGTACATGGTCTATTGTTTATTCATTAGACTGTTACAGGTGGGACAGGAAAATGTTTTCACTCCTCAGAACTTTCACTGGGGGAACATTAAATCAATCGAGCTGCAAAAAATAGACCGTTGAAGGTATACGTGACTGATCTTCACCTTTAAAATTGTGCTAGATTTCATGCAAGTAATAAACAAAATGCATGATACTTCCTCTACCGTATTGTTATAGAGTCAAAAGTAACGATAATTTATAGTACTTTAACAAATTTCACGGTTGAGGGTATTCTCTCTATTCGTTTGTAATGGGACTTTACTCTAGCTATTAAAAGTCTACATTCTTACCTTCCTTGCGGGTGTGCATTTGGTACATAGTTACTGCAGAAAACTTAAGATTTCCCACTTATTAAACTTATGAAAAACACTTAAGACTGAATTATGCGCATTGAATCTTATTGAATGAGATAATAATTTATCAAAAAGCTTGAGTGCTCTTGAAAAAATGAACAAATTAAAAATCAAATTGATTATATGTCTTACAGAAAAGTATACAAAAGTTCCATTACACAAGAGAAAAGTCGTTCATTTCGAAAATGGGATATACTGGAAGTAGGTGTTTTTACCTGCTGCCCATGTACATATATCTGTCTTGACTTACTATGGAATGTTTTGCGCCATTATTAATAAAACCGCATCATACCCTGCGGTATATTTGTTGCAACTTTTGTAACGATAGTTATCACCCCTTGTGCCGATATGTCCTGGATAAAACGATTGCATAAGCTTCTTTTTCTAAAGGTTTGCATTTTTTTCTGACAGTTTTCATTTATCATTTAAGCCAAGACAAATTACGCACCTGAAATTTCATTATGATCCAGCATATAGTGTCGGCGTTATTGTCTTATATTAAATAATTTATAATGTTTACAATGTCAGTGATCTTGATATTGTACAATTGATATTGTATCAATCTCCATGCACCATTCCATATAATATTCCTATAACTAGACTATGTGCCTCTGCTACATGTTATTGATTCAATAACAATTACAGCTATCGCCAATGATACAGTTTCTTGTCATTTCTGATGATAGATTGAAGCGTAAGTAGGGTCCACATGATTCCTAAGTGAAACTGATGGCATCATACTCGATCCAGTGGTGTTATTGTTAATTTTGGTCTTCGAATAAAGTCTAAAAAAAGAAATTTTTATTTTATATAACGTTTTCAAAGGTATACGACGAGCTGTTTGTTTTAGCCGAAAAATTGCACATCGACAAATTTGACTTGGCGACCTGATTTCTTGTCACTGGCCACGGCGGCAAGATCGAAACCGAAAATCATATTGACTTCAGCCGATTGGTCCATACCAAAACATTCAATATCGACGGTCAAGGATCCGATGTATAGGCATTCCAACCCATATGTGTATTCGGGAGAGTGTTGACTTGAGGCAAAAACACGTAAGACCCGCTGACAGGTCAATATGTCAAAGGCTTCAGACTTTCACTAAACTTAACATCTTGGCCAATCTCTTCGAGCTTTCTAAATCGACGTTTACACCGAATTGTACCACTGTCGTAGGTAGATTTGTCTTTTCCAGGATCCCATCATTCCCTAAAGAACACAGATGATTCCACACCGTATGTTCTGCGGCAACGTCTTTCTTCTATCACAGTCGGGTCGTGACCAAAGATGACTGCACCCTTGAGCACTGCGATATCGGGGTCAGTTGGTATGATGAGCCTCTTATCTTTGAAGCAGTTCTGTATGATTTCCTGTAGCAGTCTAGACTCAGAGAACCTACCAACCATCAGAATAGTCGGCACGCTGTCTACCTTTCCGCTACGGAAGAGACCATCAAAATGTTTCACAATTCTCTTACAAGCATCGTTAAAAAAATCATTGGCCGTCACCGCATCAACCCTCAACTTATCCGCAATCATGCGGATATTTCTTTGCCCTTGGAACTTGGCTGCTGCAAACTCATTGAAGTTTTGTCCCCTCCTCTCATTAAAAAGCTTTGATAGTATGGACGGGACACGAATGTATAAGTCCTCATTTTTGTTTTTCCTCAAATTACGCATCTTCTTTTTAAATTCTCGGAACAATTCGGTATAGTCGTCGGGGAAGTTGATTTGCAAATTGTCCAAGATGTTTTTTCCGACGATGAAGGCGAGACAATTTTTGAATGCTTCCTCCAAGTAAATTCCTTCTCGATTTCCCCAGTTAGACCCATACAGTTCCCGGAATTTGCCGCTCTTCTCTATCTCATAGACGCTGATGTCAAATGTCCCGTCTGCAAGGGAAAACACGGAAACTTGAATTTCTATGACAATGCTCAAGACATTATAGGTTTCTTCATGTTATCTCAACTTTTGAGCAGTTTTAATATTTACCAATAGTTTTTTTTAAGTTTTGTTTAGGAAAAAAGTGCTTGTTAATGCAAAATTACATGAGAATGTGAATGGTTATTTTTTAACGTAAAACGGAATAGGGCAATCTATAATGTGATAAAGTTGAGTTCTTACCCTGCTATACAAAAAACGATGGCCCATGTTTTGCCAATCCACTTTAGAACAATAGTTACAGTTACACATAGTAGGCATAACATTAAAAACATGTATTAAATATTCGCAGTTGTAGCAGAGTTTTGGTTAATATTCTGCTCTGAACATGGACTTACCACCAGCATCAAGCACCATGTACTTGGAGCCTGGCTCAAATGACTCAAACATCGATCTCTTCTCATGATTGAGTATTCCGTGCAGTGACTGATGACGACAACAAAGTGACGCTGCCTCAGGTTCTAGGGCTATCAGCAGATTGTCGCTTTTGATTCCGGCCTGTGAGAAAAGGGGGTATTGTGAACTGTCGTCAAAGGAAAAAGCGACAACACAACAACTGTTACGCTCACAAATTGACTCTTCTTGATTGACGTGGAAAAGGTTTAGACATATTCCCTCTGCCTGCCTGGAGTCGGTGGCAAATTATAACCCCACATAATAAAAGTACATGGGTTTAAAAGAATACACATTCATTGTCATGAAACACACGCTTTAGATAAGCATGACAAAAATGTGATATAGACGCTCATTAGTGAAAACTGACAGAGGTTTTTACAATGCTGTACAGTAGCATCTGCATTTTCTAACCTTGTTCGCTGCTTCTCTCATAAATTGTTTGCAAGAATCCGCCCAATAGGCGGGAACTGTCAGCACCCAGAGGATATCTGTGTTTTCGTTGAATGAGTATTGTAAAGAATATTGGAATTTTTTTATCAAACGATTCTTAAAGTACCCAATGGCAGCCGAGAAAACATCCAAAGCCGGCATCTCCTTGCCACTTTCGTCTTGCAGCCTGTACCGCCTCTGGAAATTCTGCAGAATATAACAGATTTATCGTAGTCTTTAGTTATAACCTTTTGCAATTCTTAACATTTGAAAATAATTTACAGTTAAATTAATCTTTCTTTTTTCGCTTTTTATTTTAATCCTACTTTAAACCTGAGCCCAATATAAAGCAAAGTTCATCAAAGCCTTCAGACTTATAGTTATGTCGCTCTCTATTAGGCATTTATATGACTTGTTGGGGCTGTTTGTGATGTTATGTCGGGTGTTCACGGCATGCTCTCAAGTGATGTTAAGTATACACAGATGTATTAATTTTGAGTGAACACGTCCCGTGTATGACAGAATAATTATTTCCAGAGTTGTCTATTACTCTACGGAGGTGCTACACCCAAGGTGTTCGCTTAAAGCAGGAAAATGAAAATGACGCATATCTGTGTAAAAATAAATTACTACATATATATATATATATATATATATATATATATATATATATATATATATATATATATATATATATTTATATATTTATATATATATATATATATCACGAAACCTACTCAAATTGCAGCGAATTATTGCCTGCTACTGCCTACCTTAGTAAGTGTCTTCCATATATTTTGTTATTGCAAGCTGCATAGAAACTCGCAAAATGCACGGCTCTTTTCATAGGCAACACCCATTAAGATGTTTCTTACTTACAGACCTAGTTCATAATCCCTTTCTAAAAACTAACTCTTGCCTTCAGACTATACAAGACACAAGATGAGTCCTTTATCTTTTTGTAATACAACATCAGTTTGAATCGTCGAAAGAAAAACCATTCCCGCTGATCTTGACCGGCATCTTCTCCAGAAGCAATGCTGGTGTATTTATCTTCCGCTTCGAACCCGAACTTATCGAACCTCTTTTGAGGGTCGAACAGCACGCACGTCGGTGTCTTACAATCCTGAAAATTTCTGCCAGACACCATGTTTATCTAGAACGATATAGATTAGAATAAAAATTGGCTAAATGCATCTGACCTTTGCAACATTTTTAAAGTAATAACTGAAAACAGTAAATCTGGGTTTTTACAAAGGCGTTTAAAATTGAAAGAAATCATTAAGTAATTCTTGCCTTTAGCAACATGTGTTTGTGAATGTTCAACCTCATTCTGGCAGTTTAAAAACGTATATGTGCAGCGATTTGGTTTTTATTTATTATGAGGTCATATAGGAATACTCTTTATCGTTTTTTTTATTAAAATACGTTTCTTTCTAGTCATTGAATTAGTCAAATTACGAGTACAATTGACCCTTCCTCAGGTAACATTTTTGCGATGGACAGCAGAAAGTAAGACAGTTAAAACAGTTGTTAGAAGACGCTGGATATTGAGTTACATATGTTTAATGTTTCAAAACAAATATACGCATTAACCACCGATATTTATCTGTGAACTAGTTTTAGAAAAGCATGTATAATGTTAGTAGATCTGAAAAGTTGATGGTCAATAATTGCAGTTATTTTAATGCTTTTCACGCTAAAAGTTTAATAATGACAATTTAGACCTTTTTTCTTTCTAATAATGGTATTTATTTTAGGTATTCGTAAAACGTTGCTCATGCTATTTTCTTTTACTGACAATTTGAATATTTTATTGTACTGAGCTATCGAATGAATAGGATTATACGACGAAAATGTGCATTTCTTATATTCGCTTCGTTTTTTAGTCTTAATAACCTTATTGCGTATTGCTAACCATTTTCTTAAATTACAACTACGCTTTTGATCTTAGCATATTAGATGTCTTTAAGTATATCAATTCAGTAAATCAAATTCAATCATTTTCATTTCTATGTGAGCGTAAGAACAGTTGTCCTACACGTGACGACTTATAAATCACGGATAAAACATTATTATATAATATTTATATATTATAAAACAATTCACAAGCACATACTAGCATACCAGTGAAAAGCGTTACCCTTTATTTTACCCAGGTGGAGGCCAATTCCCTTTTCAGAGATATCCTGGCATGGCTAATGGTCTCATTTGAACACAATCAAACTAATTAAGAATTGTCCCATTTTGTATTAAATCTTTTCAAAACTTAACTCGCACTTCGTGAAATAATATAAATACACTTTCAAAACAATGCAGTATAATCTCTTGCATACGTTTTGTGTGATGTGAGGCTCAAAACGAAGTTTATTGTTAAAAACAATTAATTCCGCTGAAGTTAAAACACAAAAATGTGTTTATTATTATTTGATTCAAGATGTATATGTACTGGTATTTATTTGGTTTCTTAACATTTTTCTTAAAAAAATCCGAGAAATTATTTTGAAGAGAACCAAAAGGTTTAGTATCACTGAAAAAGCAAGCCTTTTTCAAATATTCTCTACAATACAATACAAAATCGACATTATGTTTTATATTAGCCAATCGGATTTTACACTTTTGAGCTGTGTTTGTTTCAGCGAAGATCCGTTGCTTTTGAAGGTGTTGCCCTTCAGACGGAGAGTTAAATAGATATTTAGCTATTTCTAACGTTGACAGATGTTTTTGGAAGCAACAGCTACCCGTTTTGATGCCTGAGGTGACGCCATATATAATAAACATACCGCATCAAGAGTTGTTTACTCTCTTCCTGTCCTTGTTCACTGCCCAGAAATGCTTAGGACACGTTATATTACATAGAGTACTAAGAAGACAAAACAACTGTAATACAACTTCATTCATCAGCACTTAGACTTTTATCATTATTATCATCGCATGTAAGGGGTATGCGATAATAAAGAAGGTTTGCTTAACGGTATGCATTTAACACCGAAAGATAGGTTCATTCATATATGTCCATTTGGTCAGTCGGGACGTAATCAGAGCAATAAGAGAAAACGTTGGTTTATTTCGAAATGTAAAAGTCTCAAGGTGCGTCTACATGCTCTTTTTACAAAATGGATAACCATGTGGTCGGTTGTACATGTAGACACGTCGAAAACATGGGCAGATAATGATGTCAGACCTTAAACACGCATCGACTGTTCTTACTTACCTATGGCTAATTTTACGAAAATTAAACCCAAATAATAATTTCTTACTGTTTTAAACATTTAAAAAAATAATTAGTTTTAAGACCTTTAACATTTAAAATGAATACTTGTCAAGTATCAATTAGTAAAGACCTTTCGAATTTATAATATTTCGAATTTTATCTTACCAGGTTCTATATATTGAATTATGAAAGATTTAAAAACATTTAAATCTAAAAAAAATGACAAAAACATATAAATGCAAACATAGTAATTGTGAGAATTTAGCTTTACCAATTCATAAAACATATTATAAATATACAACAAGTCCCAGCATCATGGAGATCAATACGTTTGTTCCCGATGTTTAAACTGGCATTTATACAAAATCACGTTTATGGCAGGATCACACTTTTCCTTTTGAATTCGAACCATTAGGCCAAGATACATTTAAAAATCAGGGCAGCTGATATTGTACATTTGGATGTTTTTACCTTTGCTAACTTGGCTTTTTGTATAGAAGTAACGAAAAACACGTTATAAAGTACCTTTAGTGGATCTGTTACATATTCACGTCTCGAGGAAAACGCAGTACGCGAGTAAGTTGGTCCGATATCAATCGCTGCTACAAACGTCTTCGGTCGCACGAGAAAAGTATGTGAACTGAGAATTGAATTAATATATCGTAAGTTGCAAGCTGAGCTTTACGTTGATGACTACTTCACCACACCGTAACACATTTACATGTGTGATTCTTTGCTTAGATTAAATGCAAGAAACTATATCTATGCGTTGTCTTGGGAAATTCACGAAATATTTCTGCATAAAGTAATACTTAATTCTAGTAAATACGATTCTGACACTTAAACAAGTGAAGTCGGTAAAATATTATAATTAAAAAATGAGGACTTCTACTTACATAGATATCAACGTGAGAGCGGAATACCCGAATTGTTATATAGTGTGGCGTCAGAGGTGTTTTGAATGGTTTCCACAATTACAAGATACACATTCAAAGTAACTTAAATCAGTTTTCTTTCTTTCTGTAAATAACATAAGATTAACATACCATTGCTGTGTCTCGTCACTTGTTGGTTATCGTCCAGCTTCCATTCCATCACTGATAAATATAGCATCATATATACCAGTTCAGAAACACATTACTTAAAAAACTAAATCAAATGGACGCAACTTTCTAAACTACAAAGATAGAATGTACATGGATTCTCACAATGGCCTTGCATGTTAAGTTTTTCTAGGACTGCATGATGACATGGCGTTAGATTGTCTGTGAGCGACAAAATAGTTTCAAAACCAGGATATACCTATTCTAATCAACAATAAGCAGGGTAACATTAATATCATATAGAGTACCGTTTTTTAGCTTGTGTACGTTTGCATAACTATCAAAAATATTATCCCCTTAATCTGTATCTTAATGTATAACTACTATTTTAACAAGGCCTAACAACAAAATCAAACACATTCAATGAAAATAAAGTCAAATGAATTAATTTTTATTTGCTAAGAACAAAAGATGAACATACCATTGCTCTGTCTCGTCACATTTGGTTTCCGTCCAGCTACCATTCCATCACTGATAAATAAAACAACAAATATAACAGTACATATGCACATTACATTTACATGCAGTACTAGTGTGAGGTTTGTTGAACTTGATGAAATATGATTGATTTTTTACTGCTTTTCTCCAGATATTGAAATCTGTTTACTCGGTTGTGCACTACAGCGCCCACTGTACACGCTCGTGACTTTTGCAACAATACGTGAAAATCTGGAAAAGCAAAACGCATAAAACCGTTAACGACTTGCCTCTCACACGTGTTTAAATTTCAACTACTGTTAGGAGTGAGTACGCGTCAGTACAAAAATGGAACCAACACCGTGTTGTACTTCAACCCCAGATCCGGACACGAAGAAGAGGGGTCCCCCTTCTTCCTTTGAAATTAATGATCAGAAAAATAAACCAGGCTCTCTCTAGTTAGATTCCGACGTATCTAATGTTTCCGCCTTATATGTTGATATGGCTCATGCAATCGACTCATCTGTTATAGAACTCAGACAGTGTGATATTGACCGCATTTCATCAGCCCTGCAAGTTTCTTTTGGTGTAAAACTAGCAGATGTCGTCAAGATCTAATCGAGCCTAAGCCTGAAAATGCACGTCTGAGGAAACGTGTGTCTTCTCTTGAGGCCAGTGTAGATGCCAGCGAGCAGTACAGTTTATTGTGTTTATCTATTTGATATACATGTATGAGTCCACTCCTCAATAGCTTAGTGTTTTGTTTAATTGATATACAGATGTATGTTTTTACGTCACACATATCTATTGCGTTGCCTACTTGATATATATTGATGCCACTCAATTTCCATCTTACATTTTAGCAAATGTTAAATTTTAAAGTGACATAAGCAGAAAAGGGATACAATAGTATTTAGTTTAGAACATATGCTGCTCTCAATTTAAATGCCTTGGTGAGGTTACTCAGCCTTGCCTAGTACCAATATTACAATCAAATATTCTTCTTTGTTAACCTCTGCTCATATATTGACCCTACGAAGCCTTTTCTGGAACCCCCCACTAACCGTACCGTAGCACAGCTCGAAAGTGAGCTGTACATTGACTTAAAAATGTAAAGAAAGTGTCCATGAATCTCTTTGCATACATGACCAAAGCTTTACGTGTTCGCGTCCATCGAGTACAGTCATGTACAGTTTTCTGTACAAATACAATCTTTACCTGTTGCACGATTACCATTTAGGCTAGAAATACAAATTATTATCTCTTCCCAGGAAAGAAACATAACGTATCCAATTAACGTTTGATTGACAGTGATCTAGTTGTGTTTTCTAAAAGTAAAAGATGTTCTGATGGACTTTTATGAAAAGGTTAAGCCTTATACAATGTATTGCATTTATTACACGCGATCCCGACCGAAGCTGTGTAGCAGAGTCCTTCTAACGTATTAAGTGCAGTTTAATGTCCCTGTTTTGAACTGACACGTGTGTTCAGGGTAACTGTATCCACAGCTGTAGAAGTGAGATGACGAGGTCTAGGTGGGAGAGAGGGGCAGAAAATGGGGCTATGCGTTGATAAAGGATTTCATGCTGTTAACCAGATGGCAATTTGTTACCAGGTGACACGGCCCCACCGACTCTATGCTAGAGCGAGCGCTATAACATATCGCCAGAGTATTACGTCGTTTTGAGGCAATACAATCAATAAATAAATATCAAAATTAAGAAAATTGAATCAGAATGATAAAATATTCGAATCTTAAACTCTCTTTTCAAAATCGTTAAGAATCCTATATACGAGTACATATTGAATGTAAATGTATATCTAACGGTAACATTAATAACGTAGAGAAAAAGAGAGAGAGGGAGAGAGAGAAAGAGAGAGAGAGAGAGAGAGAGAGAGAGAGAGAGAGAGAGAGAGGGGGGGGGGGGAAGAGAGAGAGAGACGAGAGACGAGAATTGCATTAACTAGCAAAAATAGTACCCCTCAAAGCAAAAATTAATGTATAACTACTATTTTAAAAAAGGTTAACAATAGAAAGACATACATTCAAAGAAAAAGGTCAAATGAATTGTTTGTTTATCTGGTAATAGCAAAAGGTTAACATACCATTGCTCTGTCTCGTCATGTGTTGGTTTTCTTCCAGCTACCATTCCATCACTGATAAATGAAGCAACACATATAATATTACATATACATATTGCATTTACAAAGTACCAAAATTAAATTGACATTCTAACTAACTTTTATCCGCTGCACCTTAAACTTGTTGTACCTTTAAAAAATTATTTTATCATTATCAAGTAAATATTGTATTGAAAACCTATTTTAAAAATACTAATACACAGAACTATGTCAGAATGTGAACATTTCACTGCTTTCAATGAGGTAAAACGTTTATATTTTAGAAATATATGACTCTTAAACGTGTAGGTATTTTAAAAGCAAATACAACGGTTATACATGTATAGTTAATACTTTAAATATGCTTCTGTACGAAATAATAATAAACAACTATTATTTTAACAATAAAAAGATAGCCATTCAAAGTAAATGAAGTCAAATGAATTTATTTTCAATCTGTCACTGACAAAATATTGACATACCATTGCTCTGTCTCGTCACATGTTGGTTTTCGTCCAGCTACCATTCCATCACTGATAAATGAATCAACAAATATAACAGTACATATATTCACATTACATTGACAAAATTATAAATTAAACACTTCTACCTGACTTCTTTCACAGTACTTCAAACTTAATATTTTTATGTATGGAAAAAATCTTATAATTCTATTTTTCAGAAGCAAAGTATTTCACTGAATACTATTTTTTAAATTATTACTCTACTGGGTCGTGTCTGAATATATAAATATTTCACTCCGTTCAATGAGGTCAATCGTTTTTGTTTGAGAAATACATTACTTTAAAACTTCAAAGTATAGATGTAAGATAAATACTTGATGTCCTTATTTATGTTCTTATTAGTCATTTTTAAAATATTGTATTCAACGCTTTCTTTTCATTTACTGCTCTATGTGAAAATGTCAGGATGTTTAACTATTTCATTGCCTTGTTCCAACCAGCTTTGCAATGACTCACAGAACTATTCTAATAGAATTGTTACAAAGTTATTGCAAACAGATTGTACAGTGAAACAAGAATTGAAATAATCCTAGAATTGTAATAAACTTTCGCGTTAATTTTTGATATTTGATTTGAATTCCGCCCGAAATCAATAAGAATGCACATGTTTGTACATACAAAGCAATTTCTTTCTTTCTTTGTTCATTGAACCACATTTAGGGAGATCTGATAAAACCCCCAACTGACAAACATTTCTTTGGTTAAAAACCGTATGTACTGAAAAAAAGTCATTATTTTATTTACATACATATTTACATATACATTAAAGTATCATGTTCACCTCGCTTGATCCGCTGTGTTTGTTGAGGCCATGACGGTGCTTAACTGTAGCTTTACTTCTCTTTACCTACAAATTATGTATAATAAGAAATAAACACCTTTTTTTTTAAATCGGGACGTGTACAATTATTGTTACGTTTATAAAAATATAAAGCTTCTTATTTATCACAATCTGCCTAAAATCATTATGTGCCTTTTGCCTGTGTCTTTATGGATACAAGTTTATTGTTATTATTAGATGTAAGTAATCTGCTCAGCATGTTTTTAACTACTACTTCAAACTAAGAATTAGTGGACAGTTAATAAGTCATATGCGAAATAAGCGCAAACATAGCTTAGTAATGTAGCAGGTTGATAAGACTTAAAATGCCCAAGATGGCATGAAACTAATTTGATTTCTTTAACAGATCTCTTAACTTCCCTTTGTTCCTTGTTTCACCTTAGTATTTTTTTAAATGGTTCCACGATGCGATTGACAAATACCTGTTTTCAAGCATGCTTCATTTTTTTTGTCAGGAACAATTTGAATTCTTGGAGGTTTTATATGTGCCACCAGACCACCAAATGTACTCAATCAAATGATCCACATCAATCTGTCAATTCCAAGTTAAATATTTTGCTGGCAGATCAAGTCAGTTAATTTTTGGCAAGCCAAATTCACATAGTGAAAAGAAGAATCCTTTATCTCCTGTTATTTTCAATTACTGTCAGAAAACTAATCATCTATTTGGTGCATGCTTGAAACTTAAAAGAAATCCTTTTTTATGAAGAGATAAAACCCACAGGCACACATTTTAAAAATCTAAGACAGACTTGCGTCCAAAATGTCACCTACGATAACATCATTTAAGCTAATTTTTTTGTTGTGAACCCAGAGAAACTGTAGAGGTCAGTCGGAACGCATCGGATTCACGAATCATCTCTCGGATGTTTCACGGTATAAAACCCGGCGAAAATAAACATGTCGGTACAAATGACATTATCAAAGCAATATAACAGTTTTGTTATCTCTACCGGAAATAAATAACAGTTGTATTTCAACGAGATGTGAATAGTTAAATTAATAGATTGCAGTCTATAGGATGAAAAGGTCCTATACACCTATTGCTGTTTAGAAGAACTTTTTATGGCGTATTCTTTTTCCGAGGAACATAACGCTCGTGCTTCTGTAAGTACCAGCACCATTGCACCAGATACATCCGAGGATGATTGTCCCGAGGACGGAATAACCGACTTCCGATTGTGTTAAGATATCAGGATTCATTCCTGGAACCAGCGCTGGGGGGATTATCTAGAAGATATATGACGGACGAAGTTTCTGGTAATGTGCCACAACAGCTTTAATCTCATTAAGCTGGAAAAGTACGCACATTTCAAATAAAATCGATCAACAAATCGTCATGCAAATATATGTTAAGTGTATAGAATTAACATCAATTTCAAAATTGCTCCTAACATGACGGTTAACACGGTTAAAAGCGTGGGGAAAGAAAACAAACAGTTAATTGGTCCAACGATGTGACTACCAATGGTGAAGGACAGACACTATAACAATGTGTTTAACAAACGTGCCATTGAAGACAATAACTGCATAAATCTTTATTGCTACTGAACAAGACATGACCAAAACTGTTCATATACTGTAAATTAACTCTTCTGTCCATATAAGAATTCCTTATTGTTCTGTAAATAACCATAATCTAGATATGTTTGATGCATCTGTAAATAATGCCGATTGAAGCTTTTTGTATTCCTTTAACTTAAACAAAAACTAAAAACTTAAAGTTGTTGTGACGATAGTGTTTTTACAAATGCACTTGATAAATAATCTATAATATGGTTCCTTTACTAACATTCCTTTACTTTTCACCGAAACAAAAATGGTTATAATAAAATTCTTAATTATATAAACTGGGATATCGTAAAAGAATAAATAAAGATTTGTTGAGTTTTTAACTAACCCAATCTATTGACCACTGTAAAAATAAATGAAGTGTATGAACGGGAACATCACATGAGTTATTAAAATTACTGTCTTTAAAAATTGGTATTCCTTCTATTTACGTGTATTTGAAAATTGTATGACTCATTTCGCCGCACTAAAAAGTAAAATTGCTCAGACCTTTGAACCTCTGAAGCAATTAGTAGCTAATAATTGATCGCAGAAGATAGGCAATGAGGGGTTGAGCGTTGTGCGATGTGGGTTGTGCTATTTGATAAGCAACGCAAATTATATCGTTTTAGCTAAGAAAAAAACATGCATAAGCCAGACAACACAGTCATGTTATCAATACATGTATGAGGTATACTTTAATGGACGGAAATGGATAGGGATGGTGGTGATAATGGCATTGTGATAGTAGGAGAGTTGGCGATGTTAATGGTAATGGGGATGGTGAAAGTTACGGGGGCTGTTTCAGCGATAGTGGCAATGCTGGTGGGATATTAGTGGTAGGGCTGGTGTTAATGGTGAGAATGTTACTAGTTCTGGTTAAGGCTGTTCTGTTGGGGATATTAATTATGTTGGTGATGGAAGTGGTTGTGGAGGCGGTGGTAGTAAACTTTTAGCATGTTTACATGATGATATTATGATTAAGGATAACATTTTCTTTCATTACTACTGCTGGTGTAAGTAAATATTGCTTTTTAATCAACAAAATACATGTACATTTTGCCAATGTGACTGAGTCGCACAAAAAAGGTTATTGTATAGTTAGATATCTAATAAATTGGATTTCTTATTTTTAAACTCAGATTGTCCGAAGCCGAGGCATTATTCGAAGCCATTGGTAGGTTCCGATTTTTCCCTTATATACTTTTATGGTAAAACCCTCCGATTATTAATTGCATTAATCAAAGTTTCAGCATTATTTAAAGTCAGTTTCGAGCCGCAACGTACAGTTTTATGCTTTCTTTACATATATTATTCAAAGCCCGATCGAGTCATCGGTCGGCCATTATTACCTGTCAAACTGCGAACAGAGGCTACTCAATCGATATTTGGATTCTTTAATTGACAGGTTGGAGTTAAAATAGTTAATAGGTTATGACGTCTTGATTTATTTAAAGTCTGTTATGATGGGTCATCAATTAATGAGTGTGACAATCCAATTAAAGATTGGCTCGTATTTGTCTCCCAGCTGCATAGAAAACTGTCATGGTTGGTAGGTATAAATGCTGACCGATATCACTGCCATCGCCATCTCAATTAAGAAATGGCATGCATAGCTGCTGATATCTTAGCTGAGCAGTCGAAAGAAGGACAACTTTCGCGATTTAAGAATGTATTACTTCCAAAATTGCGTTTTAGTCTTTTATTCTATATGTGGTTTAATACCATGTGACTGAAAACTATGTGCCTTTGACCATTATGTATTGTATGCTGCAGTTTGTTGACGACAATAACATGTACACGTCTATAAGTATGCAATTCAAACGATGGACTTCTAGTCGGCAATTTTCGTAAGTGTAGGTTATTTAGATCATTCCAACCCATGCATTGTTCGAAGTAAATCGGCATCGAATAAATTCGAATGACCGAAGTTTTCTTATCGTAACCTCCTGCATTAATTAAAAAAGCGACACTACTATAGGGGTGCGTAGCATGGCATACTCTAGCCTGGGAGAAACAAACGCGCCACTTTTAAGGACAAGTAGTATCCTCTTCCGCTCTGATGTTTATTATATTCGTAATTGACTACTTAAATGACCAGAAACAAACGTTTTTTTTATTAAAAACGTAAACCTACCGTTCTGGGACCTTTAAATGAATTATAAATAAGAGCATTACATTTATATGCTTAAAACTGCCAAACATGCTGAACATGCACAAACAGCTGTTGCCAAAAACAAGATTTGCGTTACGTTCTCGTTCCTAGCAAAACTTCTCCGTGTCTAATAAAATACATGTTAACCGTTCCTTCTTTGTTAGTGCTATGACGAATGGTATTGAGTTCAATGGATGGATCTAGATTAGCCTCAACACGTGGTCGGGTAACAGTCCCTGAAGTCATCGATGTGCGTAATGTTCGACCTTCACAAGATGTTCAGAACGTCGGGGAAGGAAGCGGAAGACAAGTACGTAGCTTCCGGTGACAGGTCAGAATAACCGGAAATCGTTTGTCTTTCGACGATTAAAAATGGGGCTGTTTAACAAAATGGTAAAGCACTTCTTTTGCTATTGAATAGAACAAATCATCAAAGGTCTTATTGGCAGTCTTGTATCAGTCAAAAAACTTAAAAAAATGAATGCTTACTTATAGAGACTGATCGTAAAACTTATTCCGATAAACTTCTTTAAGTTACTGACGTCTGTTCCTTAAAAAGTAAAAACGTACCCCAACTCTTCTCTGAACTCACGCCACAGGAGGTGTGTGGAGTCCGCAGGATTTCATTCCTGAGGAACGGCCGGCGAGTTCCGACAAATACTTTTGTTTTAACTTTCGCCAAATCATCACTTACAACTTCTATTAAAGTCGCTTATTTCAACGTATAAGTGCAGGTGTACATTCCCAATCCCCTTGGGTGTTTTCATTGTCAGAAGTTAGGCCACCACGAGTCCCATTGCAAGGAGGACGACCGATGCCCACGTTGCGGTGAAGTGTCCGCCAAGCACAGGGAAGACGTATGTCCTCACCCACTTAAATGTGTTAATTGTGCCGGACCACATAAGACCAAATCCAGGGAAATCGAAAACGAGGTACTAAAAAAAAAGTACACAAATAGCATCTCCTTTTCAGAAGCCAGAAAGCTGGCAAAAGAAAAGGCAACTCCTGCTAGTGGCACAACATATGCTTCAGCAACCAAAAAATGTCTCAGAGCACAAGGACACTTTCACACAGTATGAGGTCCCGACTTGTGACCAAACTTCTGACAAAGTCATCATTCCTTCCAAATACAAGGTATCGGAATCTTCTGAGACTCAGACTTCTCTCTTCATCAAAAACACTGCCTCTTCAAGTCAGTCTGTGAAGAAGAATGCAAAAGCACAAAACAAGCCTGAAGCAAAGCACCAGGTCACCTCTAAGGAGACTCCTGGTTCTTCGGGGCAGAGGAGAGGACAGAGTCCTCCCACTGCTCCAAACATTCGTGTGATAAACACCCATCAACACAAATTCGAGTGTCTAATGTAGTCTCCATCGCACACTAGAAAACCACCAAGTTCACATCTAAAAGCACTATCAAATATAGTCTACACAAATTAAGTTGATTAATCCCGTGAATAATAGAATCATTCAGTGGAACTGTCGAGGTCTTAAGGCTATTTACAAAGAAATACTTCGTGTAACCCTAAATAAAGTTGTAACTATTTACTCTGTCTATCTTCCACCGAATTCAAATGTAAGATGGTTTAGATAATCTTATTAACCAGCTGCCTACTCATTATATACTCGTTGGAGACTTAAATGGTCATAACCCGCTATGGGGATGTTTCGACTTTAACAATAAGGGCAAGACGATAGAAAACTTTATTGCACATAAATATATACGTCTGGTCAATAATGAAAAGCCAACATACTTGCAGCCAGCAACTGGGCATTTTTAATCGTTAGACCTAACATTGTGTCACCTCTCTGCATTTTAGATTAAACTCGGGATGTACACGATGACCTTTGTGTAACTGGGACCTGTTCTCAGCACTTTGTTCCAGAGAACGTGTCCCAACTTCAATAAAAAATGTAGATAACTCAATTGTCGCATTTTCAAACACTTTGCACAAAATTGCATAAAGGTGTATACCTAAGACCCCGACTAAATCAAAACATAATAAACCTTGGTTTAATGAAGTATGTAAAAAATCTATTCGTAAACTTAGGGCGGCATTAAAGCAATGTGTTGTTTGACCTACCGATACAAATCTTAATAAACTTAAAAAAATGAACGGGATAATAGTCGCCAAACTATTTAACATGCCAAAAGATCATCTTGGCAAAAGCATTTTTCTAAAGAAAAAAGGCAAAACTTTCATCAAAAACGTTTGGTCTGCTATTTAAAAGATTAGCGTTAAACTATCATATTCAACTGTTAACCACCTAAAGACAAATCGCACCGTGGTAATAGATAAAAAAACACATTTCGAACACATTGGTTGAATTTTCTTTAAAACATCCTCATCGGCAAACTACACGCCTCAATTTCAAACCTTTAAACTCTCTCCTGAAATTTTAAAAACTTAAATTTAAATCTAATAATAACGAAAGTTACAACCAATCCCTTTCCTTGAAATAGCTTAAAGATGATCTAAATAAATCGCAGGATTCCGCTGCTGGTCTAGACGGCATACCGTTCCAATTTTTAAAACATTTACCAAAACGATCTCCAAACTTTCTTCTGTCAATCCTTAATGAAATTTGGATATACGGTAAGTTACCCGATTTTTGGAAAAATGCCTTCATTTTTTCCGTTCATAAACAAGGTACGGATCCGAAATATCCTCTAAGCTATAGACCTATTGCTCTGACGAGCTGTATTTGTAAAACCTTAGAACGAATTATCCATAACAGACTTGTCTGGTATCTTGAGTCCAACAACTAAATTTCAGAATATCAAAGTGGATTCAGACAACAACGTTGCACAGTTGACCATCTTGTTCGTTTAGAAACACTCATTCGTGATGCCCTTATCTAAAAGTAACACCTTGTTTTTCGATCTTGAAAAGGCTTATGACACGATCTGGAAACATGGGATTTTTAAGGATTTAGATAACCATGGTCTCAGGGGTCGTTTAACAAAATTCGTTGACAGCTTTTATTCTGACAGACATTTTCAGGTCAAGATTGGGTCCACTCAGTCATCCGTTCATAAACAGGAACAAGTTGTCCCCCATGGTAGTATTCTATCTTTTACACCTTTTAACATAAAAATAAATGATTTTGTAAAAACCCTTTATGAATGGGTGGACTGTTCACTTTTTGTGGACGATAACGTTATTTGTTACCGCTCTAAAATATGAGCACAATTGAAAAACCATTACAACAATGTCTAAATAACTTGCAAAACCAAAACAAACTGCATACATTTCTGTCAGAAAAGAGGTCTTCATATTGACCCTGAATTGTTTTTAAATAAGGTCTGTATTCCCGTCGTCCAGGAAACTAAGTTTCTTGGTGTTATCTTTGACAGGAAACTGACTTTTCTTCCACATATCAATGCCATCAAGAAGAAATGACTTAAGGCTCTTAACTTGCTTAAATATTTATCCCATACAGACTGTGGAGCCGATAGTCAAACATTTTTACTTCTGTAACGTTTCCTAATTCGGTCTAAATTGGATTACGGAAGCATAGCCTATGGTTTTGCCAGGAGGTCCTATCTCCAGATGCTGGACGTTGTTCACAGCAAGGGACTTCGTCTAGCTTCAGGAGCGTTCATGACCTCACCAGTGCAGAGCCATTACGTTGAAGCTAACGAACCATCGTTATCCTTGCATCACGAGAAATTTCCTTTGCAGTATATAAACAAACTCATGTCTACCCCTGATAACTTTACGTTTAATTTTTTTTTCAACCCTACACATGAAGAGCTTTATGATCGATCACGTAAAGCCTCCAGATCTCGTGTTTAAAGACTTAAAGGTAGCGTAAACACATCAGTTATAAAACTCGATAGCATATCTAAAAACCCAACAATTGAACATCCACCATGTCAAATCCGTTCCCCTGAACGCTATAGAAATAAAAAGTCGAACACAGATCCTTTGATTTTACGATCTGAATTTCTCGAACTCCGTGACAAGTATTCTGATCACCATATGTATATGCTGATGGTTCAAAGACGGACACATACGTTGGCTGTGCCTCCGTAAGTAAAAGCCACTGCATTTAACAAAATCTTCCCAACAACTCGTCTATCTTCACCGCTGAAATCCATGCTATAATCTAAGCCTTGATTTCATTTCTGAACATTCCGGTGAAAAATATATTTTCAGACTCATTATCTGTATTGCAGAGCATAAATTCACTGAATTAATCTAATCCACATGTTCGCACTGTTCTTGCCAAACTCCAAAGTTTTTATGACACTAATGAAATCTTCATCCGAGGAAACGAGGAAGCAGACAAGAGTGCAAAATCTGCCTCAGCCCTCATTGAGACAGGTCTTTGGATCACATACACTGATTTTAAATCACTTATTAACCGATATATTTTAACCAAGAGGCAAACAAATTTGGACAGTATTGTTAACAAATAACACGTAATAAAGCCTAACGTCGATGCCAATGTCTCTGCTTGCAGAGAAAGTAGACGGAACGACGTAGCTCTTACCCACTGTCGCATCGGACATACTAGATTAACTCATTCATATCTTTTAAAAAGAGAAGTTCAACCTGCATGTGTTCCTTGCCAGATACTCCAAAAGAAAGCAATACAAGTTATAATATGTGCTCCCATCTACGCTAGAACAGAAACAATCCATGCCGACATAGAATATACGTTATGTGAACAAATCGGTATATGTAGTCTAACATACTGGGTACAAGCAGGTAGGTTAGGAAATACACTATTAGCGAACAAATAAACGTACCCACCCATAGCGGCTTGGTTAAAATGATAAATAAACCTTATATAAAAAGAATACTAAGTTTGATTGGAGAATAAGTCATATGCACTAATCAATTGTCACCACGGCTCAACTTAAATCATGCAGGCATAACTCCTATCAATAAAGACTCTGGCTTACCTAGTGTAATTAACAATATAGATGACCCTAGCACAGTTAAACCATTAGCAGATAACTACACCCAATCATCCACGACAAATATCTGCTTATTCACTAATGATAGTAAAGACCCCTGGTGCAGGCATTAACATATTCCATAGCAATATACTAATTAAACAATCAAAAATCAAATTAGATGGAAGATATCCAATACTACCTGCGAAGTATTTGCCATCGAAGCGGGGCTTCCATGGGTAAATAAGAGCAAACTAAGCTTAATGTAGATTTAAACCCAGATTCACCGTACGCATTGCAAGCTCTGCAGTCTATAGACAATAAAATAGGCCAGATAGAATCATATATATATATTTGAATATCTGCAATTTTCTTTTTACCATAAAGTAAAACGTTCACGAACGTTCATAAAATGTAAAAGTGGACTATTCTTATGTGTGGTTAATCATTTTCTTGTTCCTTTTTAGCATGAATGTATTACTCTCTTTCCTGCCATAAACTTTCTCCTTATATACATTATATGTAGAATAAGGGGACGGGTTTAGGGGCGGTCGGGTCTCGGGCTTCCAGTCATGGTTAAGGGGAATATAGGCACAGAACGTTCTTACTTAGAAAATGACATACCTTCACTATTTAAAAGGACATGGTCATAGACAGACTCCTTTCAACCTAACTTTCGTTCTCTTTATGGAAGAAATCAGCTTAAGATCCATATCTTTAAAACACCAGAAATTAAGTAAGGTACTATATAATAGGCGTAAAATAGGGACCCAATGCTTTACAATAATAAGGCGAATCTAGGTTTAGTGATAGGCAGTGAAATTTCTAAATATCCTTATTCGTCTTATGTTGTTAAACCAAACATTTTCTAGCTCTGCAGCTGTTTAAAATGGAAACTGAAATTGGATACATGAAAGGGGCCCATTCGGCACATTGGTTAAAATCTTTAGGTTATGCTTGGGCAACATGACGGAGTCACGATAATATATGAATGAATGCGCTAAGTTCTGAATGTTACTGCTATTAATGAATAAAAAATAAAAAATAATCTACAGTTGAAGCGACATATTTTCGCGCACAGATTATATATAGGTCGCTGTTCATCTATAACTGCAACCTCCATTGTCTACCTCGTCATTGTCAATTTCCTTTGTTAAATAAAACCTCGCCAAACAGCGGTGATTTCCTTTTTCTGTCTGCTATATTTTACTAGTGCACACTATATTTTATTGTTGCAAGCTACATTATCAAAAGTGGAATTGTCAGTTATTTTCTCTGAACAGATCTCAAAGAACGGTTGCCATTTCCTGTTCGTGCCTGTTACTATACTTTCGTCTCCACGAAACATGCCTTCCAAAAGAGTCAGCGCCCCACAAGGCGGCACCAATACATGTGATTCATGGGGTATTACTAAAACATGACGTGTTTAATACAATTAATCCCGTTATGTTATTCACCCATGAATGTCCAACTAGACAGATCGGCATCACATACTCATTGGGTCGGCTTGAATGGCGGCATTTCATTTTATTATCGGGCTAAAAAGCGCTGATTGGGCGGTGCTAGTTACCCAGAATGCGATTTAAGATGTGGTCAACAATGTTTCGTGGTAAATCAAATGTGCAACGCATTGAAAAGAATACAAGTCATTACTTACAAAACAACTTTTCTAAAAGTTTCGATATAAGTCGTGCTGTCATTTCATGTTTACTTTAATAAGGTATAGCATAGATAATCTTTAGTGCTACAGACACGAGAAGAAGACAATACACAGTGAGCGGAAGACTCGGTCTAATAGCAGTTTGCACCCCTCTTTGATCCTTTCTCTTAGTCACTGACTGAAGTCCCGGGACGTATTAAATCAAAAAATAAAAAAGGTTTCCTGTTCATATAATTGTATTTTATATAAAGCGTCACGTTTTATGTACAAACGAGATTCTCTTGTAGTGGACCAGCATGGAATCTCAATGGGTAGAGAGTCGGCTCCAGGTGCGGGATGTCTCGATCTCGATAGTTGAGCAAAGGTCAATGATTGGTGCGTTTGTTTAGGTCTAGACAAACTGCACGAATTATCATAGTCATCTGCCTGAACATCATCATCATCATCATCCATCATCATCATCATCATCAACAACAAAAACAACAACATCACATCAGCAGGATTAGCAACTTAAAAAGTTTCAGATTATGGTGTTAGTCTATTTTATGTCTAAACATTCTGAAATACCGTATAGTGCATGCATGCGATATAAACATATAAATGTAAACAAACGTCCTTTGTGATAAAAGTAAGAAACAATAAAAAAATAATTCCTTTTACACAGCGAGCTCGTTAAATACGACAATGATTCTGATACACAATATTGATTTACAAAAGTGTCAGATACAAAGTTGGTGTAGTGGTGAAATAGTTAGTAATGAAATACAGCAGTCCCAACGATTTGTTAAAGACCCATTGTTAAGCATTCATAATTCTTATGAATAATGCACTATGAGAAAGTCATTTGAGCATTGAAACATATACGACAGTCTGAAATGGGACATGAGAAGGTTATTCACATGCAGGTCAAAAGTAAAAATTAAGAACAAAGCGGTTTAACGTAAACAGCCTGGCCCAGATTACCCGTTAAAGATAAAATCTGCAATAAAAAATTTACCCTAGTAGGGGAAGGTGTATATAAGTCAAGATCGACTGGTACCCATATTTGCAAACTGAAAAATGTAAAACTGTTAAATCGATTAAATTACTTTTCTGTAGCCTATAAAAGCAATGTTGTTTTCTCACACTTCAAGCCAGACGTCCTCAGATAATACCGTCCTACGGACGCTCACACGATAGCAGTATCTGTTCGAGTGATATGTACATTATTGCGACGGTTATTCGTCGATGAATACTTTACCTTTCATGTTTCGTTAGATATACAATGTATATGGAACTGAACATATATCTTTGCTGTCAGAATGACATACTACATACTAGTCGCTAAATCATGTTCAGTTACATTTTGTTTAGTCACGGAACTTATATACATAAATTCAAAAGATAACTATAACTTTTCGTAACTAAATAATTTTTCCTCCTGTTTGTTGCGACGTGGCACGGTAAAATACGTTAGCATTTAAGCAAGAGATTTGGATATAATCACATATGCCATACCAGACAATTCGGGGCTGAACAAAATGACCCGACCAAATAATTTCCAATGATTTTGGCGTAGGTGACTTATTCGATCCACGAATTTTCCGTGGAAGACAGAAACAGACCACCCAGTGAATTTTACCATGCAGTAGTTATTCCCAGCCTCTACCCCACCCCGACCCCTACACCCTAAAATTTAGTTTTGTTTTACAAGATTTGTTTACATGTATTCCATAAATCGAAATATAATCATACAGACATTCATTCTTTCCACTAAATTCTGTTTCGAAGCCTCCGAGCATAATCTGGACTTAATTATCCTTTGTCTTCTTAATGCTTTATACCAGTTTGACCTATTCCACCTGAACCAGTTGTCTGTTGCAATTTTTTCAATATATGAAATGTTTGTTTGCTTCAAATCACGACACTTTGCTTGAAGATAATGTGTTAAAACAAGTTTGCATAAAGAATTGATGTATTTTTTGTGTAAATAGCCTGGACTTAATGTTTGCATAAATGGTCATGCCCACAAAAAGCGGCGCTTGTTTTTGACAAGTTTATCTGTTGGAAATAAAGTATGTTATTATTCAATACAATGTTGTTGTTTTTATTTAAGCGTCTGTAACATAGCATTTTACTTAATATCTAGATGTACCTTGATCCCAAAACTATGTTTTGCATTCAAAAAACTTTTACGCTTAATTAAGTGCTGTCTGCACCTTTTGTTCACTTTTGTACCTGCACCTTTAAATACTACATAGCGGTTGTCGTCTTCTAAAAATCAATATCGTTCCGCGAGTGGCTCTGAAAAGTAACTTTCTTTTATAAATTCCGCTTTTATAAAGAATATACATCTGGGTAACTGAGTGCTTCAGAACAGTAGTTTCTAAATGATAAATATATTCTATTCCTGGCACATACAATCATACGATTATCACTTCATTTATATTCAAGATACTGCCCCACTGTCGAGCTTATCAGCGTATTGTTTGACTGACGTATACACATGTCGTATATTACCTCATGCGTAGTTCGTATATAGACTAGGGCCAGTATTCACCAATTATTCTTAGGTATGAATTGTTCAAGTCATGGATTTCAATACACAATATCTTCATTATTGTTATAGGTACATGTCGGTACTTTTACATGAAACTTTATCTTTGCTTCTTTGAACTTACAATCACACTCAATCTTCATTGAAAGGCTGATATTTATTGGTATGAAAAGTGTGACTTGGACGAACGTCGTGACTTAGGCTTAAGAATGTTAGGTGAATTCGTGCCTACGCCAATGATTGACTATTAACATGAATTGATAACGTCGCGATGTTTTTGGTTCCCTTATCCTTGAGACAATTATTGGAATTTTAGGATTACCGGGCGAATATAACGAACCTTATCTTTTGAAATTTTGCAAGTGGTTTTGGCCACGCGGATTTCTGTACGCTGAATTATTATTTTGGAGAAGTTTCACGGGCAACGCTCCTGGTAATGACATGACAGCTATTGGCACTGAATAGCCGAAAAATTGCGCACATTCGAACAAAATTGCAAACATCAAGGCATTAGCCTTCATTTCAAAACTACTCCTGACATTAAATTAAACACTGCTGAAAACATTGTAACGACGAAATAAAGTTGACTGTATATGCCGCATTATTAACAAATGTGAAAGTAAAAACTACGAAAGCGTGACATTGATGACAATTACTGCACTGTTGTTGTTTTGTTTTCTCTTTTGAGCTTCTAAACACTCCCCAGAACACCGCTATGATAAATGTTACCCAGGATATATGCTAGTTACAGTACGATATATAGAAATTATTTATTTATTTTGATATTCAATGGTGCTGACTTTGCGTCAGTATTTTGTAAGTCTGTCTAAAGTGTTTTTCGACAGCTACGCCGATAAACCACGTAATAACTGAACAACATTAAAACTAAAAAGAAATATCTTTTAAAATGACATGTCACCTTAGAGAGTCTTCAATACGATTGTTGTATTTGTCACCGTGACTTATATTTAACAACATGTTCTTGCAAACAATAGTCGTGCATAAACTAAGACTCCAAACGATTACACATTTGCTTACAAAAATATATATAACACGGTTTACATGCTGCTACTTTACTCCAAATTTCACCTTTAGAGCTGAGGGTGTTAAATATATCCTACAAAAACAGAGTTTCGACAATACTTATATATCTTAATTTCACTCTGACGTAATTACATATTTGTCTATAATGTAAAAATAAAAAAATACACGTTTTGCATTCTTTCCAGAGTTGTAAGAAATGTTTAAATCGCGATCAAATTTGTTTCACTTGTCAATCTTAAAAGTCTTGGTTTCATATTAGATCTTATACTTTATGGATCCGATTACGCGAGAAAATGTCTCAATTTGTTGCAGAGGAGTTTACTGATTGATTGACTGAGAATCTAGTTCAGCGACATGTCTATAATGAAGTTGAAGTTCGTCCCAACACGTTTAATTCTTCCAACATAATGACATAATGACAACATAAACAATTAAAATACTACATGTTTTCATATTAATTTACTGATCAGAGTTTCTTTTTCGTATGAATAATTTAATATGGTTTAACTAGTGGTTTATTTTGTCAACCAAAATATAAATGCAAACTGTGACTAAGTCACTTTAAATAAGTACACAACATATATATCGTATTATGAATACCAGACGAAAAATTATATTTACCAGCAATGCGAGAAATGAGAAATTCTTTACCTTAATATGAAAGTATTGGATTCGTTTCAGGAATTTAACCTCCTAGTTACTAGTTCAACAAAAGAGTACTGAATTTGTTGTGGCGACAATGGAGGACCAGGCTAATTGATTTGCTGATTGACTATCTGATTGATTAACGACCGTTCGACTGACCCACATACTGTTTTGACAGAATAGGCATAAAGAGGTTAAGTGGCACTAACATTAATATATATATATATATATATATATATATATATATATATATATATATATATATATATATATATATATATATATATATATATATTGTATTGTTTGCGTTCCATCGTTTAATCATAAATTCGATTGGTTCTTCCAACTTTCAACTTTTCATGTTCATGATCAATTAGATATGAACCATTGGATAAAAATATCAAATATCAGAAATGCGAGATCCCTTCGATGTGGAAGTTGGATCAAATATCGCTGAAGCTCGAGTGCATGTCTTTGGAATATAGTCAAGTGCGTACACAGCGTTTATGGCTGGTTTGTTACATTGTTCGATAGCTTGGCGTGTTTCTGTCTTATTTAGAGCGGAATATTGAACACACTGAAGCACTTCACTAACCCACGTCAGCGGTACAACAGTCGCGTTTCACAAAGTTGACATTTTGATTCATTAGCACTCAGTTAAACAACTAAATTTTACAATTACAGCCATTTAAGGGAAATATAAAAATCGTTTTGTTATCCTCTATGTGCAAACTGAACAATATTCCTTATCAGATTGTTTTATCAAGCTGCAAACTCTAACACTCAAATAATACATTTACGGTAAACCAATTCTAAAGTGATAATAAAGTCTTATGCAACACATACAGATAAACAATTTTCCTAGATCACTCAACTCACACACATTCAACACAATCAGAGCTCTAACAAATAGGATCAAAACATTGACACTTGATCTTATATGTAGGTGAAACATTCTTAACGTTCCTTATGAGCCCACACCCTCCTGTAACACATCTATGTCATGAACAACGTCCCTCTATAAACAATTGTATTTTGAGAATCGAATATAATGTTAAGAAAATCAACTATCTCTGCTCATGACATTAAACATATATATATATATATATATATATATATATATATATATATATATATATATATATATATATATATATATATATATATATATATATATATATATATATATATATATATATTCAAATTAACAAATTAGCGATGTTTGAAGGGTTGATTGGCTTTCTGAAGTTCCTGAAACTTCCACATAATGTTTTGCCTGATATATCAGATGTCAGTTTATTAATCAGAGTGTAGGAGAGGAGCTACATGTTTACTTTTTGTTATGTACGGCACTTGTTATTTCTCCTGTAAGTTGTAAGGACGTCTTAACTTATCTGATATTCTTAAATACAGCATAAATTCTTTTAGAAAAAAAAAAAACGCATCTGTAATTAATGTCAGCGCTCAATAATACATCAATAGGATAAAACAAAGCCAATACTAGAAATGATATTATCAACAAATGATCCCGATTTAACTCTAAGCTCAGCTCATAAATTAAACGTGTACACGTGATATGTTTACGTTTCCATGTTTACCTGATATTTTATAGAAAACTTGAAATACATTATTTATATATACAGAGAAACTGAAAGACATTGTCAGAAAGAATATCTATTGTGTGCATTTTCTTCACATAAAATTAAGCGGTAATTAAAGAGTTCTAATACGTTCATTGTGTGCAATTAGATATGCCCCGCTACACGAAAAACTGTCTAACCGGTTTAACCTTTAACACGTCTGGTATTCGTTATCTAATTGGCTAAGAGGCTTTTCAGTTAAATAGCTGGCGAAATGCCAATTAGTGTTGTGATTGTTTAGATTTGGAGAGATTATCACACATACCTGCACGAACACTTTGATAGATTTGTCTTAGATGACTTCGGTATTCCAGTAATGTAAACAGAACAGAACATATCTTTATTTCTTCCAAGTATACAAAGTATACAGCATGGAGAATTATACAATACAAACAAAGATGGGTTATCAGAGGTGAGTACAACATTTAGAATATGAATCTTTTTTAAGGATAGAATGCTTAGTAATATTTGAAGTAAGGGGCGGGGTGGAAAACGTAATTAGGTAAATTGGAAATGAGCATCAGTTTTTTTAGGATAATAATTTAAAAAAAAAAAAAAAATAATAATAATAAAAAAAAAAAATAATAAAATAAAAAAATAAAGTAATAATAATAATAATAATGATGATAGTGATAACAATAATATTTTTTTAAAATTATTGGGTATGTCGTTGCTGTGGGAGATACGATATCAATATTAATAATAATAATTTTGTTAAATTATTGGGTATGTCGTTGCTGTGGGAGAAACAAATTCTTGCTCTATACACAATATATGTGCATGCAGCAAGAAAAAGGTCATTTGAATCGCTAGCTGTACTTTCGTGATCAGAAGTTGAGTAGACTCACCAAAACCACGGAGGCTATCCGAAGCTACAGCTTGATTTGGTGACCCATTGGTACCGTGACATTCTGTGTGATTCTACCACAGCAATACCCTCGGATGACACTGGCTGTGTACACTGTATGGCCTCACCGGGTATCTTGAGCGAAAGCGAGAGTCAAGAAACCCGAGACTGGCCATAACAGCAAAGATTGATACTTGTATCGAAGAAAAAAAGTCGCTTTTGGATTAAATGTTACATTATATTTAAGGTAAGTGTGACAGATTTATTTTTAATTTTCTGTCTTTTTTCTCTGTCCTCAACTAACACTAGGAATGTTACAGCCAGTGTTATTATAATGCAGTTGTATGTTAAAGTAGTATATCTATTCAGTTCTAATTAGCGCGATTTACATTCAACTTACAACTCTTTATCAATCGTACACAACAATTTGGACATCGATATGTGTGCATAGTACAATACCCCTTCAATACATTTAATAAATACTATTCAATACATTGTGCCATGTACAATAAAGAACGATAATGTTAATTCGATACAGCAATAATTTACATAAATCCATGTTTAACAAATATAAAAGTGCTATGTATCGATGAGATATACATATATAAATAGTTAACAGCTAGCAGCTATTTAGCAATAACGGCATGGTCAATTTTAGAACCTTACGGGCGCTGTAAGTCTCAATGGTTCAAGAAGTTAACTGGGTTACAATATCAATATAAGGTAAGTAAGGCGTAAATCGTGTAAATCCCGTTGTTCCAAGACATTGGTACAACGCGTGTGTTCTATTTGTTACTCTTTGTTGGCAAAAGATGAGTATGTGACTTAGGATTAGTTTATCGGGTTCTGATAAAATCTGTAGTCATTATACAGTTAAGGAATTTACTAACTTGTTGTAAAATGCTGGGAGTTCTAGTATTGAGAAGTGATGATAACGAAGTATTATTTGATAAAATTGGGCCTAAGAATTTTTCGCGTTGTTCATTAAAATAATGGCAATACAGTAAGTAGTGATTTTCATCACCAATAGAAGCTGTGTTACAGAGAGTACACTTTCTGTCCTGTAATGGTGTTCCTTCATATCTGCCTGTTTCGACCGGGAGTCTATGATTCGCTGTGCGGAATTTGAACATCTTTAATGACTGGTGTTTGCTTAAAACAAAAAAATAGTGTTCTAGTTCAAGCGATGTTTTGAAACTACCGTATATAGTTCCTTTATTTGAATGCTGAAGGCTATCATGCCAGTTTTGTTTATATTGATCTATTAAGATTTGTTTAATTTCCTGCAGTATGTTACTGTTGTTAATATGTTCTTGATTGTACCATAAATCAGGGCGGCCTACAGAGGTAAGTATGGTTTTAATCTTTTCAATCCACTTAAAATGTGTGTTTTGCATAGATAATATATAACTGTAAATTTTGTAACTTATTTTGTTTCTGTTTCCAGTGAGAAGACGTAACCAAAAGGATATCATTCGAGTCTGAATAGTGATTGAGATAGGATACCGCCCTAGCTCCCCATACAAAAACGATAGAGGAGTGGACTTTCGTGCGTTTGTGATCTTTCTGAGGAAATTATTGTGAACCCTTTCAAGGATGTCGATATTTTCGAATCCGAAAACTTCTGATCCGTAGGTGAGTATCGGTAAGACAGTGTGATCAAACAGCTTGATTGCAAGATCGATGGGCAAATCTGCATTTGTTATTCTAGTGTAGAGTAAGTGCAGAGCTTTATTTGCTTGTTGAGACACATGTTTACGCATGGTTAGGAAAGAACCGTTACCAGTAAATGTAACCCCCAAATAGTGATATTGATCTGTAAAATCTATTGACTGGGTGCCAAGTTTGAATTTCATGCTGCTTGTGTGGCGTGCACCAAATACAATTACTTTAGTTTTATTCATGTTAATACGGAGGTGCCACATATCACAATAATCATTAAATGCATCTAAGGTGTTTTGAAAATCATCGGGAGTGCTGGATATTATAATAGTATCATCGGCGTATAACATAACTGAAAGTTTAAGCCATTGTAATAATTCGTCATTCAGCTCTACGCCAGTGACACCTCGTTCTTGTAAATACACGTGCAGATCATTTAGATAAAGGGAGAACAGTACTGGTGATAGATTTTCCCCTTGTCTGACACCAATTTCAGAGATGAATGTATTGGAGAGTTTACCATTGAGTGAAATGCTCGACTTTATGTTTTGGTACATATTGTAGATTACATTATAGAACTTGCCGTTAACAGAGTTTTGGAGTAGTTTATGCCATAGACCAGCACGCCAGACCTTATCAAAAGCCTGGGTAAAGTCTATAAAAGCACAGTACAATTTTTGTTTCTTGTGCTTCAATATTTGGGTAAGTGAATACAGAGTGAAAATATGATCGACACAGGAGAAACCTTTTCTGAAGCCAGCTTGGTTTTTGGAAAGAATATCACTATTTTCTAAAAAGGTGCATAATCTACAATTAAGAATCGACGTAAAAACTTTACCAAGACAGCTAAGTATTGTAATTGGGCGATAATTTTTAACATCAGTGGACTCTCCTTTGTTTTTGAAAATAGGTATAATAAAGCCTTCTAACCAAGATTTTGGTAAACACCCAGTGTTAAATACGGAGTTAAAAAGTTGTTTATACAAAGGTAGCATTGTATCTTTAGTTGCTTTTATATATTCATTTAATATATTGTCTGCTGGACTGGCAGCCTTTTCGTTTTTCAGATTTTTGATGCAGTTTGATATCTCCAATTCTGAAATTGTTGCATTTAAATATTCATTTTCTGTAGAGTTACTATAGTTAAATGTCGATTTATCAGGTAAGTTATTCATATTGATGTTCTTAAAATGCTCATAAAATTCGTCTATCGAGGGCATTTTTTGTACACTTTTGGATGTTTTTATTTTCTTTAGAAAGTTCCAATACTGTTTTGGGTTTTTATCATTTAGTGCTCGGAGTTTTTGTTGGTTTTTGTGTTTGTGTCTTTTTATATAATAGTTCATAATTCGCTTGTATGATTTACTTGCGTTACGTAGGTTAGTTTTATTGACTTCTGTTGGATTTTTATTAAATGCTTGTTTGGCTGAATGATAAATTTGCCTAGCCTTGTTACATTTAGGACCGAACCACACATTTTTGTATTTAGAGCAACGGTGATTATTTTGTGTGGATGGAAATGTTGTTTTTGCGGCCACATCAAATATGTTGTTTAATTCTTGCGTTATTGATTCAATGAGTTCAGGAGTATGTTCTTCATGTGAGAGTTTTTCAATCAATTGTGTAACTTTAGATTGGTCTATTTTACTTGTAAATTCGTCTGCAAGTTCAGGTTTCCACGTTGGCTTTTTGTTGGGGATAGGTTCATTGTCGATTGTATTTTCTGTAAAGATGGGTGATGGGTTAATGGTTTCTGGCGTTGTAATGATATCTGATGAGAGCTCTAAAATGATTGTGCTGTGACCGTCTGAAAATAAACAGTCAGTCGGCGATACATCAAAAGAGGATATGAAATATAAACATTCTGCTGTAGCTATGGCATAGTCTATTAATGACTTATTTCTAAATGTAAGGGATCCTATACCTTTATCTTTATTGATTCTGCCATTTAAAATAAACAAGTTGTTATTTCTGCATATTTCAATTAAACGTATTCCGTTGGAATTAGTTCTATTATCTAATGAACATCGTTCCAATGGGATACCAAGACTTTCTAGAATAGTATGTTTATTTAAAATAGCTCTTGTTTCATCATCTATGTCAAACAAATCATCATAGACCGGATCGGATGGGAGAAAGTCGCTTAGCTTAGCAGTTCTGCAGTTAGTGTCGCCAATTAGGATTACATATTTAAATGAAGAACATTTGTCACATATTTCAGACTCGAAAGTAGATAACTGGTCATTGTCAAGAAATCTGGAACCTTCTGGTGGCACATATAGTGCTCCTATAATAAGGGGTTCATTGTTAGTTGTTAGAGAACAGCTTAGATTTATCCACAGTATGTACTCGCAAGCGCTTTCTATGACATTTACAAAAGGAACAAGACTATTTCTAACATAAATACCAATGCCTCCTGACTTACGTTTGTATGCCTGTGATCTATGTTTGGCAATAAAATTGTAACCATCAATATTCGTTATATCATGTGAATCGATATGCGTCTCTGAGATGCAGATGATGTCGAAGTCATGCACATATTCAACAAAATCAGGGTAATCCAGTTTCCTTTTTAAGCCACTAACATTTAGAGCACCTACTTTTATGTTGCACGTTTCATTGTTGATCCTGTTATTAAATGTTTTTGCTTTATTATTGTTGTTTTTATTTTCAGAAGCAGATGAAGACCCCGAAATATCCTAATCGGACTTGGCTGTGTGTGTATTTGCCCAAGGCCGTCTAAAGTCAGGAGTTGGATCCGCCATTGGAGGGGATTTGTTCCCTTGATGCCTGGTTGGAGGTCGTCCACGCTGACAGTTCATTGCTCGTGGTGATCGTGACTCCCGTCTGTGCATGACTGAGTTAGACCTGGACCTTCCAGCTGTCGTCTGCTTGACCGGAGACACATTTGCCCGATTTGCACGAGGACCCTGTGCTGATTGGTATTGTGGCAAGGCTGTTGTGTCTTCTTGGATGTTTACTTGCTTTGTGTTTAGTTGTGTAGCACGTGACTCGGGCACTAACGGTACTTGTGTGGGATTTACACTGTGGATTCGGTTGATATTGTCACGATTGCCAGATAATATGAGGTTCCAATTGGGGAACATATCAGAGTGTACACGGCCATTAACAACAATCTTGGCTGGGTATACGAGTGCAACTTTGCTTTGGGGGTTCTGCTGTCGGAGACGTTTCACTTCCGGCCACAGTGTTTTCCTAGCGTTTGCGATCTCCTTTGGGTAATCCCTGTTGATACTGAAGGAAGTGTTTCTTAATTTTGAGGCTTTTGATAGAATCAGCTCAGTGTCACGAAAATCAAGGAAAAGGGCGATGATCGGCCTGGTTTTACCCCTTTGGTAGCGCCCCAGACGATGGACCCTAGGAATAGCTAGGCGATCTTCGATACCTAGTTTTTCTTTGATGAATCTGCATAGCTCATTTGCACAGTCTTCATCTGGGGATTCCTCTATGCCCATAAATAAAAGATTATTACGCCTGCTGCGCGCTTCAAGGTCAATAGTCTTGTACTCTAGATACAATAATCTTGTGTTGTGCTGACCAATATCACTCTCTATAGTGGATACTTTTGATTGAATGGTATGACAAATGTCTAGAGTCTGGCGTACAGTTGAAATTTCGCTATACATCAGTGCCAGCTTTTCATCGATGGAGAGCAGCTTAAAATCTTCAGGTGATAGCTGGGAGCTTACACTAGAACTTACTCTGGGCCTTTTTCGTGAATGTGACACTGTTGACCATTCATCTTGGTTTAGGTTATCACCTGATGGCTGTGTATACACAGAGTCAATGCTATTGCCGCCATATTGGTCACAATCAACATGCTGATCAGGAGAACGAGAGAATGTGTCATTATTGCTCACCGCGGTCATATTTACCACGTCCTGGTTTGCACCACTACTATCCATGCCAATCAGGAAAGCACCACACACATCCGCTGAGTTCCACAGTAAATCCAAATCTTTGTAAGAAGTAAAATGACACAAAGCGGGTCTGCTTTCAAACGTCAAACAAATAGCTTATCCAATATATCATATCAAATGGCGCCCAAGCCCAAGCCCAAGTTCAGAGATACACAGATACACAAACTAATCACAAAAATTACAATTTTAGATCCATGTAATGAGAAATTCCATGTGATAATATCCAATAAAAGCATTTTTTTCTCAGATTCAAAAAATGTAGACCGCCATCTTTTGACGCATGCGCAGTATGTTATGACTTAAACTTTCATCGTATTGTTATCGATCCGCCCAAGTGGCTCTGAATAAAAATTGATTGATTTTCCAATCTTCCAAAACACAAAATATGTACTTACCAGAGTTTCGGGAAACTTGTCTAAACTTCAATCCCAAATATATTTGTTTCAGATATTAAGGAAGATTAATCGACTTAGTATTTAAACGTCTGTCTTAGAGTTCAATAGAACTCTGAATTCGCTTTAAAAAGTTATGAAAGGACTGATTGACTGACAGTCTGACAGACCGATCAACTGAGCCGCTCGAAGATGTTTTGCTAAAAGGCGCCTACAGCATTGTTTTAAATAGTTTGTGTATTGTTTCGTTTGTAAAAGCGAAAATAAGAATAATATAATGTAAATTAATCTTAATTTTGTAAAAAGGGAATAGAAGAAACATTTTTCTTTTACAAAAAAACTGGAGTGTATATGTTTTAATTTTTAATCATAAGCTCGGTTGTATTGTAGTTCTTCCATCTGTTAACTGCATCAGGTTTTGGTGACAAGTTAAACTCTAAGCTCGAATACAATATTTTACATATCTCACATTTACTTACTAGAAAAGCGAGAAAATTGTCCAAGGACATTTTATTTTGTATAAGGACGTCTTTGTTTCCTGTTATAATTGCAATAGGAATTACTTTGACACATGTTCAATATCCACGAAAAACATTTTAATGTAATCACCAAGATCACTGGTTTCCTGAAACAAAGTGAAACAGGAAAGAACAAGGACAAGTTTTCAATAATAGATGTACATGCTGCCACTGCGTAGATTTAGACAAAAGTGAAAACTAGCAGTTATGTAGGAAATGAACTAGGTTTTTTAAAAAACAACAGCACCTGATTAACAATGATTCTAACAAAAGTTAAATGTGTAAATCTGGACATTATAAAAAATAGATAATAAGATAATCAGCTGGCACACAATAAGACAAAAAGGTGAGGTTCGTAAATATTAATTAACTTCGACTGCAAACAAGACGAACAACTACAATGAACAGGTTTATGGTGCTGGACACAATTTGCAGACTGTATAAAAGATTTCAACACAAGCCTTACCGTGCATGTCACAAAGCGTGCATGCAATGTGTCTAATTAACTCTGACATTACATAATAATCATGCACGTCTTGAGGCGAAAACAAACATGCATGCGTTAGCTACCAAACGACGATTCTTTCTGTGCTTAATCCCTGAAGAATTCATCGGTGCGACAGTGAATTGCGTTTGTACCAGAAGTCATTTCTACAGGACCAATGTTCATGTCGCTGAGATTCTCGCTTGCAACATTTGGTCATACATTCGTTGAACTTTATTTCCATGCACTTTGCCGGATGCCAGAACCATTCAGCAAGACTAAGTTAGCCAAATGCTTATTTTCTCATTTAATCGATCGAAAGAAAAAAAAGTTAGGCTAGCAAACCTATCAGTACACTTATACACTTAGGTCGTGGATTAAGTTCTCGAATTGGTATGAAGAAAACAAAGTTATCCTTTGACTTCTAGAAGGAACAGCTACGATACTTCGATCTTATGGAGATATGTTACGAAAGTGCCATCTGAAATTCATATGATTATTCATGGATTTGACCAAAAGATTAAACAACAATGAATAAGACATGTTTGAGAAATATATCATCATTGTATCTGCTTGCTATCTGTTATACAGGAGCAAATTAAATATGATGATGTTACTTCTCTTTATCTATCGATTATCAAGCAATATAAGAATCACGGAAATATTTAAAGGCAAAGTAAGTTATGAAGGCCTCAGTAAATGCAAAGTGTTGCCACCCTAAGGACTGGATATACATATTTTACCTAGAAAGTGCAATCTAATGCTAAGTCATTGTTGCTTGCTAAAAGGGGCATTAACAATACAGTAAATGTATGCACTGTGACTAGGAGAAAAAGCAGTGATTGATATAAGGGTGCCAAATGAGTTGAAACTATCCATGTTTCAAGGTTCTGTTATACGAAATTCATATGTAGTCTGGCATTTCGACCCACCTCCCAATAAGATCCAATAACTGGTAGTAATTGACTGCTTACAGAATACGTAACTACCGTTTTGAAAGTATGCTATGAGATAAATGTTTTGCCGGATTTGAGTAAATGCAACCCTGACAAACATGTCTATGTCTTTATAAACAATATCATCAGAAGGGGGATATTATGCCAGACTACAACACTATTGCGCAGAATATCGGATTGCAGCCCGTTGCAAAATTGATTTTATTGATTTATTACGCTTTAACATTGACACCAACTTCGATATACACAAGCAAAATCTCGAATTCGGTCACGAGTTTTTTCTTGACCTTTTTATTTCGAATTTTACCGGTCCTGAGGATTTATTTGCAAAATGATGACAAGTGACATACATACAGTTAATAGCGCATATTAAAAAAAAATGTTTCCAAGAACAAACTTTGTCAACGCATACACGACAATCCATGTTCCTCTTAATTTTCTTAGGTACTTAAAATTACTAGCAAATAACATGTTTACCTTCGACACTAGATTCTGTCATTTCTATCATTCTCCACCGGGAGAATGGTAACAAACACTGGACGATTATCTTATACGAGGGGTTTTACGGGAAACGTTCCTGGTAATGCCATAACAGCTGTTGTCACCGAAGGGACGAAAAATAACGCAGATACGAACCCATAGGCAAATATCAAGGCATTAGTCTCAATTTCAAAAACTACACATGACATTTACTAAACCACTGTTGAAAACATTGTGACGATAACAATAAATAAATAAATAAAACATACAACTGTTAAACTAAAGACTTCGGAAACGTGATACCGATGAAAATTACTGCAATGTTGTTGTATTTGTGTTTCTTTTTGTTTTGTTTTTGATAATCTTAACACTCTCTAACACAACGCTTTAAAAAATTCTACATTTTACAGGCATATTTCGATAGATGGTGTTGTCTGGTAATTCCATCAATAACACTCGCCTTAATATTCATTCGTGCTGAATTTGCGCCAGCATTTTGTTAGTCTATAAAAATGCCATTAGAAAGCTACACTGTTAAACAACGTAATAATTGAACAGCATTAAAACTAACAAGGAATATATTTTCAAAAGAAAATATATGTCAATTTAGATGTCTTGAAAACAATGTATGTGTTTGTCACCGAGTCTAATATTTATCAAACTGTTAGTTAAATTTATTCCTTGTTTTCTTGCAAAAAATAACATTGAATAAACTATGACACCAAACGATTACACATTTTATAACAATAATATTCAACTTTATGGCTATGAAAAGCGCGTTTATATAACCTACAAAAAACAAATTTTGGACAATACTTATATATCTTTATGTCATAAATTATTTAAAAAATGCAAGAACCTTTTGTGTGTGTTTTTTAAAAAAAATACATATGGTGGATAACTCACCTATGCAAAGATGCCCTACACAATATACTTATAACCCATCGAAGTTCAATTCCTATCAAGTTAAATACAGTCTACACAAAAATGTAGTCGGTCGGTCGTGGCAGAAACTGCTGAGGCAGGAATTCCGAATGCTAGTGCACTTTAGAAGCGTTGTCTACAATTGTAGAAACAACATTCAGTCTCTCCCGAGTGGTGCGAAAAAGTGAAGCTAAAGATAGCTACGTCGAAATTCCTTTTTAAAAAACCCACTAAAACGCATATTTTAACTTCTTTTCAAACACCGCTGGTCGTATAAATAATCGATAAACCGCTAAAGGACGCTTGTCTTGTAGCGTGACGAGAGAGTGTCGTCTGCTCTTATTGTTTATTTTAAGTGTCACTACGAGTGTATTGGTAAACTAATGGTTTGACTTGGAAAATATATATCATATTTTCTTTCTGATAATGTTTTTACCTTTCTCTGTATATATAAAAACTGTATTTCAAGTTTTCTATAAAATATCAGCTAAACGTGGAATCGTGAAAATGTCACGTGTATACGTTAAAATTATGAGCTGAGCTATCGAGTTAGATTGGGATTATTTGTTGATAATTTCAGTTCTAGTATTGGCTTTGTTTACTCCTACTGATGTATTATTGAGCGTTGACATTAATTACAGCTGCGTTTTTTTCTAAAATGATTTATGCTGTTTCTAAGAATCTCAGATTAGTTAAGATAAATGAAGCATCTTCCGTCCTAACAACATACAAACGAAATAACAAGCGTCGTAAATAACAAAAATAACATAACACGGTCCTCTCCTACACTCAGATTAAAACAATACACACTGACAGCTGTTATACCAGCCAAAACTTGATGTGACAGTTTCATGAACCTGTATAAAGCCAATCAACCCTTTAAACTTCGCTAATTGGCTAATTTGAACATATATATATAAACACAAACATACAATTTAGGACTTAAAAGCATTAGCTCATTTGTGAAGTAAAAGTAGAAAAAAGAATATATGATAGATATAAATCTCCATATGGTATAAAAACAACAGCACCATTCCTTCTTTTTAAATGCCAACCTCGTATGTTCTAAAATTAAGAACCAAATAATTGAAACCTATAAAAGGCGAAACGTCGAATATTGGTTATTTTAAGAGAAATCACTTTATATATTTTCATACACAGAAATGTTTAACTATGAATATGATATTGTAAACGATCGCTTCTTAAAGTTTTCTCGCCATCCCATATGCTTTTCTTAAACCAATAATTGCGCGATGTCGCTTGCGACACTGTTCAGTTATGCGGGAGCTAAATTTTAGAAGCCCGAAGAATTTACCCTACATGACCTTGAATACTTGCATTCACAAAAAAGTAGTGCGTGTACAGAAGCAAATTTGTATTTTAAGGAGACTTTACACATCAGTTTTGTCTAGGCTTACTTCAACTTTCAACAATAATATTTTGATATGTTTAAACTAGAAGGTCATGCGATTATACTGAGTAATGCAAATATACATGAAATGCAGACCGATGCAGAGCAATGGCAGGCGCAATGACTAAAGAAAATGGCCAAAACGGGAAGCGTACACAGTTATGTATGACAGTGGTCATTAGTATCATCTCAAATAAAATTGGTGAACTCTGCATTTTAAATTACATTGATTAAGTGTTGACGAACCCGTTAAATATATTTCGAAATTATGAGCATTGATTGTATACCTAATTGTAGTAATAATGCACCGGTAGCGCCGCACATATATAAATGTTTAAAAAAACTGCAAAATATTGTGCTGCTTTACATGCGTTATACATTTGATTGAGCATAGACTAATGTTGATCATTATTTGAGTACCACATTTACACGGTTTAAACTCACACTGCCCAAAGCAACCGTTCTCGGCGGCGCAATAAGTGGGTAATACCAATACGGCTTATACTGACAAACATCGGTCAGTTACGTAACTACTAACAGACACGTTATGTTTTACCTGCCCCAAGACAAACAATGTTTGTGATTATAGTTTACATCAATTTTACATTCAAATTAATCCCTAAAACAAACGACACTCGCCCGTCGACAGCGGCGCGCATTGGTAAAATTAAATATTGCATAATATTGCATACTGATAAACTCATTTAAACAAGGACCGCAACACTGTATCACCGATCAATATACACATTGTGTACAAAACTATGTCACTACAACTGTAGATTACTTTTCTCAACAAGTGCAGACACATTCAAAGTATGCAATAACACCTTCTGCCACTATCGTCCTTTTAATCTGGTGTGGAAGCTGCATTGATCTTGGTAGGAATTTAACTTCGCTGGGTTATAAAATTCGTTGTCTTGGTTCGTGCAAGGTTATGTCTTTGAAAATAAATAATGAATGGATTTAGACCAATAAAAATTTTGGTAAAACGTCGTCATTGTGACAAACACATTAAACCTCAATCTTTTTATTACAAATAACATTGTGTGTTTCAGTGAAATAAAAGAAGATTTTATTAGAACGCTCGCTGTGTATTACAAGATCAAACTAATAAACCATGAAATTGATTATTTATCAATTGAATGTGTAAAAGAACTGTACTCACTATAAATTGGTTTATCAAGGAAGTCTAATATAAAACGTGTTATTTGGGTTTATTTAGAGAATCTTCACATATTCCCAGCATATAGTCATGTAAAGAAAAAAATCTTATGTGAACAGAGTTTATATAAATAAAAGGAAGTTTTACTGTTCAGTAACCAAACGGTAATTGCCATCAATAAAACGTTTGTCAGTCACAAAAGTCTTTAATTTCACATTTGGTAATCACATGGTTACAAACGAAAACACCAGGGTCACGGGTAGAGCACGTGCACCTCGTGGAGATCATGTTTGTGTATACCGATATCGGTGTGAATGTAAAATTGTTTCATACGATTTAATTGAAATAAAATCAATTTTGCAAGTGACCACAGTCCGAAATTGTGCCTAATTGTGTTGCAGTCTATCATAATATCTTTCTTCCCATGATATTCTGAATAAAGAACAAACAACAGTTGTTCAGACCAATGGCGCTGATGATCTGGGACGTTAGCACTCTGCGCTGTAGTCAGTGTCATGCCTAATCTTTCACCCATGCCGTTTGACTGTGTTTTTGTCTGAAGAAGAGCGCACATTATGTGAAAAAATCATCTTCAAACTGCCGACCTTGCTCGGAATGAATGGTGCATGTATATGGACCCTCGAATCTGAAAACTATCAGCCAGTATATTTAAGACAGTTCGCGCCATTATGTTTGACATTGGAAGGTACTTCATCCATTTTTACACTCCCCAATCAATGTATCGATTACCGAGGCAAGAGTCTTTGTTACCCAGATGAATAGAAGGTTAACGTCTTGGCATAATGCAGGACCATCTCGTCGCGTGTTAGACATAACAATGACTTGAAACAACAAGGCGCCATAAGTAGGGCACCTCGCCTTCATACATTTGGCCTCATCCAACGTGTTGGTCATGAAAAAATCTAGAGCAATCAGACCGTGTGTCGACTACATTAGGCAGAAGGAGCTCGTCTATCAGTAAACTGATCCAGAGGTATCTATACTCTATCCAGATCTAGTTGAAGCCAAGCAACCAACAATAAATGTGATGGTGACACATAACCCTGCAACGAGACACTCTTTAATATTATAGAATAGCCTTATCTTTTTTGATGGTGATGTGTAAAAGTCCACTTGGCTGCCTTTACGTTACTTCGTGCGATGCATGAAGCCAAATAAACAGCCTTAAACAGTGCCAGTTCCACCAGTTCCTGAACTAGTGATTCACTTGCCAACCCAGGCCGTAGGTACGCTGCCAGCACAAACATCAATTCAAGTGCTGATAAATGTGGTTGTTCGCCTTTTTGCAGTTTTGAGTAAGACAAGCCTTGTTTCAACAATACAAATAGAACCAGGAAATAATCGAGGCTTGTTACTGAAAATACATGCTCCTCTGACCAGTACAAATTAGGATGATTATGTAGAAGACTTTCTGTCACAGTGATTGGTGCAGGATAGTGCTATAGTGTCTTAAAGGCTGAGATCTTCGACGACTGTGCACTGTCCAGGTCCACGTCTACCGTGTCAAAGCAGACGAAGGATGTGGAGCCAGGTTGGCTAGGTCCTTGAAACCAGATAATGAAACTTACGATGGATAACACAGAGGCAAATGCTAGAGCAGTCCGCTTCATAAACGATATCACCCTAGTATTAAAACACATTGATTTATTAACAAATCGAGACTCCGATATGACCGACCCAAAACGCCAGCATAACCAGAAAGCACGTGTTATGATGTCTGTGGGAGAGGAATAGGAAAATAAGAACGAAGATATGAGGCACTAAGCAAACCCTTATAACCTTTATACCATGGTAACGCATTCGTGGCAGTGAATTCAGTTTGGTGCTTATAATAACACGCAAGGTCTCAGTGTAACTGCAATTAATAAAAATAGTGCTACGTGGTACAATAACAATTACTGTTAATTCCGAGCACAACGGACAATTGTATCTGGCAAAATAAACAATTCAACTAAAGGGAATATGCTACATCTAAACTGGAACATTACGTTTGTGCCATAAGTCGACATTTAAGAACTAAAAGGACAATTACTAGTTAACTGTACTGTTATTCTTTGTCTACGGGGACTACGACAGTTTGTCTTTTTAGGCAAAAACTGTCAACAAGTGTAAACTGAAACAAGTTGCATTTTTATATCATATATGCACAAATCGTTGAACATAATTTTCCTTTTTGTGGAGTAATAACGTAATAAGGAACATTGTTCACTTTGCACATTAAGGATAGCAAATCGATTTATATTTGCCTTAAATGGGTGTAATCGATTTTTCATGGAAGTGTGTACTTTGTAAAATTGAATGTTAAACATTATGTTTATGAATCAAAGTGTCAACTTTGTGTAAGGAGACTGCTCTCACCCTAACGGGGATTAGTGTAGTGTTTCAGTGTTTGTATACTGAGATCAGGTACGAACATTCTTGGAACAAATGTTTTGTCTCCACTGTTGCTAATTATATTTAATTTTGTGGGATAATGCACGTATTTGTCACGAATGTGTTAAACATGTCAATCTTTATTATTCGGCTAAGAATGCATGTTGTAAAATTGTATCAGCATTAAAAGGAAATTGAGTTTATTTTCATGGATATAAGTTTTGAAATGGACAATATTTCATCCAGGGTTAATAAAAAGAGACATTTAGACTATTCAGTGACTTTATGAAGTACACAAAACGTGTTATAAAGGAACTGTTAATTATAACTAACCATAAATATAAACAGTGTTAAGTGTATGATAACAAGAACTGTACTTTTGGAAACAGCTTCTATACAACGGACACTTTTTCTGGGATAATAGAAAATTCCACTGAAGGGAATATGATGTATGTGTACTTTAACATTAAGTTTTTGCAAGAAGTGGACGTTTACGAACTGTTACGGCTTATTGGCAGTTAATAGTGAACTATATTGTTATTTTTTTAAATAATGTTTGTCTACAGGGACTACGATAGTTTTCTTTTCAGGCTAAAACTGTCAACAATTTATTATCTGAAATTTATGGCACAATGTTGCATCATAAATGTAAAAATGTTAAACATAATTTGACTGTGTGCTGGAAATAAAGTAAAGGAGTTAAATTTCATTGATATAGACTGTTATACGTTGTCATATAATTGATTTTCATAGCATTCTATTTTGTTTACGAAATTAAGTATTTTATAAGAGGGGAGTTGCTTTTGTCATAGATGTGTTACTGTAGGGAACTAGGCCGTCGTTTATACTGCAGACAATGTAAAAGCTGTGCATTACATTATGGGATTGTTACTCCTGGTTTATGTAGTAAACATAACCTATGATAATTCGGTTGCATTTCTGCTAGTTTATGTTCATCTGAGACAGTCAATTGACAGTCATTTACAAAATGGTTGCATATATTGTCATTAAAATTTGTTTTGTGTTTTTTCTTTATGAAGCTTTACATTTAAATCCATTTAAGTAAATAAAGTAATATTGTTAAAGTTAACTTGAGTTTAAAATTAATAGTCACCGACTTAAAATTAAGTAAGCCGTCACCCCGGAATCACAACAAGTCCCTCTAAATAAGATACAACCCTGCTAAACTAGCTAACAATAACGAACAAGCCAGCCGAACACGATTTGTATGCACTTAACTTCATTCCAAATACCTGCATTGAACGATATCTCGCCCTCCTCCACGACTGAGTGACTGCAATTTCGAAACGAAACAAAGACGGAAAAAGAAACCTACTAAGATGAAGACACATTTCCGCATTTCTGGTATGTAAATATTGATATTTATATAAATGTTTATCGTCACTTAGTCACAGATGTTAAGATTGCATTTGTGTTTCGATTAACAAAGTAAAACTTTGTTAAACCAATTAAATAATGAAATACAACAAGTTACTCTGATCACTACATTAGTATGAAAACATGATGTATTTTAAATTCGTGTGTTGTCATTATGTTGGAAGACTCAAAATTGTTTGGACGAATTTCAACTTCAGTTTAGTTATTTTACTGAACTAGTCGGTCAGTCAATCAATCAGTCAGTTCCTCCATTGTCGTCACAACAAATTCAGGACCCTTTTATTGATCTAGTAACTAGGAAGGTTAATTCCTAAAACGAAACCAAGACTTTCTTAATAAGTTAAACCAGTATAATCGGGATTTACGTTAGACAAGTTTATCGCTCTTCTGGCAAGTATACATGTTGTATCTTGAATTCTTACATTCAATATATATGAAAATTTGAACTCATTTGAAGCAACTAAGTCAAAGATGTTAAGTTTGCATTTATATTTGTGTTAACAACGTTAACAACAAGTAACTCTGATCCCTGGTCTAGTATAAAACATGAAGTAGTTTTAGTGCTTGTGTTGTCGTTGTGTTGAAAGACTCAAAAGTATTTGGAAGAATTTCAACTTCAGTTTAGTCATTTTACTGAGCTAGTCGGTCAGTCAATCAATCAGTCAACACTCAGCCACACAAACAGACATTTTCTAACTAAATTGTAACCAGGAAGATTAATTTCTAAAACGAAAGACTTTCAAGATTAACAAGTGAAACAAATGTAATCAGGGTTGAAACATTCCTTACAACTATGGAAGGTATGCAAAAATATGTGTTTTCTATTCTTATATTATAGACAAATTTGTGCTAACTTCAAAGTGATTTGGTCACTGTGGTCAAATTTGCATTTATAATTTTGTAAAATTGGCAAGATTTTGACAAACTAGGATGAAAAATTGAATAAAAATACACCTGAACCATAGATTTATATATGTACATGATGTATTTCAGAACATAACTGATTTTTAGCAGACGACAACTGCTATGTATTATGTACAGGTGTGTCCGTTAGTTTATGTTATAGTTCAGCTTTTGTATTCTAGTTGACTCAATATTTTTTATTGTAATGTAGCTCATTTACCCGTTCGTTAATGGATGTAAATGATGTGGTTAACACCAACTTACGGGTGTTTGTTTATAGACACGCTGTGTTGTTAACGGTCCAAAGTCTTACAATTATTTAACCAATAGTTATTAAATATATTCTACGAGGATACGACTAAAACTGCTTAAACAGGTCAAACTATGATTTCACTGTGTTGGTCACAATAACTGGTTAACAACAACAACAACAACAACAACAACAACTACAACAACAAAACCGAGACACACCAAGTTGTTCAGACGGAAACGGAAATTACATTAACATTACCTGTACATGTTATGGTGCATGAAGTTATAAGGTTCTGTCTTTGACCAAACCCACAATAGATTATAATAAACACAAAATACTTCTATATTTCCCAGGCCTTACAATTGGTGTACCGATACTCTACGAGACTTAAGATAAACACTAAAAGCAGACGACACTCTCTCGTTACCCTACAAGAAAAGCGTCCTTTAACTGTTTATCGATTATTTGTACGATCAGCAATGTTTGAAAAGAAGGTAAAATATGCGTTTGAATGGGCCTTTTATAAAGGAATTTCGGCGTAGCTTCTTTATATTGTGTAGGGCATTTTTGCATTGATGATTTATTCACCATATGTATTTTAAAATTCATTGCATTTTTAATAATTCATGTCATTAAGATATTTTAGAATTGTCAAAAATTTGTTTTTTTTTAGATTATATAAAACGCGCTTTTTATAACTATAATGGTAAATTTTTGGAATAATTAACAGTTTATAAACAATGTTAAATATTATTGTCAGAAAATGTGTAATCGTTTGGTGTCGTAGTTCGTAGTAGGTTATTTTTTGCAAGAAAACAAGGAATACATTTAACTAACACTTTGATAAATATTAGTCTCGGTGACAAACACATCAATCGTTTCTTAAATCTCTCTAAGGTGACATATCTTTTTTAAAACATTTTTCTTGTTAGATTTAATGTTGTTCAACTATTACGTTATTTGTTCTTACTTTTCGCTTGGCTTGCATGTGAAATACCTTTGTTCTGTGCCTTTTCTGAGTTTGGTATATGTTGCAATACTCATAGGACTTTGTCATATATTCTTATTCATGATCACAACAATGTTACTTGTGCAGTGTGGCGGTCGTAAAAAATCTCCCCGTGCATGTAATCTATGTTGTCATTTAATTCATCCTATAAGGATTGTTACGTGTATTTCCTTTGATGGACACTGAACTTTGGTTCCTAAATTCCATCTTCACATGAACAGGATGCTACAATCATTTATTCGTCTCTGGTCATGTTTGTTCATGATTCAGAAAGTTAATTTTATTTGTGGTCAACCATTTTTGTGTTGTTTTTCAAATCGAAATAATACCATATTCCTTTTCTGAACAATATGTGGACATTACTTTTCGATGACGTCAATACTTTCGTCACAACGTATAGAAAATATCATCGCATGGACATTTTATTTTCAAATAGATCGTTTTTCTTTTCGTTACTTGCATTTGAGAAACTCGTCAGGAAGTGCGAGGTTAGAGCTCTGTAAAACCGGTTAAAGCACCCCAGCCCGTCCATATTGCCGACTGACCGTTCCAAGGCGGTAACTGTCGGGTTTGCTCTTTTCCTTAAATGACTCATCACAAATTTGTTCTTACTTTTCGCTTGGCTTGCATGTGAAATACCTTTGTTCTGTGCCTTTTCTGAGTTTGGTATATGTTGCAATACTCATAGGACTTTGTCATATATTCTTATCAGAGTAATTTTCCAATGGCACTTTTGATAGACTTACTAAATGCTGACGCAATGTCAGCACGAATGAATATCAAAGCGAATCTTATTGACAACACCATCTATCGAACGATGCCTATAAAATGTCTTAGGTAGCATTTTCCAAAGCGGTGTGCTGAAGAGTGTTAAGATTATCAAAAAGAAAACAAAAACAACAACAGTGCAGTAACTGTCATCGATGTCACGTTGTCATAGACTTAAGTTTCACATCTGTATGTACAATCAACTTAATTGTTTTCGTCACAATGTTTTCAACGGTGGTTAAATTAATGTCATGAGTCGTTTTGAAATTGGGGCTAATGGCATGTTATTTGCCTATTTGTTCGTATCTGCGTAATTTTCGGACCTTCGGTGACAACATCTGTTATGTCATGCGGTGTGGCAGCATCTCTGTCCTTCAGGGAAGGTACTGATCCCGGGAAAGACAAAGTCACTGACGATTTAGGTCGGGTTTTATGTAGCAATCGCTTCAGTAAGCACGTAGAGATTGGCCAAGCTATCAAGTTCGGTGAATGTCTAAAGCCTATGTCATACATACCTGTCAAAGCAGATCAGAATGCTATCGTATTTTCATTCGTCGCCTCAAGTCAGCCCTCGCCTGAATACTCGTTCGATTCCGGTTGCCAATCCATCGGATCCCTGTCTATCGATCTTAAAGTTTCGGACATGGACAGATCGGTTGAACTCAAATGATCTTTGGTTGGACGGAACTTGAAGCCGTGGCTACTGACAAGAACTCAGGTTGCCAAGTCAAAACAACACTGAACTTTTAAGGCTAACACGCACACAGCTCGTCGTATTGCTATAAAACATTGTTATTTTACTTTTTGACCTTTTATTCGAAGACAAAAATAACATTGTGTATACATCACCCTCTGACAAAAAAACTGATTAGATTGATCGTGATACTAACAATATTACTTATGAATCGTACATATGTTAAAATATGGTCAAGTCTCTTTAATCTGTCATTAACATTAACTGGAAACTGTAATTTTGGCGATAGCTGCAGTTGTCTTTAGATCACATGATCCAATTATAGGAAGATTATACGGAATGTTTTATGAAGATTGATACAAAATTGTACAATGACATTTCTAACATCACAAAATATTGAATATTACACAATAACGACTATATATTGTGTAATGAACATCATAGTGAACATTCCGATTGCGTTATGCTGCATTTGCTTAAATGATAGCTGTAAATTGGCAGAAAAAAGACAAATTTTAGTAAAAGAAGCTCCGTCAATCCTTTCAAGGAAGAGAAATTGTTTAATATGGTGATAACCCCTGTACTGCCACCGTTACCAAACAAGTCCAAAATTACACATATTATTGTGAAGTGTCATTGAAATGAGTGCCAAACGAAAGGAAAGGAATACTTGTAATGGCACTAAATTATTGTTAGTTATGAATTAAGAACATTATGATAGAGCAAGTATAATGGAGAACCTGCACTTGAAGCGTATCTAAAATCGACTTAAACATCTATGAAACGGGGGATGGGAGGCGGGGTTCGTGGTCTAGATGCCCCGTATATGTATTTCTTGCCCCCTTTTCTCTTTTAGCATTTCTTTATGCTTATGTTTTATGTTGATGTTATATTATATTATCGATCGTGCTTATTTTAATAACAAATTAGGCACTTGGTATAATTTGAACTCTATGAATGGTTACAACTATGTGGTATTGTTTTACACTTGACAACATATTTCATTGCTTATAAATACCTTTAAATATATATACCTATAAATACTACACACATTTTTTTTTGGAAACTAAATAAACAGTTTGACACTCTAGAGCTTTCTGCTCATGCCTACCTGAAAAAATGGTTCATTCAGTCTTTGCAATGTTGTGAATAGTACAATAGTGCATATTTTGAGTCAAACCAATCAAATAACATGTTTGTCTGACAATAGTATTTGTTCCTAAACAATACTCAATAGCAATGTACAAATAGGATTAGACAAAATTTTTAGAGTATTATTTAAAAGAAAAATCCTGTCTAAATTTAAGATAAGAAAAATGTCTATGAATTTAAACCCGGGGTTAATTTGTTAAAACTTTGCTACATGTTTCCTTGAAAGCATTAAGTATATAAAGTGTGTAAAATAATCCAATCCTGTATATAGTGCATTACCATTACTCTATCAAACAATTACATTTGTCGCTGACTCCAAAATAAACATTATTACAACAGCCTTAAAATATCCACCATTATCATCATTACGACCATAATCGCCACCAGTGATACTTATATTATCGACATTACCACCAACAGCGACATCACTAAACTCCACAAGCATCACCACTAGCAACACTACCATCATAATCATCATCCCCGCGATCATCGTCATCACACAACCCGACGAGCATCACCACTATCTGCACTACCATCCTAAGCATCACCAATACGACCACCATTAACGCTCAATCCGACGAGCATCACCAACTAACCACTAACATCACTGCCATTATATTCTTCATCAATACGAGCACCATCATCATTCAACCCGACGAGAATCATCAACACTTGCAGCACTATCATCATAACATCGTCCACACGATCAGCATCACCACCAAACAATCAAATGAACAAAAATGGAACATTTGAATATTCAACCAATTAACAACACAAACAAAAATGAACCAAGCTATTTAGAAAACCAAAACTATAAGCTGGACTACAATACTCACAAAGAACCAAAAGCAACACAAATATACAAACTAACCAAAGTGCCACAAACAAACCACGGAACAAACCAAAAAAGCTACCATCATATTCATCATCAATACGATATGTATGTATATGTGTTTAAATGTATGTATGTTTGAATGTATGTATACTTTAGATGTTTTTCTGGACGTATCTGTCAGTCAGTCAATAAGTAAACAACAAATTCAGACCGGACCTGGTAGTGCAATCAGTAGAGCGTCGGCTCCAGGTACGGAAGGCCCCGGGTTCGAATCCGGGCCGCGACATACCAAAGTCGTAAATAATGGTAGTGGTATAGCTAACTGGCTAACAATCAAGCAAATATAAGGGTAGTTCCAAGACTGGTTGGCCCGTTGTCAGGATAATGTGACTGTGTGCGGTATCATGCCAGGTGTTCACGTCATGCTATACACAGTGAAGGCAGTACATTTTCTGCTTCAAGTGTAGACCGTCTCCAGATAACGGACATACTGTTGGTGGGACGAAAAACCCAACAAACAAACACACAAACAACGACTGGTTGGCCGGGTGTCTGGATAATGTGACTAAATTACGACATAGTTTGACAGTATCCCTACCTCACCCACCACTCCGTGAATCTTCCAAGATGGCCACAGAGATATGCACACACACACACGCGCGCGCGCGCGAGCACACCCACCCACCCACACACATATATGTAATATATAAGGGTAGCTCTAAGACTAGTTGACCTGGTGGTAGGATAATGTTTCTGGTTGTGTTATCATGTCAGGTGTTTACTGCATGATATGCATATCAAATGTAGCACTATATCTGTTTCACGTGTACATCTTCTCCAGATAACTGAACTACTGATGGTGAGATGATAAACCCAACAAGCAACAATTAACTTTATTCTAGGTAAAACGTCTTCTTATGTTTCCACATCTATGAATAGCATCATGGAAATGTTTTCTGATATAAATGTCAGAGCGTATCACCCGGAGGATGATACAACGTGATCTCAAAGGTGAATGGTTACGTTGTTTTCATAGGTTAAAGTAGCTAACTGTGTAAGTTAGGAAAGCATGTTTGTAATGATGAGTATAGTGCTATGCTCATTCTTTCACACAGACACACAGAGGAAATCAATATACAGCATTTTGTGCGATTTTTTCAGGTAACATTATTTTATAGTTTGCAAGAAAAGAAATACCTGTCCAAATTGTCTCTAACATCATCATGAATATAACGGCGCCTGTGATGTTGTCTAATGACAAGGTTCTGCCCGACAATTGGACCAGTCTCCACATTTAATGAAATGAAAGGGGTTTTTATGTTTAAACCAAAAAGAATGTTAGTAGGACCGTAATTTATTTATGAAATTCAGTGACGCTTAATTTGCATTTTTACTCCCCTAACGCTGCTCCGCATAGTATGTATGCTTAATTATTGTATCCAAAACGAAACACACAAAATTAAATCTCTGCAGGACAAGCCTAAAGATGCTGTAAAGACAATACGAAATATATGAACACGCATTTAGATATAGCTACTTTTAGAATCAGCTAACTCTTGCTGGGTATTACAAATAACATCGTTCTAGCTATAGACATAAACATGCACAAGGTCAGATAACACAGGTATGCTATCACTGCAATTTTCTTCTACTGGGTAGCCATGGCATTTAAGACAAGTCGATTCGCAGTTTCTCGTCCACTCGTTCGAACTTCTGGCGAGAAGCATGATCCTCATTGTTTTCTGTACGCTATCAAATTGAATTGTGGGGCATAGCCATTTTGAACTGTAGTCAGTGTTCTGGTGAATGTTTCAACCATGCCGTTTGGCCTTGTGTAAACTGGTGTTGTTTTGTTCTGGTCTAGTCTGTCTAAAATGACTGCACATTCAGTGAATAAAGCAGTTTAAAACTGCCGACCTCGGTCGGAATTAATGATACATGTATATATGGGCCAGCAAATTATTCTTGAATATTCAGATTTTTTATTTAAAAAACAAACAAACGGAACCATGACTTCCTTAACAAGTTAATCTAATCGGGCATGAAGATAGAACTGTTTCTCCTATTTCTGGTTAGTAAACACATTGTATTTTGAATTTTATACAGTTTAATTTCGTTTTTTCGAAGTCGTTGGGACAGCTGATTCACTTCTAATGCATGGGTTGGAATTAGCCAAATTGCCTCCAATTACGAAAATTGCCGACTAGGAGGTTATCATTTTGAATTGCATACTTATCTTCAGTAATGTGCAAGAAGTAAGGTTTATAGATAGACACTTTCCACAGTGAAACATAAGAAAGAAAACGTAAGAAAAGTTGGAAAAGAAATCAATAATAGACCAAGCTTTATGTTTTGACTTTTTAAAAAATAATAACATAAAAATGTCTGCATATGTATAAAGCATTGCCGAAGAGACGTGTACATGTTATTGCCGTAAGCAAATTCCAGCATACAGTACATAATGGTACCAAGCACATAGTATTCAATCACATAGTATTAAACCACATATGGAATAAAAGACAATAAAGCCACTTTAGGAGTAATACATTCAAAAATCTTAAAGCTTGTTCTTCCCTCGATTGCTCAGCTAAGATTTCAACAGCTATACTTGCCATTTCTCAGTTGAGATGACGATGACGGTGATATCAGGCAGCATTTATACCTACCAACGCTGACAGTTTGCGATGCAGCTGGGAGACTAATACGAGCCAATCTTTAATTGGATTGTCACACTCTTTAATTGATAAAACATCATAACTGATTGTCAAATAAATTAAGACTTCATAACCAATTAACAACTGAAAACAAGCAAATACATAATCGGAGGGTTTTACCATTAAATTATATAAGGGACAAATCGGGACAGACCAAAGACTTCTAATTATGCGTAGGCTTCGGACAATATGAGTTTAAACATCCGAAGTTCGACTGTATTATATATCTTAATACATAATAACCTATTTTAAAGCGACTCAGTCGTCACATTGGTGAAATGTACTTAAATTTTGTTGGTTAAAAAGCAACATGTTCTTAGATCAGAAGAAGTAATGGAAGGAATTTTATCGCTGATCATTAGATCATAATGTGAACATGCTTAAAGTCTGTTGTCTTCATGCTGAGAGAAAAAAGAGCCTCTACGACAGTTTATCCGTGTTATAACCCAATAACCGAGCATATCTCTGAACTACACATTCGGTAATATACGCATTTGTGTAGCACCAAAATCCCCACCCCAAAACTGTCCATCACCAACTTAACCACTACCCCCAACAGAACAACCTTAACCAGAACCAGTAACATTATCACCATCAACACCATCCCTACCACTTATATCCCACCAGCATTGCCACTACCGCTGATACAACCACCATAACTTTCACCAACCCCACTAGCATTAACTTCCCCAACACCCCACTATAACCACTATTATCACACTGCCATTATCACTTCTATCCCTATCACATTCACATCTCCATCCATTGAAGCATACCTTATACATGTATTGATAACATGACTGTGTTGTTTGACGTTATGCATGTTCTTGCTTTTAGCTGAAAAGATATCATTTGTGTTGCTTAGCATAAAGCGTCCAGATACTAAAATACATAATGAGTATGTATCATATTGTCATTAGAACATTGTTATCTGGGCTTTTATTAAATAAAATATGCGCTGTTTTTATACATATTGATGGATATCACGGTTATTCGTGCGAAATTTGCATTGATGAGTTAATCAAGCATACGTGATTTTTGTGGGTTATATACAAGGTGTGTTTGATAATTAAAAATGTAAATTTACAAAGTAAGTTAACAGGACATAAACTGTGTAAATATCATTTTCATAAAATGTATAATCGTTTGGGGTCTTCTTTCGAACAAGCTTTATTTGCACATACACGATAAATAAATTTAGAAAAATAAAATTTTCGTAAATATTCCTTAAAGTTAGAACTGCAATAACCGTTTAAATGCATCACCAAGACCGCATATGTTTCAAATATATTTCTTGTTAATTTTAGAATCTTAATGTGGTTTTATTATATACGTGTTTTTATCGGCCTAGATGTCTAACCACACTTCTACCGTACTGTTCCTTTTAAATGCCTCTGAGTAGCATCTTTCAAAGCGATTGGCTGGAGCGTGTTTGTCATATACCATAAACCACATCGCACAAAGCTCAACTGCTCATTGCCAATCTTCTGCGGTCAATTATTAGCTACTAAATGCTTCAGAGGTTTGAAGGTGTGACCAACTTTACTTTTAAATGCGGGGAAATGAGTCATACAAGTTTCAAATACACGTAAATAGAAGGTTAATAAATTTTTAAAGACAGTAATTGCATTAACAGTGTGGGTGAAAATCATGTGATGTACTCGTTCTTACACCTCCTTTATTTGTGACAAAGGTCAGTAGACTGGGTTAGTTAAAACCTCAACAAGTCGGTATTTATTCTTTTACGATATATAATGTTTATATAATTTAGAATTTTATTATGAAGGAATTTAACCCTATATTTTGTTTCGGTAAAAACTAAAGAAATGTTTCATAAGCAGACTCGTTGTATATTTAAAGATTACGATAATAAACCATATTATAGTTTATTTATCAGGTGAATTTGTAAAAATACTGTCATCATAATAACTTTTAATTTTTAGTATATTTTTAAGTTAAAGTAATGCAAAAAGCTTCAATCGGCATTTTTTATAGATGCATTACACATATCTAGAATATGGTTATGTACAGAACAATAAGTTATTCTTATATGGACAGAGGCAATTTACATTAAATGAAAAGTTTTGGTTATGTCTTGTTCAGTAGTAATAAGGATTTGTTCAGTTACATTCTTCAATGGCACGTTTGTCTAACACATTGTTATAGTCTCTGACCTGTCTGGTAATCACATTGTCGGTCCAATCAACCTTTTGTTTCCTTCCCCCACGCTTTTAATCATGTAAAAGCTAATGCTAGGAGTAATTTTGAAATTGAGGTTCATTCTATACACTTATCATATGTAATTATGTATGTCAATTTGTTGATCGGGTTTATGAGACTTTTAATTACGTGTTCGGGTTATATGTGATAAAAGCTGTTGTAGCATTACCGGAAACTTCGTCCATGATATATCATTTAGATAATCCCCCAGCGCTGGTTCCAAAAGGTGGTTTCTGATACCTTAGCAAAATCGGAACTCGGTGATTCAGTCTTCGGAACAATCATCCTCGGATATATAATACTTGAAGAATCACGATCGCTTTGTTCGTCGGAAAAAGAATACGCCATTAAAAGTTCTTCTAAACAGCAATAGGTGTATATGACCTTTTCATCCTATTGACTTCCATTTATTAATTTAAATATGCATATCTCGTTGAAATACATCTGTTATTATATTTCTAGTAGAGATAACAAAACTGTTATCTTGCTTTGATGACTTCATTTGTACCGACATGTTATTTTCGCCGGGTTTTCCCTCTGAAACATCCGAGAAATGATTCGAAAATCCCATACGTTTCGACTGACCTCAACAGATTCACTGGGGTTTTTCCCTTCACAAATAAATCAGCTTATATGATTTTATCATAGATGACTTTTTTGGACGCAAGTCTGCCTTAGATTTTTAAAAGGTGAGCCCTGTGGGTTTTATCTCATCATAAAAAACTGTTTTCTTTTATGTGTTTAGCATGCATCAAATAGATGATTAGGTTTCAAACAGTAATTGAGAATAGCAGGAGATAAAAGATTCCTTTTTTTCTTTGTATATTTAGCTTGCGAAAATTAAACTGACTTTATCTTCCAGCAAAATATTTTACTTGGAATTGACAGATTGATGTGGATCATTGACTAGGTACGTTTGACGGTCTGGTGGCACAGCCAAAACCTCAAAGAATTCAATACGTTCCTGACAGAAAAAAATTAAGCATGCTTGAAAACAGCCATTAATCAATCGCATGGTGGAACCGTTAAAATAAATACTAAGGTGAAACAAGACACAAAAGAAAGTTTAAGGAACTTAGCTAAATTATTAAGCTATGTTTGCGCTTATTTCGCATATGACATATAAACTGTTCACTTATTCTTAGTTTGAAGTAGTAGTTAAAAACATGTTGAGCAGATTACTTACATCAAATAACTGTAAGTTTGTAACCATAAAGACACAGGCAAAAGGCACATACATGATTTTAGGCAGATTGTGATAAATAAGAAGCTTTATATTTTTTATAAACGTAACAATAATTGTACAAGTCCCGACATTATTTTTATTTTGATAAATGCTTTTTATTTCTCATTATATTTATTGCTTAACCTGTAGGTAAAGAGAAGTAAAGCTACAGTCAAAACCGCCATGGCCTCAACATACACAGCGGAACAAGCGAGGTGAACATGTTGCTTTAATTTATATGTAAAAGTATATTTATATTAAAGAATAACTTTTTACCTTCAGTTCATACGGTTTTTAACAAAAGAAATGTTTTCTTGTTTGGGGTTTTATCAGGTCTCCCAAAATGTGGTTCAATGAACAAAAAAAGAAAAATAATTACTTTGTATGTACAAACATGTGCATTCTTATTGATTTCGGGGCGAAATTCAAATCAAATATCAATAATTAACGCGAAATTAAAGTTTATTTCAATTCTGGGATTACTTGAACTCTTGTTTCACTGTGCAATCTGTTTGCAATAACTTTGTAACAATTTATTAGAATAGTTCTGTGAGTTATTGCAAAACTGTTTGGTACAAGGCAGTGAAATAGTTAAACATGCTGACATTATCCTATAGACCAGTAAATGAAAAAAATCATTTAATACAATATTTTAAATGCGACTGATATGAAGATAAATAGGGACATCAATTATTTGTCTTACATCTTCAATACTTACACGTTTAACAGTAATGTATTTATCAAAACTAAAACGATTGACCTCATTGAACAGAACGAAACATTCATATATTCAGACACGATCCAGTGGAGTTAAAATAGTATTCAGTTAAATAATTTGCTGCTGAAAAATATAAATATATAATTTTCTAAACATAAAATTTTAAATTTTGAAGCTCTTTGGGAGAAGTCAGGTAGAAGTGTTTAATTTATGATTTTGTCAATGTAATGTGAATATATGTACTGTTATATTTGTTGGTTCATTTATCAGTGATGGAATGGTAGCTGGACGAAAAGCAACATGTGACGAGACAGAGCAATGGTATGTCAATTATTTGTCAATTACATATTGAAAATAAATTCATTTGCCCTTATTTACTTTTAATGGCTTATTTTTAGTGTTAACCATTGTTAAAATGATAGTGTTTAATTATAATTTGGTACAGATGCATACTTAAAGTATTCACTATATATGTATAACCTTGTGTTTGCTTTTAAAGTACCTACACGATTAACAGTCATATATTTCTAAAACAAAAACGTTTTACCTCATTTAAAGCAGTAAAATGTTCACATATTCTGACATTATTCTATGTATTAGTAATTTTAAAATGGGGTTTCAATACAATATTTATTTGATGATGATATAATAATTATTTTTAAAATGTACATCAAGTTAAAGGTGCAGCGGATAAAAATAAGGTAGAACTTTGCGTTAATTTAAATTAGGTTCTTCAATGCAATATGTATATGTACTGTTATATGTGTTTCTTCATTTATCAGTGATGGAATGGTAGCTGGAAGGAAACCAACACATGACGAGACAGAGCAATGGTATGTTCTCCTTTTGCTATTAACAGATAAAAAATCAATTCATTTGACTTTATTTTCTTGGAATGCATGTCTTTCTCTTGTTAATTCTTATCTTTTTTTGATAACCATTGTTAAAATAATAGTTTTGAATTTTAATTTGGTACAGGTGCCTACTTAAAGTATTCACTATATATGTATAACCTTTGTATTTGCTTTCAAAATACCTACACGTTTAAGAGTCAAATATTTCTAAAACATAAACGTTTTACCTCAATTAAAGCAGTGAAATGTTCACATATTCTGACATTATTCTATGTATAAGTAATTTTAAAGTAGGTTTCCAATAAAAAAATTACTTGATAATGATATAATAATTATTTTTAAAAAGTACATCAAGTTTAAGGTGCAGCGGATAAAAATAGGTAGAACGTTGCATCAATTTAATTTATGTTCTTTGTAAATGTAATGTGTATATGTAATATTATATGTGTTGCTTGATTTATCAGTGATGGAATGGTAGCTGGAAGGAAACCAACACATGACGAGACAGAGCAATGGTATGTTAACCTTTTGCGATTAAAAGATAAACAATCAACACATTTGACTTAATTTTCTTGGAATGTATGTCTTTTTATTGTTAATCCTTATTAAAATAGTAGTTATACATTAAGTTTCGCTTTGAGGGGATACTAAATTTGCTATGTACTGCAATTCTCGTCTCTCTCTCGCTCTCTCCCTCTTTCTCTCCCTCTCTCTCCCCCTCTCTCTCTCTTTCTCTACGGTGTTAATGTTACCGTTAGATATACATTTACATTCAATATGTATATAGGGTTCTTAACGAAACTTCGAATATTGGAATATCAAGTAAGTATTGGAATAGAGATTCTAAGATTCGAAAATTTTATCATTCTGAATCATTTTTCTTAATTCTGAATAAAAATGAAATGGTATTTATTTATTGATCGTATTGTCTCTAAACGACATAATACTCTGGCGATATGTTATAGCGCTCGCTCTATAGGGGGTGGGGCCATGTCACCTGGTAACAAATTTCCATCTGGTAAACAGCATAAAATCCCTTATCAACGCATAGTCCCTTCTCTTCCCCTTCTCCCATTTAGAACCAGTCACCTCACGCCTACAGCTGTGGATACAGTTACCATGAACACACGTGTCACTTCAAAACTGGGGCATTGATATACTTAGTACGTAAGAAGGACTCTGCTACAGAGCTTCGGTCGAGATCGCGTGTAATAAATGTAATACATTTTCTTAACAGTCCATCAGAACTTCTTTTATTTTTAGAAAACACAACTAGATCACTGCCATCAAACTTTAATTGTATACTTTATGTTTTCTTACGCTACCTCAGAATTGTAATTCTATTCCTATACTATACCCGACATCTGATACTCTCAGTCTTTGCGATGTTTTGCTCTGTGTTATTGCTAAGTGCTGTCCGGATAACAAAAAAAAATCTACCGACTTTTTAATTGTTCATCACAGAACTCCTTTAACTAAAACGAGGATTTGTATATATATATATATATATATATATATATATATATATATATATATATATATATATATATATATATATATATATATATATATATATATATATATATATATATATATATATATATATATATATATCTATATATATATATGTTACTGATTGAACACATTATCTTGTGGAGCAGTAATTTGTAAATAGAATTCAAAGTGTTCGTGCAGGAGTGTGTGATAATTAATGCAGTATAACGATATCAAAATTAACACAATACCAGGTGTTGTTATATCTGTCGAGAATTAATTGAGTGATATGCCCCCAAAACAGTGTAATTTGGATGTGAACATGTTCAACGCTACAGTGATAATTCCTGTTTCGCTGTGCAACAAGTTTTGCAATAACCTTTAACCTTGTCTTAGTTCTAGGAGCTGATAAGGTGCATAACTGTATCCTTATATGACTTAACATGTAATAAATATGTATATCATTAACCACAATTTTATTTACAAATACGAACTTTAACCTTCACATCCGTCTTTATTTCAATCTTTGGTAAAGGAGAGTAGGACACCCCAACATTTGGTTGAATGACCAAAACATAAATAGCATGAAAATGAATTATTTTACAAACGTATGTGCTCTTATTTATTTCGGGGCGAAATTTAAATCAAATATCATCAATTATTTTTGTGATGTTCCTTGTCCAGTTATCAGGTGAAAAATCTGCTCCTGGATCAATTTGTAATTTCATTGTTCCTGGACTCCCTGTATGATATTCAAGTAGGCGAACTGTACATTGAAGCTGATGTAAGTACAATGGTAACTTTATTCTTGAATATATCATTGGAAAAGTTTATTCAAGAGGGTCAAATTTCCAGCATGCTTACTCTATGTCACGCAAGATTTCACACATGTACAACGTATAATTATCCTTGAAACTTTCTGAAGCTGTCGGTGTGACTGAGTATCCGCGGAACAGTGGTCAGCTTGTGTGTAATCAATGTGTCATATGGAAGAAGAAGTGATAAAGGGAGTTGTCGAAATATACCAGAGACTAGTATTTTTTTCTGCACAACATTGGAGTACATAGTACTTGCTAAAACAAATTCACCTGTGTGCACTGTGTGCACTTTGTGCAGCTATGGGCTACTCAGTGGATTCTTGGCGAGCACGTATTGGCGATATTTGCCAATCAAGGAAAGAGCTCCGAGTCGACGTTCTTATGACGAAGCATTTCGGTCTGAGCATTCGTCTTTTACTATTTTTCTTTTTTGCTGCCCAGTGCGTTGAGAAAAATCCCGGCCCAGGCTTCCCTTCGAAAAATCGAGCACCCAGCCGTGGTCGACGTTTTAACACAGATTGTGAGCTTAAGACTCAACATTTATGGAAACCAGTATTGCGCTTCTATATCATTTGCATCATCAAATACACATTATTCAAACAGGCAGAATACAAGTCGTGCGATATTCCAGACCAATGTGCTAGAACACAGAGTAACTCTCCAACATGCAACACCGAGCTTGATATCAAGTTTGTGTCATTTTAAATACGATCTGACGTCAAACACATGAACTGAAAACGAAGTTTTAAAAAGAGCAAAACATTAAATTGACAGAGGAAGTTTTTACTTAAAAATATGCTACATAGAGAATACCAGGTTAGTGTTGATATAGATAAATGTTATCATGCGAGGCTAAGAAAATCAGAAAGCACGAGGCTTGGCGAGTGCTTTCTGATTTTCGGGCCGAGCATGATAACATTTATCTATATCAACACTAACCTGGTATTCTTTTTATCCCACCATCAACAGCTTTTTCAAAGGGAAACATTTAAATTTACCGCTACTGTTCCTCCCTTACATGATCTGACATTCCAAGGCAATACACGAATTCATGCGCGAGCAATAGTGTAATTCGGCTATAAGAAATAGTTCTATTTTACAATAAAAAATAAGACAATAAACATGTTATTTCTTTTATTTTTATTTGCGCTATTCATAAGGTTGTAATTCTATTGATTACGATAACTGAAAATAATGGTTAGAAAAAAAGAACAACAAAAATCACATCCTCGTGTAAAGTTATACATGTAGTGTGTAATGTCAAGGCCGTGTAACATTAAAGTTGCTACGCATTTGGCATTAAGAAACGCGAATTACATTCGAGGTTTGTGTGTGTGCTTGTGGCTGTAACAAACTGTAGCTCATGGATTTTAATTGTTGATGACATTGAAATTATGAACATTGAATATAGCGCTTTAAAATTTCGAAGATAGTTGTGTTTTTTACAGGGTGACTTGCGAAATTTTGAGAAATGTTGGGATTGGAGGTGGTGGGTTGGTGTTCATGTTTACGTCTAGAAACTGTGATATTTTAGCACATTTGTCCAGATCTGTGCAGTCAGCTGTATTTGGTTCGACTAAAGATCGAGCTCTATCTATACCATTTGGATGTTCATCATGTAACGACATTTGATTATCAGGGTCTGCCTTAAGATTAGGCAGATGATTGCAATCTGAGACAGTCACCACAGATTCAAGATCAATTTCCTTTTCAAAAATGTTCGGATTAAAGCCAGATTTTGCCTCGAAATCCTCGTATGTCATCTCTTCAACACTGCTAAGGTTTTTACACGATTCTTCATCACATTCTTTCAATTCACACTAAATAACATCAAAACAATGGGGACTCGCATGATCTGACATTTCGACAGTTGTTTTTATTTGTGCAGACTACAAATGCGTACTTTTATTGATTTTATTACAATTGCTAAACAATTTTAATCATGTTGCTGTAGATACATGCTGTTTCATTTTTCTGATAGTTTTATTTTGGTTGTTTTTAAATTTTCTATATCATTGTTAAATAAAACTTCGGAAAATTGCGAGGAACTCTCCGGTTAGCTCAGTCGGTTAAGACGCTGCTACTTAAGTTTTCAATCCTGCAGGTCAGAGATCTTTTCTTAATAGCCTCTTTTGCTCTATTTAACCAATATTTATATTATGGACATTTTTGGGGTGACCACAAGCATAATTACGGAATAAATGAGTTTCGTTCTCGTAAACACTCCTGCTCGTTTCGTCAAAAATGTAGTCCGGCTTAGAGCAGGTGCGCGAATATCGGTTGATAAAGCTCATCTTTATCACACGGGTTATATCAACCGATATTTACAGAGATGGTGGGATAAATTGAGAATATTTCTGTCTAATTAAGCCTCAAAGAAGGAATATTACAACCTAAAGAGCAATTTAATGTTCTTCTACATTGGTGAACAATAGAAATTTTAAACATCCTCAATATAGATGACTCAAATATTGAGTATATCGTCAACCAGACAAACATGGGTCATGGCCTTTAAATGCGCATTTCACTCATCTTAAACAACCAGACAAATAAGGATCATGGCCTTTAAATGCGCATTTTACTCATCTTAAACAACGCGACCGTTTCTAAAATGGCATAAAGAACCTTGCGTAAACAAGGCCAAATGTCAGTCCGTGTTGCTGTGGAGTTACCCGAACAAACTGCCAAAGCACAATCAGTACTCCACCCACTACTACAAGCGCCTCTGGAAGAAAGAACCATTATTCAAACATGATTAATTAATCATTGATCAGAGATCCAACGCTTATGATTTCAGTACCAAAACGACTGTTTCTTTGAGAAATAGGATTCTGACCAACGTCCACAGTGTGGCTGTCCACGATATGATGACGTGTCATGTAACATGTTTATTGACGTTTTAGGGCCTTAGTAATACCTGATTAATAACGCTTTGCCCAGAAAGGAATCGCACTATGCCCTTGCTCAATAACAGGTCACTTTCTGATGAAAGTTTATGAGGTACACTTTACCCTTTAAATAAAACAAAAAGTTAAAGTACTTGTTTTCTAATTATTTCACATTGTATGTATGAATCCTTCGTCTTCATATACTGGAAATTATATTATTATCATAATTAATCCTTCCTAGAAAATTCTACTTCTTCTTTTTTATACACTTGTCGTTACCAAGGAAACAACTCTTAACCTGACAAGAAATAAACGAACGGTACCTATTTCTTGGTTTATATTTGTAATGTTGCTTCATATAAAATGTGTTGAAATAAGCAAGTTATAATCTTTATTATCCAATAAAATCTATACAAATACTGGAATGTTACGCATTCATATTTAATAACTACACCGTGTGTGATTTTCCAATTATTTATTAAAAATAATTAAAGCGAATATGAAGGTTTTTTCCCCATTTTCTTTCATTTTTTTACTTTAATGAAGCTCCACTGTTGCAAGGTTGTTACTGTTACTTATAGGGGTGAAAGCGAACGTTTGGATATATACCGAACGTTCGAATGTAATTTTAACATTCGAACGTTTGATAAACAAAATAAAATTCCGAAGAAAAAATGTTTTGACTAAACTGAAATCATATAACAAACAAGAATAACGAAGGTCATACTGTTTCTTGCTCAAACGATTATTGTCTACGCCTGTTTAACAGTGACATCTGTTACCAGATAAGATGCGTTAAATTGTGGTGATCAGGTAATAAACATTGTCATGGTACCAGAATATGAAAATAATTTACACTATTGTCGTTTCTCCGTTATTTTAAGCGGCGTACCAACTGTTAACTGCAATCACTATGCTAGTGTTCAACATAGGAAATTCCCTCAAGCTTTTCAGTGCAGCCTATAACGTAACATGGCGACTGGTTACCTGCCCGCATACTGTACAACCCAGTTCACCCTACACAAAATCATCCCGCATGGTGGTACCCTGAATGTGAATGTTGTAATTATTCCCAAATCAGATCACTCCTAGGATTAGGACCGACCAATTTAAAAAGCAATCTGGACGAATACCAAACTATGTAAAATGGAAATTGCAAATTAATAAAACTGCATTTGGTTCGACTACGAAATATATACATGCATGCATATTACTTGTTTCTTATTATTTGACACACAAATATATGCATTGGCAGTACCACCATATATTGCGTTTATATTTTCATTATAAAACTATATATTTTGACATCGCTCATGTTTATCGTGTTTTCTATTTGATAGACATGTACGAGTTGACTCCTTTATGCTTAGTGGTTGATATACAGCTGTATTTATTTACATCCCACATGCTATTTGCGTTGCCATCTGAATTGATTAACGCGAAAGTAATTTGTATTACAATTTTGCGTTTATTCCAACACTTGTTTCACAGTACACCCTGTCTTCTAATAACTTTTTTTATTTTATTAAAATTATGTGAGATATTGCAAAACAAGGCAGTGAAATGTTTTCATATTAGAACATTATTCTATGGAGTAGTAAATTAAAAATTAGAATTGAATATAATATTTTACTTCTTAAAATGATACTGATATGAACCTTATTTAAAAACATACATCAAGTTAAAGCCACGGCGTTTAAAAATTAACTAGAAAGTTGTGTCCATTTAAATTCGATTTTTTTGGTGGGGATGGAGGGGGGGGGGGGGGCGGTTAAATGTTATTCTATATGCTATGTTATATATTTTGCTTCATTTATCAGTGATGGAATGGTAGCTGGACGAAAACCAACATGTGACGAGATAGAGCAATGGTATGTTCATCGTTTGTTATGAACAGATATAAAATAATTTAATTTGATTGTATTTACTTTGAATGTGTATCGTTTTATTGTTTACCCCTGTTAAAAAAGAAAGTAATTACATTTAGTTTGATACAGATAAATACTGATAGTACTCACTTTGAGAAGATACAATTTTGATAATTATGGATAAGTTCTTCAGCTTCAAAACGGCAACATAATTATCATATATATATTTATGGTATTTACGTAACTGTTGTTTACATTATTTTACATGTATTTGCTTTTATAATAAACAACAGTTTGACATATCTATATATATTTAAAAAAGAAACGATTTACCTCATTTAATGCATTAAACTGTTCACGTATTTTGACATTCTATGGAGAAGTAATTTTAAAAATATAGAATTCACTACACACTTTCACTTTTGAAATTGAAAATGATATAAAGTTATTTCCAAAATGTTAGATCAAGATTAAGGCGCATCTGTTAAAAGTTAGGTAGAAAGTTGTATCAATTTAATTTAGATTTTTTAATGTAATGTGTGTATGCAATGTAATATTTGTTGCTTCATTTATCAGTGATGGAATGGTAGCTGGAAGGCGATCAACACGTGACGAGACAGAGCAAAGGTATGTTAATCACTTGTTATTAGGAGATAGAAAATAAATTGAATGTGGAACCCTTTTTATAACTTTTGTTAAAAACAGCATTTTATGCATTCCATAATATAGATATCTAGAGCATCGTAAACAAAGTCTTCATTATAAATCTGGGGCTGCGAATATTTGATAACACGGCACTGTGGGTACAGATACTCTGATGCTTGAGGATGCCTTTTAGGGCACTCAGTCCTTATTGGCAGCGAACTGAAGCGCGATGCCGTTTTGTTGTATTTGGAATGATCATCGTCAAATTTGCACACACAGCAAGCAAGTCTACCTTGCGGAGCGGTGGGGCGCGACGTCATTTTGTATTAAATGATATAGAATTCTCATGATGGAATCTGCACATGGAGAAAAAGGGTCTACCTTTGCGGTGTTGCAAGTCTTAGATATTACGGTACTTTGAGACTGGGAATTCTGATGCTAAGCTGGGACACTGAATTTGTTCGTCCCAATCATGCTGATGTTCCGGGAACATAAGAGATAAGCATGGTGGTCAGTCTTCTATTGAATCCTTCAGTCATGTCATCTGTGATGGTATGGTGTTTTATGGTTTTCTAGGTCTGAATTAGATTTCACATTTCAGTAAATAAGCATTGTGATACTGCCGTCGTTGATCGACATGTATAATAAATGTTTATTTGGGTCAACGACTATGGTCAAACCTGCTCGACAAGTTTGTTGGAGACAGGGCGTTCTTACATATTTGGCATGGGTTGGTACTTCATCCGTATGGTAAAAAATCGCCATTTTCTTTTATGGATAGTTCGCAGAGGATGTCCATGGAAGTCATCTCCATAGTGTACCCGCTGATCCGCTGATCTGTTTTGTTCTAGATGTGCATCTTTAAGCACGCACTACCTTGACGAGAATCGTTTAATACCAAGATTACAAGAAGCTCAAATGTTTTGGGATAATGCAGGAACCTCGCGTCAATGTTAGAAGTAACAATCCACTGAAAACTGATAACACATTGTACTTGTTCCAAAGTTATGTGTGATTATGACATCGCGAACATTATTCACTATCTTCCATAGCCCGCCTTAAATCACCATCCTGCTCTTGACAATTTTAATGTCAACATTCGTATTTGTGATATACTTACAGTTTTGCGGGAAATGTTTTGCTTGCCACACTGTTTACAAGGTCAAAGGTCTCTGCTCTGTCGTCATGTTGAATAAGGACAAAACACCCGAGTCAAAATACTAGTTGCCGTTCTGGATTGTTTACTTTAAACAATTATCACAACGAACAGTGATAGGTTCTGACAGGAAATTTTCATACAGAAAATGACGAAAGTATTTCACAGTGTACTGTCCTGAATGCTTGATTGCAGTCATCATTGAACTTGTTTTTGAAACTCTATGCACAGGCAATTGCTGGGAAACCGATGATATAGTAAATGCAGATAAAAATAAAGCTCTGCCAGGTTTTAGGGCTTTGGCCAGTCCCGAATGGCATCTGTTTATTTTTTGTCGTTGTTGTGTTTGTATGTTTTTTCTGTTTCTATTTGGGTTTAGGGTATTCTATTTTTATTTCTTAAAATTATGGTAGTGTTCAAAATTAATGCCCACAGTATGTTTTCCGCAAATAGTGTGCTTAAGAATCGAAAATAGGGCTCAGACATTGTAACATATATTTGATATTGGCAATACACCCTTCAGAGTTTGTTAATTGCTGAAAAAATATATGTGATGTGCACATACCCAACATTGCCACTATAATCATTACTAGCCCCACTACTTTTATCACCACTATCCCAATCACATTCATATCCCCGCCCATTGAAATATAGCTTATATATGTTATGATAACATACATGTGTTATCTGATATTATCTTAATATATTGATTACGGTCATAGTAAACTTAGTTTTGGATGAAAAACATTTTAACACCATCTACAATGATAATATTGGACAACAATAAACAAAAGAATCATACAACATTCTTTTTAATTTTCGTTTTACTTTGACCAATTGTCTGACGGATCCCTGTCATTAAGCCACGTCACATGTTCTTACACCTGTAAGCAACATTTTGAACCAGACTGTTGTTTTTGTCTCAAACAAAAAAAAAGTATTGTTGCATGAAAAGATCTCACAAACTGATGTTTCTGGCTCCTACATCCTTGTGAAAGGCTAATCATAGCACTACAATCATCATTACAGCCATGTCTCGGCAGCACAGTACTGTTATTTTAGTTGAAATCCTCATCGTGCTATCTTTTGATATGGAAAAAAAAATCTATCAATATTCGTTCTGTGTAACAATGTTCAGTTACGAAAAGTTGATTAAATGCAGAACGGTTAGCGGAATTTTCTAAAGAAATGCTTAGTTATTGTTTCAAATATTTGATATATGACATGCAAACTGGTGGCTACCAACAACTTTTGTTGTTGTGTTTGTTGTTGTTGTTTCTTTTAATTTTCTACAGGGATGGGTTTTGGATGGGGTGAAGTAGTTATAAAAAGAACCTTAGCTTGCAACTAACAATGTGTCACGTTAATTCTCAGTTCGCATTGTCTTCGCGTGCCCCTGGAAATGACGGTATTGTCCGAGTTCCTGGCTGTAGCAGCGATCGATATTGGAACATCTTTCTCGCGTTCTGCATTTTCTCTTAAATCGGATCCAAGAAAGGTACTTTATAACATGTTTATTTGTGAATTCTAGACTTATAACACAGTAAGCATACGTAAAAACATCCAAATGTACAACATTAGTTACTCCTTATATGTATGGTCAGATGTAAAGTAGAATTTCCCTAGTGAAACTTAACTGACTTCTTGTCGTCAAAGTCTAATGGTTCGAGTGCAAAAGAAAAGTTTGATCATACATTGAACTTAAGTTTGTTTGCATAGCAATTTGAACGTAATTCAAAAACATATTGATCGCCATGATTCTGGGAAGTGATGTATACTTGTACACATGATCGGATATGTTGCGTTAATATTAACTTTTTTAATTAAAACTCGTTATATAGAGACTGGTAATACATTTTAAATATTAGAAGTTCGAGACGTCCAAGGTAAGTAATACTCGGCCACCATTCATCTTTACATGTTTAAGGTCATGTAAACCTATTTTAGTTTGGATATGTTTAATATAGTAAGAAAGTACTTCTTACACTCGATTTAAGAATTATGTTTTCGTAAAATCGTGTGTTTCCTGATCCATATGACTCATGACATAATATATATATTAATCTTAAGTCATTTACTTTATACTTTCACTGCAGCATAACCAACACATTTGATAACTATAATAACAACATTTTAAGTGCTGATGACTAGATTATATTACAGGTGTTTTTCCTTCTAATGACTCGATACAATGTCATGTGCACAAAATATTCCTGGGCAGTAAACACAGACAGAAAGAGAGCGAACTCCTGTTAATACGCGCTGTGTATCGCATAAGACGTCACCACAAGCAACGCAACGGATATTTTTGGGATTTAGGGAACATGTCCTAACACTTGGTATAGATAGTATAGCTTATCATACTCGTAGTTTGAGTACTTAAGTGATTAAAATGCACATAGCGTTTATTAAAAAAAACGGAATCATATGTTTAAAATAGTTAAAAATGGGTTATACATGTATGTTTTTATACTGCCATAGTGATGCTATAAATGCACAAGAATCTTTTGCTAAAGCAAGATTTACGTAATGTTACATAGTTTGAACTTATGGGCATGTTTTCTGATCTATTTTGTTCTAGACGTGCACCAGCGTCTGGACTGACGGCACAACTTTATCCGACAAAGTACCATCATGCGTGCTGTTTGACCCTCAAAAGAGATTCAGTAAGTTTGGGTATGAAGCGTCAGACAAGCACGAGAGTCTAGCTTCCGGAGACGATACAGGTCAAGATCACCGGAAGTGGTTCTTCTTTCGACGATTCAAAACGACGTTGTTTGACAAAATGGTAAAGCATTTCTATTGAAATAGACTGAAGACAATATGAAGTATTTTAGTAAGTTGTTATGAACTAGGTCTGTAAGTAGGGAAGGTAATAGTGGGCAAAACTTTGTGGCTGTTTGGATATGTCTTGGTCCATGTTCCCAATTAAAGCAAGAAAAGCGTAGAGTATTTCGAGTGTTTCATTGCAGCATGCATTTACAAAATGTAGCAGACAATAACAAAACTTTACAGTAGCAGTCAATAATTTTCATCAATTTAAAAAGTTTTTGGTGAGTGTTTTTTTTCTTAAGAAAGAACCGTGTATCATTTAAAATAAAAAAATAAGCTGGCAAAAGCGGAGAAAGCAGTGGAAAGCAATAGAAAAAAATAAAGTTAGAATGAATTGGATGAGATTATTTTATTATATACGGACTCTATTTTAGTGTTGCACTCGAATGAGAATTTAACTTAAACACAATTTCGATTAAAAGAATGAATAGGACAGTATTGTAAATAAAGGCCATGATAAACATGTAGTTTTATGCAGAAACTTCAGAGGTAGTGTATGTTGGACAACGGAACTGACAAGCTTCGGAGGTTTTCTCGACTGTCATTGTATACTTGAAGACTCATTTTAATCAATGAATAATCACCAGATTATAACCCAACTCAGATATTCTACGGGGAAATTAGACACATCTACAATTCTGAATACTTTGCTACGCTTGCTTAAGACTGGACCAATATTTGAAGTAAGATTGTCATAACAAGACACAGATTAACAAAAAGGTAAATTTGACTGTAAGTTGTTTATTAAATGTAAACAATTGTCTAAGCTTGTAAAAAAAGTCTTCTGCAGAATCTTCAGCGGCAGTACATGCTGAAAGATGACACTGGCAAGGAGATGCTGGCTTTGGATGTATTCTCGGCTGCCATAGAGTTCTTGAAGAATTATTTAATAGAAAACAGCCTTAAAATACTACACATCTCAGATATCCGCTGGGTGCTGACAGTTCCCGCCTATTGGACTGAGGCATGCAAGCAGTTTATGAGGGAAGCAGCGAACAAAGTTTGTATATAAAGGGATGTTATTGTACAATAATTATTGTTATTGTTAACAAACAGTCATAAACCAGCGTGACTTATTATTTAAGAGTACCTCTTTTGTTACGATTTGTGCAAAAATACCTTCGCCTAGCTTTTAATACAACATAAATATTTGCGAAAATTTCAGTAAGAACGGCATATAAATGAACTAATAGGCTACACTTAAAGTTGCCTACTTGTGAAATTTTAACTGTTGGGCTAAAAACAATTTAAGCAGAAAATGGTCTTTCGCTATTTGTTTACCGGTTTATAACTCAACCAAAGCACTTTATATTCTATTTACGGCAAAAACTTACTTAATAATATGCTATTATTGTTATTTAGTCATAATACATGATTTTAATTTAGCATGCTTCATTACACAAAGCCACCCGAGTGATTCCATAGTCATTTATGTTCTACATGCATGGTTTAAAGTAACACTACATAGCCAAACAAAACATAGAATATACGAAACTTTGGCTAAACAATGTAGTAAAGTTGAGACAACATGAAGAATTATGTAATATTTCAAGCATTCATTAAGAAATTTAAGTTTTCGTATTTTTCTCGTAGACGGGATCGAGAATTCATGTATTACCGTCCATAAGGTAGAGGAGAGCCGTCACTCGCGGAGACTGTATGCACGCAAGTGGGAGAATCAGGGCGGCATTGACTTGAATCAAGCATTCACAAATTTTCTAGCCTCCATCGTCGGACACAATATCATGGACCACTGGCAAATGAACAACACCCGAGATTATTTCGATTTGTTAGACAATTTTCAAATGAAAATGCGAACGCTTAGGACGAGCGACAATGGGGCAATACGTGTCGTAGTCCCGTGTTCACTTCTACAGCTTTTCAAGAGCGATAAGAATCAAACAGTCCACGAGTTTGTAGCTGCGAAATATCAAGTGAAGTTTGGCAAGTTGGAAATATCTGCAGCGACGGCCAAAGATATTTTCAACTGTGCTTATAAGAGTCTTCTGGAACATCTTGATGCACTGTGCTGTAGCGGAGTGTTAGACAACGTGTCGACAATTCTCATGGTTGGTAAATGCTTAGCGTATCCAATGCTGCAGGAGATGATAAAGGGTCGCTTCAAGGATAAGACGATTATTATACCAGAACATCTCCAAGAAGATATTTCTGTCCTCATGGGTGCAGTAATGCTTGGCCACGATCCGACTCTGATAGCAGAAGAGTGTTGTTGCAAAACATAAACATGGATTTTATTTTTCAATTAGTCTAATTGATCAAGTTTTCTGATTAAACTCAATATACCAGTTGCTTAAAGTGCTCACAATCTATCTTTAAGTACATATGTTGTATTACAAACTATTACTTGTGTATAGTATAAGTTTACAGATATAGTATTTACAGATAACCTAAAATGACCTATTTGTATCACATAGATATGAACATGTGTTGTTGCTTTTTCACAAAACAATCAGTTTACGGTTAAGTTATATATGGATTTGCATAATCAAAGTAACGACAAATGACTTTTTTATATATATCCTGATAGATAGACCTTTTTCAGCCTGAGGTATTATACATTAAATAAGCACTACCTTAAAAGCGAGTTCCAGATTATGTTTACTGAACCTAAAAAGTCAATAACTCGTGCTAAAATAAGTAAGGCAAATGATCAACGAGGTTTAAAAATATGATCTGAAAGACCTAAATAATTATATATACGTGTTTTTAACAAATTGTTAGACATACGATACGTTCCGAATGAGTTGAGTGAAAGTTACATTATACAGATGCATAAAAATGGTGACGCAATATGTAAAATTATAGAGGTATATCTTTAATGAGTCACCTTTCTAAATTGTTCACACGTATTCTTACCAAACGACCAAGTTTGCCGACGTTTACGGCGTGTATAGTGAGGCACAGGCTGACTTTAGAAACGAAATGTGAACAGTTGATAACATTTTAGTGCTAAATGGATTAATTAAACATTTTCTTAAATTAAAAGAGTCACATAGCTATACGCACGATGTTCGAGTCGTTCAAGGAGCTTGTCTATCATGTTTTCTCTCCATTCTAATGATATTTAACAGTTCCTTAAAACAAACGGATAAGAGAATGTAACGACTGGTCGGTTTAAAATGTCCATATTGTTGTATGCGGATGATATCGTTTCATAATCTGGAACAGGAAAAGGTTAACAAAAGGGAATGAACTATTATATAACTATTGTATGGCATCAAAATTAGTTATTATTACGCATATAAGTAAGCCTTTGCTTTAAAAGGTGGACGAACATATAATAACGTGACTTTTTTATACAATAACAAACCATTAGAAACTAAAATTAGAACACGTTGAATGATCTTGGAATCGTATTATTCTCAGGTGGCACTTTCACGCACGCTTACAATACCCTACTGGCTTGTACATTACACTATCAGGCCAGGCTTACAATACCCTACTGGCCTGTACACTACACCATCAGGCCAGGATCACAATACACTACTGGCTTGTACACTACACTATCAGGCCATGCTTACAATACCCTACTGGCCTGTTTGTTGGGGTTTCTTGTGTGTGTGTATAATGTCACTTTTTCATTTACTATACATGCCTTTGTTTATAGGTAATTCAGGTTTCTCTGTAATGATTTTCATAGGATATTTCACGTTTTCATATTTTCCTATTTACTTGGAGACAAAGGTAGAATGCCTCTCAGACAAATTAGGCCAGAGAGAATAACAGAATATTGGTTCACAATTTAAGTTTACAGAATAAAGACAAACCTTTATCAAACATACCTACCGTGTGGTATGAAATGATATGAAAATAATGCTAAACATAATGTATTGAGCGTCAACTCTATGACAACTATACTTGAAACATATGGTTTTAGTGAAATGTGGGCATACCAAGGAGTAACAAACGTCAATTACTTTACAAATGACTTTATACGGATAAACAAGAGTATTACATTTCAACAATGACATATGGAAATTAATAATACAACAAGGACATCTGCATATAAATTGTTTTTCTGACTTTAATTTTAAAATGTATCTGGGCACAGTATCAATACAGAAAGACAGAGTCGCATTGACTAAACTCAGAGTGTCCTCACATAGACTAGAAATACAGAGCGATAGCACAAACAACATTAAATTCAAGTCAACGAATAAAAACAATGTCATATATTGGAAGACGAATGTCATTTGGTATTAGAATGTTCGTTATATAAAGGATTGAGGAACATTTACATAAAGCTATTCATCTGGACAAATAGAAATTTCGTGAATTATTATATAGTGCAAGTAAACAAATAAATTTGAAACTGGCTGCCTGTGTTTTAAAGCATTTGAACAAAAGACAACTAACATCAACATTTTATTAACCTTGCTACGTTCTAATTTTGTGGACATGTTCAATTATTAGCATTGTGTTTATATGTACTACAGTTATATAATTGCAACTACATATGACTTTACAACTTGTATCATAAATCTTATTTCGAATAACTATTGAAGTATTACACATGTGTAACATTGTATAACATTATAACATTGTTAAACCATCATACAATCGATTATTATGTATGTTTATATGTATGTGTATCTATGTGCCTGGCCTATACACGAATAAAAAGTTATCTATCTACAAAATGGCTGTTTTTCTATAGATGTTAATGTTAATTAAAATTAGTCAACGACACAAATATTCATACAATTTCTATATTAACACTATCTCCCCATAGAAGATTTTAAATGATTATGGTAGAATCTTGGTATGTTCCGATAAGCAACAGAAACGGTCATATTAATTGTTAATTTCTTTAAATGATATGTACAAGCCACTCTCAAATATTGAGGCGCTATATACACACATAAGTGTCGATTGTCTTAAAGAAAGATGATAATCAAGTACAACACATAAGCAACTATGTTAATTCTTCAATAACGGTCATAGGTTGGAACTCCGATACACCTTCCAAGTATCTATTTCGAATATGCTCTACATTGTACCTACGATTTATATCTTTATATCGTAAAATTTCTTTTCACGAATGGTGAATAATGAAGGTAATATGGGATACGTGTTGTCTATTTGAACATTTGCACTATATTACCTTATAGGTTGATAAGCAAAATTGTAATATGAGGGATGATGGTACGTGTATTCATCCATATATGCTACAATGTAATTTATTAAGCTGTGCATTTAATCCAATAGCAGCAAAAATGGAACAATATCAGAAATATGCCTTTAAATTACCGTTTTTATTAGTCACAAATATCTACAAAACTGCAGAAACAAGAAGTACTTGGGGTTTCAGATTTTCGTGATTGTTTAATCACCCAAGCCAAGAGTATGTTTCATGTATATAAAGCCTACATGTTGATATTCGATGTTAGTAGTGCAACAGCAGATAATTTTATGGCAGAAGTATAAGGGAATTGTAATAGGCTTTCCTGTCTTTATTCGGTTATGAACCTCATCGTCAATTTAAGATTTCATCGGGTGCAAAAATGCCTTCAGAAAGAGGGTCGTATTAAATACATTACTTAATGGTATGATGCTAACCTTTAAGATATGAAACTGAGATGGGCAAAATAACTTCCTAAATAAGTTTTTCCAAGGCGGTAACTGTCGGATTTGCTCTTTTCGTTAAATGACTCATCACAAATTTGTTCTTACTTTTCGCTTGGCTTGCATGTGAAATACATTTGTTCTGTGCCTTTTCGGAGTTTGGTATATGTTGCAATGCTCATAGGACTTTGTCATATATTCTTATTCATGATTACAACAATGTTACTTTTGCAGTGTGGCGGTCGTAAAAAATCTCCCCGTGCATGTAATCTATGTTGTCATTTAATTCATCCTATAAGGCTTGTTACTTGTATTTCCTTTGATGGACATTGGACTTTGGTTCTTCAATTCCATCTTCACATGAACAGGATGCTACAACCATTTATTCGTCTCTGGTCTTATTTGTTCATGATTCAGAAAGTTAATTTTATTTATAGTCAACCATTTTTGTGTAGTTTTTTAAAGCGAAATAATACCATATTCTTTTCTAAACACTATGTGGACATTATTTTTCAATGACGTCACTACTTTCGTCATAATTTATAGAAAATATCAGCGCTTGGAAATTTTGTATTCAAATAGACCGTTTTTCCGTTCATTGCTTGCATTTAAGAAACTCGTCGGTATGTGCGCGGCTAGAGCTCTGGAAAACCGGTTTAAGCACCCAAGTCGGTCCATATTGCCGACTGACCGTTCCAAGGTGGTAACTGTCGGGTTTGCTCTTTTCGTTAAATGACTTATCACAAATTTGTTCTCACTTTTCGCTTGGCTTGCATGTGAACTACATTTGTTCTGTGCCTTTTCGGAGTTTGGTATATGTTGCAATGCTTATAGGACATATATTCTTATTAAGAACTTGGATGACACCCTTTGTAAATAAATCCAAGAGGCTTCAGGGATGGCTCAATTGGATTCTCTTTGTGTAAGTTGGCGCATGAGGCTTTGCTGCAGATATATTATGCAAGCCGTTTGCTGATGCGCTTTGTGGGACAGGGAGGGAGAGTAAGACAGTTGTCAACAGGTGACGAAATGCAACTGAAAGAGATAGACGGTGACGTTGACATACTTGTAAAAGCTGGAACCTGGATGATCACCACCAAGAGAGTATATTACGATTAAAGTAACGGAAAACTCAAAGATCAATATCATCGAGAAAGGCAAACTTTCAAAGACATCCAGCGCTCACGTTCAAGAAACAAAAACATACGATCAGTAATGCATTGCTATATAACCTGTTTGATGGTATGATGCTACAAACAAGTATTGGGGACACTACAAACGCTACAACGGATAAGTTGGATGGAATAGGCCGCACGAGAAATCAGGGTATTGTCTATAGCAGAATGACATTCTTCTACGACTAATGTGGCTATTCATGTAATATGAGATTCCATCCAGCTTCACAAACATCGGAATATACGCACGATTCAGTAAGTTTCAACTCATACAAATCTTACTGAAGAGTCTAATGTTTTTCTTGATTTCAAATCGTTATAACTTATCAATGTGTATTACCTTTAAACCAGTTGGAGAGGCATTCTTCCCTGATATGTGAATATTATATGCAGAATAAAATGCATTTGCGCATGATTGTTAATTGCAGAGACGTTATGCAAAGTGTTAACTGCTGCCCTGTATTCGACTGAAAGGACTGGAAAACGTCTGCAAGGTAGGAAAGTGGCTGAAAGAGATAGAGATAAAATGTCGTTGAGCATTGTCACTATCAAAAACGCAACACCAGGTTAAAACAAGCAACACGTTTTAACACAATATACACAATATTATCAATTAAGTTACAAATTATTACGGTATATATATATATATATATATATATATATATATATATATATATATATATATATATATATATATATATATATATATATATATATATATATATATATATATATTATTCGGTATAACGCTCTATTAAAAATACTTCTTCCTTATCTTCCTTTTCATGTCGACATAGATGAGGTCGGATATAGTAAGGATATAAAACTTACCATTATGCACACTTCCATCCTCCTCGCACCCATCTTCGATGTGTAAATGTGTGTAAGGAGAATAACGGTGTGTTTGAGACGCATAAGTGCTATAGATGTGAACAGGTAACAAATTGATGTAAGGAGGGGTATAGTGGTACATGTACAAATGGTAAAATTGTGTGTAAATTGTGTGTAACTAATTAATTTAAACTTGTTTAATTTGGTGTTATTAGGATGGAGGTGGGTGTGCGGAATGTGTACATAAGCGGAGAGATAATGCTATAATGTTGATAAGCAAAATACACAGCTTTATACGTGTCTCATTTCAGTCAATTTAAAGTAAATTTGATGAACCCTTGATACCCGTTGACAAAAATATCAATATAAAACTGCTACGTTTATTTGAAAAACCAGTACAACATTCATAAAATGCAATCCAGATTTGTTTTACACTTTATCACTATCGGACTCTATCGACCAGTCAACCGAACGATGCCACAGACAGAGATCCATGCCGACAACATTTAAAACAAGCAATATCTTTTTATAAATAAGTGCAGTGTTGACAATGCACAAATACTTGGACGTTAATATTATAAAGCAAAATATTGTAAGACCAATTGTACAGAAATATTACACAAATGTATATATTATTGTCTTAAACAATCTTGAATACAATTTACTTTATTACGCTGATTTAAAAATATATAAAGACACGTCATCTCGAAGACAACTCCCAACCTGCTTATTAAATGAACATTTAACGTTTATGGCAAACATTTTTGCTAATAACCTAACAAGGTTAAAATTGTTTTCAAGATACGAAAACTAGTTGTAAAGTACTGGCAGCAAATAATGAATCATATTTTATTCCGCGCTTGTTTGATACTTTTGTACTTCTTTTCTGAAGAAAAGAAAGACCTACTGTCCTTTTCAGTTGATAGCAGACTTTTGTACTCGGTGTGTATTTAGGTCGTATATGGGAATATAGCGAATTTCTCCCAATGAGAATTGTTTTTATATTCATCTGGGCTGACCTTCCGTCAGCATCTTTAAACAGGTAAAAGGGAAGTCAGATTGCTACGCCAAATAATGCCCTGTTTGATCATTTTAAGGTAATTTAAGGTAAGCATCCAGCTATTTATTTCGACAACACCGTCCCAAAACACCTTTCTTACAGCGCTTTGAAGATGTTTGTTGTTGTTGTTTTGTTGTTTGTTGTTATTTTTGTTGTTGTTTTTTGTTTTTGTTCTCAAAGTATTTTAATGGAAGAAAAAAAAAATATCGCATACATTGTCATGTGTTATTCATTCTTTGAGAAGAAAGTTGATATCTTATGGGTTTTATTTTAATTGTCGACATTATAGTGAATTTTATTGATGACAAAACTGCTACTGTTGATGACATTATGATTACTAGCATCTGTTTAGTAACATGTGTCAATTGTATAAAAAGCAATATCATTTTTTTCATAAGAGGTGTATCAATTTTGCTATAAAATATTTTTATAATGATTTCGTCCACTTAATGTTTCTCAGACTCCTTAAATGATCTTCAGTTCAGGAGCGGAACCAGAAAAGTTTAGGAGGGGTGTGTGGGGTATGAATCAAGATCCATTCAACTTTATTGCAGCATAAACCATACCATTCCGCGTCAAGTCAAATGTCAGGTTTTTTTCTCATACTTTATTTTGTTTAATTTCTTTATTTCATACTTATTATAAACCCTGTATTTAAATATATACAATTTCAGTCACTCAACCTTGTGCTAAAAATTAGAAAACTATACAGGTAAAAAACCGGCAATACAAGTTATATTTTAAAAATGTGCAAGACAGCAGACAACCCCTATTAGGCACATTAAAGTCACAATTGACATACAATTACCAGTCACATCGAATTACTTCAAAGCTTGCAGTTTTAATTGCGCTTAAAGGGACAAAACTAGCCAGTAACATTAAGGTTTTTTTTAAGATTAAAAACTAAACATGTATAACCGGATGGGTAGAAATATGACTCCATTGAAATTCAAACCAAAGGCCTGTCTAAAACAAGCAAATCGCTCAATCGACTTAAAGTGTCTATGGGTTAACAAAGTAAAACTTCAACACTCCTTCCTCCTTTAACAATGATTCTTTTCTAAATCTCACCCCTGATTTGTCTCCAAAGTGCTGTTTAAATAAAATTCGGTAAGGAATGGAATAAAACTTACCAATCTAAAAGATAGAAACAGAGCTATTAAATAATAATTATATTTTTATGAGACTAAATTGGACTAACAACCGACAAATTTACCCCGGCTGTCTTAGTTATTTACAAACATAAATAACGTAAACATTTACATACATATCTAGGACTGCATGTGGACAGTAGTCATTTTGGCAGTAGATTGCCTGCGAGCGACAGAATAGTATCAAAATCAGAGTAAATTTATTCTAATCAACAACAAGCATGGTACATTAAGTATATAAATAACACGGCTTAACACTAAATGATACACATTCAAAGTAAACACAATCAAATAAAAAAAATTTATATCTTTTAATTACAAAATATGTACATACGATTGCTCTGTCTCGTCACAGGGTGGTTTGCGTCCAGCTACCATTCCATCACTGATAAATGAAGAACAAATGTAACAGGACATATATGTGAGGGGTGATCGGGAAGTTCGTAGACTGACGCTATAAAATAACAAATACCCTCTATGTACCTTGGGATCATATAAAATTATGAAAGTTGTTCTGTTTTGCACATGTTGTATAAATAAAATGAAAATACATTAAACAGTAAAAAGGTTACAGCTAATAACACAACAACAGTGAGGTTGTTATTCTGATATTCGTTCACACTTTTTTAACGTAATCACCATGGACCTGAATGCATTTTCTATGTCTCTGTAACCATTTAGTGTAGGTACCACTGAACCAGTCTTTTTGTATGACGAAACAACTGTTTGTGTGTACGTACGAAGCTCGTTCGCGTTCTCAAAGCGCAGACCCAGTAGAGCAGCTTTGGTCTCTAGAAAAAACTACTATGAAGTCCATGGGAGCTAGATCTGGATTGTAGATGGATGCTGGAGAATTTCGAAACCAAGTAAGCTAATTATAAGAATAGTTGGGTCAGTCCTATGTCCAGGGGCGTTCTTTCTACAATACCTGCATTAAGTCACACCTGAGAACCTGAAGGGAAAACAATGTGTCAAATTACCCCAAGGACAATGGTGACATTAAGCTGTAACAAACTACTTTTTATCACTTCCATTATTTTTTTTGTTATAAATTGTTATAGATTAAGCACCTCAATAAAGTCAAATCATGTTTATACAATATTAAACTGCCTACCTTCGAATAATAACTAGCGGTCTGACCATCGGGGACTTGATGCTGTAGGATCACGCCCTTCTTGTCCATGAAAAACATGAACATGTGCTTCCCACTACTTTTTTCTACCCTAGCCTTTTTTGGGGCAGGAGTCCTAGCGGTTTTCCATACACAGGACTGTGCTTTCGACTCCGGGTCGAAGTGCCATAACCAAGTCTCGTCAGTTGTAATTATGCGATCAAGGAATTCTTCACCTTCGCGCTCGTACCAGCGGACAAACTCGCTCGAGCAGCGAACCCTGGTTTCCAATTCATGATTCTTAAGAAGTCTCGGCACCCATCGCGCGCACAGTTTAGACATTCCTAGCTCTTTTTAAATGTCGTGTACTGTAGATGTAGAAACATTCAGTTTAGAAGCTAAACTTCTCAGGGTGTGTCGTCTGTCACTGTACACCATATCTTTCACATTTTCTAAAATCGTGCATTTCACCTTAGACGGGCGACCACATCGCTGATCGTCATCTATAGAGCATCTTCCTTCTTAACCGTCGGTGCAACTTAAAGACAAGTGACTTGCTGCATTTCTGGGTTGTACTGGAACTCTGTATCATCTTAAACGTTTCAGTTGGTGTCTTATCTAATCCGACACAAAATTTAATGCCTGTCCTTAACTCGACGTTGCCCGTCAACGTCATGATTGTGAAATTTTGGTTAGTGACAGCACTATGAACAAATGCGTAAAATATTCGAACGGAAACAGCGATAACCATCATAAACGTCATAAGGCAGCATACGTTTTTGCGAAGTTGTACATTAAAGAAATTGCCCTCAAACAAGATGTTAATCAATAAAAAAACTAAAAAAAAATGTCTGATTTTTTACGTGCTCCAGGTTCACAGATGCGCGTTGCCATAAACACCGATTATTTAGCGAATAATATATAATTAATATGTTTTGCGAATGAATGTTTGTAAGAAATGTTAATCAATGTTTATTTTAAGTTTCATAGTAATGCGAGAAATAATGCTGAAGGTATACTCAAAGTCTACGAACTTCCCGATCACCCATCGAACATCAATTTTACCAAATTATTTATTAACTGGACATAACGTTGTACCCAACTTTTACCCGCTTTGGCTTAAATTTGATTTATTTAGTTTTTATGTACCTTTCGTATCATTATATTTTAATAAGTAAAATATTATATTGAATTATATTGTTTAGTTTCTTGCTCCATAGGATAAGTTCCGAATGTGTGAACATTTCAATGCCTTGTCTTGCAATAACTAACATAACTTTAATATAATTGTAATAACATATTATAAAGCAGGTTGTACAGTGAAACAAAAGTTGGAATCAACCCCATCTTATAATTAAGTTTACTTTCACGTTAATTCAATTTAATACTTGTATGGGTAATTATTGACCTCATGCGTATAGGTACATTTAGTATACAAACAATTGATATGGGTGATGTCAATGCATGTATCCGTAAGACACACTGGTAAACGGAGTAGACATGAATAATGTCAATATTTGTCCGAGAATAAGCAATAGACATACAGAATAAACTGGAGTGATGTCATAACATGCACCTCAAGATCATACAGACAAAAGTATAGAAAGGATTGGTATCAATTCATATAAATTAGACATCACAATAGGCATTTGGGATGTAAATACATACATCTGTATATCAATAAAACTAAACACTAATCATGAGAGAAGTCAACTTATACATGTATATCAAATAGATAAACACGATAAACATTAGCGATGCCAAAATATATAGTTTTATATTAAAAATATAAACACAATATATGGTGACATAGTCAATACATATATTTGTGTGTCAAATAAGAAAAAACAAGTAACATGTATGATTGAATATCTTTGGTAGTCGTACCAAATAAATTCTTTTTTATTTGCAATATCCATCTAGCATTTTTGACAAATGTTCAATATTAAAGTGACATATATGCAGACAGGTGATAAACGAGAATTTAGTTTGGAACATGTGTAGCTTTCAATTTAATTGCCTTGGTGAGCTAACAAAGTCTTGCTGAGTACCAATCTTACAATCAAACATTCTTCCAGGATAACATCCGAAGACTTTCTAGAACAGATACAATATTGAATTATGTATGTGTCATGAAAGCCAGCTCCGAAGTGTCCACAACGGACATTCTCAGAGTTTCGATGACAAAGAGTGCCGATGTATACTAACTACTATTCTTTTTTTAACAAGGTTTAACAATAAAAGGATACACATTCAATATAAATTAAATCAAATATACTTTTTATCTGTTAATTACAATAGATGAACATACCATTGCTCTGTCTCGTCACATGTTGGTTTTCGTCCAGCTACCATTCTATCACTGATAAAGTAAGCAACAAAAATGACGAAATATCTTTTTTATAATCTACATGATATGAACATAATTGTCTACCTACGTTTTATCCGCTGTTGCTTAAAATTATATGTTTTAAATTATTTTCATTTCATTATCATTTTCAGAATTTTATTATTAAAATGAATACTATTGATTAAATTACTACTAATGTGTGAAATCTTCAATGGTTTCAATTAGGCAAATCATTTTTCTTCGAAAGATATGTTACTCTTAAATGTGAATGTATTAAACAAAACAAGAGTGAAATGTATTAAAACAAGAGAGAAACGTAATTTTTGGGTGCAATTAGAGAACCATATATATCGTAAAATGTATGTGTTTAAAATAAAAATAAATGGTAGGTTTAATAATTGTCATTTCAACTCCGGTACATATGACCTCTATATTGATCACTTATTAGATATGTAAGTTTATTGGTTTCATCGTAAACCTTTAAAAACAAATTAAGTCCATTGCCGAACACTTAGCATGATAAAAAAATAATAAATGAAACAAAGTTTTATTAAATGAATCATCGGCGTCTGGATGCTATTTCATCAATGGCAGTCCTCTTAATTATCCATTTGAATTGTTATGCTAACTTGCGGTGCACCAGTGGTTCTACTCTACTATAAGTGCGGGTGTTTCTCCACCAATAATTAGCTGGTTACACATTTCCTAGCGTGGGTGATTTGTTGATTTCTTTCTGAATAAACAATCTTCTTAGTTCAGGTCATGTTCACAACTCATTAAGAAAATATGGTAAGTTTGTTTTGTATTGCAACACTAACTTGTTGCTTCTTAGCCCGACACAGATAAATGACGTTCAGATGGATTTGCAACTATACAGTGTGTATATTACATTAAAATAAATCACAGTAACATGCTCTGTTAGTGTTATTGGTTTCTAAATACTTCAATATAGACATACTTTGTAAAAGGCACTCTGATGCCTCTGAACTTGCAAATGTGATAAAACAATACGTTGATACGAGAAGCCATTTAGGTTTTTTAAGGGGAAAATATACAGTGGTTGTTAAACAATTTTGATTTAACCAGGATTGGACAATAATTTTATGCACCGTTCTTGTTGATATCATAAGCTTATTAGGTTAGGTTTGTCAAAGATGAAATCCAGTACGTAGTAACGTATCTGGTTTTTGTTGTTGGCACTACTTCTTTCCTTCAACCACTTACTTAAATTTCGTACTTCGTAAGGGTCACCTATAGTCATTTTCTGAAGCGTTGAAGCTGTTCATTCATTTTAAAACCATTTTTATACTATATTTCTTATGTTGATTTTTAAACATCTTGTACATTTAAATATCAACCTCTTACGTAGAATCAGCCATAATTGCAAAGAAATTTGTGTCACCTCTGACGCAATGACCTGCACGCTTCCCTTAATATATAACTTCACTATATAATATATACCTTTAGTGTATAACTTTCTGGTCACATTTGGACCTCCAACAGCGACGTGGTATTTATGCATTTAAAAAGTAGTCCGCCCAATTGCACGTTGCAGGTTTATGACAATGGTGGTTGATAAATCTTATGTTATCACACTGGGCTTTATATATCTAATGCCAGAGATTATGGTAAGATAACAAGTTTTATGTGCGTAAATGTTATCTTTAAAGATTTTTTGTCGACAATAGAGGGTTCATAAATATGACGCGGCAGATTCTTCTTCGACACTTCTATAAAATGCTGCCATTCAGAATAGTGAAAGTCCGGAAATCACCGTTCCAAGAAAATGCATGAATAATAATGTCGTTTGTCTTATTTATCTACTAGTAGCAACAACTTACCTTTTTGACGTCGCCATCAGTTCCACTAAGGTGTAAATCAGTACGTTGCACACAATTCAAGCGGTTGTGTCCTGGTCTATTGCATTGTCTCTCTGATCAGGAACGTAATCAACAGTAGTCAGCTTCTTAAACATATTTAATAGTCTGGTCTGTACATTTTCAATACTACAAATCAAGAAAAAAATATGTTTACGTTATGACAAGTCATCTTTTCTAAAGAAACAAGATGTCAACGATACAGTAGCATGGTCAAAATGAAGTTGGCAGTTACATAGGTGTACTCTAATTGCTTCAAGTAAACTCCAACCCAGGATAAGCAATAAATTGTTGGTCAAGTATAAATTAAACATGCTGTACATAGGTTTAGCGAATTTACGCGTACAACTTTACCACAGCATACCACCACAGGTGCCTAAACATGTTGATCGAAATTTTGTGTATTTTTTTTAAAATTTCATTATCCATTTTAATCAGTCAATGTTATTTTATAATCGTTAGCCATACTACAATGTCGTGATGCATATGATCTACAACAAAATTTGAATTTTTTGTTCATTTACCCTTTAAATATAACGCTTTTCGAAATGATATACGGTTCCGGGCCTAACGTGCCTTAAGAGAACTATGCACAATCGATTGTTAATCAAGAAATTTCATGTAGAAATCACAAAATGCACGAATACGATGTATTTGAAGAATGAAAAAACTGTTACAACGACGTGTCATATTTATTCAGAATATGGACATCAGAATCTATATAAGGTCGATTTGGTTATTTAAAGCAACGCTTTAAATATAAAATAATGATTGATTCGATAAAAGTTAATTTATAATTTTAAAATTGAATCAGCATACTTCCTTATCATCGTATACATGTTAAAGTGTTTGGCTGACAAGCAGGTATAAGGATATGCCCGAAAATAGAAACATGAAATTGTGATACTACAGACAAATATTCAAAGACCGAACTTATTTTTTATGTCTGTTTCATAAAAACACACAATAAATTAATTAAATTAATTAAAGAGAATTTTAACGCCAGGTTTAAAATGTACCCAGAAGCTAAACATAAAAAAGTATCGCAAGACCAACTATTGTTTTCTTTTATGTAATTTGGCTTGTCGTCTGATCGCCGATTCAAAAAGAATAAGTGAAGTTAAAGTAATCAAACGCATGGGAGTCTATACTTGCGAAAGCAAATTTTAATCAACGTGTGATCAGAAAAAAATGGCTAATCTTATTTTTCGATATCGAAACAGGAGGCTCGTGTACAATGTGTGCGTGTGTGTGTGGGGGGGGGGGGGTGGTGGGGGGGATTGTTTCAAATACATGTTGAGTTTACAAGATCAATGGAGCATTTACTTGATCGCAGGTGCTTATCAAAAAAGGTTGAACAAATCAAGGTAAACTACCCTTGCTTTTGCTTGTTAAAGAGTTCAAGTTGTGTAACTCAGCTGTACGTTAAGTCATTTCTTTGTAAAAAACACAAATAAGTTAATACACTAGAGGAAGCAGCCCGTTTCTGTCGGTCGTCTTATTGCTTTAAACCAACCTGTTGTATTCCACTTGAATCATTTGTCTGTTGCGATTTGTCAACATGTGACATATTTTTCTCCACATCACGGCGTTTTGCTTGAAGACTCCGAGATAAAACATGTAAGCTTAAAAACGAAATAATTTATTTCTTGTACAAATAGCCTGGACTCAATTTTCACATTATGGGTCATAACCAAAAACAGTGGCGATTATTTCTTAGCAGTTTCTCTATTAAAACACGAGAATGTCATTAATAAATGCAATGTTAATTTTAAAGGGTCTTTAACATAACAATTTATTTAAAATCTAGTTATATCTTGATTCCGAAACCTTCCAGAGGTCACCACGAACAAAGTTTTCGGGATCTGCATGCCTCTTATCCCCTAGCGATCATGCGTACACATTTTATAATGCCTACATGCAACCATGCATTGAATTTGGAAACATTTTAAGATCAATTAGGTGTTGTTTATACCTCTTTTGCAATTTTTATTTCCAATGAATTAACAAGTATTATTTTTACTTACACATTTTATTACATTTATCTTTTAAAATAAGCAAATGAGATGGAAGTTAATGTTTCTATGCTAAATAGGCTTATCATTCTGATATACTACTTTCGGCGACTATGATGCTTTGCATCAACATTTTCTTGTACACCATCATATGCCTGTAATCAAAACCCGTAACGTGGTGTTAACCACATAATTTATCTTTGTTAAAGGACGGTTACATGGCTTATCGTGAAATGAGTTAATTTATATAATTTACCACCACTGTCCGGATCACTTTGACATCATATCTGTATAAATTACTAATTTAAGAATTAAATACAATATGTATACTTATCAAAGTTTGTGTGTTTTTATTGCATTAAAGTCTGCGTTTTGTTTTAGGAATTAAACTTCATATTTACGATTTCGTCTAAATATGTCTGACTGTTGTTAAGGTGTTAACTGATCTAGGATATATAGGATCTAGGATATCCAGTAAAAGGCATAAAATGCGCCACGACAATTTTAATCTCCAAAAAGAATGACTTCATAATACTAAAACGTTAAGCTTGTTTAAATATTAATCAAGGGATCATCAGAGGTACCATCTTATATCATTATTCAATGCAGTTAAACAATTAGTTGCATTTTAACCATAAACATTGTTTTCCTCTATGACTTAATCGCTTTAAATTACTACAAATGTAGATGTTTATAATACAAACGTAGGCTTACCAGAGAAACGTGTGCAGCGTCAATCATGTGTTTCCTTTTTAAGAAAGTTTTGGTTTCGTTTTAGAAATTAAACTTCCCGTTTACATGTGCTACATTTAACTGTGGTCAGCTACTTTATTCTTCTTATCGAAGAAACAAACCACGAGGCACACAGAAAAAAAACTGATTACAACTTAAATGCATATAAAACATACAACTTGGGAGACCTATAATTAATCACTTTTATAATCAGGATTTATTAATAAACCTAATAGTGTATCAAGTGCAAAGCTTCAAAACGTTAACAACAACGATATATAAATTGAGCAATTAAAAATATAAATTAAAATACTCGTATAACATCGCAAGAAATATATAACCCTTTCGTTATGATGTTTAGGCTCTCATATTTACTTCAAGTGTCATCCTGGGCCAAAGGTCGAGCCAGTTCAAGAATATAAAAGTGACTTAATTTTGTCCTGTGTCCACTTGTTTTGAAATATTTCGTCGCGCTATTAAGATATATCTAAACAATTAAAATCACAGTATAACGGAATGTACAGTTTTATTGCCTTTTTATAAAAATACATGTACATTTCAATTAATGCCAACTCATTTGATAAAAAGATCTTTATTGACAATGATATTCACAGTGAACAAATTAACGTGTGTCTTTACTTTACAAATGACATAATTACAAAGGTTAATTCAAAGACACTGTAAGACTAAATTTTGTTGTAAATTATCGATCTCCATTTTGTAAAATGACAAATCATACCGACTTGTACAGATAAACTTTATACTACCACAACCTTGGACTTTAGACATATAAATCCCGGTGCGATAACATTTTCTTCTAGGGGTTAGGTAGCTCAGCTCACCTACACAATTTAGGTATTCTGAATGTTATCTGTTGCATTTATTATGTTCCGATGTTTTGAATAATTGTGTTACGATAAAATACTTGTTTATAACATGTATTATTTATTTTAAGTCCCACATAAACTATGACATTTTCAAATCGTTTAACAACAAACATAACTTCTTTGCCAGACCGTAAAAAATGAGACCACATCAACAGTATGAACTTTAGAGAGAACAGTAGGGATATTTAAAAGATATTATATCTATTACTTCGGGTTTATCCGAAGAGATTTATTTTATATCTCTTATAGATTTATATATCTCTCGTATGACTAATTATTACTTTAAAAATTTATTAATAAGTTAGTAGACTTTTTATACGTGTTTTCAAGTTGACATATAGTGCAGTACAGTGCATGTTAAGAAGACATATAACTCAGTCTGGATTTACTTTAGCTACGTACGCAGTATTTCTGTTCTAAAGGTCATATTCATCTGGAATGTCCTATTTCCACTGACCACTTGGCTCAATTAAATTGTTGATCAGACTAGCTAGGTGTTCTGAATGCAGTACTTTGAAACAGTGTAATTGATACAAAAACAAAACACTTTTAAAAGAAAGTACCTTAAATGAAAACTGGCTTTATATTTGGGGCCGCAGCACATACATATACGTGCAGTTGGGAAATTGAACTGAAGATTGTGGTAAACATCAGTCGATAACACGCAACGAAGGAATGTAGCCCTTGGTAAAAAAGCTAAAAAAACAAGAAAGAGAACAAAGAAGACCACAAGCTTGTATCAGAAAATTCCTTTGTCAACATCAAATGTAAGTGACAATGTGTTCTCACTGTTTCGGTGAATGTATGCATAATGTCTGCATAAAATCATACTTTAGTCAAGGTAAAGACTAGTTATTTGAAAAGAGGCGTAGATTATTCATTATAATTCAAATTTGCATTGAAAACTTAATGAAAACATCGCATCTGACAAGGTTAATAAATCATAGAAAAAAGTTTATGTTCTTAAGTCCGTTACTGGCTGTTCGGAACAGTTTTCATTTCTAAAGGGATCACATTAATATTTACAAATGGAATGGATGTCATAGGAGCAGCCACCTATTGTTATTATCATTTAATATAAGGTATATTTTAAATACCAAGAGAAAATAAAACTTCGTTACTGATTTCTATTTGAAACACCATGCATGGAACTTTTAAAACGATTTAAAAATGTATCCGAATCTGTATAGCTTAAACGTACACATAGCAAAATTACATGTTATAATAATAATTATAATAATAATAATAATACTAATACTAATACTACTACTACTACTACTACTACTACTACTACTAATAATAATAATAATAATAATAATAAGTATAAGTATAAGTATGATAATAATAATATGTATTTTTCTATTTTGGGTTTCATGGCACACCGACACTTGATAGGTCATACGGCGCCAAATACACTAAAGTGTAACGACAACAGAATATAATCAGGTTAAAAAAAAGTAAGTAGAAATAAAAATCTATGAGGTTTAAAATGTGAATTATAAGCACACATTAAACAGTTAAAATGTATAACGTTAGCATAATAAAAAAGACCAATCTCGTTCAGGAAGCAAACAAGCTTAGCTTTTCGCTTACTTTCTCTGCAAGTAGAGATATTTGCACCGCCGTTAGGTTTAATTACCTGTAATTTGTTATAAACAGTATTGTCCCAATTGTTCGCCATTTGGTTAAAATATATCGATTGATTAAGTGGTTTACAATCTATGTGTGGGATGTAGGGACTAGAGCAGATTTTGCACTTTTATCTGCTTCCTCGTTTCCTCTGATGCCTACATGACTAGGTAGCCAACAGAAAACAATATTCTTATTAAGACATACTTCATTAAGTTTTAAAAAGTAATTCTCTAATGAAGGGGTTTAAATAATAAGATTTTTAATAGACTGTAATACCGACAAAAGTCAGTAAACACTACAAATGTATCGCCAGGATGATTCGAAATGAAGTAAAGAGGAAGCTTAAGAGCCTGAATTTCGGCTGTAGAAATGGACGAAAAAGGTAATGTATTTTACTTACGGAAGCACAGCCGACATACGAATCTCCTTTTAAGCCATCAGTATATATTTCTAGGTAGTTCGTGTACTTCTTGTCGCGCAGTTCTATAAAATTTGAGCGAAGTACGGTAGGGTCTGTTTTCGACATATTATTTGTAGAGAGTGTTAAAAATCAACAGCGGGAATTTTAGTTGCCATGGTGGAAATTCCAAGACATTATCTTATTTTTAAATTTTTTTTAAATCAGATGTGATAAGTGTATGATTTCTAGCATTTGTAAACCAAACGGTTTTATTGCCTTTGGTTTACGTTCGTACAAGTGTTCATATACAGGATTGAAAATAACACTATGTGCTGGATTTAAGGGTAAGATTTCACTTTTGTTTTGAACTGAAGCGCATGTTTCTCTCGTCTAAGGTATAATGATGGCGCATTAGCTACAACGTAAAGGCTATTTGCGGGACAGGTCCTGAAAGCTCCAAGGGCCAGACGGAGTCACTGGGCTATGATCTCCTGGCAGAGCCGTAAACAATGCTGCGGTAATCTAATTTCGATCTTACTAGTGATCTATAAAGTTGCGACAAAACTTTTCTATCAGCTCCCCAGTCGGCATCGGATAACGATTTCAACAGGTTAAGAGATTTAAAACATTTAGATTATACACATTTTATATGCGGTATAAAAGATAATTTACTGCAAAATATGACTTCATGAAATATCCTTGACACCAACAATACGAATATTATTAAGATATAATTCAGGATCGTTGTGTAAGTTCTTTTCTGTATGCAGTTTGTTTTGTTTGGTGAAAATTTAAAACCACTGTTGTTACCCCAAGTTTGCAATTTGTGGAGGCATTGTTGTAATTGCCCTTCTATCGAATTCATATTTTAGGAACGATAACATATAGGGAAATCGTCCACATACAGTGAACAATCTACGCCATTATTTAGCGTTTTTACAATGTTATTTATTTTGATGTAAAAGACAGTTACTGACAATATACTACCCTGAGGAACACCTTGTTTATGTTTATAAACAGAAGACAAAGTAGACCCAATTTTAACTTGAAAATTTCTGTTAGAAAGAAAACTACTTATAAATGTGAGTAAACGACCCTTGAGTTCAAGATCACCTAAATCTTTTAAAATCCCATGTTTCCATGCAGTATCATATCCCTTTTCGAGGTCAAAGAATACCGCTTTTAAAAGTTTCAAATCGAACAAAATGATCGAGTGTACTGCGTTGGTGCTTAAATCCACTTTTGCATTCTGTTAATAAATTGTTTGATTCAAGATATCGAACGAGATACAACTTGTTACAACAAGCAATTGGTCTGTAACTAAAAGGATCTGTTGGATCCCTTCCTTGTTTATGTATTGCAATGACGAATGCATTTTTCTACGAATTTGGTATTCTCCCGAAAACCAAATTTCATTTAAATAGACAAAAGTAAATTTCATGATGTATGCGGCAGATGATTAAAAAATTGGTAGGGATTATCATCTGGTCCAGCAGCGGTATTGTGAAATTTACTCAATGCTTCCCTTAGTTCTCTTAAAGAAAAGGGTTGGTAGTAATTTTCTTTATTGTTCGACTTAGAATTGATATGACTTTTTTCAGCCTGATTCTCCACATTTTGAAATTGTATCGAGTAACTTTTGGAAGACGATTTTTTTTTCAAAACTTTTAGCAAGAATGTCTGAAATTTATTTTTTGATTGTTATTATTGATTTATTAGATTTTAAATGATTTAGTTTTGCTGAAGCAGATTTACCGCTGATTTTCCTTATGGCTGACGAGACATTTTTGAGCGAAGTTTTACAGGATATACTAGAAAAAAAATTATGCCAAGATGTTTAGTTGTTTGTTTAACGATTCGCCTGCTCTTTGTCCTGTCATTTCTGACATTATTAAAATTAGCAGTAGTAAGACGAATATTACATTTCTTAAGTGCCGCTCTACGTTTTCTAATAGATTTTTGTATTCATCATTATACCAAGGTTTGTTACGCTTTGACTTTGTCGTGGTCTTGCGTATACACTTTTCTGCTATGCTATGAAGAATTTTTGAGAATAAATGTATTTTATCTTCGGCATTCTCAAATGATGACATAGTCAAATTTTCAGTACAACACATTGAGAATAATTTCCAATTTGATCTATTCATCCTCCAGTAAGTATTATAGTCACTTAGGTTTACAGATTGTTTAAACTACTTGAAAGTGATCACTTCCACCTAAATCATCATGAACATCCCAATTATAATCAAGTATATTTTTGTTATTTATTTGGCATATATCATTTTGGGCAATAAAGCCCTCTAACGTTTTTCTAATATTGTTATAATCAGAACACCCCCATAATGGGTTATGTCCATTAAAGTCACCTACAAGAATATAAGGGGAAGGTAATTGATTTAATAAGTTTGACTTTGAAATATCTGAATAAGGTGAAAGATAAACAGAACAAACTGTTATAACTTTATGGACTGTTAAACGAATGGCAACAGCATGTAAATCAGTATTGAGGTTAATTTTAGAATGCGGCAGTTTGGAGTTGACAAGTATTGTCGATCCTCCAGACGCGCTATCACACATTGTATGAATGTGCTTGTATGCAAAATAACCGTTAAAATCAATGTTATCACTTTGCTTCAGGAATGTCTCCTGTAGGCATAGCACAACAAAGTTTAAAGTGGTCAACACAAGTAAAATTTCATTAAAATTAGATCTAAGACCTCGACAATTCCAATACACTATTTTGTTGTTCATGGGATTAAATTAAATGGTAGTAAAAATGTGTCATCTTGAAGCCTTAACGGGTGACCTTGACGCTTTTTCCTTGTCTGGTGGACAATCTGTCTCCATCAGACAATTAAATCTATTTAGAGAGTTGGACCGGCCAACTCTCTTCTCCTGGGTATTAGGAAGACTAGGTCCTCTCGTTTACCCTGAAGGCCTTGTAGTTTCTCTTTAAACGTTTGCAATTGCAGCAGCTTTTTTCTGGCTTCGTCTGCTTTGAAGTAGGTTCCTAAGGTTGGGTAGAGGATGATTTTTGAGGTTGGGTAGAGGAATGTTTAGAAGATTGTGTAGAAGATGGTTTGGGTGTAAAAGTTTGATTTGCTTCAAAAGACTGCATTTTTGAACTTGGTAGGAATTATGATTTTTTCAGATTCTTGGTCACCTGATGTTATTTCATACTGCTTTTAACTGTCTAAGTAAACGGAAGTGTGAGATTGTGAAATAGCAGCGTAAGTTTTTTTAAGAAATTGAAGTTCACTTCTCTTTAGTTAACTTACGTACCTTAGGAAATGAGATATTACGGGTATATTTAAATTTGAGATACTTCTTTCTCAAATTTCCATGTTGGGCAGTCAATGGACCTACTTTCGTGTTTTCCAGAGCGATTTAGTTACTTCGTTTCTGCTTCACACTTAAAGTTTGGAGCGTGGGCTGGTTCACTGCATCGTCCGCATTTGATATTTTTGTACAGCTAGCTAGACTCGTGATGGCCAAAGTTTTGACAGTCAAAGCAACGTAATGAATTTGGGATGTATATCTGAATTTTGACAATAAGATAACCGATTTTGATTGTTGGTAGTAGTTTGGGATTATTTAATGTTAGTACTAACGTGTTTGTAGGTATCCGGCGTCCTTCCTTGTTGAAGGAGATCCTCATGACACCACTCACACCTTGTGGTGTGAGTTCTGTAAGGATCTCCTCCTCCGAAAGTCTAAAAGGATCAGGGCAATGAATGACACCTTTTGAAAAGTTGAGGGAATTGTGCGGGAAAGTTTTGACTTTAAGTGAAACAAAATTCATTAAGTTTCCAAATTTCATTAGAAATAGGTTTTCTATTAGTTTCAATTAGGAGGCAGTCATTTTTTTCTTGACAGAGTCTACTGTTTCAATTAGGTCTTTTATTGACTTTTCGATAACAAAAGGTGAAATTTTGGTGATTGTTTTTTTAGTGACTGGATAACAAGAACAAATGGAAAATCGAATTTAACCATACAGTGTAGGTAACAGAGTCTTCTGAAGACACTATTGGAGTAGGGTCAAAGCATTTGCGTTTGCGATCAATTGAATTTAAAATTTCGGCACTCTGAGTCACCACCCGCCTCAGAGCCCAACAAGAGGACGTTGACATGGAGTGGGTATCCGATCTCCAAACGCCAGTGATATCAGAGTGCTATACTCTGACATGAAATACAAAATGTAGATGATGCCAGATTGATCCGTATAGCCTGCTGTCCATTAGATTATAAGTAAAAGGAGACAATTAGAGGGAGAGAGTTGCGTTACACGGTATACAATAAAGGAAAAGCAGAAATTAGAGTGGATAGTAGGAGGACTAAGTAAGTGTGTATAATAGGGAAATAATAGTAATCTATGAACTATGCGGCCAGCCGATTGATTATACCGAACCAATATATCAGCCCGTCAAGTCGATAACTCAGGGCCAAAATTTTATATTGGTCAGTGTTGACATTACTGACAACTGTCCACTAACCTCCACCATCAGGATCCCGTCATCAGGAAGACGCTGCATCGCCACCCACGGCAAACAGGTGGGCTACATTTGGAGGGTTCTTACCCCGCTACAGGTAGCGGCAGCCGGAAAATTCTAAGGCCCCTACCGGCAAGGCGGAATAATAATAATAATAATAATAATAATAATAATAATAATAATAATAATAATAATAATAATATAAAATTAAAAAATGGCAAAAATGTCACATGTGCCTTTCCTAAACGAGTCTCTAGTCTCTGTTCAGGTTTTCATAATGCTTTCCCTTCATTACGACAAGCTATTTGTGTTAGCCTTGAATATCAAGGTTGTTTTCATTTTACTTCATGTCTTCATGTCAATGATCTGCAATTTCCGTCGTAACGAAGATGCGTTTGACGTCACCAAATCGGGCCATATCCAAAAATTCAATATCGATTTTTATGGTTGAGCGACGCTTGTCTTGGGAAGAAGAAACGAAAAAACGATTCTTTTTTATCCGACGTGGTAGGAATGTAAGAAATGGGCTTCAAAATTTTCGCTAAATTTGACAGTTTTGCCAATCTTTATGTGCTTATATATATATATATATATATATATATATATATATATATATATATATATATATATATATATATATATATATATATATATATATATATATATATATATATATGCCGTATGGAATAGGACTCTGTCTTCTATCAGAGTCATTTCCTCACCAAAGTAGACTGCACCCTTGAGAACTGCGATATCTGGCTCAGGCGTAACTATGATCCTCTTATCTTTGAAGAGGTCCTTGCTGATCTTTGAAGAGGTCCTTAATGATTTCCTGCAGTATTGGAGACTCAAAGATCTACCAATCAGCAGAATATTTGTCAATGTTGTCTACGGAAGAAAGCATGAAGAAACCAATGGCCGTCACCGCATCGATCGCAAATGTGCCGTCCAGCTTTGCCGTTGGAAGTTGGCTGCTACAAAATCCCTGTGGTTTTGTTTTCTCGCCTCCTTAAAAAGCGTCGAAAGCATGAACAGGACGCGAAAAAACAAACTCGTTGGCGGTTTTCCTGAAGATACGCTTCTTGGTTTCAAATTCTCGGAACATATCGATATAGTCGCCAGTGCTGTTGATTGGAAAATCATCTTTGACGTCAGTACCGATGATAGAGGCGAGAAAGCTGAATGCTTGATTGATGTAAATACCGCCCCGATTTCACCAGTTAACCGCATACAGTTCCCGCAATATTTCGCTCTCCTCTATCTCATGAATTATAATATCCACAGTCCCGCCTGCAGAGAAAAAACACGGACTATGGAATTGTTGTGGCATTGTTAGAGATATTAAATATGCTATCTCCATTGTTGTACATGTTTAGCCTTAGTTTCGTATTTTTCCTGTTTTCTTTGGCAATAAGTTATAATTAAAATAAGTGGTTGTTTATGCTGAATAAATTAGAAAGTGAAGGATAATATGGTCACTCGGGCGGCGTTGTGTAATAATGTAAGCTGAAGAGTTATGCCTAAATTCAAATTATATTTTGTTAATGCTTAATATTTAAAAGTTTAAAGGGAATATGTCGATCAATAATATGACCAGGTTGAATTCATTACAGAACCACCCAATAATGATAGACCATTTATATCAAAAACTTCAGCACAACAGTTACAGTTACACATAGAAGCCATGCTACTAACAACATGTATGGGTTGTTCGTTAGTGTAACAGATTAGTGGCTAATGTTCGGCTGTGAAAATAGACTTACCACAGGCATCAATTTCGATGTACTTGGAGACTGGCAAGAATGACATATACGTTGACCACTTTCAAACATTGCCGGGCAGTGGCAGATAACGACAACACAGTGACGCTGCCTCAGGTTCTAGGACAATCAGCAGCTTGTCGTTCGTTATTCCGGCGTGTGAGAAGAGAGGGTAATGTGAACCTTTGTGAAGAAAATGTGCTGCATCAACAACCGTTAATCTTACACGTTTTCAGTACGCGGAAAAGGTTTAGACAAGTTTGCTACAAAGTGTTAAGTGATATGGACGCTCATTAGTGATAACATTAGACATTATTCACAATAATGTTCAGGACCACGTGTATATTCTAACATTGTTCGCTGCTTCCTTCATAAATTGCAAACTTCCGTCCAATAGGCGGGGACTGTCTGCACCCGGCGGATATCTGACTTTTGCTATCGCGTCATTCTTCAAGTACTCAATGGAAGCCGAGAGAACTTCCACAGCCGGCATCTCCTTAGCAGTTTCGTCTTGTAGCGTGTACTGCCGCTGAGGATTCTGTAGAAGATTATTGGGTTGTCATAGTCTTTATTTACAACCTTGCGCAATTCATTAACTGTAATAAATAACTTCAATAAACAGTGAAATTTATCTTTCTTTATTCTGGGTTTTGTTATGAAAATCTTACCAAAACTCTTGCTCAATCTCAAACTAAGAGAAGTCTTCAAACCTATAGTTGTGTCGCTCCCTATAAGGCATGTATATGACTTGCTGGTCCTGTTCCGTGATGTTATGTCAGGTGCTCACGTCATGTTCTCAAGTTATGTTAAGCCTAGTCAGATTGTATCTAAGTGGACACGTACCCGAATGACAGAATAATTATTTTTACAGAGTGGTTTAATGCTCTACATATGTGCTACACCCAAATCGATTAAGATAGCGTTGGCTAAAAGCAAAGAAATGAATTGCAAGCTTTTAGGGTCGTCGTGCTACCATTGAAACTAATTTTAGGACTCATATATACTTAAAGATGCATGGCGATGGGCAGTTCTAGTTCCATTATTATTTGATATGTTTATTGTCGTCTTCCTTGCTTTCTTCGTTGTTAACAGTTACATTTATACATGAAATGAACTCTTCATTGCTGCCACCCCCCCCCCCCCCCCTGCAATGTTCTTTGTTTTTTGTTGACACGAAACACTCACCAGACCTACTCAATTCGAAGCGTATTGTCTGTTACTGTGACGTTTGCTTATTGTCTGCTACGTGTTTTGTTATTACAAGCTGCGCTGACACTCTCGACATACACAGTTTTTTTTCACAGGAAGCAGCCATCTAGACATTTTCAAATTGCTGCGAATTTTGCCTTCTATCTACCGTCTTTTCTTACAGACTTAGTTCATAATACCTTACTGAAAACTAAATATTGTCTTCAGACTACAACAAGAGGAGCACTTTACCATTTTGTCTTACAGGGTCAGTTTAATCGTCGAAGGAAGAACTATTCCCGATGATCTTGACCGGCTTCTTTTTCGGAAGCTATTTTCGTAAAGTTGTCGTTCGCTTTGAACCCGACCTTAATAAATCTCTTTTGAGGGCCGAACAGCACGCACGTCTTTATCTTCTAAGCGTGATGATTCTTGACATACCATCTGCTTAATTGTATATAAAACGAAATAGATCAGAAAAAAACTCTGACCAAACACGACTGAGGTGTGCAACACTTGCAAAGTAAAAACTGCATGTTTGCAAAGGAGTTTTAAATGAAACGAGAACATTACGTAAATCTTCCCTTTAGCTACACTATTTTTTACTACAGTGGTCTCCCTTGAATGAGAAAAAATGAAGCAAAATACTAATACTTACTTCTCATTATTTCGTAAATTCTCATTATTTCTTGGATGCTTTTAAACTATACCCAAACAGTAAATATGTTTTTTTTTTACCCTAGTCTGTTTGCTGGGTTCATCGTCCCACCAACAGTATTTCAGTTATCTGAAGACTCTGTCCACTCGAAGCAGGTATAGTGCTGCCTTCACTGTGTATAGCATGCCGTGAACACATGGCGCGATATCACACCCAGTCACATTATCCCGACACCGGGCTAACCAGTCGTGGAACTCTCCATATATATGTTTGAGCGTTAGCGTTTAAACCAGTGGCCTCACGGACCTGGAGCCGACGCTCTGCCGTTTGCGATACCAGTTCCGGTAATCTGCTTTTGAAATAGATTTTATATTGAAGGGTAGGTTTAAATGAACAACAAAAACACAACAAAAACAAAAACAATTAAATTGAAAAAAGCTGATTTAGAAAAGCATCAGCTTAGACTTGTTACAATGCTGATAATAAAAATAATTTGGCTTGCCTCTGTTTTAAGTACATGTATTTGAAAGCAGATGAATTAATGACTGAAATGGTAGACATTTAGATACAGTGTTTATTGTGACAATGATATATAGAAATTAAACAAAATAAATTATGAAGAAACACCTTTATCTTCCGACATTTGACTTGACGCTGAAATAAAATCCACTTTTGCATTGCTATTATGTTGGAGCTATGTGGATACTTTTCGGTTACAGAAATGCTCAGTATCAGCACTCATAATTCACAGTTCAATTGGAGCAGGGGTGAATCCTGGGCGTGCACCCCACACCTCCCTTTACCAGGTAAAACAGTAGAATTGTGAAAACACACATGTAAGCTTAAACATACTAAGCTTTTAAAGTAAATCTTGTATGTTGGCTGCTTGGGTCAAATTTAGGTCCCTTACTCGTTTTTTCGTATCTTGAAAACTATGTTAACTTGTTTTTAGCAAATATTTTTGCAACAAACGTATAATATTAATTTAATAAGCAGATTGTGGTTGTATTCGGAAAATTATTTAAGGTGTGTTTATATATTTGTGTATCAGAGTAATAAAGTACCTTGTATTCCAGAATGGTTTAGAGAATATATACAGTTTTTTTATAAAATATTTCGGTACAATTCGTCTTACGATCTTTTTTCTTTATAATATAAACGACTATGTGTTTGTGTTAATTAAATCATTTTAATTATCATTGTGATAATTAAATCAGCACCGGATATAAAAATGATATTTCTTGTCACTTATTTACACCTTCCTCACACCTACCTGCATCCTAATAACACCAACTGAAACAAGTTTAAATTAATTACACACAATTTTATCCTTTGTACATCTCTTTCTCGCACTTCAAACCTACTATCATCATCCTTACATCAACTTATTACCAGTTCACACCTATATCACGTATGCTTCTCAAACACACCGTTATTCTCATTACACTCATTCACACATCGAAGATGGGTGCGAGAAGGTTGGAAATGTGCTCAGTGTTAAGATATAACTCCTTGCTATATCCAATTTCATCTATGGCAACATAACAAGGACGATAAGGAAGAAGTACTTTTTAATGGCACGTTCAGAATATGAAAACATAAATATTGTGAAATACACTTTACCTCATTTTGCCTGTTTAGCCAAATAGGATGAGATAAAACATCAGGTTTAAATAGGTTTAAGAAAACAATACCATCACCCCTCATATTACAATTTTCCTTATCAACCTCCAAGGTAATATAGTACAAATGTTCCAATCGACAATACGTATTACACATTACCTTCATTATTCACCATTGGTGTAAAACAGTAAATATCGAAATATATTCAAAATATGTCGTCAAAGTATTAGAATTTCAACCTATGCCTTTTATTAAAGAATAAACGTAGCTGCTGATGTTTTTACTTGGTTGGATGTTTCTTTTTACAATTAGCACTGACATGTATGCAACGCGTCAATATTTGGGAGTGGCTTGTACATAACGCGTTATCACTTTGAGAACTTACCAATTAATACAACCTTTTTTAAACGAATTAAAACATAATAGGGATTATACTATAATCATTTAAAATATTTTATGACTCGGTGGTGCTAATATATTAATTGAATGACTATTTTGTCGTTGAATAATTTGAATTACTATTATCAACTATGGGTAAACAGACATTATGTAGACAGATAGATAGATATTTATTCGTATATCGGGCCACACCGTTTTTTATATATTTATCCTAATACTCGAGTTGTCTGTAGGCAGCTGTTATCATATTTAGAATCTTTCCTCTAATACCAGACAGTATCAATTTTCGCGAAATATATATCTAACTACGTAATCATACGCCTTACGGAAATCAATCAAGGCGACATATAACTTTTTGTTTGAGTTAAGAATATGACTAATTAATATACATTTATCACGGAATTTGTATCAAGCTTTCCCACTTTCTGTCTAAAGCCAACGTGTGTTTCTGTATTCATGCAATAATACTCGACCAACTTACTCAGTCGGTTGGTAAGGATACGATTAAACAATACTGCGAAGGTGACATCAAGATATACATCTGTAAATGTTGACTTCAGCAATTGTATGCATCGGAATGACGAAACTTCATTTCCGCTCATTCAGAAAGTAACCTGTATCTAACAATTAGTTAAAAAGCACACATGTATAATCGTTTAGGTGTTTAGAATCACATTTGAAACCTCATTGTTCATGTGACCTAGTCTTGTAGATTCATTAGTATTAAGCATTTCATATTTGAGCACGGTTCATAGTGTTATCACGTTTTTTAAACATAATGTAGAACTCGTTTTATAAGTAGAGCACGTTTAAGTGTATAATGTCTTCATCAGGTTCAAAAAGTCTGTCGCATGAAATATATAAAAACGCAAATTGATTACCAAATTTATTCAATACATAACTTAAAAATTAACTGCTTGTTTTTAAAAACCTGTTAATAACTGAAATCGGAAGTGTTTTATTACCCAATATATTATAAGGAATGTTATAATGGAACGTGGCTAAATACGTTTTATTTCGATAAAAGAAAAACAAAAACAAGTTTTACACACATTGAACGTTCATTATGTAGAACTGCTGTTTGCAACAAAACTTCTCCACTAAATGATAGCGTGTGACCACTTAGCAAGAGATATATTGTGTATTATCAAACAGAGAAAAAGTACAACTCTATATACAAATATTCCTTATTATACAGGCAAACTTGTGCTAGATCATGTGTATAGAGCGGTCACCGTGATGTAAGCGGTCAGTTTAAGACCCCCAAGCTATTTCTTCTTTAATTGTCGTCTACTCAGCGGTCACGTGTCTTCTGGGGAGAGCGGTCAACTTGATTCGGCAGATTCTTCTTTGATTGACTCCATATTAGCGGCCAATTAGCACGTATCAATCGTCAGGTGCGGTCACGCAACGTATGCGTAACTGTCAATCCCCTGATCCCCACCCACTTGTCATCCTTATCACACTTATCTGTTTTGATCACCAAATCGAGATCGCTTCCTAATTATCGTCTATCTGGCAGTCGGAGCAAAGTAATTGTCTCAGCCAATAGCAAATCAGCGTGTATGTTAGTGAAACGGGTAGCAGAAGAGTTCATTTATGAGCGAGTCAATTAATGCACAGATTTACACCACCAAATTTACTTGACTACATGTAGAAAAAAATGTTGCAGTTCCGGCATATGTTGGTACAAACCAACCTTGTTTTAATAATGTTAAAAATATTTTACTTCGGCTAATAACACACTGCATGCTGTTTTTGTTAAGAATAATTAAAAACCTGCACCATCCGGAATCTAGCTGTCCGAATGTATATACACTTTCGAAGATTTTAGAATACTTAGTATGAATTTGAAGTGAATAATTTAAAATTGTATGCTTTGTATTCTGAGTGACAAAACTACTAAAAGTAGAGCAATATTTTCTTTAGATTTAGTGAGGCCCTTCTGCTAGACCTGTTTTTACTATATTTTTAAACATACAGACCTACAGTAGTAGGCAAACAATCACTAGTATCATATTTTGTCTTAAGCAGCCATTTTAGGTTTTCCATTGCGCGGCTGTTTAATACAAGTTTGACTCTAAGAGAAGCTATTGGCACAGAATATATCTACCTGATTTAAAAACGTGTTTGTTGCTTCATCATTAAGTATTGGAAAATATAAAACAATCTAAAGATACATTAATAAAGAAGTAGACACATCATGGCTGTCGAAGCGTTCCGCCATTGTCATTAGTGACTGTGTCGTCCTCTGGATCTAAGAGTTAAACACGTTCAAACCTTTTTTTTTGTTTTGCGACAAATCCCTTCTTCTATCGAAGTCGGGTCGAGGCCAATGATCAATGCACCCATGATGATAGCGATATCCGGGTCGTCCAGTGTTACGATCATCTTATCATTGAAAAGCACCTTCAACAATTCCTGCAGCACTGGATACTTAAAAAGTCCACCAACCATGAGCATTGTCGGCACTTCGTCTACCTTTCCACTACGAAATATAGCCTCAACTTGTTTCACAATGCTCTGACAAACACCGTCGAAAAAACATTTGGCTGTCGCTGCATCTATTGTCAACCTGTCGCTGAACAAGCTGATATTTCCTTGCAGGAAGGATTGTGCTGCCACCAACTCCGGGAGTTCTTGGTTCATCTCGCTTTGAAGATTTTCGTACGGGAAGTAGATATCTATGGCCCTGTTGTCGTGCATTCCCAAGTTTCGCATTTCATCTTTAAACATTCGGAGCGAAGAGTTATATTCGTCAGTGTAGTTGATTTGCCAATGATCCATAACGTTTTGTCCAAAGATGGAAACGAGAAAATTTCTGTAAGCTTGATCCACGTCCATGTTTTCCGGAATTGCCGAGGTGAGTGCATACAGTTGCCGTAAGTGGCCGCACTCCTGTACCTTATGAACGGTGATATCCACGGTTGCATCTACGAGAAAAACACAGAAACTGATGTTTTTTTTGGTGGCATTGCTTGAGATGTGAACTTTTTCTACATGCTATCTGGACTGTTCTTCATGTGTAATGTTTAGCTGTAGTTTCTTATTGTTCATATTTTGTTTGAAAATATGATTGTTTATGCCATATAACATTAAAACGTAAATACTTAAATGGGCTGGCCTTGTGCAGTTTGACAAGATAATTGAAAATCATTAAGAAAATGGATTATAATTAAATAACAATTATAGATAGTTAACAGGAAATATTTTGACGCAAAATTAAATATGGTTATACAAATATTAACAGCCCAGGCACCGTACCAGTTGTCCAAAACATCGTGTATCGTGCGTATTTCTATCGTAAAGGTATCGTATGGTAACGTAGCGTATCGTGTAACTTAATAGGCCTATCGTAAAATAACGTTACGAGCCACATCGTAAATGGTACATAGTACATCGTACCGTAACGGAATGGAACGCTATGACAAGACCGTGGTATCGTAACGGAAAGTATAGTATGGTAACGTAACACAAGGAGAACTGTACTGTGCCTTCACATAATTCTTTGATACATATATACATATTGTGTGACATTTTTCTAATGACATTATTATGCTCATAAAAATGTTCGCTGGCAAACTAAATGACATAATAAATGCTATACAAATATAAAAAAAAACGTTTATGGTTGTAAACAAAAACTAAACTATATATTACATTTCCTGTACATGCATACTATCGATGAGCATATTTTTACAGGTAAATTAATATTGCATACCTATGAAGTTTTCGTACTTATTACTTGAATGACAAAATGCGTAGTTTGAATATGAATGGATGTTTAGGAAAACAATCGTGCAAACTAGGGAAGTGATTCTGGTTATTTGCCCACGCTTTTATGGAAAATAAAGAGCAATTAGACGTAATACATTAAACATACAGCTGGAACACACAATCAAGCTCTATGTCAGGTTATGGAGAAGAGGTTTATCTTAAATATGGGATTCGAATGATACGGCTAATATACAATACACATAAAATTGTTAATACAAACTAGGACCGCGTGGAACCATCTCTAATATTCCGACAAGTTAGTTTATTATAAAGCTAGCTTACCTATGTCATCCTTAGGCACAATCAAAACTGATATAGTCTCTTCGCCCAATTATTTTAAACGCGTAAATTTTAAACATGCGTACATGCATATACTTTTTTGGAATAATGCATATACAAACAATACATAAAGCCAAATATTAAACATAGAAGGTTGTGATCAGTAATGAAATTACACGTTTGTTTTTCGGGAAGAACAATATTTTTATTTATTATTTATTACGGATTTTGAAAGCTGATATAATATATTTTCCAATCTTTCTAATAGTATTTCTATTTTGTGAAGACATGAGGTTGATATATTTCTGTTTTGTCGGAAAATTGCAAAAATATGATTTAAAAAACTGTTGTTTTATTTCTCGATATTTGGGACATATTAAAAGAAAGTGATATCAATCTTCAACAATACTCATGTTACATTGTGTGCATATTCGCATGCCTCTTCTTGTGTTTATATATCTACCTGTTTCGATATTTAAATTAAAGGAATATAGCCTAAATTTGGATAAAGCTGTCTGGTATTTAGGTTCAATATTGTGTTTTAGGTATATTTCAAATTCATGTTTATACAAACAATAGAAAGATAATCTAGATTAATTATTTATGTCTGAATACCAGCTTTGTCTATATATATCATTTATTCGTTGTTCGGCTTGTAATATTGAACTATTGTTTGCTATTTGAAACATCCAAATATACATTAATTCGATTTTTGAAGTGTTTTAATTTGGTATGCCCAGTCTAAATTTCCATATGTTATGTTGTTATTTGCGTCATCTGCCATCATATTATAGATAGATTGTAGTAGTGGATTATCAGAGTTAACTTTTTTTACCCAATATTTAATCATGTTTATTTCTCTATTTTCGTCAGAAGTCGACCTAGTTCTCCATATAGGCTGTCTATGTTAGGAGATTGTTTTACCCCTAGGGTTTTTCTAAGAAACTTACAGTGGATTATACACATTTATGCGAATTTAAATAAAGTTGAAAGAAATTAAGTGCTCGACGGAAATTCAATAAAAGTACATTTACAAGTGTAGCAAACAAACTAATATAAAGCCACTGTTTTTCTGCCAGTGATGTGACCAAACGTTTAAGGTGTGAATGTGTTTCTCAAAACAACGTGCTTGTATCATAAATAACAGTAAACATTTGACATAATGCCCTCTTAACTTCCTCTATATATACGAGGATGATAATGGCAATATATAAAGACGTTAAGACATGTATTAAAACAAAGATCAATTTACATAACATGCAATCTAATGATACAATTAATTTAGACAATACTAGCTGTTTAAGTGGACTAAGTTATTATTCTGTTCTTTGATACATATACCGGGGTGAAACAAGTGAAACATTATCGTCTTTATTGTGTATATTATTTATAATTAACATGCATGAAAAACTGTATTTTAAAAATATAGACAGCATTGTGATAGATGAAATCAAACTCTTTCTGCTATTATTTGCTGCCGACACTGTTTTGTTTTCACATAGTGCTTCTGGTTTGCAAACCTTACTTAATAGACTCCATGATTATTGTTCTGAATGGGGAATATCAGTAAATTGTAACAAAACAAAAGTGATGGTGTTTAAGAAAAAGAACAAGCGAGCAGAGATTTTGGACATAAAATATGGTGATACATCAGTTGAGATTGTGGACAGCTTTAGTTATCTAGGAGTAACATTAACTTCTAATGGGATTTTTATAAGACGCAAAACCAGGCAGCGAAAGCTGTTTTTTCTTTAAATAGATTATTTGATGAAATGTCATTTAAGATATCTGATAACATCAAATTATTTGACTCAATGAAATTGCCAATATTGATGTACGGAAGTGAAGTGTGAGGATTCCATACTAGTCCTGATTTTGAGAAAGTCCATCTTAAATTTTTAAAACAAATCCTAGGGGTTGGTCCAAAAACCACAAATGTGGCGGTCTATGGCGAAACATAAGAAATACAAGAATGATAAACTATTGGTATAAATTAAAGTCTAATCCTGAGTCTTCCCCTGGTAGAATATACTCAGCAGCATCCGATTCCGTGATATCATGTCATGAGAGAGAGAGAGAGAGAGAGAGAGAGAGAGAGAGAGAGAGAGAGAGAGAGAGAGAGAGAACAATTGTGCATTTTTAAAGTTTTAGTAAATTGTTATAGAAACGTACCTCTTAAATTTTCTGTAAACATCTCTTATAAAAGGTATATACACATACACAATTGTACTTACCTTATTCAAAAATAGTGAAATAATTGTATATTACAGTTTTAGTAAATTGTAATATAAACGTAACTATTTAACTTTTATGTTAATTTCTCTTATAAAAATAGTATATAAACATACCCTACTGTACATAACCTATTGTACCCGCTTGTAGCAAATGGTGCATAACTGCTAAATGATGTATTTACTTATAATACACTCATGAAACATTTGAATTGCTTGTAGAAATAATACAGGTATAACATAAATAAAGGTATTCATATTCTTCTTAATCATGCTTTTCTATAAATACTTGGCCATTTTGTACTGTATTATATACTGCCATCTTCTCCAACCTTTGTATATCGTTTTGTATTTGGCAATAGCCAAAATGGTAATGTCAATAAAAGTTTGAATTGAATTGAAAAATTGAACTTAAAGGAAGTAGAATTTTTAGCCGGTCGTTATGTTGGTTTGTTTGATCCCTAACGTGTTGGCCGGATGTGATAATTGGTTTGTTCTTAAATCGATGTTCCTCTTATAACGAAATTGTCCTTTGTAAATCTTTTTAGGATAATGAAGCCATTTATATTGTCTCCTAAAATTACTAGCGCACGTCGGCATATACCTTGACGACAGTATAGACATTGAAAAGATTACCGTCGGGGCAACAATGAAAAATTATATTACATTAAATCATTGCAAAATCAAGCAAGTTAGCAGACACTCTATCTGCACATGAGATTTTTACCCTATGAACAAGACTTTACGATGGGTAAGAAAGTAAATTTGCCCCAAAAATGTATATATATACAAGCAAGCATGCAAGCTACCTTGGTAAAGAATGCAAGTTCACCAAGAGGAACTGCCCTTACTGTGACATAGAGACGTCCTTTAACCCCGTGCTGTTTTGATTAAGGCAGCACACAATAGCAACAGTTTAGCTACAAAGAGCTCTATTATATACACGCGGCTCGTTTCGTTTAATACAATGTCTTTGCTTTTTGTACCAGCGGAAACAGGCAGATTTAATACAAAAAACAACATTTAAATACCTAGAAGATATTTAATATATTCAATACATTTAATTCTGTACTAAAATATATATTATATGCTATATTCTAAACTGAATATACAATTAACTGAATTACCAACACAAATGCAACTACTTACAAACTTTTACGGTACTTTTTTCACTTTAAAACACCCTCGTAACTAGTAGGACTTTAAAATAATCCTATGGCGCGTCTAACCGGCTTATTTCAAATTTGGTGGGAAATACAATTGACAACTACTTTAAAGCGATACTACCGTGTAAGTCTTAGTTCCTGATTTAAATGAAGTTTAACGTAAAAATATGGAAAAATACTCCGAATTGATGGAGTCTATTCTTCTAAATAAGCAAATAAATACACTAAAATCGCTTAAAAAAACTTTGGGAGCCGAGCCAATTTCCTAAAATCATCATAAGGGCAAAATAAGAACAGTTCTAAACCTTAAAATAGCATTTGGCTGATGAACAGAACTTCTTTGAAGAACCATAAGCAACAACAACTATAAGACTGTTGGTAGGTTGGAACTAGTTTAATGAAGGTCAGCATATCCTTTCGGATTTTTACGTGACCCCGCCATGTTACCCATAGATGGCTTAATGGTAATTTGCCTGAAGTATGCTCTAAATTGGGTCCCTAATGGGTACCTAGTTATAATACCTGTTTAAAGGTGGAATCCAACAGTTTGGACAAAATATGGTCGTTAAAATCATTGTTACCTAAACAGATCTTATAAAAGTTGTTTATTGATGACACAAACCTGCGTATAAAGTGAACTATAACGCCACAATCTCCATTTAAAATATATATTTCCTATCTGATCTTTTTTAAACTAGGAAAGCCACGTGACCACTCATGTTTCAGCTCATCCACGTCATCTGCTCTGACGTCGATGTCTTTATTTAGCAGGAATTTCAATTGTCCTTATTAATAGGTTTGAAAAGAATGAATTAATTAGAAATAATTAACAAGTTTTATTGCCCTAAAATGGAGATACTGTTTATAATCATTTAAGCATAGACTGAAGTATGATTTTTCTGCATAAATTATGCCCAAATACCCCACACAGAGGTTAGATATCGTTACATACATTTAACATAGGCATTGTGTCGAATACCACCTTTAAAAGAAAGACAAAATATATTTCTATCAATAAATATATGGTTTATGTCGGGTGCCTTGCTTTAAGCCGTTTATTCAGCTACCCTCCATCCATTTGCCTTAACGTTGGTAAGTTATTCAGGTGTTTACAATTAATGTGTTGTTTTTTTCATAATCATCCGATTTCATGTCCAATTTAATTCAAAAACTTGCAAGCTCTAAAGTAGAAAATATTTAAATGGTGAACATATTAAGAAATAATGTCTTAGAGGTATAATGCCTTTAAACAAAGAGCAATTATAAACTTCCGCCAAATTGGGGTTTAGCCAATCAAAAAATGGGTTTACTAGGAATGTTTATATTTTAAAGAGATTTTACCCCATCGAGTGTTTTGTGGGTTTGAAAAAAAAAGTTATTGTTTGATTGGGATATGGTATCGGTTAGACATTGTATAAATTCAGTTTATGTAGGTGTTATCCCATATAATTAATTAAATATTTAATGAAATTAATTTCTTCTAAATCATTTAAGACCCCGTTCTTATTACTTCTGCTTGGGTGGGGGTGGGGGTGTGGAGTTGGGGGCTTTATTTCTTCATCTAGGTAGCTGGATCCGAGTCTGAGTCTAGTAAATATTCAATCATAGGCTATATTGTGATGGTGAAATTTGACCTTTGGTTTCCAATTTCCATATTCATTTTAAAGATTTTGTTTGACATTTGTATTTTAATCTATATATATATTTTTATTAGTTCTTGTCTGTTCTTTCCGTTAACTGTCTGAAATGCTTGTAAAAAACTAAAAGAGCCGGAGTAAATATTTATTGTGCATCGGCAATTTTGATCTATTTGAAAACATTTTATTGGTTATAATAAACAGTTCGCATCTAAGTATAGAATGCCAAGTGTCTAGTTTTATTTTGGCCTTGTTTATTTATTCTGTTGATTTTCAATCATAACAACTCCTGCTCATATATCATTTTTATTTGTATCATTGCTACCGTCGGTGTAGATGTGGATGTGAGTAGCGATATCTCAGTACTCAGTTTTTGAGTTGAGTTGAGTTTAACTAAGGGAATAATCTACCTTATCGATTACGTCGATTACCTCTTCTTAATTTGTTTTAATGTTGATGGATTTGATCCCGACATGGAGCGGATTAAGTGGAGGTGTTAATTTGTCGGCTGTTAGTCCAATTTTGTCTCATAATAATATATCGATCATTTGTGTGTATGGTTCTGTTAGTTGGCTTTGCTACTCTCCTACCGTGTTAAAAGATATCTTTGGTTGTGCTTAATGGGTTTCTTAGTATAATTAAGCGGGCCCAGTACTTTAAGCTGCCTTTTTATATTTTCATAGCTCTGTTTTGAAATCTATGTAGTTCCGTGAAGTGAAGTTCCGGTCGACCCATATGCTATTATACCTTACCGAATTTTTATTTAAATAGTGCTTGAAATAGGGTTGAGTATAAGACAATAGTATGTTTCTGATGTTATTTATTTTCTAGCAGCTAGCTCATGTATGTTGGTTATTCGGTTCATGTTCCTACTAATCAAGTGAGCGTTTATAAGCCCCACACATATTGCCACTTTTATGACATCACGTTTTTCGTTAAATTTGACGGGCAGTGTGAACGTATGTGGTCATTTAGCTGTAGTGCACAACACTTGTCTAAAGGCATTTAATACATGTATAAAGATCCCAGAACACATCATCTTGCTATGAAACTTCACTTTAGTAAAACACAGATGCAGATGCGGGGAATAGGGGTAGAAAATTGGAAAAAAAACGTGTATAGAAGAGTGGTGTTAGTAAATAACATATTTAAATAAATTTATCTTAGCACGGTACATTTTCACACATTTTTTTATGTTTTAGCGGGGTATCATATTGGCTGCACTTACTTATCATTTGCCTACACATTTTACCATTTAGGCGGAAATAGTTGTATTGTCTCATTGGAAACGTGCGGAAAGATTACCGCCTACATGTCCTGGAAGTGGGCCGATTTGGGCAGAACAATTTGGACTTAACCGAGTTGGTACATTATAAATAGGCTGAGTTGAACCTTTACTTTAACAACATGCCGCATTTGCCAAGGTATTTCGTGTAACGTGACTTTAACGGAAACCGTACAGTTTGTTGTATCGAAGCGTACACCATATCGCATCATAACGTGTAGATTTTCTATCGTAATGCATATCGTGTATGGTATCGAACCGTAACGTGTACGGTATCGTGTAAAACAAGCTCATGGTATCGTACATAGAATGTAATCGTACCGTACGTAAATCGTATCGAGTGACAACTGTTACGGTTCCAGAACTGCATATATATATATATATATATATATATATATATATATATATATATATATATATATATATATATATATATATATATATATATATATATATATATATAGTTTCTAAGCAGCTAAACATATAATGATTAACCATTTTATACTAAATATCTTTAGCGCAACATTTAAATTTAAAAAAACAACAACATATAGTAGACATAACATTGAGAACATTTATGGGCTATTCATAAGTGTAGCAAATTAGTAGTTAATATTCTGCCATGTTCAAAGACTTACCACTTGCAGCAAATACCATATACTTGGAGCCTGGCGTGAGGTTGAATGACGACCCTTTCTCTTTCGTGTTTATCCCCGTCCCTGATGGATTACAAAACATCGTCGCTGTCTCAGACTCTAGGACAATCAACAAATTATCGTTCTTGATTCCGACCTGTGAGAATGGATGCATTGATTATTATTTTAACAGTTCCTGTTGCACTTACAACTGGGTTTGCCTAGCTGCAGTCAGAACCAAATTAAACATACAATGGCATAAGCTTTAGATGCGCTTAATAAAATATTAAAAGTTGAGTTTCAGTCCATAAGTCCACCGTCGTTATTAAACTATCGTAAATATTTATATCGTATTCTAACCTAGGCTAGTGAACACACCGTTACCAATGAGGTCCTCTTGATGAATAATCAATTCATGCGGAAAGAGATTAAAACTTTTTGTACACCATGCCGGAAGTCGGTTATTTTAATACATTCGTAATGACATATTCTTGAATATTAAAATTGCATCAATTTTGTGTAATATATTCTTTGATTATTACAAATCACAAAGGTAGAGATAATGCACATTACTGTATAATATTCTTGTTTTATACACTAACTTTGTTCGCTGCTTCTCTCATGAACTGCTTGCAATAGGCGGGAACTGTCAGCACCCAACGGATAACCGAGTTTTCGTCTACTCGCGAAGAGGAATTAACGATATCTTTTATCAATTGACTCTTCATGTACCCAATGGCAGCCGAGAAGACATCCAAAGCAGGCATCTCCTTGCCAGTTTCGTCCTTCAGCATGTATTGTCGCTGAAGATTCTGCAGAAGATTACGTGGTTTTCAAACGTCATTATTCATAACCTTGCGTCATTCTTTTCATGTGACAATTAAAGTCAAGAATTAATTAAGGCTTGTTGGGGCTGTTGTGATGTCATGTCAGCTGTAGATGACACGTTTATGTTAATTATATCAATGTTTATTATGGTGGTTAAACAATCTTTATTAAAGTGCGATGAGCTAGGCGCTAAAGAGAGTTTGCGCTAAAAGCTAGGAAATGAATCGCAAGCTTTTGTATTGACATTAACCTATTTAATTAGGCATATATATTTACCGACCCATATTGATGGATGTTTTGAGGTCCATTATTATTATTTTATTTTCGATTGTCTTCTAATAAGCTTTCTTAGTTGATTTCGTCTACATTAATTTTAGATGAGATCTGCCTTGATACCACCGACATACACCGTTCTTTTCTAATAGGACATACTGACCAATACCTGTTCATTTTGGTGCAAATACTTATACTGTGTAGTTTGTTCATTGTTAACTATACATTTGTTATTGAAAGATGCATTGTATATTTTCATAGGAAACTACCACCTAGACATTTCCAAACATCTGCGAATTTTGGCTTACTAAACCAGCCTTTTCACTTACAGACCTAGTTCATAACACCCTTCTAAAATATTTAATATTGTCTTCAAACATTACCAATAGGAATGCTCTACCATTTTGTTGAACATCCTCATTTTGAATTGTCGAAAGAAGAACCATTTCCGGTGATCCTGATCTTTCCTGTTTCCGGAAGCTATTCTCTTGTACTCGTCCTCTGCTTCATATCCGAACTTACTGAACTTCCTTTCAGGGTCAAACAGGATGCACGTCGGTACCTCCGGGGACATTAGATCACGGTTAGTCGGCAATTCGAAGGCACTAATCTAGAACAATATAGATCAGCAAAATTAGTCAAAGGTGTTCGACATGTTGAACACCGGTAAATAGAGAACATTTTTTTTTTTTACTTTAACTATGACGTTTGGCATAAAAGTATTACTTAAATCTTGCAAAAACAGGAGTGTGTACATATTCGACGTACGTCTGGCAGCTTTAATCACATGCATGTAAGATGCCTTTGTATCAGTCATTTAAAAGATATGTAAGGATACAATTTATTTTAATTAGATACTGGTCAAACTTCTTATTGTATCTAACCAGGCTCAACATTTAAAAACGTTTATTGACAAACAGTGACTAAATAGACAAAGTAAGAACTTATTTTACCATTCCACATGCCATGTTATAAGTATACAAAACGTCATAGAAGCATGGGGATCAATACGTTTGTCTAGTACGTTACAACTGCCATGCACACAAAATGAAGTTCAAGGCGTGATCAAACCTTTCCTTTTTGTGATCGGTCCATAAGATTGTGACGAGAAACAAACATTTTAGTTTGACTAAAGAAATTTACATAATCTGACCGTGTACTGACGGAGTAATTGATATGGTACTCTTCACTGTTAGTTTTGCTTTCTTTGTTTATTATATAATGCTTAAAGGACAACGCTTGCTAACGTACCTTATTGTGATCTATTTGATAGTCAAGTTTGACTGTAAATGCATAACGCGTGTGTGTTGTCCCGAAAGCAATCGTTGCTATAAAGTGGAACTTGTCGGACAATGCTGAACTGAAAAAATAAACTGATACATCGTTAGTTCCAAGCAAAGCTTTTAATCGATGACTATTTCACCTCAGCTTAGCCCCTATTAAAATACACACACTTAAATGTGGTTTCTGTTTGTTTATATCAATTACATGAAATAATATCGTGCTTTTCTGTTGGGAACTTCAGTCATCATAATTCGGCATAAAATCACACTTAATTTTAAGTAATTATACTATTTTTAACATTACCTAAAATTGTTAGACAGGGCAAATATTAAAAGAAATGTGACTTCATTCCAAATCTATAGAAAACAGTGCAACGTGGTAACTCTGTTTTCGTAGATTTCAAAAAACCTTACTGTGTAGTGTAGTTAAGATTTACAATACATGTTTGGTATGAAGAAAAGAAAGCAGTGTTATGCTTAACCTTTCACATAGATGTATGACTCCAATAAACAGGTGTTTGCTGTCAACATTCTATATGGTTGTTTGAGAAACGAGTCAACTTGAACAGTCAAAAACATATAAACAGTTTAAACCTGTAAGAAAATAATGACATCTGTGACGTGGCCTAATGACCATGATCCGTCCGGCCAAAGTAAATGGAAAACTAATAAGATTTTTACGGATAAATTTTTGTTAAATTGTCTTATGTATTATATTTGTAGTTGGCGAGGAGTATGTTGTTTACGGATAGTATGACCGTAATTTATTTATTTGAACTAAGTTCAATGACGCGTTATACGTATTATGCCTCCCTATCACGGCTTATCTGCAGAAACTGGTTTAAGCACCCCAGTCGGTCTATTTTGCCGACTGACCGTTCCAAGGCGGTAACTGTCTCGTTGCTCTTTTCGTTAAATGACTCATCAAAAATATGCCTTCTCGGAGTTTGGTATAGTGCAATGCTCTTAGCACTATTCACATATTCTTATTCATGATCACAACAATGTTCCTTGTGCAGTGGGGCAGTCGTAAGAAATCTCCCCGTGCGTGTAATCTATGTTGTCATTTAATTCATCCTAAAAGGATTGTTACGCATATTTCCTTTGATGGACACTGGACTTTGGTTCTTCAGTTCCATCTTCACATGAACAGGATGCTACACCCTTTTATTCGTCTCTGGTCATGTTTGTTCTAGATTCAAAGTTAATTTCACTTATAATCGTCCATTTTTTTGTAGTTAAATAATGAAAATGATACCCTTTCTTTTCTAATGTGGACATTATTTTTCAATGACGTCACTAGTTGTGTCATAACTTATCAAAGTAAACATCAGCGCTTGGACATTTTGTATTCAAATAGATTCAAATAGATCGGTTTTCTTTTCATTGCTTCCCTTGACATATCCATCAGGAAGTGCGAGGAAAGAGCTCTGTAAAACCGGTTTAAGCACCTCAGTCGGCCTATATTGCCGACTGACCGTTCCAAGGCGGCAATTGTCTGGTTTGCTCTTTTTGTTAAATGAATCATCACATATTTATTCTTGCTTTTCACTGGGCTTGCATGTAAAATACCTTTGTCCTGCGCCTTTTCGGAGTTTGGTATATGTTGCAATGGTCATAGGACTTTTCATATATTCTTTTTCGTGTATGTTATATTGTGTACTTGTTTACTTTTGTACTTTGTGTAGTTATCTCCTTTAAAGGTTGTATTCGACACTGTATGTGTAAATGAAACACCATTAAAATGCATAGGTTTGGTTAAATAAATAAATAATATACCAGCTGAAAGATGTTTTAATGCCAATGGATACATACGCACTATATTAAGTAACTTAAGATATAGCTATGTATCAAGAAACTTAAATAATACTGTTCTAGCTACGACAAGAACACGCATAAGGTATATGAAATACAACGTCAGCTTGCGATCCACCGAGCCGGATTGTTGGAGTTGGCTGTGTAATACCCCGATTGCGCGAGAGACGTAGCCTTGAGCGCAATGCGGGTATCGCACAGCCAAAGAGACAATCTTTGAAGGATTAAATGTGTGCAAAATGGATTAAACGAAGTTGACTTATAATTTTCGCCGAGCGCGAGGTAAGTGTTTTTCTATTACACATATCGCAGAAATCTGGCATATATAAAAGTAGTCCGTCGTATTATGCACTTTCAGTTTACACAAGCAACAAGTAAAATACAAGGGGTTTTATCAAATAGAGAGTGGAATACAACCGTATGTATTCAACAGAAAAAAACAAACTAATTTTAAAGATAAACATTCATAGGTATATAATAAATGATATTATAACATGTATTAGGTATACTTGAATAGACGGGGATGTGAATGGGGTCGTGATGGTGGTAATACTAGTATTGGGGATGGCAGTGATGCTAGTGGGGATATTGGGGATGTGAATGTTGGTGGTGATGTGCATATCACATAGATTAAAGTTTTCCCGCGATTTACTATTCTTTCCAGGTGGTATTCTGCAGTTTGTACATCAAGTATACCGACCGATATTTTACCCTGGTTTGGGGTATTTATGTCTGATTTCTGCGAAAGCACATACTTTAGTCTAAGCAGTACAATTTGGAAACTGTCATAAATTTTAGAAAACACCACACCAGCCCCTAAAAATAAACGCACGTACGAACACAATAACAAGGACAAAATTAAAACAACAAAAAAACAACATATGGCGTTCGCAACTGCCCTAAACACATGGCATACCCTTTCTTGGAATCTGCAGGTACTATAGAAGGTTTATCAAGGCGTTCGCAGCAATTTCAATGCCTTTGCATAAACTTTTAAAAACAACATTCAATGATGACTGCAAGAGGTCAGAACAATGAAGAATTTCCCTTCTTGAGCTACGCCCAAAACCATTTTATTTTTGACACAGTTCCGGCTTTGCTAAAAAAGGTATATTTCTTTGTGTACTTGATGAATTTTCCCTTCACTATCAGATCACAGTTATTGCGATAGCTATTTAACTTTCTTTCCTAGTTCAAGAAGACGATAAAGCACATACCTATACAAATGAATGGTAATATTGATGGGTTAAGCAAGACACCTTGTAACCAGTGTGGCATAAGGAACGTTTACCACAAATCGTAGTAACAGGCTACGTGCGAATTAAGAGCGTACAGTACTGAAAATCATGAAATTGACAAACGGAACGGAGTGGAAATGGAAACGAAACGTTTTTCGTTTCCTGTTGAAACGGAACGGAGTGGAAATGGAAATGCAACGGAGCGCTACAAACGCTTGAAACGGTGTAAACGGTATAAACGCTATAACCGGAGCGCTTGGAACGCTAGAAACGGTAGAAACGCAAAAATCGGAATGCTAGTAACGGAAGAGTTATTTTCACTACCGCTTCAAACGTTTCTAGGTCACCTGATTATTTATAGTAACATTCCAACCGTTTCTTTGTACGAAATAAATTTAAACGAACACAATAACTGGTTTCAATTTATCAACATAAACGCGCTACTTTGTGTTATCTGCAGAAAGAAATAACAAAAAGAAAATCTTAATTATTATCAAAAAATCGTATTAATCAAACTCGTACATTACAGTTCCGAAACCGCACAAGTTGTCCAAGTCATCGTGTAGCGTCAAAACAGAAACTGCACTAAAAATCACTCCGCACGATAAAACACACAATTTAACTATAAAATTGCCTTTCTGTTGAAACTGATATTTTAATTCCAATGAAAAGCTTAACATCCGCATTGGATCGACATTGTTAGTCTTCATCGTTTTGCATATGAAGATAGTGTGTACACAGCTGACTTTACACGTATGCGCGCGCAATGTCGCAGCCTGAGTTTGAATTTTCGCTAATTACTTGATAGCTGCATGGTCCGTTCCCGGATTAACTTCGCCTATCTTTTTGGTGAGAATACTGTTTAAAGTATTTGTCATTTACAAAGAATGCATTGCGTGATACAAATTAAAGCTACTTAATAAAATTAAACGTTAACCAAAAGAATGTAAATATCTCATATAACACAAATATCTCATATAACACAAAAAAATAAAACAACTAAACATAAAACAAACAAACAATGCTATGCATAATTGCAAGGTGTAACCCAATCAAGAACCAATTACATCCTCCCCGGCACTCAGAGCCAACGACTGGTATAATCCTAATGTGCCACGTCTGAATAACGATAGATTTCCAAATAGTGCACGTATACAATCATCGATGACAGTTAAATGAAAAACAATCGTAAAAACGAACTTATATCACGTCCATTTACATGATAAATATCAAAGAAATAATCATCATTACCGCCATTAAATTCACATGATCATCATTATGATCCCATATTACCTGTATAATCGCCACTAATCATCATCAGCAGCAGCAGCACCGCTGTCACGATCTACATCATAATTGTCATTAGCATCAACATCACCGTAACCGTTATTACCATTTTCATTATAATCATAAACAACATCAGTATAACCGTCATCATTATCGGCAGAAGCAGCAGTAGCAGCATCACCGTCATCAGCATCATCATTTCTTTAGTTACAGTGGTATGGATATGTAGTTTATTTTATCTTGCCTTTTTGTCAAGCAAAGTTTCTTATGCTTCTAATCTTAATTGTTATACATCTTATAATGAAGAATGGTGTAAATTTGGACATTGGAGTAAAAATTCCCATTTCTAAATGCATAGTTGCCATAATGCGCTATTATGTATATATGATTAATCGGAACCGCGATTAAAAATCTGCATAAAACTTTTGACTTTATTTGACTTGCAACTATTTGAATGAAGGGCTACACGCCTGGCTACGGCTTATTTCATGACCCCGCTATTTTCCCATTCATGGCTTAAATGTTCTATGCCAATTGGTGGTCTAAAGTGGGCCCTACCGGGAACTTAATTTGTGTACCCATTTAAGGATGGAATTGTATTAATTTAAAGTATATCTTTTTCTAAATTCATATTATGTTTCTTCATGCGCATAGGTCCATTTCATACCTTCATAAAGTATTACTCTAACTCAATCCCCAATTTTAATACATGAGCGGACACCCAACTAATAAAGCTAATTGGCAGATTTATGACACCTTGTTTGTCTAGTGGACAGGAAAGGTGACCGTGTTTTGGCGTCTTTTCCCCTTTGTAAGAACACATGCATCCGCTATGCAGCTGTGTTTGAAAATGTCACCATGTGGCAGTCGTGTGGTTTATGACCTTCACCTTTTAAAGAGCAATATGCATTGACTTAAGCAAGGACAACAAAAATTAAAAAAACACTACAAAATCTTTTTTGGCTCATAAAAGGACCTAACGCTATATCTAGCAGTACCCACAATGATGCACCCTTTCCCCACCCCACTCTTTTTTCGTTGAGGAAAGGAAACGTGGATGGTGGATTTCTTATAGTAAATACTACATAACTTGTCGTTTATTTTTTGTAAATAATGTTAAGAAGACAAGACACTTAAAGGAACAGTCTAATATATATTTTCATCTCGTGTTTAGCCCAAATATATTATTTCAATGGCTCGCCTATTATTTTATAGTTAATCCATACCTTAAATATAAATAATTCCTTTATAAAAAAAGTTTATGATCATTCGATGGACAAAAGAAGTTTGTTAGGACATTTATATAAGTAAAAGGATATGCGTTCTGAAACATTACCACATAGTACAGCTTCCCCCCCCCCTCCCTCCCCTCTCACTACTTTAGAACTTATCATTATGGCAGCTTGAAGACAATTATCGATCGATATCATGTTAAACAGTATTGAGAGAAATAATGGGTCGGTCAATTTGAAACGATTTTTTTTTCTTTTCGGCGACTTCAAATGGTTGTGACTGGCGATTGTTTCCCAGAATTTTCTTTGATGTTGCAGTGTTGGCCAGAGAGCCCGCCGCGCCAAAAAGAAACAACACCGCATTTATTTTGTTACAACCTTGGATAAATTAAAATCACAGTGCTTTAATTAGCGACTCCATGTTTTAAGTGCGTTAACAATGTATTGAATAGCCGTTAATTAGCACTTATATGAGCAAACCGAAAGCAAAAATAACACACGCTTGTTTTCTTAGAAAGTTGTATTTTATGCGACTTTTTATGTGCCTGTTTTCGGAAAAAACAGCATTTGTTCATGTTTATATGAGAAAATAATGTTAACGATGAAATGCGACTCTAGTGAGTAATACTATCCTTAAATTCTTGGATATTACACGTAACTGTCAGCGAAACGTTAAAACTAAAGTCCGCCATGTAACAAATATGGGAGGGGGGGGCAAACGTTCGCCTTTTCATTTTGGCAGTGGGGGTGGGGGGCAAACGTCCGGTCTGCACTTACAGGGGCGGGGGGGGGGGGGGGAAACGTCCGGGGGGTGGGGGCAATTATCAAAGGGGCAAATGCCACAATTAGCCAAAATTGTGTGTGTCATCGTACAAATTCTAAGATCGTATCACCATTACGCTTTTTTTGCGGATTAACACATCACAGAGAAGTTACTTTTTAGGATACTGGATGTGTGTGGACCACATTTGACAGTTTGTTTATTCCGGGATATGACGTCTGGCGAAGACAAGTAGGTCAGGTAAGGGCTATGGGTAAAGGTGTTAAAATACGTCATAATGACAAATTCGTCAAATTAACTTATATCCAATAAAATTAATCAACGCGAGATTTCTCGTTAAACAATTAAAACTTCGAAAAAGTCGTGCGAAATTGTTAAATTGCCACAATATTTATTTCGTTCTATGTTTGAATCAAAAAGTAATATTTCTTCTTAAACGGTTTAGAGGGCTGTAATTTTAATTTGTGTTTTATTTGACTATCTTCGGTGATCCAGTGTTTGGACAACACAATTGTGACAGAGCTGCAATTGTGTTTGTGAACTATTTTCGTTTTTTAGCATCAGTGTTTGGATAAATATCGCGAAAATGAATGACAACAATACAAAGCGTGTTCAACGTTTTTGTTGGTCAGTCTAGATGGGAAATGTATGCACTCACTGAATCTTTACCTGGTGTTTTATAATTGAAATTTGAGTTTTTCTGCGTAAAACAGGTTAGTAGTGACACATTTTATCGTGATTAGCCTAATATTAACTAAAGCGCAGTTTCCTGTTGTTTCGGCTGATTCAGGAGGGTAGTTATATGTCTGCAATTTTCCTCCGGGTGGCTGACACTGAATAGCCTCGTCGCAAACATCTATTGCCGATTCCTTTATGTGTAATGGAAGACTTTTGTCTCTCCCCAGAATGTTTACTTCTTTCGTCATTTTGCAAACACACCGGAAGTACTTTACATTAAGAAATTTATTAAACGAATTTTTTTAATCAAAATCGCAACGGAGCGAAATGGAACGATTGAAACGGTAGAAACGGAAGAAACGATAGAAACGGAAGAAACGATAGAAACGCTTGAAGCGTTTGAAATGCAGCGCTGGAAACGAATAAAACGAAATGGAAACGCAACGGAAACGGAATGGAAACGGAGCGGCGAACGCTTCCAACTGAAACGGAAACGAAACGGAGTGAAAACGGAAAAATTGTCAATTTCGTAATTTTCAGTACTGTAAGCTTGAAAACATGATCAAAATTAGTAATGTGATCTAAAGATTTGTTTCTCACCAGGCATTCGTCCCGAGTTTTTAAAAGTTACAATTTTTTATTTGAAGGCAATATGACCGGCTGAGAATTGAGGTTTCCAAATGACGTATTAGGAAGACTTTGGAGCTAGTAGCATGCGTTTTCAAAGACTTCAATGAATACGGAATATTTATGTTAACACCAAATTGGCATATTCATCATGTCAATATTGAAGCATATGCTTTACAAATCACAAAAACTATTTTCTAATAAAAATCTACAAAGAAATACTCTCCAAGTAGCATAAAACATAAGGAATATCTGTTTGAAGGCGTACAAAACAAATCATATCCAAGTTTTGTTCTTTTGCACATCTTTTCAAATGTTCATAATATGGATGGATTTATCAAGAAAACAATGGCTGGTACTATTGTTTGCAAGTTAACATTCTATTTTTAGCAATTTACTTTTTCCTTTTAACAAAAATAATAACAACTAAAATTACAAGATACATATACAGTTTATACACAACATAAAACATCACCTGCACATAATTTCTAATTATTCTAAACAAAAAGAAAAACTAGGTGAATGTCCTTTCTTTAACAAGCACAGGTTAGTTATACCTCTACTTTATCCATTTGTACTCATCTCGGATAAACAGCCAATATACCATTTTTTTAATCTTCAAAAATACAGTTCATTTTTTTTAGAATAATTATTGTAAATAATATCTTTATCAATAAAGCTATTTTATCTTTCATTTCAAAAAGCACGAACATCTGAAAAATGTAAACGTTTTGTTTGAATTATATTTTGGCTCCAGGCTATGCATTCAAGGCAAAGTTTCACAGAACCACGTTTGCAATCTAAATAAAGCACCCATAGAATGTCTTTACAAAGTATCACTAAATTTGTTCATGCAACACATACAGAAATCCGAAAGACTATACGAGTAAAACAAAAATAAAAGTAAGTTTTTGGCTCAAGAATAGTAGGAATTGCTTCCCATACGACTTAGCTTAGTTTTTAATTATAGCTAAAACACAATAACGTTGTTTTGCATATACTTTGCTATCAACCCACAAACTATACAGTCTACATCTATACTTACAAATATAACATCATTTAATTCTAAAAAGAATAAACACATTTTTGAATTGATAAAAATGCAGGTTTTAAACTAAAGTTCTGTTAACTAGTGTGTTCCTAAATCACCACACAAACTGTGTAGACATCAATAACAGTCTAGTACAAAGTTTTTGTGTTTTTTATTGACTTGAAACAATTGCATAGAACTGTCACTATTTTTCTTTCAATATTCTGTACTAAGTATATATTTCAAATGACATACTATAAGAAAGATGCAGTATGCTCTGCTGTAAATAAAATGAAAGTAATTTGACCGAACATGTGACCTTAAAACAGAAGAAATCATAGCAGTTTTACAATCACCAACTTTGATCAATTGTGAAAAGTGAATTCAAAAGTTTGACCAAGATAGGGCAACAATTGAATCTCACAGAATATAAACTGACTCTCTGTGCGTTTTGATAGTCCAAACTTGGTCTGCAATTGGGGTAAAAAATTGGTTGAATTATATAAATAAACTTATTTTATTTTATATTATTAAATAATTATTATTTAATTTATATTCTAAACAGTGTTTAAACAAATGCCTTATACGTTTTATGTTTTTCATGCGTTTATTGGCATTTTGTTATCTTAATGTCGTGCGGCATTATAGTTATATATATATATAGTATTTGAAATGACAAGCAGGTTTGCCCATTGCAACTGTATTTATTATACACATTTATTATACAAGAACTTTACGCATCCTCCATTGTGTTTACATTTAAAAGCTGAACATAAATGCTAGAAGCTAAAAAACATATTCCTAGACCCTTTATACGACCAATGCTAGTTCGCAACATTGTTCATTGTTTCAGAATTGGGATCCTTTGCAAATTAAGAACACAGTGAAACAAACCCATAACTAACAAATTGTAAAAATAGAAGTGCACTGTATGAAGTAAACCAAAGTAAAAACAGATTTCAAAGCAAAATTCTGATTTAAAAAATCGTAAGTCAAACAAATGAAGATTATCTGAGGAATTGTAGCACAAGTTGAGCGCAGTTTTGCCTATTTTAACAAGACTAGTAAATGCTATATTCGTCTGTGGTTATAATGTAAAAGAAAATCAAAGACAGGTCCAGGTTTATATGAAAACCAGTTTCCGGGAGGCTTATGCAAAGAAACTGTCCCATTTGGATAGCCGCATAATAGATCTGACGGATGATGATGAATTAATCCACTCCATATGTACGACGCATGTAGATGATTGACTATCAGCGGCATCTGCTGGTATGCCTGACCAGGTGACCAGTGCCATGAAAGGTGTTATAAAGTGCTTTGCAACAAGTAGTTTCCGAGCCTAGTGGTATGTAGTTACATCAGGCTGAAAACAACAGGGCTGCACAGATCCAAACACAAGGCATAGTTGTTCAAATGTTCATTGTTTATAGTGCACATGCAATTGATTGGCACAGCTATGGAAGACACTTGAAATGTTTTAATAACGGGACCAGGTAATCATGTGATTATCCCGGGTACCATCATCCTGAAACAAGGTATTATGTTATAAGAAGGTCGGACATAAGTGCTCACCTGCAGATTCCATCATTTACAGGTAAAGAAGAGTGGTATGTGTGGTTAGCTAAATTGGAAGCCATCGCCAACAGGTATGGTTGGAATTAAGATGAATTAATAGAAGGACATGCTTGTCAGTTTGTCTTGTCACAACTGCCACCTGAAGTGTTATATGATTATTATGAGCTTACTTTTGACATGACCAGGAGATACAGGGTTACTGAGTCAACTAGGTCTTAGGCTCAAAAGTTCACAATACGAAATCAGAACCATGGAGGAAATAAAGAAGACTGTGTTGCAGATCTTAATCGGCTCCATGATGAGGCCCATCCACAAACAGATAGGCGGACCAAAGGTTTAGTAAGTAGATTTCTGGATGGACTTCTGTATCAAGAAAACAACCCTTCCTGGTGTTTTGTGAAGTGTTAGCTTGAGAATTTGCCTTATTAATTTTATTGTTAATTTTACTGCTGGTAATGGAGTTCCATTTAAAGGAGTTTGTATGAAAGCATGAATCCTAAGCCAGAGTTGAAAGTGACGCCTTCTTTCGATGGCGCGGGTGGATTCCCAATTAGGGAATGGAGAATGTCTAGTTTGATATTAAAACTAGGACCACTGTGTAAGAAAAACAAGTGGGCAAGTATTGCGCAATGTAGTATTTGCAGATGATGTTCTTATGTCACATCAAATTGAAGCTGTTTTAGGTATTTCCGTAGAGTTTATTGTGATGAATCTGGTGTGGATGCCAAGCAGAGGCCACAGAGAACTTTGTTGGAAACTATAACCGTGTATTGGTATCAACGCTTCTAGATATAAACAAAGCTGCACTATGTAAGGTACGGACAATAAATTCATCCGAGGTTATGCTACGCCAAGATGCCAGAATAGCGGTGGCTAAATAGATTGATCATGTCATGACTGAAATCAAGGATAAACAATCAACAAAGGATAGATCTGCTGCAGACAAAAGAAGTTTGCTGCAATTTTGACTATATATTAATATTACTTCTCAAAGGATGACTGGGACATAGGACTCATCTAACTGCACATTCAGTCAACCTCCCCTAAAAGCAGAGACATAAGCGTGTTCCTCTGGCTGATGCAGATGAAGAGAAGAAGGCTTAGAGGAGTTGCTGAGAAAGTGGATTATCCGAGACAGTAAATCCCCATGAGCTTGACCATGTATTGATTAACGGTAAGTTAATGTTCTTATTCTTCCTCCTCTTAATCAAATAATTTTAAATACCCTAAAAGAGAAGAATATACACAGAAAGTGCATTTACAAGTAACTATGCTCATTTTAAGATAATCTGGATACATTTTGGTTTATAAAATGCTGCCAGTACTTGGGTTCATAGGTCATATTGTCTTTTAAAAAGGGCACTACCAGACCCAATCGACATTGCTAAAATTGTAAACTGGCCAATCCAAAACTTTTAAAACCAAAACAAGTGATGAAACAGTTCATTGTGACTGGGTTTTATTATCGGGTGTGTGTGACGGAGCTTGCTAAAAGTGCACGTCCGCTCACAGATATGAGAAAGAAAATCGCATGGGTGTCAATCATCTTTCGAGTATAATTATATAAGATAAAGTCCAGTCTGGTTAATCACGAGGAGAAGGGTATGCATTGAGTAATGAAGGCATCATTATCTTGCATGTTGATTCATTAAGGGTAGGAATTGATACCGTGCTTTCACAACAGAAAGAAGGAATAAACCGAGTTATCAGTTATGCCAGTAGGGCACTGAGCAAAGCTGAGAGGCTATACTGCATCACAGAAGAAACTGTTGTAAGTTGTTTAAGTTTTGTTCATTTTTTTATTTTAAAATACAGCGCATCGACTTAGTATGATTAATTTAGCGACGTCCAGCCGTTTCGGTGGAGGAAGACTCCAGACAGAACCCCCGGCCCTCAGGTCAGCTGAAAGACATTACACGCATTAAGTCCCTCGCCCCGAACGGCACACGAACCCACGAGGTAATGATTTAATGCCATCAACATCAACAGATGTACAGGTGGGAGGGAGAAAAGGGGATAGGAATAACCAGCGTTTTTGCCAATACTGTGCAGCGACATTTCTATCATTATAGCACGAGGTGCCCAGGGACTGAACCCGCCGGTCCATTATACTGACACCGACGTGTCAGGCGTAATGCTGTCCCCTTAGCCCCGAGCGTTAAAAGGGAAGCCACTATTACCAACTTTTAAGTTTTTTGTTTGAGCCGGCCGGGATTTGAACCCACGACCTTTCGATCCGCAAGCCGACGCTCTACCACCTGAGCTATTGCTGCCGGTGGGAGAGAATGGTTCTCCAAGTATGCATCATCAACACTGCACGGCCCCTATATGAAGCTTTGATTGCCTCAAAAATTCTGCTTGACGGGAAATGTCGTATATGTGTCTTAAAACGAAGTACTACTGTGACAGCTTACTGATGGTTGATGGAAAATAAAGAATCTTCTCAACCAAACAGCTCGTAACCTTCAGCTAGTATTACCATATCAGTTGTGTTGAGCGGCGATCTTCTCGTTACATGACCATAAAAATAACAATAAAGAGGTCCGACTTGCTATGACTAGTTATCATTTAAACTGACATACGTTTTTACATATAAAGTTAGGATGTATGCTAGGCTGACAAGAAACCACATAAGACTGCGAGAGCACCAATGAGCCATATTTCAACTGAATGTAATTTCATGATGTCGGTCCATTTCCACTAACAGAGAAGAGCAACATATATATCCTGGTACTGACAGATACTTTCTAAAATATAAAGGAACGGTGCCGGTGCCAAACCAGACTGCCGAGGAATGTGCTCGTTGCATTATCAGCCATAATGTGTCAAGAAGAGGGACACATTTAGGCAATTCTGTCTGATCATTAGACTGCGTTCTAAAGTTGTTGTTTTTCAAACACCTTTTAAGATGCTTCAAGTAAGGAAAGGCAGGACCAATGCACGCAATCTACAGTGAAATTGACGAGCAGAACGTTTCAACCGTTCACTGTTCCGGGTGATTAGGGCATATCTTACTGGAAAACAAAATCAGTGGGACTTACACCTAGATTGTTTGGCAGGAGGTTTCAATTCAAAACCACATGAGTCAACTTTTCTGACACCTAGTCATCGTCGCAGCACGTGAAGTCCGTCTCTGGCAGATTTGGTGTTAAGAACAATCAAAGACCCTTATATTCCAAGTGATAGCGAGGCACAGTATGTGGTACGGCTGAAGGGAACAAGCAGCATGTACACGTTGTCGCTCAAAAACACCTGTACATAGCCACGCAAAGAATCAAAGAGCTTTATAACTGTCGTTTCATCCCTATTACGGAAATGCTCTTGGTATCTGCATGAGAGGACGATTGTCATCACATACTAGAGAAAGCATATGATGGTCCCTACTATGTTACGGAGAAGCGATCATTTTGTCCTACATTTAAACAAAGAGGAACAGAAACGACTTGTGAATCGTATTAAGCTGAAGCCATATTTAGAAAACAGTGCGCCTAAGTTTATTAGACAACCTCAAAAAAGCTATCAAAAATAAAACTGCAAGTGTAGTGATTGAACAATAAAGGTCAAAAGTGGAGTGTTTTGGTTAACAGCTTAAAATTTCTGGCCAAATATCAAACTTTAGAATACAAGATATAGAATGAATTATTTACAACATTGTTCTGTAGACCAGCTACAGGGTAAATAAGTAGAATAGATAGACTGTTTAAAAAACACAGCCACGAAACCGAAGCTAATAAGACCGTTCAAGGTGTAAAATCACAAATAACAAAACACAATAGTCAAAGGAAGGGAGGGCGGATGATGCCGGACACAAAAATGTATGTGCAGTGGTCTTTACTCAGAACCAAGTTTCCTTACTATATTTCCGGCATGGATGCATAGCCAAACTAGCCGTCACCGTGAGTGGAGGTGTTTCTACTCTGATAGGATAGACAGGAAGGAACGTGTGGCTTCGTACGTGCCTTTCGACAGGGTTCCTTACGGATGTGGGTTCAGGTGTACAGACCAGATGTAACTCTGTACCACATACAAAATTAACAGATTCACATTGACAAAATCATGAATACAAATGGTAATGTCGACCTTACTAAACGTTTTAACTTTTAAACTCGGGAGAATGAAATAGGGGCTAATGCTGTTGTCAACAATGACACACTAACGATTATGTTGTATAACATTTGGCATCCAATTGGATGGTTTGACAGCAGCGGAAGAGAACACTTACATTACGTGAAAGGTACTGACAGAAACAAACCAATGGGGGACAAAATAAAGGTCTGGTTTCCTTGCCCATCTAGGTAGAAGCGTTGGCAAGAGATATCTGCACTATCGAATGTAGAGTAACCTCGCTTAGTCGCGTCGAAGAAAAGAGGAAATTTGATGACAAGAAAAAACTGAACGTTTAAAAGTTTAGTTATACAAGATAGGAAGTAATGTAAAGTCAGCTTTAGACTGCTAAGTGTTTTCACTTAAAGTTTTGTTTTGAACCAGTAACATTTTACCTAAAGAACGTAGGTTTAGAAGTCTTACTATAGTGATTAAAGGAAATGTTTTAGACACTATAAAGATGCAGTGACATGGTAAGTGACATTCTGTTAACAGTGTTGTTTTAAATGGAATATGCGATTTGGCACAGAAATTGGCAAAACCTGGCGAGCAGGCGGAGTAATGCTCTGCATTATAAGACATTTTATTCAATCTATTTTTTTTTATGGATATTGGTATATCCTTAACTATTTGCATCACTTCTGCATATAATTGTTGAATATTACATCCTACAACCCAGTCAGAGTTTTCTAAAACAGAAATTACTTGCAAAATTCCATTTTAACAAGTTTAAAAGTTGACGACCACCATCTTGGTTGCTAAATGCCGAAGTTAATTTTGCGGATTCTCAATTAGTAATGTTGGAGTATTTTGATTTTCGTATTGATCTATAATGTTTAAAGAAAGAAAAGCTACCGTTGTTGTAAGTTTTAATCTTTAATGCATTTATCCTGTGGTAAATGGGGAAAATTTGCTTGAACTCAAAAAATTTGGGGGATTTTCTATAAGGCAATTCCAAACGCTTTATCTTGCTAAGTAACCGTATGTCACATTGCATAAATTGGGACGATTTTGTACTTAAACATTAGTAAAAAGTGAGCTGTCAAATGGGCAATTTTGATCAAGTTTGTGCCACAATTGAATCTTAGCGCATGTAAACCTTGTCTCTGAGAATCTCGATGATCCGATAGCATCATTCGTAAGGTACAACAGCCTCTTTGTCCACAATTTGTCTTTAATTGCGGTAGGTAAATAAGCAGTAGAATTATAAAGAAACGTTGCATGTATGTTTAAGCATTGTATTAAAACATTGCTTACACTTTTTCTATTTTCCTACGTTTATTTGCGTTTGTCTTCAGTATTATGCCTTGCGGCATTATCCTTATAGTATTTGGAAACGGAAATAAACGATTGCTATTAAATTTAGACGGAAAGCAGCTTTGCTCCTAGTGACTTGGTAGGATTTAACTTTATGGAAAGTTTTAAAAGACAAAATACTTTTACTAAAGTTTACTAAAGTTTTTCTTAGGGCAACCCCAGAATATTTTTTGTGTTTGAGCTTTTAAGAAAATGCATAACATGCAGATCATATTAAACAGCAATTGGTAAATGTTATGATTCAATGTCTGTAACTATCAAGATTCGAAATTGTCGAACTCTGCCTTAGCATCGTGTATAATCGCTCCCTATTTCAGGCATTTTCTCTAGTCAATGGATACTTTTCGGCATTGTTCATACAGAAATCTGCATTTTATGTATATTTGAAGCGTATTGTATCCATTGACATTCACATTTGTTCTGTTCACGCACTGCTTCTTTCCAGGCATGACTAACTAACCGCGAGTAGTCAGTGTCATGCAGGGAATGCTTCTTAAATCCAGCTCTCGTAACTCTAGACGGTGTCGCAAGTGACACTCTTCAAAACATCAAGCACCGTTATTGCATAATCCCATGTCAAAAAAGTCGCATAAGATTCACACCTAAAAGCAATTTCCCCATCCTTTTCCTTTTGGGGTCAATAACATTTTTAACGATACATATTTTTATTGTTTGTACAACTATTTGTTCAAATTACACATTTAAATGTGTGTAGTGATCTTACTCGGAAAGGAAGGCGTGTGGGTTATTGCTAAATCACTAGGAAGGCTCAGAGACTCAAAGCAATACTTTTGTTTCTACCCCTTCCACTGTATTCTAGATTATAACTTCTCTTTTTGCCCCCACAAAAACGAAAACCTTTCCAAGCAGTTCCCAGTCCAATACACATACATGTATCATGCCTGTTGATCTCTACCCTTCATAATTCACCTCTTAAAACAAGTGATGTATTATACATTTCTCCCAACCCCACCCACTCTTCCCCTTTTTTAACATGCACTTCCAAATTACCTCTATCGACCCCTCTACCCATATCAACCCTACTACTTCTCTATCAAGATAAAGCGACCCTCACCTCTGAGCTTGCTCCTGTTCGGCCAGCTGTGCCTGCAGGTTCTGGACATTAAGTACCAGTTCCGAGTTCTCTTCCACTACATTCTTTAGACTACGATCCAGGCAGGTTTGCTCATCCACGGTCTTCCTGGCCACCTCCTCCGAGCTCATCTTCTCTCTCTCACACTTTCGAGGAAGATAAATATAATAAGCTTAAAAATAGTAATAGATTTTGACATGTAAAAGTAAATGTGCGATTAAATATGGAGAGTTTTATTTAAACAAAACATGTCAAAATGATTCACATGCAAGGAAAATATAAAAGAACACATGTGAAATGAGTAAGTAAACAAAAAAGCAAACCCAGCAATTATGGCCTTGAAACTGTCAGTCGGACAAAGTGACCGACTGGAGTTCAAAAGCTGTCCTTGCAGAGCGCAAACCTAGCACTTTCTTTATAGGTTTCTCAAATGCAAGCAACAAAAAGGAAACTAATCTATCTGTCTACAAATTTCTAAGCGCTGACATTTTCTTAGATAAGGTATGACGTAGTTTAAAGAAAACAGTGACGTAAATAAAGAAATACCCACATGGTATTAAAATGAGACAGAAGTAGTTCTTCTGTTACAGGAGCTACATAATATTGATGATTGTAAATGAATTAAACATTTGAATCAAGAAACATATGATCAGAGAAAAAGTTTAAATGATTGTAACTTTATATTCATGTGTAGACGGAATTTAGAGGCCAAAGTCCATTATCCATCAAAGACTTATACACGTAAAAATCCTTATAAGAATAAAGAAATGATAACACGTATGATTACATATAAAATGATAAAGACGAGTGATTTGAAAAGAAGGGCAAATTAAATATTGTTTTGTTGATAAGCTTGATAAGACAATACACACCAAATTAAACAAAAAATAACAACCACAAAAAGCCTTGATCAGAGTAAAATCATTTTTGAAATGCCAAAAAGGAAGCCTCCGGACTCTCCAGTCTCACATTGCCGTGGTATCAAAGCCTCGCAGCAATGGATTCATAATGCCGAGTTCATTGCAGACGCGGATGGAGCTATACTATTTCTTCATCAAAATTATTTTCTTTCTTTCTATTTTCTTTTCTATTTACATTCCCGAATATATAAACCGATCCGTAGCTATTATTTAGATGTTCTTGTTAACCAGGCAATATTATGAATCGTTATTATATACGCATTTTAGTCCCCATTTTTCTATTATCCTTGTAAATATGATGTGAATAACCGTTTTCAAATTGTGTAAAATATCATTTCTCCTAGAAGCTGTTTTTAAAATAAGGTGTTTACCAATGTCATTTTGAATAGTTTTGAAATTTTACAATTGTGTTAAAATCACGTCTAAGCCATAAGATACACTTTACATAATAAGGAAATATGACAAATCCCATGAGCATTCAACATATGCCACACTTTGAAAGCCACAGGTCAAATGTATTCGTATGCAAAGAAACCAAGCAAACACATGCATAATTAGTAGTGTAGATAACATTCGTAAGCCTTAAACTTCATTTTATATATTAAAGAGTTAAGGCAAAACCCCATGAATATTGGAACCTGCCAAATTTTGAATGCCACAGGTCATTAGTATTGATATGCATTGGAAATATAAAAGAGCACATGTGTTGTGAGTTAGTTAAGAAAACGAGCAAACCCAACAGTTACGGTCTTGGAACGGTCAGTCGGCAAAGGAGACCAACAGGAGTTCTTGAACCGGCTTTATAGAGGTATATCATAACAGAACAGAACATAGTTTATTCATTAGACTTGTACATTGTCTTTGATACAAAAAAGCAAACAACCCTGACATACTGTCACGGTGATGTAGACAAAACAATCAATATCAATAATTACTTAAACATGAATGTTGTTTTTTTTTATAAGAGGAGAGTAATGTTACTTTAGAGAGAAAAATACTAAAATGTAATATCAATCTTCAGATTGAATAAATTACTACAAGTACTTCTCACTTTAAATGCGTGCTTACCAAACTGAGCAATATTAATAAGAACTTTTCTATTTCCTGAACTCATCATGCAACAAAACTTATGAACTGACGATCTGCAGTAAAAATATAAGATTTTAAGTACTTTTTACCTAAGTCATTATACCATGGACACATAACTACAAAATGATATATATCTTCAATATCTCCTGCATTACAAAATGTACATACCCGCTCATTTCTCAAAAAACTATTTGAATATCGACCTATTTGCATTCTTAACGAATGCGCAGATACACGTAGACGAATAATATACAAACGTAGATCATACGGTACTAAATCCAAATAAGGTACGTATTTAAGTCATTATTTAAAAACTTTATATTCAACAAGTACTTGGCTGCCTTTTACAGATGCTATTTAGCCTTGTATAAAAACAATCGACAGCGACACATTTTAACAATTTTACAAATATCTTAGAATTAAATGCATAATTGATAACAAAAACATACGAAAGACAATAATCTTCTTATATCTTCTTGTATGCATCAACCAATTTATTTTGCCATCAGAACAATAATTTTGCAAAACATTATAACACTTCTTTAAGATGACATTTTGACTACTTCTAACTTAACACCAATATTTTATTATTTTCACAAATCTAAAAATATACAGTGGATATCTTTCTAACTCCCCATACACCCCTGTAGAGCTGCTATTTATCCTAATTGTTAATATTCTTTTACAAAAAATTAAGTGAATTATATCAATAGATTAATACTTAAAAACACCCAGTCATATTTATTGTTAAGTATTTACCAAACCTGAAATAATAGACCCTTTCTTTGTGAAACTTGCCATCTATCTTTCTCTTTTTGTTTCTATACACATTCTCAGATAAATAAAATATACAAGTAGCTCAACCAAACACTCCGCCTACCTTTTTAAGGGCCTCCTTTAGTCGAACATGTTCATGCTCAAACTCACGCTTCTCTCTCTCGAGGTTGGCTTGCGCACTCTGGAGTTCCTGAATACGCTCCTCTTGACTGTTGCGCTCTACAACCATCTTTTTTATCGTGTTGTTTTGTTCCTCCTCGACTTTCTGGTGCTGGATCAATGCAATATTATGGATAATGAGTAAATAAGCATTTTATTCACCATTTTTATTATATTTATAAAGAGGATATGAATAATCGTTTTAAATTGTATTAAATTTACTTTTACGAATACATCTGTTTAAAATACGTTTCATGCCTTAAACTACATTGTACATATTAAAGAATTATGACAAAGTCCCATGAATATTGGAACCCATGCAAAATCTTGAAAAACACATGTCATAAGTTATCACATGCTAGAGAAATGTAAAATGACACAGGTATTATGACTTAGTTAACAAAGATAGTAAGCCCAACAGTTTCCTTGTTAAAACGGTCAGTCGCCAAAAGTGACAGACTAGAGTGAATACACTGGGAATACAGAGCTCTAACCTCGCACTTCCTTTGAGGTTTCTCAAATGCAAGTAGGGAAATTAAACGGATGTATTTGAATGATGATGTCTAAGCGATGCCGTTTTCTCAGATAAGGTATGATGTCGTGTCAAGAAAGGAGGGACGTAAATCCGCATGGCATTAAGACGAGACAAGAAGTATTGCTGTTACAAGATCAATGCAATATTGATGACTTGGAATGAATAAAAAAATTAAATCAAGAAAAATATGACACGAGAATAATTCTAAATGGTTGTAATAACCTGTTCATGCGTAGTCGGAAATGAGGAAACAAAGTCCCATATCCATCAAAGGCAAATACACGTAACAATATTTACCAGATTAAATATCAACATAATTTACACGTTTATCTTTAAAAAGAAAAGCTCCAAAGCCTTTTAAAAATGATAATGATAAGTGATTTCAATAAGAAGGGTATGTTAATACATTGTTTGCTTGAACAATTTGTTAAGACAATGCAAACAATTTTAGATAAAAATTAACAACCATAAACAAACATTGACGATAATAATACACATATATATATATATATATATATATATATATATATATATATATATATATATATATATATATATATATATATATATATATATATATATATATATATATATATATATATATAAATATATATCTCTATATATCTCTATATATATCTATATCTATATATATCTATATCTATATCTATATATCTCTTGTTCATTGGCGACGCGAGGAACACCTAGTCATATTTATTGTTAAGTATTTACCAAACCTGATCAAACCTGAAATAGTAGACCCTTTCTTTATGAAACTTGCCATCTATCTTTCTCTTTTTGTTTCTATACACATTCTCAGATAAATAAAATATCCAAGTAGCTCAAGCAAACACTCCACCTACCTTTTTAAGGGCCTCCTTCAGTCGAACATTTTCATGCTCAAACTCACGTTCCTTTGTCTCAAAGGCCAATGAAAATTGGAACCTATGCGAAATCTTAAAAGACACAGGTCATAAGTAATCACATGCTAGAGAAATGTAAAAGGACACAGGTATAATGACTTCGTTAACAAAGATAGTAAGCCCAACAGTTTACTTGTTGAAACGGTCATTCGCCAAAAGTGACCGACTAGAGTGTATACACCGGGTACACAGAGCACTAACCTCGCACTTCCTTTGAGGTTTCTCAAATGCAAGTAGGGAAATTAAACGGATGTATTTGAATGATGTCTAAGTGATGCTGTTTTCTCAGATAAAGTATGACGTCGAGTCAAGAAATAAGGTACATAAATCCGAATGGCATTAAGACGAGACAAGTAGTATGGTTGTTAGAAGAGCAATGCAATATTGATGACTTGAAATGAATAAAAAAAATAGATCAAGAAAAATATGACACGAGAATAATTCTAAATGGTTGTAATATCCTGTTTATGTCTAGCCGGGAATAAGGAAATAAAATCCCATGTTCATCAAAGGCAAATACGCGTAACAATTTTTATACGATTAAATAAATATCAACATACATTACACGTTTATCGATACAAAGCTCTAAAGCATTTTAAAAATGATAATGATATGTGATTTTAAAAGAAAGTCTAATTTTAATACGTTGTTTGCTTGCTTGATACATTTGGTAATACAATGCAAATCACTTTAGTCAAAAATAAACAACCATAAACAGAAGTTGATTGATATATATATATATATATATATACATGTATAATTATAATTATCGTTGAATTGCTGGAATAGACACAAACGCAGAATGCCTGGACTCAAAGTGCCGTGTATCAAAGCATCGCAGCACTGGAATCACAACGTCTTGTTTATTGGCGACGCGAGGAACACCCAGTCATATTTACTGTTAAGTATTTACCAAACCTGAAATAGTATACTCTTTCTTTTTCAAACTTGCCATCTATCTTTCTCTTTTTGTTTCTATACACATTCTCAGATAAATAAAATATACATGTAGCTCAACCAAACACTCCGCCTACCTTATCAAAGGCCTCCTTCAGTCGAAGATGTTCATGCTCAAACTCACGTTTCTTTGTCTCAAGGTTGGCTTTCGCACTCTGGAGTTCCTGGATACGCTCCTCTTGGTTGTTGCGCTCTTCAACCATCTTTTGTATCGTGTTGTTTTGTTCCTCCTCGACTTTCTGGTGCTGCATCAATGCAATATTATGGATAATTAGTAAATAAGCATTTTATTCACCATTTTTATTATCTTTATATAGAGGATATGAATAATCGTTTTAAATTATATTTAATTTACTTTTTCCAATACATCTGTTTAAAATACGTTTCATGCCTTAAACTACAATGTATATATCGAAGAATTATGACAAAATCCCATTAATATTGTAAATTATGCAAAATCTTGAAAAACACAGGTCATAAGTAATCAAATTCTAGAGAAATGTAAAAGGACACAGGTGTAATGGCTTTGTTAACAAAGATAGTAAACCCAACAGTTTCCTTGTTGAAACGGTCATTCGCCAAAAGTGACCGACTAAAGTGTATACACCGGGTATACAGAGCTCTAACCTCGCACTTCTCGTTGAATTGCCGAAATAGACAAACGCAGAACTGCCCGGTCTCAAAGTGCCGTGGTAACAAAACAGCGCAGCACTGGAATCACAATGTCTTGTTCATTGGCGACACGAGGAACATCTAGTCATATTTATTGTTAAGTATTTACCAAACCTGAAATAGTATACCCTTTCTTTATGAAACTTACCATCTTTTTTCTCTTTTTGTTTCTATACACTTTCTCAGATACATAAAATATACAAGTAGCTCAACCAAACACTCCGCCTACCTTATTAAGGGCCTCCTTCAGTCGAACATTTTCATGCTCAAACTCACGTTTCTCTGTCTCAAGTTTGGCTTTCGCACTCTGGAGTTTCTGGATACGCTCCTCTTGACTGTTGCGCTCTTTAACCATCTTTTGTATTGTGTTGTTTTGTTCCTCCTCGACTTTCTGGTGCTGCATCAATGCAATATTATGGATAATTAGTAAATAAGCATTTTATTCACGATTTTTATTACCTTTATAAAGAGCATATGAATAATCGTTTTAAATTGTATTAAATTTTCTTTTACCAATAAATCCGTTTAAAATACGTTTCATTCCTTAAACTACATTATATATATTGAAAAATTATGACAAAATCAAATGAATATTGAAACTTATACAAAATCTTGAAAGACAAAGGTCATAAGTAATCACATGCTAGAGAAATGTAAAAGGACACAAGTGTACAGTACTGAAAATCATGAAATTGACAAACGGAACGGAGTGGAAATGAAAATGAAACGTTTTTCGTTTCCTGTTGAAACGGAAACGGAACGGAGTGGAAATGCAACGGAGCGCTACAAACGCTTGAAACGGTGTAAACGGTATAAACGCTATAACCGGAGCGCTTGGAACGCTAGAAACGGTAGAAACGCAAAAATCGGATTGCTAGTAACGGAAGAGTTATTTTCACTACCGCTTCAAACGTTTCTAGGTCACCTGATTATTTATAGTAACATTCCAACCGTTTCTTTGTACGAAATAAATTTAAACGAACACAATAACTGGTTTCAATTTATCAACATAAACGCGCTACTTTGTGTTATCTGCAGAAAGAAATAACAAAAAAATCTTAATTATTATCAAAAAATCGTATTAATCAAACTCGTACATTACAGTTCCGAAACCGCACAAGTTGTCCAAGTCATCGTGTATCGTCAAAACAGAAACTGCACTAAAAATCACTCCGCACGATAAAACACACAATTTAACTATAAATTTGCCTTTCTGTCGAAACTGATATTTTAATTCCAATGAAAAGCATAACATCCGCATTGGATCGACATTCTTAGTCTTCATCGTTTTGCATATGAAGATAGTGTGTACACAGCTGACTTTACACGTATGCGCGCGCAATGTCGCAGCCTGAGTTTAAATTTTCGCTAATTACTTGATAGCTGCATGGTCCTTTCCCGGATTAACTTCGCCTATCATTTTTTGTGAGAATACTGTTTAAAGTATTTGTCATTTACAAAGAATGCATTGCATGATACAAATTAAAAAATACTTAATAAAATTAAACGTTAACCAAAAGAATGTAAATATCTCATATAACACAAAAAAATAAAACAACTAAACATAAAACAAACAAACAATGCTATGCATAATTGCAAGGTGTATGCCAATCAAGAATCATCCTCCCCGGCACTCAGTGCCAACGACTGGTATAATCCTAATGTGCCACGTCTGAATAACGATAGATTTCCAAATAGTGCACGTATACAATCATCGATGACAGTTAAATGAAAAACAATCGTAAAAACGAACTTAAATCACGTCCATTTACATGATAAATATCAAAGAAATAATCATCATTACCGCCATCAAATTCACATGATCATCATTATGATCCCATATTACCTGTATAATCGCCATTAATCATCATCATCATCAGCAGCAGCAGCACCGCCGTCACGATCTACATCATACTTCTCATTAGCATCAACATCACCGTAACCGTTATTACCATTTTCATCATAATCATAAACAACATCGGTATCACCGTCATCATTATCGGCAGAAGCAGCAGTAGCAGCATCACCGTCATCAGCATCATCATTTCTTTAGTTACAGAGGTAGGGATATGTAGTTTATTTTATCTTGCCTTTTTGTCAAGCAAAGTTTCTAATGCTTCTAATCTTAATTGTTATACATCTTATAATGAAGAATGGTGAAAATTTGGACATTGGTGTCAAAATTCCCATTTCTAAATGCATAGTTCCCATAATGCGCTATTATGTATATATGATTAATCGGAACCGCGATTAAAAATCTGCATAAAACTTTTGACTTTATTTGACTTGCAACTATTTGAATGAAGGGCTACACGCCTGGCTACGGCTTATTTCATGACCCCGCCATTTTCCCATTCATGGCTTAAATGTTCTATGCCAATTGGTGGTCTAAAGTGGGCCCTAACGGGAACTTAATTTGTGTACCCATTTAAGGATGGAAATGTATTAATTTAAAGTATATCTTTTTTTTAAAATTCATATTATGTTTCTTCATGCGCATGGGTCCATTTCATACCTTCATAAAGTATTACTCTAACTCAATCCCCAATTTTAATACATGAGCGGACACCCAACTAATAAAGCTAATTGGCAGATTTATGACACCTTGTTTTTCTAGTGGACAGGAAGTGTGACCGTGTTTTTGCGCATTTTCCCCTTTGTAAAAACACATGCATCCGCTATGCAGCTGTGTTTAAAAATGTCACCATGTGGCAGTCGTGTGGTTTATGACCTTCACCTTTTAAAGAGCACTATGCATTGACTTATGCAAGGACAACAAAAATTAAAAAACACTTAGGTCTACAAAATCTTTTTTGGCTCATGAAAGGACCTAACGCTATATCTAGCAGTACCCACAATGATGCACCCTTTCCCCACCCCACTCTTTTTTCGTTGAGGAAGAGAAAACGTGGATGGGGGATTTCTTATAGTAAATACTACATAACTTGTCGTGTTCTTTTTTGTAAATAATGTTAAGAAGACAAGACACTTAAAGGAACAGTCTCATATATATTTTCATCTCGTGTTTAGTCCAAATATATTATTTCAATGGCTCGCCTATTATTTTTTAGTTAATCCATACCTTAAATATAAATAGTTCCTTTATAAAAAAAGTTTATGATCATTCGATGGACAAAAGAAGTTTGTTAGGACATTTATATAAGTAAAAGGATATGCGTTCTGAAAATTTACTACATAGTACAGTCCCCCCTCTCTCCCCTCTCACTACTTTAGAACTTATCATTATGGCAGCTTGAAGACAATTATCGATCGATATCATGTTAAACAGAATTGA